>CM040404.1:12598452-13198452 GCA_022702515.1 Ilyophis sp. 1 JC-2022 | reverse complement strand
GTGTGTGTGTGTGTGCAGTGTGAGGAGCGAGGTGTTGTGTGTGTGCAGTGTGAGGAGAGAGGTGATGTGTGTGTGTGCAGTGTGAGGAGAGAGGTGATGTGTGTGTGCAGTGTGAGGAGAGAGGTGATGTGTGTGTGTGCAGTGTGAGGAGAGAGGTGATGTGTGTGTGTGTGCAGTGTGAGGAGAGAGGTGATGTGTGTGTGTGCAGTGTGAGGAGAGAGGTGATGTGTGTGTGTGTGCAGTGTGAGGAGAGAGGTGATGTGTGTGTGTGCAGTGTGAGGAGAGAGGTGATGTGTGTGTGTGTGCAGTGTGAGGAGAGAGGTGATGTGTGTGTGTGCAGTGTGAGGAGAGAGGTGATGTGTGTGTGCAGTGTGAGGAGAGAGGTGATGCCCCGGCGCTTTTCACTCAGACACTTAGGTGTTTTTAAAACAAAAACAAATTTAAAAAAACGTTTATTCTTTCCTGTTAACTAGTGATTCATAATTCTCAGAAATTAATGGTAACGCTTTTTCTTTCTGGATGATATTAATCTGAGCGTTGGTTTATAACTTTGGGTAGGCAGTCGTGTTCATTTTTAGATCCAGTGGTCGCGCATTCGGCAAAGGCAGGCTGTGGGAAACAATACCTTCTTTCACTACGGCCACATGCCTCTTCGGATATTTTTGGATTTACTTTAAAGATTAAAATGTGTCATGTGGGAGGCATTTTGTCTAGACGTAAAAAACTGGGGCTGGGGGCCTGAAAGAGGCTGATGTTTTAATTATTACCCTGCTTGCTCGCCTCTTGTACGCCAGACAAAGGAGTGATTTGGGGGAGAGTCAATGATCTGTTTGAACATGTGCTCTTATATCGGCCGTGGTTTTGTGGTGGTGGCAGTTCCGCAGTAGTTTTGTCTTTTTCACATGACAGAAACATTTTTGTCTTTCTGTGGGATTTCAAGCTACAATTAGTTAGGTAATGGGAAAAACCAATATAGAGCCTAGCAGCTCTGGTGAGTTGAAGATTATAGCTCATAATCTTCATAATCAATGCTGTCAGTCCTGATTCCCTGTCTGCCCCATTCTATGTGTTATGAAGGCACACATTATACATGTGTAGGGAAGCAGCCATTTAAGTCCACACCTGGAAGTCAAAGTTAAATGAGCGTACATTAAAAGTAGAATATGGCATACTCGGCCTTGTTCAATCAGAGAGCAGAATATGGCATACTCGGCCTTGTTCAATCAGAGAGCAGAATATGGCATACTCGGCCTTGTTCAATCAGAGAGCAGAATATGGCATACTCGGCCTTGTTCAATCAGAGAGCAGAATATGGCATACTCTGCCTTGTTCAATCAGAGAGTAGAACATGGCATACTCGGCCTTGTTCAATCAGAGGAAAAGGCATGGTTAAGAATTGGGCTGCTAATTTGTATTTAACAGTTTGGTGAAGATTTTTGCGAGCTGACGTGGGCCACTGTTCGCTGGTGGCAAATATATGAGGAATGGCATGTTCTCACAGTTAAGGGGTAAAGGTCTTGACCTGGTGAGATCAGATCTTTCAGGCAGTGTGTGTGTTTGTATGTGTGTGTGTGTTAGGGCTGTCAACGGGACAAAAATTATTTTATTAAAATATTGTATTCCAAGAAAGAGGATTTAATTATATCGGGATATATATCACAAAATTTGCAGAATTATTATGGGTTATTATAGGATACTGTTATTATGTCCACAAGGGGGTGTAAGAAGGGAACAAGGTAAAGGATGATGATGGAAAGATTTGATGGTTAGTGACATCGCACAAAGCAAGGTTGGGTCACTCTTATTTACGATAGGTAAATTGACTGACAATATTATTGTTTGTAAAACCTGAAGTAACCCAAAAGTTAGACTATCACATTACATTCCAATATAAATTTAATCAATTAAAAAAAATAACTTTGATTATAGTGTGCATGTGTGTGTGTATGTGTGTGTGTGTGTTGGCAAATGTGTGTTAATTTGTGTGTGGGTTTGTGTACGTTTCTTTGGCTATGGCTAATACATTACACTACATTCTTTCATAAGGGTGTGTATGCCTATACAGTCAAGCCGGAAGGTCTGCCCACCCCTTTCACCTTCTCCACATTTTATTACATTACAGACATATTCTACAATAAATTGAGTTCATTTTTTGTCTCAAAATTCTACACAAAATAGCCCATAATGACAAATTGAAAACATGTTTTTAGAAATTTTTGCAAATGTATTAAAAATCCAAAACTGAAATCTCTCATTTACATAAGTATTCATACCCTTTGCTTTAACATATTTTTAAAGTATCATATTTAATATTTGGTCGCATATCCTTTGCATGCTGTTACTTCCTGAAGTCTGTGACCCATCAACATCAAAAGACTCTCAATATCTTATTTCCAGGTACTGTTACAAGCGATACTATAAGCTCTTTGCATTTGAATGGATCTCTATGGGAATTGGGGGGTGAGACTAGATTCAGCTGTAAATTACACTGCTACAGTATGGAACACATGGCTGGCGAAATGGCTGTAAGACATCAAGGGTCTGAGCTATCGAACGAGCCCCAAACCATCACTCTGTTGCCAGATATGGAGTAGATGTGGATGGATCACTGCAAGGGTTATTTCTCCTGACTCATTTTACTATAGAACTCTAAGGGGGAAAAAAGTCAGGAGAAACAACCCTTAAAGGGATCCATCCACATCTACTCCATATCTGGCCGCAGAGTGATGGTTTGGGGCTCGTTTGATACCTTAGACCCTTGATGACATACTATGTGTGTGTGCGTGTGTGTGTGTGTGTATGTGCATGTGTGTGTGTGTGTGTGCATGCAGTTTTATTAGCATGCTGAGTTTTCCCCAGCTCGGTCAGTACCATGGCATCCAGCAGGTGTATACAGCACAGCAGATTGGGCCTGGTCTCGCAGTAGAGCCGGAACAGCTGCCTTCCGATTGGCTGCCTCTCGCATAGGCTGGTGTAGTCCCGCCCTATAACACAGTCCAGCACACATGCACACATGCACGCACGCACACACACACACGTCAGCAGCGTCGCCTCTCATTACGCGCCCTCTCACTCACTCATCACAGCCTGTCCGCAGCTTGTTCACATCTGATTAGCACTGTCGCTAAGTGTCGATAGACGACCCTGAATCCCGGAGCAAGACGACCCTGAACCCTGGAGCAAGCCTGTCGAGGATGTCGTCATTTTTGCTCTGACATTTCTAAGCCCCGCTAAGTTGGGCACTTGAGGACACAGCGGGATTTGTAAAATAAACAGAAGAAGCAGCAAGCTGGCAGAGAATAATGCAGACACTTTCCATCCCATCAGTACGCACATATCCTCCTATGACCCGGCGATTCATTCCTGAGTCTCTGGTCTTAATCTCAAGAACCATATATTCTGCGATGCTGAAAGCTACACTACAAGGGACATCCATTCCATAAAAATAAAAGAAATACTATTTTAGAATATATTTTCACTTTCAATATTTTCACACTTTTTTCATTATCCACGACACTTGCATTATGTGAAAAAATATAAAAACTTTAAACTTCTTTCTGCCAGATCTCAGAATATGTGCATCATGTACAGTCATGTACGCACGCACACACGCAGACACACACACAAACACGCACGCACACATCACCAGGCCCTGGCCTTCTCTGGAGGTGTCCCTATAAACAGATTCGCCATCTCCACAGGAGAAAGCCACACACGCTCGAGATGGCTTTTCACCTTTTTATATATTTTTTTAAAACACATCAATATTATAATACCTCTTTAATAAAGTTGCACTTTGGGTTCATAAATAGAAAATGACGAACGATGAATAAGTGATGAATTGTTTGGCGAAAAGCGCAGGGGCGGTTACTCCCACTGAAAGCCGGTGCGGAGGGAGACGAGAGGCTCACCCATGCTGTTGCCCAGCTCCGTGCACTGGCTGATGTGAGGAAACCGTAGGATCTCCTTCCATTTCTTACTCCTTCCCTTCCGTTTCCCTCCTCCACCTTTAGGGGGAGAGAAGGACAAAAAAAACGACATGGCGTTGAAGCGGGCCCCAGGCACGTCATACTATAAACAAGCGTCCACCCGAGCGCTTCTCACAGCTGCTCAGCCCTCCTTTCTGCTCTGACTCACTCCCATCGCTACAAAAAAAAAAACCATTAAATCGTGACCTAAGCAAGGTCCTCAACTGAGCGGGAAAATTTCTGAGCTTCACACTGTGAGAAAAGAAAAATAAGAAAGAAAGGAAAAAAAAACTAATTAAATGGTTGTGTGCCGTTTCATAACTGTTTTCCCCCCTTTCATATAATGCAATTCAACTGCCAATAAACCAGAAGTTTATTTTTAGTTTAAAAAAAGAAGATATTTGGCCAAAGATTAGTCCCCCCGTCTTGCATAGTTCCATCTCCAAGTCAATTTATGGGTGACTTTAGAGATTAATTATTAAACAGTTAGCAACAGTATAGTTAGAGCTGTCTAATGTCCACAATCTATAATTAACAGTGGAGACATTTAATTGATTCATGGGTTCCTTATAGCAGTGGTTCCCAACCCTGGTCCTGGAGTACCCCTGTGTATGCTGGTTTTTGTTCCAACCACAATTGCAATCCCAATATTTTAAGATGTTAATTTATCATGTGTTCCTTCATAATGTTTCCTTAAATTTAACACAATTCAGGTTTGGCTCGTTATCATTTGCTTTGTCTTTGAATTCTTCATTATTTACCAAACGGTTAGTTTTAGTGGCCATGTGTCCACAATATCATCAATTAGGAGCCTATTGATTCACCTCAGTCTTTAATTTGATCAGTTAAAAAAATGTTTTACCTATTTTTAATTGTTTGCAATACAGCACAATGTGAATATTGGACTTTAATTCTTCATGCTATGCATAGCTTTTGCTAACAAAATGTGGCTTAAGAGGGTAAATAATCTAAACATTAAAAACATCTAATTAAATAATAAACTAATAAAATTTTGATATTGCAATTGTGGTTGGAACGAAAACCTGCATACACAGGGGTACTCCAGGACCAGGGTTGGGAACCACTGCCTTATAGTGCATTTAGCTGCGATACCACAAGAGGACTCCAGGAAATGTTAATACAGTACAGCGCAAGGTTTCTCCCCGAGCACAGACAGCATACACTTTATATTTATATATGAATCCATATGACAAGGCCCAAGGACCACACTTCAAATAGAAATTGTTCTAGACTTTATACCGGAAGTGGTGTTATGTCTAGAATATACATTTTTACCTGTCGGCCCTCATTGACTGGGTGAAGTGACATGGCCCTGAACATGTGACTGACTGTAAGTCAGGGTGAAGTGACATGGCCCTGAACATGTGACTGACTGTAAGTCAGGGTGAAGTGACATGGCCCTGAACATGTGACTGACTGTAAGTCAGGGTGAAGTGACATGGCCCTGAACATGTGTGCTGACAGAATGTGTTTCCTGGTCTCCGTCCCCCCTCTGAAAATACTCTTCTGCATCCACGCTTTAGCATTGGGCCAGTCTCTGTTGCTAAGCTGCAAGCCTTTCCCTCTGACCTCACACATCTGCGCCCTCCTGACCACTTGGTTACGGTGCCATTTGATGTTTGATAAATAAATGAAACTTTACTTGAAAAACTACTTTTCTTTACAAAGGGTGGCCAGAGTGGGTATCCCCAGGGCAGAGAATGCATTAGATCACAATCCTCAAACAGCCAGGTTTATGAGCTGACTGAAAACAAAACATACATTTAAAAGTAATATGGAAATAATAACCTCAGAAATTGTGAGATGATCGCCGATGGGAAACCCATCATCAAAAGTGGTGGTTAAGAAAACATTAGCTGTTTTCTTTTCCTGAACTGGCCCTGATAGGAGGGCCTTTCCTTGTGTCAGATGAGGCCCTTTCAAATGTTATTTCACTACTGGGAGGAACTGGTTTTAATGGGGGCCTCATTGCGTGCGCACTTAGCAATGAACATCCGCTTGTTGCAAAGTGTGTGTGGGCTATGCAGCTTCACGGCTAAAATGAAATCATGGTCCCAGTGCATGTGGCCTATGTATAATTTATCACATTTAACTTCCTCTTTGAATCCCCACCACCACCACACCCCCCTTCTAAGGAAAGCTCCAGGGACTGGGCCTAACACTGCTAGGAACATGAATATGTGACATATTCCAAGATTCCCCTTAGAATGCAACACTCTGCCAGCTTGGATTCCATCAGTGTGAATAACACCGCATATGTTTCCAGCCCGGCTCACACGCAATTAAAACCATCAGAGCTGGAGCGACACAAACTCCACTCTGCGTTTGTTTCTTTTAGCTAAATCAGAGGCGCCCGGTTAAAGGCGCTCAAGACCGCCATTAAAAACGGTTTCCTCCCCAGTCTCTGAAAAGGGTCAATTTTAAATTGTGGGTTTGCTTTTTCTTCATTTGCGTGAGGGAGGATATGAACATCTTAAAGTAATAATCCAAGAATTCTCCAGTACGTCATGGTTCTCGGCCCTGACTCAACTTTAGCAGGTTTCACGGCCATTTACAAGAAACTGCTGCCACAGATTTTACTCTTGGGGATAAAGGCTGAGCCAAGTCTAGTTCACCAGTCCTGATTCCTGAAGGGTATGCTTTTGTACTCACAACATACAAATATAATTAAATTTGTCGATATGCAACAGTCTCGGTATTTACATCGCAGAGCACATGTGATGGTAGGAGACAGGCTGGAACAGCGGCGCCCTCGAGCACCGACCACGGCTTGAGTTTGCCCTTTCGCTGGTGACGTTGTGCCAGAGATGAGCAGAGATTAGGAAAAAATCATGTCAGTGATTTTTTATAGGACTATCTGATCTATTTTGGCCGCCACGGTTGAATTTAATCTCTGGGTCACCATCTTTTTTTCCCTTTTCGTTTCTCCCTCCTCCTCAAACAAAATCCCAAGCAAGGAAACAAAACAGCGCGTTGTCAAGCAGGGCGTTGGGGCCGCTGGGTTGCCGTGTTCTGAGTGTCTGCGGAGGAATGGCGGGTCGTGTCCTTGCTGCACATGCAGAGCAGTCATCCTCCTCGGATTACTCTGCACCTGCACTGCAGAGCACATCTCCCACTGGGCCCTGCAGGCCTGAATCCTGCCTGACACTGCAGATAACCTCTCTCCTCACACTGCACTCACACATCACCTCTCTCTCCTCACACACACACACCACCTCTCTCCTCACACTACAAACACACACATCACCTATCTCCTCACAGTACACACACACCACCTCTCTCCTCACAGTACACACACACCACCTCTCTCCTCACACTGCACACACACATCACCTCTCTCTCCTCACACACACACACCACCTCTCTCCTCACACTACAAACACACACAGCACCTCTCTCCTCACACTGCACACACACATCACCTCTCTCCTCTCACACACACAAATACATACACACACACATCACCTCTCTCCTCTCACACACACACATCACCTCTCTCCTCACACTGCACACACACACACATCACCTCTCTTCTCACACTGCACACACATCACCTCTCTCCTCACACTGCACACACACACACATCACCTCTCTTCTCACACTGCACACACATCGCCTCTCTCCTCACACTACACACACACATCACCTCTCTTCTCACACTGCACACACATCTCCTCTCTTCTCACACTGCACACACATCACATCTCTCCTCACACTACACACACATCACCTCTCTCCTCACACTGCACACACAGACATCACCTCTCTCCTCACACTACACACACACATCACCTCTCACACACAGAAATACATACAAACACATGACCTCTCTCCTCACACTGCACATACACAAAAAAAAATATATATATATAATAATCCCAATCATAACTGACTGCTCCTGGTACTTTAATTTGTGTTTACCTTTTACGGTTGTTTTAGTGCACTTGTTCCTAGTTCGGAAATGCACTATGTACGTGGCTCTGGATAAGAGCGTCTGCTAAATGACTATAATGTAATGTAATGTAATGTGTAGTGCCACTCGCCTTCTGTAACATCGCCTTTCCGAGATTAAAACATCAAAGATAACCAAACCGATTTGAATTTTAAGCTGAGCTCCACCCAGCCCTTCCAGATTGATGTGTTAGAATTAAAGCCTGTGAAATAAAAGCAGTTTCATTGAATTTGGGCATCATTGCCAAAAAGAAGCAGGCGCAAGGGCCTACACACAACACACTTCCACGGCAAACCCATCCAATCTGTACACAGAAAAACACAAGCCTTTTAGCTATATCAGTATCATGGTCCCACTCAATACAACCTGCAAGAACGACCGTTTGAATAGATATCCCGTAATCAGCTATGGTTTTCAGAGCCTGCATGTCATAAGCCGTTTCCAGAGCGGCGTGATTGACAGGGGAAATGGAGCCATAGACAATGAGAGTGTTACATAACCAACCTTCTCCAGTCTGCTAATGGCCAATACAGATGTTGAGCGTGACCTTCATATTTGCAAGACGAACGGTCTGATAATGCACATCTTGTTCGGAGCGGCACGGAGTAAATCAATCCGCCGCTGAGCTCTGCTTCGAACCTGGACTGTGAGGCTGCGGGTCACGGCCTCTCCCACACAGTGACGTCATACTGGACTCTTTTTTTAATGAGCCTCGGCACCATCCTCCCTGGAGTCTAGTTTGTACAGAGAACAGGGCCCTACAGGTGGGGCTGGGCAGGTAGTGGTTGGAATTAGTCTCTTGAGAGGCATTTGGTTGCACACCTCCATGTGGGGGGATAATACAGACAGCAAAGCTCTCCTTCTTCCCTGACTGAGGCTGTGCAAAGAGTTGCTTCATTTCATGTTTGAAAATTGAGCTCATACTGACCCTACCTGAGATACACAGACTCTGGCCTGAAACCGGTTCTCATTGTAGACTCATTCACCTGGTCTGAAACCAGTTCCCCAAGTGGAAGGCCTGCATCCCATACCATATCTCAGCACACACCTGTTCATTCACACCCAGAGCCATGGTGATTACGCTCCATGCACTGGAGTTTCTCTACAGGCTCAAATAAACAGTATGAACTGGCCTGCAGTCACCCAGAGTTGTGATAAAGTAAATCCCAGGGAAGATGTCTGGTTGGAACCCTGAGAAAGTCTATTGGCAAAACTAGACTATTTTTTTTTAAAATATTAATAAAAAGTATTTTATCTTCCGCTTCAAGTGTAGCTGGAATTTTACCTTTTCCTTCAAGATGTCCGGTTGGTTGGACACACCAAGCAACTAAAAAGATCTGCAATTATCTGAGTGGGTGTCTGAAACTATACGTCCAGTAAAGCAATTACATTTTCAAGAATTAATTACTTTTTATAGAACATCTCAAATTAATTTCAAGCCACAATTAGATATATATACCTACATATATCAGTGCACTACTAATAGTATTTCTGGGCAACAGCACTAGGTAACTTTTAAAGTGATAGAAATACAGCAGCTAAGTCTAGGGGAATGAAGGGGGAAGACTGGTATTAGTGCTTGTTTTTCACAAGACTGAGCATACAGAGGCAGAGTAGAGAGGTTGTCCTGTATTACAGATATGCAAGTGAGAGTTACAAATGGGGACAGCTTAATAGTGTGTGTCTGTGTGTGTGTGTGTGTGTGTGTGTGTGTGTGTTTGTACACATGTGTGTGTTTGTGCATGCGTGTGTGTGTGCGCGCCAGTGTCTTGTGTGTTTGAGTATGTGTTTGTGGGGGGACATTCTCTAGTTCGGCTACACTGGGGCCTCCCCAGTTCCCCATGCTGGCAGTAGGCCAAGCTGTGGAACAATAGCCTTGGTCAGAGGCAATTTGCACGCACTCTTTATTCATCTGATAGTTGATGTTTAAACTGGAATGACTTCCCAGAGTGAAAAGGCACTGGCCCCGAGACTCTTCCTGGGAAATGACATCTCTAGCCAGTGGGGTTCATTGGTAAATGGGAAACGCAGCTGTGGACTCCCTGGCCCCCACCAGTCCTCCAGCACCAATGGGTTTTGGGATGGGGGGGGGTTATTTTAGGATGGATGCCCACTATGCCTGCTATAGCATCAGTATCTGTGCAGTTAGATATGAGGACCCCTCAGAACATGAATCACAGGCTTATCAGTTGCTGCTAAATCCATGGTTATATTCTTGTGAATAGGGAGAAGCAGCCAGTATGTGTACCCTGCTCTCTTGTATTAGAAGTGCTGCCCACTCACAAAGATCTGATTCCAGGTGTTGACCTCAACCCAGGATCCTGGGCTGGGACGCACCTGAGGTTCACCTGCGTTCCAACACGATCAGTTTGGGATCACGTTTAACTGGACCCCCCCGTGCCAGTTATATGCCCTGCTGATCATCAGCAAGATCAGACCACCAGGAAACCAGGAAATGATCCCCAGGCAAACATTAACGTCCCGGCAAGTGTTCCTGAGCAGAACACAACTTTTCTAAAACGGGATGAAATAAATGGAAGTGAATTAGCAGAACTGGCAGGAAGATAAATATGCATGATCAAAAGAGTACCATAAGCCCTCCCCATTAATATCTCAATACATTAATGCAGCATTAATACATTAATGCCACTGGAAATCCTTTGAAAATCGTTTAATACTTTAGTCTGCTTTGTCTTGTCTTCATATGTGACTGCTCTGTTAATCTCATGTGACAGACCTATTGTGAAAGTGCCAAAGGCTGATATAAAACTTAGAGAATAAGGCCAATTCGTATGGAAAATACTCTTCAGTGTTACAAATGCCTGAATCACCACCACCACAGATCCCTTCTGCTGGCCAATAACATTCTGTTTAGTTCTTCTAAGGCCCTGGCGCACGGCTTTTCCTCTCAGTGCAAGCACGCTAGAAAGTGAACGATACTTCTCCTCACTTTTATCTCAAGTTTAAATCCCATAAAAATGCGGGCGGATTTTTCCTTGCGTCAAACTAACATTAACTTCAAAACCGTGCGGCTGGCAAGATGTTAGCACCGGCTTAGATCACAGATGTAACGTCTTTGCCTCATACAGTCCATTTTCTCTCCGCTTTTCACACCGTTAGATGCGCGGTTGTTCACTGTGGTTATCATGAGGTGCTGAGCCCGAGGTGTCCTCTAAAATCAAGGACAGCAAGGCGAATGCGCCCCCACAATATTTCCCTGCTTAGTGGTTGCGGTCAGAAGAAAATGGTCCATTACATTACAGCACAACTGACAGATACAGGCGCTCTGAACATACTTTGCTCTTTCAATTTCAGTACTGCACATTCGCTCAGCACTTGAGAGGACAAAAAATGTCAACCTCACTAAAAACCATTGACAACATAAGATAAGATTGTGTGGTTATTTTTTAACCAGTGACATTAACGGTGGAGGCATTAGAATACGTGTCTTCACAGTACAGACTTCACAAGTTTGAATGGAAAACCTTTTCTTTCTTTTTTTAGCTGTAATTGCAAACCTTTGAAATTGCACACAACAACTAAAATACAGCTGGATATTTGCAGAATGGGCAGGAAAAGACCTTAAATCCTTAAATTATTTTCTAACAGTGATCCTGGCTGCACCCACAGGGGACACATTGCAGACACATGTATTGTAATATAACTACATTGCATTTTCCCCAAGCTTTTAAAAGTGTGAGCCTTAACAAACAATTCTTAGCACGTAATACTTGTTAAAAGCAATGGCCCCTCCAGTGCTTCAATACCAGTGTCTAACACTTTAAAAACCCCCCATTTCAAGTGACTCACATAGATGTGTATGAGTTATAACCTTCATTTCACAACACACTTGACTTATCGAGGGTGGGAACCTGGAATAGTCCTCCTCAGAAGAGCCTGGAGGCCTACAGGAGGCTATTTATTAAATGTTATAATTCTTAGAAATGGCATAATAGATAAAGAACAGCAGCCTTTCCCCCAACGCTTCCCTTTAAAAGTCAACGACCCAAACATGTTCTGAGCTGTCGCCAGCTAATACGCTTCCCTCTACGGTCAAGAGTAGCTGCGTCCGTGAACCTTACATCAGCATTCAGGGCCGTTTCAAAAAATATTAGGGGGCAAAGTCTGCCGGGGAGGGGGGGGGGTGGGGGTTGGGTGGGGAAGCCTGTCTGGTTAGTGAAGGGGCAGCATTTGTAACCGTCTGGCAAAGCTTTCACATGTCAGCACATTCAATTGTTAGTGGTAACAAACTGCTGTGGGACCTGGTCCAAGAATACCGGCTTTTTCCCGGGGGGGTGCATTCGACAAGCCTCAAGAGCCTTACCAAGACCAAGACCCCGGAATGAAGGCTTGAGCATAATAAGAGGCTTGCTCCTGCCCTGGGGGTGGGGGGGGGGGGGGGGGCGACAACGACAGTGTCCTGTCTGTGCGCTGTGAATGCATGTGTGTGTGGTGGGGTGGGTGAACATGGTGGTGAGTGTGTACTGTATGCGAGTGTGTGTAACTACGTCTGTCTGGAAGAAAACTTAAGAATATTTTTTTCACGCAATGACGCAATACTTCATGATATGATTTCCATTACACCAATATGTTGTCATTGGGCCAAATTTTTTTATATTTAAAAAAAAATCCCCCTTTGGAATTAATTTATTACACAGGCTAATATTACACAAAGGATTATATTATATTGTGACTGTCCCCTTCAGATACTGTATCTCTATCTTTAAGTCGGTTATGTTTTGTGGGGAGTATGCGGAGATCAACCAAGTGATTATGCCATTAAGTCAACTAGACACAGTTATAAACAAAATTTCTCTTGCAATTTTACTTGTCAACCCATTTGAAAAGCTAAATCTCATTGAAATCAAGAGTGAAGCTTCAAATTCAATTTATATTCAGAACTGGCCTGCTTCCAGCAGTGGGATATTATGCTATAATAGTGGAAGCAGCACTGTAGATCCGTCTCTGTGTAGATCTGTCTCTGTAGATCTGTTTGGAGGCCAGCCTGAGACAGATTTAACCCTCGTTCTGCAGAAACAGAATGTGTACGAACTAACAGGTCATGAACATGCCCACAGAACCCTGTGAGAATTCATTTTCACAGTCTCTGCCTGGCACACATCCTCGGGATGCCATTTGTGGTTTGCCGTTTTGATGCGCCAAAGCTATAAACGTGTGAATAATGTTATAAAACTGTGGCCCAAACACATTCAAACACATACAACACACACCCATCCAAATAACGAGTGTTCAGGAACTAGTCAGCATAATTTGCTCCATAAGAGTCATGCAGACCACTCCCTTTGTTTCATGTTTCTGGTTTATTACTCTCTGACATCAGCCATAAAAATTATGTTAGAAAGGCTGGTATCCGGCTGATGGGACACGGTGAACTCATGAAATTTGCTGTGATAATGGAGTGGGTTTAAGGCATGTGTGTGAATTATACATGGTGTGCTCTGGGTATACAGTAGCAGTGTGGCTGCGCTTTGCCCTGTCTCCTGTGCTCTGGCTGCATGGTGCAGAGCCACCCATCCAGGCCCACTGGTTTTATACTAGTTATTATAGATGAAGGAATCCTAACACTGCATTTATAAATACTGTACACTACACTATACGACTGTACTTTAAAATTTTACGTATGTGACTTGATTCTCAATTGTCTTGTCGGGTAACTATGTGTTTTATGTCAGGTCCTCCTCGTAAAAGAGCTTTCGATCTCAACGGGGCAGTCCTGGTTAAATAAAGGTTAAATGAAATTGAAGAAAATAAACACGCTTCTTTCAACTTGATTTTCCAAGTACATTTCCTTTAATCGACAGATACCCCATATCAATAAAGCATAGGAATACATGCCTCTGTTCTTTATAGTTACTGGCTGACCTGAGGAAGTTGCTTATGAAAAACCAGAATATGGTATGAGCATATGATAAACGTCAATGTAATGTAAACGGAAATGTAATGGTTTAGCTCAAACCGCTGTCTGACTTACAGCGATCGTTTTACCACGCTTCCTGCAATGGGCAATGCAGCTAAGTGTGGGTGCTGAGTTTGACACTGCAGTGTCCTTCTTGAATATCCGACAGGCCCCGATCGGTGATGACTCGGCTTCAGCGGGGAGAAACGACAGCGCGTGAGAGCAGGCCATGTGGAAACCTCGTTATCTGCCGATGACCTTATTTCACTTTCTCCAGAATGACGCACAAGTAAGGCCGCGGAGCGGGCTGCACAACCTCGGCTGTTTATCGGCCACTGGGGTGTGTGTGTGTGTGTGTGTGAGCGAGCATGCGTGCGTGTGTGTGCGCGAGCGTGCATGCGTGCGTGTGTGTGCGCGTGCATGCATACCTGAGTGTGTGTGTGAGTGAGCGTGCATGCGTGCGTGTGTGTGCGCGTGCATGCATACCTGAGTGTGTGTGTGAGCGAGCGTGCATGCGTGTGTGTGTGAGTGTGTGTGAGCGAGCATGCGTGCGTGTGTGTGCGCGTGCATGCATACCTGAGTGTGTGGGTGAGTGAGCGTGCATGCGTGTGTGTGTGTGTGCGTGCGTGCATACCTGAGTGTGTGTTTGAGCAAGCGTGCATGCGTGTGTGTGTGTGTGTGTGTGTGCATGCATGCATACCTAAGTGTGTGTTTGAGCGAGCGTGCATGCGTGTGTGTGCGTGCATGCCATGTGTGTGTGTTTGTGTGTGTGTCGTTATGTCAGTATGATTTATGTGTTCTGTGATTTATGGTCTGTCAGTCATATGCCCCAGATACTATGGGAACCGCAATTACATCAGCAAAAAAAACAACTAAAAACATTACCCGCTGTTGTATGGATGTGTGCAGCATTTCATTCCAGAACTAGAACCTTTATTTTCACTTCCTGCCACATGTTGGCACCACCGTCATGTGCGCTGTGCAATAAAAGCTTATGCAAACATAGACAGTGCCATTGCAGTGTTTGTGGAATCAGAAAGGAGACCTCAAGCTATCAGTGGCAGCCTGTTCCAACTTGACGTCTTTGGCATTGCACAAACTGTGACTCAAGACAAAATACATCATCCTCATTCCCACATAAATCATGTGTCATTCTTTGTGTCATTCCTATTTCTTGTAATTTTCAACCACATGCAATTGTTCGTGCCGCATAGAGTAAACAGGAAATGTATAAAGTTTACACCGTTGTTGTATTTTTAATGTTATTTTGCCCAGTTGGAAATAACTGGTTATTTTTATTTTTCAGGTATGCTTGTGAGACAATTGCCTTTTAAAATTAATTATAGGTTATGTGCCATGACTGAATCAAGCTTCACATCATGGCCTTGCTTTTACTATTGACTAATATGATTAAATAACCCTTTTGCTTTATTGGCATTGCATTTTCACTGTATGTCACCTCTGAGAAGGTCATCCAGCAAATATAGAATAGTGTAAAGGTTCAAAAAACTTTTTGTTATGCATGGGAGTTGTGGACTGAAACAGTTGTTTCAAATGTTTTGCATGTTCCGTGGAACTTCTTTGCAAATCTATAAATATGAGGCACTGTTCAGCCACCAAAGCTAATTTGTTTAAAGAATAGTATAAGGTCACATCAGAGCTGGATCTGTGCCACCAGGTGACACACCCTCTATCAACAAAGGCTATGTTGTGACATCGATCTTCGACAGAACAGCAATATTCTTCTGGTGAAAATACAGTAGACCGTCAGACTGTACAGATTATGTTTTGACTGCCGAATCTCATGAAAGCAACCACATTATTATTGAGAAAGTCTGTGCTTTCGAAAAGGCAAACTTAACACAGGTAAACAGGTAAACAGGTTCTCGCCTCGAATGCAAACACTGTAGCCCAGTACCGAAATATCTTTTCCACGTTTAGTCAGACGTCTGTGAAGTTGTTCGTAGAGATGTACTCGGGACAGAGCGATGCTGTCGTCTGGGCTTTAGTGAACTCTGCTGCAGGAGCTAGGCCCATTCAGGGCGAATCCCGTTTTCCGTAACTCACGACATTGCATATTTGCACTGTGTCTTAGTTCTCACTACAAGCATGCACAAATTATAGCCTTTCTCGCCTACCACTGTTCTACATTTTATTAATACCTCCATTAGTCTTATCAGACACACAAGAACTCTTTCCCTCTATTGTCATTTCTTTCGCTCTTTCTCAATCTCTCTCTCTCATTCTTTGTCTGTCATTGTCATTCTTGTTATGACTGCCAGTCAAGGTGGCTGGTAAACCACATCCTGACATGTGTGAGAAGCATTTCTTTTCACTTTCTTTCAACAAGCAGACTGATTGTTGCTTTTAATGCAACTGCAACGTGGTTCCAATACTGTAGAACAAAGCAAGATAACTCAACTTCTGGTAAGCGTTTCTGTGCACTGAAATTAAGATCCGTGCACTACGAAGAAAATATATTTATGAGATTGATGCGACCTAATCCTTTAAGAAATAAGTTTAGCAATGAAACATGAGGAGATTATGACTTGCTTCCGCTTGCCAAAAGTGAACAGGTTCATATTAATTATAAATTACCCAGAGTTTTTTTTACATAAATATAGAAACCGCTAAGTTGCATATTGCCCTTCCTGTTAGAATGGCAGCCTCTGTGTCCCTGGAATTTGCATAAGATTTGCATCATACTTGCATTACAGTGCAGAGCCTCCATTTAGATTTCGGTGGCAGACTTTGTGCATGCAAAGTTGCAGATCGCTCCTTGTGAAAATGACATGCTAATGAGATACTTGGTTGTGGTCTCCTGTACATCAGCTTGTCACTGGAAACAATTTACATCTGACCCCCATCACATGGTGCACGTGAGCACACTGAAAGGCCATTCATTTGACTGGCCGTGTGGGAGGTCTACATGCAACTGTTACCCATAATAGACAGTGTCAAGGTGCTCTACTGTTTGCACATTGAATGCGACCATGTGCGCAAGTTTTTGTGCGGGGCTTTCAAAAGGTGTGTCTCTTTAAATGTGAGCCATTTTGTGCCACAGGATGCAAAAATAATTGCTGCCTATTCCAAAGGTGAAAAATAGGACTATTGGAGGAAGAGCCCTTTGTTATAAAGTTCCACTGTGATGCTATCGTTTGTCTTTTTTATCGCTCAAGATGTAAGAACACAATAGCAATGGCATATTCCTGTCTCCTTCTCTTTGAATGGCAGTTAAGTAAATATTTTCATCATCACAAATCACTTTCGCAGGCATTTCGTGTTAGCAATTTGTTAGCAGTCGATATTAGAGTGTCTTTGTCACATTCTCAACAGATCCGTGTAATAATTTGAACAAACCCATTAACTATAAGTAATACAGAGCAAACAGAGACCAACACAGACACAGTCCTGTATTTGCTGACATGTAGCTTTCATCCCTACACAGTTTTTCAGAACCTCATGTGTTTTTTTTCCCCCCTGATTTTTTCCCTTTTTCTCCCAATTTGGTAGCCAATCAGACCCTGTGTAATTAAATTCCCCCCGTGTAGCAACCACTAGAGAACCACCGCTACAACCCCTTCATCCGGTGGCAGGATAGAGGGCGCAACGTCCACTTCAGGGCATGACTCCTCGAGCTCCTAACCGTGCAACTCTCCCAGGGCTGTTTTATGTGCGACGATTTTCTCCGAGACCCTCCCCCCCACCCGGAAGCAGCCGCCAATCGGCGCTCCCACAGGGCACCGGCCA
Organism: Ilyophis sp. 1 JC-2022; assembly: GCA_022702515.1. Lineage (NCBI taxonomy): Eukaryota > Metazoa > Chordata > Actinopteri > Anguilliformes > Synaphobranchidae > Ilyophis > Ilyophis sp. 1 JC-2022. The sequence goes on along the minus strand of CM040404.1, from coordinate 13,180,844 downwards.
TGCTCGGATCTGGCAGGATCGGGGTTCGCGAGAAAATCGTCGGAGTACCACTGGCACAGCTTTTACCGCTGTACTACCGCGGTGGCCCAGAACCTCATGTTTGAAGATGAATTCATTTGATATTCACTTGATATTAATTCATTTCATTACAAGTGAAACATAGAAACACCACTGTGATATCATTCTAAAGTGCGTATGCATTAGTTATGTTTTATGTCAGTAATAAATAAGGACCTTTAGACAGATGCCTTATTATTATTAAAAGGTAATAATTCATTAAATATAATTAAATTACTTCAGAGGCAGTATGGAGCTCATTCATAATAGAGTGAAAACAGTTCTGAAGCCTGCAGGCCCAGTCCAGACCTCCAGTACCAGTGTAGACTTCCAGGCCCAGTGCAGACCTCGAGGCCCAGTGCAGACTTCCAGGCCTAAAGTACTGATTTCCGAAAGCATTCCTGCCTGTTTGTGACCTGGGAATACCTGGGAATAACTGTGACGTGACAGTGTTGTTGATGTAAGTTAAGCCACATGAAGTGTGACTGCGCTGTGTGCGCATGTGCCTGAATTTGTGCAGTCATAAAAACGCTTCCTGCAATATAATGCTTCCAGGTGCTGAGAACCTTCCTGTTCTATAAATACACCATAACACGGAATATGACTGAACCCGCACTGTGTGGTTCAGTTTCTTCTGTATCATGCAAAACCTCCACCGTTGGCTTATGATTCCAAATAATATTGATGAGTTTATGAATGTAATGAACAGAAACCATTGATACTCTAAACTTTACTGTCGGCAAAAAAAGCAATGAAAACAAATGGGCAAACCTGACTCGAGCAAACACTAGCGACTTGTGAACTGCGGTGGAGTAAGAAGAGCCAGCTGAAATCATGTGCTTTTCTGGAGGTCACACGCATGTCTGAGGTCATGGTGTTGACGATTGGACACATTGCAAATTGGGGAGAAAAAAAAGGGGAAAGCATAAATTAAAAAATGTTTAAAAAACCAATCTCCAATTCTACATAGACAAAGATGACCGCACCATATGCCTTCAAGCACAAAAAGGAACTTAAACTAAAAACACAGTGAAATGAGATGCACAGGAAGTCAGGAAGCAGGGTTAAAGGTTAAACCGATTACTCGGGCCCTCTCAGCGCTTACAGCTTCCTCTCCAGCTGTTCTCAATTTCCTCTCCCTGCAAAGATCTTTTCCCCACCCCCCCAAAACACACACACAAATACACACACACACACACACACACACACACACACACACACACACACACACACACACACACAAACATGCACACACACACAAATACACACACCCACACAAAAAAATATTTTTTTCGGGACAGCATTACACATCTCCTGATCCACACTGTTGAAGGGAGGGCCCCGATTCCCCAAGGTCATCGACGCCAGGGACGGAGCGAGGCGTCAGATCTTCCTGAGGTCACAAACGCAGACGTGAGGCTTATCCCTGTCTGGGTGACCCCACCCCTGTCTGCCTGCAGCTGACGGACAAGGCAGAGTAGCTCAAAAAAAAAAAAAGACAGACGGAAGACTAAAATAAATGAGAACAGATACAGTCCAGAGACTCTTACGAAATGGGGGGGTCACATAAACATGCACTATGTTTATGGCACAAAGACTATGAAAGCAAAGCCCTCCCCTCCTATGCTTTCCTCTTACCCCACGTTCTGCTGCCTAACTTCCTCTGCCTTCACTCCCATCACACACAGCCTGCAGGAAATGTAAACCCAGCTGAACCTCTGTGCATCTCAGCCCACAGGCTCCACGCCGAAGAGGAGCGTAGCTTTCAGGGTCATTGGACGACTCCTGCCTTCGGGGGCTACGACCGCGTCGTGAATTGCTTTCGTGGTAAACATCGCAACACCTTGTTTGCTGAGGTTCTTCCAACAGAACGCCCCCCACTATCTTTTCATCTCATTTCCCAACAACTGATTACTGTAACAAGAATCGCTGCCAACAGAACAACAGAACTTCCTGTAATGCTCCACCAGTGCGTCTGTGATCGCCGTTTCCTGGCCCATGACAGTGTAATTTAACCGGTTGATATATTCTGCACGGTTGACGCTGCTTTTCATCTTAAAGGTCTTCGTCTCTATGCTGTTTCTCACACGAGTAAACGAGTTGTGATTTTTTTCTCCACATTCATCCTCTTACCGTCACAAGGAAATGTAACATCCTGTTTGTACAGGTGATGACTAATACCTGTAAGGCTGGTTTTTACCCGCATTGGGTGCTCAGTCTAAATTAAGCTCTTTTGGTTTCACAAAGTATTTCTGTGGGTTTTGCTCTTTGCTGCTTCAAGTGCTTTCAGTTTAACAATTAAAATGTGCCTCCCAAGGGGCTCTGTCTGTAAAGAGGCTTTCTCTCACCGCAAACTCGGCCTAACTCACAAACTATAGCCTTGACATTGCTCTAGTTCCAGTCTGGACTGTGATTGGCCGACTACGACCAGGAGTCTGCAATGGCAGGTCCAGAATTGGCTTTGTCCCACCAGGGAAGGGGGGCTTAATTAGCCCATGATTCTTCCAGTTACTACTGCATAAACGGGGCATAGCAACCCAGCATGTGACTACGGGTTACCTATAGCACGCTGCGTGGATTGTATAAGCATGAGAGTTGCGAATGACCTGCAGTGCTCTCTGCGTGGGTGCGGGTTACAAGCAGAGATACACCAGAGACCACAGGGCAATTAGCAATTCAAAAATAAAAAATAAAACAAACCGAGATCACAATGGGTTTGCTTATTTGTGAAAAGGTGGTTGTTTGCACAGTGTAATAAAAAATTATGTTTTAGCATATATTAGTCATGGTCTGGTGAACCTTCCATAAGCCTTACCTTTCTACATGTTATTTTTAGTTGTTATCAACAAAGGTTTTGCATGAAAAGAAACAACTGAGGCAACTGATGCAAAATAACACGTACACAACACACACCCCATCATTTCTTTTAGCTGACTGGATCTAATCAACATGGTCCTCATTGGCCTGTGGTCATCCCACCAAACAGAGCCTGCGTGGATGAGTCAGTATAGCAGGGTCAGACAGGAAGGGCATGTTTAGGATGTGACGCGTATTCATCTTTCTATGAACAAAGCTCCTCCATAGTTCTATCGCTGATTTTCATATAGTCTTTATTTAGTAATACACTTCCTGTTGAACTTGCTTTATGCGATTCAACCACCATCTACAGCCAATTGCTTTCCCCACTTCATTTTCACAGACAGCATTTACAGGCCTTTAATCTTGCACAAATATTTGTTTTTGCATCAAAAACATCTATTTCGAAGACATCCCAAGATCTCACACACTGTGGTGCCAGCGATCAGCTAAACGACCTGGCACAATATCATTACATTCCTACTGAAGCCATGAACCACCAAACCTCTGGGCAACATCATAAAATAAGAGTACATGTGAGTGTGAAGACACATCACATGGCTCTTCTTAAACAGTTCAAAATAGATAGCAGTAAATTATTTATTTAAAAAATACTCTGTGTATTCATATTTATGTCACATGACATGATATATAACTCCTAAGCTTCATCTACAAATGAACAAGAAGTCTGACACAAAAATGTTAACGTCAAATTGGTTTTAATTGAGAAAGAAACTTAATGTTTCTCCATTTTGGAGAGTATCAGCTTCTTAATGTTCTATGGGGACAGGCAAGGAGGCCACTGTTGATAAAAAGATGCACTCTTGCTGTTAGCTTCTCTTGTTAAGTCTAGTCAATGGTAAGAAAAAAAAAAAAGACTATTCAACATCACTGTCGTCTCAATTTCCCAGTTAATGTCAAGTGCCATTAGCAAAGCCTGCAGAGGAGTCCTATGACGGAGTCCGGCCTTTTACTCCTACAGTGTTCTTCTTTGATTGTTTGGTTCTATTCTCTGCACTATTCTCCGCTCTGTTGCTATTGGTCGCACTGCAGGGGCCATTTAAACGCGACTTTCCTCAGTGTTACACCTTGCCTTTCATCTTCACAGACACAACCTTCAGTGCAGCTACTCGCTACTCTTCTCTGTCTCCATCTCTAATCTTGCCTGTTACATTACAAGCGCGGAACGACACCAACGTCAGGAATTCTGTAGTGATATTACTTATCGCGTAATGAATTCTGTAGTGATATTACTTATCGCGTAATGAATTCTGTACTGATATTACTTATCGCGTAATGAATTCTGTAGTGATATTACTCATCGCGTAATGAATTCTGTAGTGATATTACTTATCGCATAATGAATTCTGTAGTGATATTACTTATCGCGTAATGAATTCTGTAGTGATATTACTTATCGCGTGATAAATTCTGTAGTGATATTACTTATCGCATAATGAATTCTGTAGTGATATTACTTATCGCATAATGAATTCTGTAGTGATATTACTTATCGCGTAATGAATTCTGTAGTGATATTACTTATCGCGTAATGAATTCTGTAGTGATATTACTTATCGCATAATTAATTCTGTACTGATATCACTTATCGCGTAATGAATTCTGTAGTGATATTACTTATCGCGTAATGAATTCTGTAGTGATATTACTTATCGCGTAATGAATTCTGTAGTGATATTACTTATCGCGTAATGAATTCTGTAGTGATATTACTTATCGTGTAATGAATTCTGTACTGATATTACTTATCGCGTAATGAATTCTGTAGTGATATTACTTAGCGCATAATTAATTCTGTACTGATATCACTTATCGCATAATTAATTCTGTACTGATATCACTTATCGCGTAATGAATTCTGTAGTGATATTACTTATCGCATAATGAATTCTGTAGTGATATTACATATCGCGTAATGAATTCTGTAGTGATATTACTTATCGCGTAATGAATTCTGTAGTGATATTACTTATCGCGTAATGAATTCTGTACTGATATTATTTATCGCGTAATGAATTCTGTAGTGATATTACTTATCGCATAATTAATTCTGTACTGATATCACTTATCGCGTAATGAATTCTGTAGTGATATTACTTATCGCGTAATGAATTCTGTAGTGATATTACTTATCGCATAATTAATTCTGTACTGATATCACTTATCGCGTAATGAATTCTGTACTGATATCACTTATCGCGTAATGAATTCTGTAGTGATATTACTTATCGCGTAATGAATTCTGTAGTGATATTACTTATCGCATAATTAATTCTGTACTGATATCACTTATCGCGTCATGAATTCTGTACTGATATCACTTATCGCGTAATGAATTCTGTAGTGATATTACTTATCGCGTAATGAATTCTGTAGTGATATTACTTATCGCATAATTAATTCTGTACTGATATTACTTATCGCGTAATGAATTCTGTAGTGACATTACTCATCGCGTAATGAATTCTGTACTGATATTACTCATCGCGTAATGAATTCTGTAGTGATATTACCGTAGTGACGTCTTTGTCCTCCATCTTATATGTCCCTTCCACATCCATGTAACTCTTCAGAGGGTTTTGGGTGTTTTTTGTAGCGTTCGAAGAGATTAAGCTCTTCTAGATTTTGTTGACCCCCCCACCCCCATTCATAAAGTGAACACAGAAAACTCCAAACACACCACACACACAAGGCTGGAGAGGCTACCTTTACCTGTGCCACACCACACATGCTGTTTTTACGACTGCATTACTGTGTCTATCAGTACGCAGCATGTTATTTCAGGAGCTAATTTAAATCCAGTACAGACTGGACATTCCTCTCTCTTTACATTGTGGCTCAGTTTTTATATTTTCCTTTCTTTTTAAATACTTTTTAGGGCTTTTTTTCAGCTTTATTGAACAGCACAGTGCAGAGACAGGAAGAATGGGAGCGAGAGAGAGGGAGAGACACGCGACAAAGGTCACACAGCCGGATCCAAACCGCCGAGTCACCGACGTCACGACCCCAACGAGCACGTGGACGGCGCTCCACAGGCCATGCCGCCGAGACACCCCTATATATTTCTTTCTAATTACGATCGTCCGTTTCTACTAGTTTCCACTTGGTTATATTACATAGTGATTTATTTATTTTTTTTACTATGGAAACTAGCTAGATCAGATAATGAATACATCTGGATTTGAACTCAAGCAGCACAGGGCGAGTAGATGCAAGCCGCGGGCCGCGAGTGTTTCGGATCGTCACCTGTCAAGGTCCTCTCTGATTGGTCCGCGTCTGTCTCACACCACTAACTGAAACTCGGCCTATGCCCAAAAGCCGGCTAAAATGTCCTTCTTGTCTGTATCCAGGCAAACAAACAAAACCAACTGGGGAAAAAAGGAGGGAAAGGCAGTCTCACTCGAATATTAATTTATCTTAATGCTTTACAGTTGTCGCATTATGCAAACCTCTGTGAGTGGTGATGAAACAAAACGAAAAACATTCTTGCCTTTGCATCTGATTCGCTCCTCACTCGCTGGCTCCAGAACTTGGAATCAAAGGCGTTATATAAACATAATTAAAGCAGAATGACACTGTACTATTCCATGGAATATGATATGAGCATCTAGAGAAGGCAGCTGTGAAAAGGATATGACCGCAAAGCAAACATTACAGCCTTGTACAATAGCCTTTCTGGTTCGATGCAAGGACAAAGCGAGATAGAGTATTTTCCAGTTAGATCACTGCATACAGTCTGTCTCAGGAATTATAACATTAATATTCACTTTGTAAATATTTGATAATAAATTCATATGTAAGGACTGTCTCCTCAATTATTCTAGATGCCGGACACATTCCATTAGAAATTAACTTAGTCTTCCTCCAGGCCATATCTACCACATAAAATATTCCATTTGACACTCTATTTATTTTATTAATTTATTTTTATATTTACTCTGGAAAAAAAGGACAGGAGAAGCATTGATCCAGTAAAATAACTGGTTATGTGTGGTGCTTGCCCTACAGTGATCAGAAAGGACTAATTAATCTACAACAAAATTATGGCAAAAAGATAATACATGGACAGTAGGGAGGCAGGCAAAAAGAGGGGGTACAGGCAATGCCTAAATGGTGGATATTTGTTTAAAAATGCTCTGCCCAGAGGAATTTTTGATGACAGTAATTGGCTTATTTTAATTTGTTACTGACAGAAAGATGCAAATGTGTCTGGAAACTGACAGGTTACCGTTACAATAGTTCCACTAACTTGCCAAGATCTCTGGCAAACTATGAAGCATTTAAATGGTTGCTATAACCATTGTGTCAGTACAACTACAAACCCATCCCATATTGAATCAATGGATCATTCGTACAAAACATTGGTCTACTCTACTGTCAAGTACTACCTCGTTACTTACTGTTGTTAGGGAATTGGTTAATTGCTGAAGACTTTTTAAATGCAAGAATGTATGTACATTATAAGCAAGTTTGCAAAAGTGAATGTGCTATAATATAAAAGGCAAGGCTACTTAATGTCTCATCCTGATTTTATTTACGTCCACTTGCATTGACAATGTATCATGCTTTCTGAAGACAATACGTTGACGGTTGAAGGGAAATGTTCTTTGCAAGATGGAATGGTGTCACAGTCAGATAAAGCGCAATGGCGAATTTCTCTGATTAACATCATGCTCACTGATTGGGCTCTTTAGATCCCCGCTTAAACCACAGCGAATGGGCACTCTACTCCCTGTGCCTGTAATACAATGCTCATTTCCCCACAGGCCTTTCATAATCTTTTTTCGCTGCCTTAAAAAATAGCTGTTCTCCAAAACATTTGTACGTCTTATAGTCTTCTGTAATGAGACTGAATCTAGTTTCAAGAGAATCTGGATCCTGATCTATGATTAGAAAGTAACTCCTTTTCCAATGAAGGCTTGATGGCAAACTCTCCTGTGAGTTCAGTGTGAGAGAAAAATGTCATGCTGAAAAACATTCTTTTATACCATTGTTCTGAGTGCACAGTACTCAGTGGTTTCATAAACATCTCAGTATGGTTTTTAAAAGCCACATTCTGGCTGTGTTCCCAGGAGTTTAGCATGATAGCCTTTCCCGTTTAAAAAAATAATGTTATTAATATCCAGCCCGTCCACATCTTTTTTGATGGCCCAACTGTTGACTCCCCACGTCCATCCACCTGCTCAACGTCATTGAGTGACTTAAATGGCTGAGAGCGTGGCACCACAGCAGCTGAGCTCAAAGGGATAACATCAGCATTATCATTTACCAAGGTTCACCGTAAATGTCATCTTCTCTCGTTTTAAATGCCTTTTCTGACCAACACTTTAGCTACGTGTGCACAGTGTTCTTTCCTGCCCACTTCTAGACTGTTTTCATTTTTTATTAACTAACCATTACTTCCCACACTGGCAAAATGTGGCCTTGTTTTTTTTGTTTTTTTTTAAATGTTCTTTTCCTTTTTCCAGATTTATTAAAAATAAGCTAAAAACCAAGGGCGTCTCGGCAATATGCAGACAACGTTTATTTTTCCTCTTGCCTTGTGTAGTCCCAGTATAACCAACCGGCACCACAAGTAAGTCAGCAGGTTTGCATGGATGTGGTTCATAGTCTACGGCTGTTTGTGCTACTGGGCGGTTTACATTGTGTACTTAGGGAAAGTATTGGTGACATATTCTCACTGACAGTACTAGCTTCTCTAACACTTTTTTTCATTCCTTCCTTCCAACCTCTTTTTTTAACCACTCTTTTTAATGTGTCAGTGCATTCTTTCTCTCCCCTTCTGCCTGCCTGCCTGCCTGCCTCTCTCTCTCTCTCTCTCTCTCTCTCTCTCTCTCTCTCACTCACTCACTCACTCACTCACTCACTCACTCACTCACTCACTCACTCACTCTGGCCCTCAAATAATACAACTTCATCTCTACTGTGCAGATTCTGGGGCTTAGCCAATAGAGACAGCCCGTCAGCAGAGCAAGTGACACCTACAAGGGTACTGCGGACTCCACTGCACGGAGAGCAACAGAGGGCAGCGGAGGCTGAACTGCCTGCATTACCAGCTACTGGTCGCTCACTGTATTATTTTATTTATATACTGTACAGCCTTTGTGGCAGTGAAATGCCACTAGCGCTCCAGGGTTCCCTCAGCTGCTGGATGTATGCCTGTTAGAACTACTAGTCAGCAATAATGTGAAAAGAGACTAATTCCTCAAATCGGTCCATTCTGAAAAAAAGAAAAAAAGTACATAAATTGTACTGTACTGTAAATTTCAATTTATTCTTCCTGGAGACTGAGAATGGCATATATGACCCCCTGGGGGTAGGGGGAATAGCCTGCTCGCTGTGATTCATAATTCACTTCTGTGATGTAATGCCATAATTGCCATAAACGCATCTGGAGTTTGGCAGTGCATTTTTCATGTACTCTGCCAGGGCTCCTCGTTTTCGCTCGCAATGGGCATGACGTTCTCATGGCTGGTGCCAGGCGAGAAAGACTCTGCACAATCAGCGAGGTTCAAGGTGCGTGGTTCAAGGTGTACTTCAGATTGAAAAGGAGCTAAGATCCTATTACACACACAGGAATACACCCACTGTACGCTGAGGAGATAATATCCGTCTTCTGTGGAACTGGGAATGCGTGGTCAAGCATGCAAGGAAAACAGATTTTCTGTGAATCTTTCTGGAAAAAACACCCTCGAGCATCTGTTTTTCTGGCAGATCCTCAACTGAATACTAAGACAAGCAGACCAGGGTCAAATACATATTTGAAATGCTTTTAATGTCTTAGATAGTGCTAAACACTACTGAAGATCCCTAAGAAATTTTAACTAAATATCATACGAACAAAAATGTAAATCATACAATCTATTTCCACCAAATATTCATTTTGTTTTGATAACTTCTTTTAAAGTTAATCTGCAGGTTTCAGTATTTTACTGCTGTATAGTGTTTTTAAAGACTTTATAACAATCCAAGTGTTTCAAATAATTACTTGATCTGCTGACAAAATGTGGTGGGGCTCTAAACATAGAGGACATTTGGAGGCGAATTAGATGACAGCTCACAGAGGAAACTTTGGTTCAAACTGTGTTATTTTCAGAGAGGCTGTGTCCTCCCATTTTTTTTAAATGAAGAAGAAACACCACATGTTGCAGTTCAGGAAAACATGCCCCCAACTGTTCCCACAGCCTGAGAGAAATCAGGGAAACATGCCCCCAACTGTTCCCACAGCCTGAGAGAAAGGCACAAAAGCATAGCGTTTCTTAAAATGTTTGGCTAATACTGGGTAGTGCCAGTGCACATGAACCTGCAATCACCTGCACCAGAGAACATGTCTCTTTATCATTTCTAGTGCTATCCCCATTGCGTTAGTCAGAAAGAGCTGGCTCCCGACAATGTCCTGACCATTTACACTGTACATATAAAGTAAAAATATAATCCATGGCATTTTCTTGCTATCTCAAAGACCATATACACTCGGTACCTCCATATTAATCTTTCAGTAACCAACAGGAGGAAGCACCAGCAAGCAAGAGCCCAACCAAGATAACAACATGATTTGATTTTCCTCAATAAGGAAAAACCTCCTTTCACATTGATTTTCCTGTGATGGCATTCTCAGGTTTCTGTCTTCACTTAAAAAATAAAGTACTCAAAATGCATTTAAGTGAGCAGATATACCTGCATAGTTTGAGGCTATATATTTTTTTGTCCTCTCGACAATACCCAATACCAGGTGTTAAAACATAACATTTTCTCTGAAATCATAATTATGTCCATTAAAAATGCACTGACTTCAGCATGGGGGGGGGGGGGGAACTTCTAAATATAAGGGAAGGAAATTTATCAGATGCAAAATAGTAGGATTCTCACCACAGTGCATATCTTGGGGTATCTGCATATCTGATTGACGCTGGGAGATGCTGAATGTATTCTCTGTGAGGACTCTGCTCACATTTCCCTGAGTGTGCTACTGTGGAAAGTATTATGATGACTGGCTCTTTCCAGAAGGTTCTTACTTCCAACTGACTCAGGGTTCGAGGGCTTGATGCTCATAGCGATCAGAACGCAAGTCACGGCTTTTACATCGTTAGTTTCACAGCAGCCTGCGCGTATAGAGCTGTGAAAAAGGTACAGGACAAACGATATTACTGCACTTAGATCAGGGGTGCACAGTTCTAGTCCTGCAGCCCTGGAGGGTGTCTGCAGGTTTTTTTGTAGTTTCATTTCAATCAACAACCAGTTTAGGCCTCGGAAACCCATGTGTGGACCCTTTAGCCAATCAGCGACTAAAGTTAATCCCTTAAGTGCTGAAACATGGCAAAAACCAGCACACACCTTGTGCACCGATAGTCTGAATGTACTTTACATTGAAACGATACTGTTAAGAATGTGGTTGTACATCCACCGCATCTATTCCATGTACAAATCCATGATACCATGATAGTCAGTCCTCAAATGCCTACATCCTCTTGCTTTGTCCTTTCATTTATGTAATAGAAGTGCAAAGCAGAGAGGTATAAATCCTACTACCATAACCTCCTATGCACACCCATTATGAATACTGCACATACAGCATGTGGCATGTAACTGAATTTCTGTAGAGCACTATCCACGCGCTCATTGCGAGCCGTGACGTTGGCGGTTCAAATCCGGCCGCGCGACCTTTGTCACATGTCTCTCCCGCTCTGTCACTCCCCATTCTTCCTGTCTCTACACTGTGCTGTCCAATAAAACTGGAAAAGCCCTGAAAATATATATATTCTTTTTAAATTAACAAGATTTATTGGCAGAATTAGTCATCTCCAGAAGCACTTTCTCTTTCTAGATTCTGTGCAAAAGAATCAAGGACACCGAGGCTTCTTATCTGGGGGCTTGCTGCGTTTTTGCTTTATTTGAGTGATTTCGGAAATGTCAGGCCTGCAGCATAAACACACAGCTCGGAGTGTAAACTCTGCTTTTCCTGTTATCTCCATCTCAAGAGAAAATTTGGACTAGGAATGCATGCCCACTGGTCACATTTCTGTTGCTAAAAAAATGCTGCAATAAACACTTCAGGATAAACACTGTACTGTGCTGACACCAGGGGCGTAGCATGACATTCTGGGCCCCGTGCAAATGTAGTCTCTCTGGGCCCCCTTCCCAATGCAAACTCTTTAGTACGGGCCTTCTGGGGGCCCCTCCCCACCTTGGGGCCCTGGGTGGTCAGGTCCACTTGTCCCCCCACTACGACACCCCTGTGCTGACACCTCCCTTCTCTGGCTGTGACACGTGACCTTAATTAACACTGGTGTGTATCCAACACACACACACACACATTGATACCTGTGTCGCCATGCACTGCCAGCGCCTAGCCATTCTCTCTTCCCTGCATTCAAGAGCTCCGGGCTTCTTCTGTTCTGCTGGTAGTAAGCTCAGAGTCGAAACTAATGTGCTAAGATCAAATCAATTTTCACAAGCCACTTTACAGGGCCCATTTCTTCACTCTGTTCTCCCTCATGGCTTCCATTAGAATGCGCACGGCTTCAGATCAATTCAGCGAGACGGTGTGGTTCGCCATATCCTTTCAATGTATCTGCAAATGGCTGCATGAGCCAGTCAAAATGAGCATTATTTAATTATTCAGAGAACAGTAAACAGGTTTTTTTTTTGTTTTTTTTTTTCAAATGGCACATTTGAAATGGCACATTTGTTTTATGATTGCGCTCTCACGTTAAACCTCTGTTTTTATGACCAATTATGTTTGATGTCACTAACTCTGTATTTCCATTTCAAACTTTATCCAAACCCGCATTCCTTAGATATGAGTATGAATTGTTATTGGAGTCATCTTTACACAGTATAGTCACTTATCAAAGTCCAGATGAATGGAGCAGGGTCATGACTACATGGCCTGGGACTGTGTCCTTCCAGATGAAATGTCACCAAATATATTGGATTTGGGGTCGTTATGTGCTTGATCAAAAAGTCTATTTGAGAGTCATGCCACCTCTTGTAGTTTCTTAACTTGTTTTGGGATGTCCACTTCCATCCTTCTTCTCAGTCCAACTCTGACCATTAGGACATCAAAGCCACTGAAACTGGAGCTGAAACCTTTGCATGCATCGTCATTTAAACACTGTGGCCCACTCTGGTCAAATTAAAATATAACAATCACAAAATAAAGTGTCTGACAGCTGTTGTTTTTTGAGAGGAGAACACTTTTCCCCTGATTTAGACATTTTGTTCAGACGGGTATGGGATGCCATTTGCATCCCGTGCACACAAAACCCATGCACACAAAACACTGTAAATGTGCTGGCATTTTCTCCTTGGTTTTGCATAGTAAAAGTCTACATCTACATCTCAAGAACGAAAGCAAAGTGGACATCAAGATAATTCATATAATTCAATTTCCTACCAAACAAACAGTATATAATATCTCCACAACCTGAAAGACTGCCATAAATTTAACCACAAGTCTCACAGAGAACTGTGCAACAATACAACATTTCTAAATGATATTAACCACTGTCATTTTGGTAGGTTTGTTTGAATGAGACATCTGGATACATTGGCACAATTGAGCTGGTTCAGACTAACAGAAACTGCTTGAAGAAAAATAATGGTTTTGAATCGCATCATATTTTTAAATATGGAATATATCCTATATAAATTAAATTCAATTGGGGAAATTGTGTGGGTGGTAGAAGTTATGACCACGCATGTGACCCTGTTTGATAACGGTAGATGTTACACGTGGAGTCGGTAGTGTAGCTAACTACTTGTTGGGGTAATCCTCCTCTACAAAGGCCAAAGCACCGCCACACCACAAGTGTGCTATTAACAAAGTATTTAATGAATCTTAGAAACGCTATGCTTTTGAGTCACAGCTTGCTGTAAACGGATGTGGGATCTGGCATTCCACCTCTTAGCTGCAGACTTAACACGTAAGATCTGTCAAAAAAGAATGTGTCCCCATTGGCCTATAGTACACACAACGAATGTCAATAGTAGGCTACGCTACTGGTTTAGTAACCAGTGGTAGACGGACTGGAAAGGATATAGGCTACAGACGGACTGGCATATCTTTCTCGCGAATAGGCTACAACAGAAGACTACTCAGCCTCGTTTTCCAAGTACCATTTTATGAAGTTAAGATATTGCATCACCACTGGTAAAGCTCTGTATACGAATCTGAGTCAAGCCTTCCAGCTTCACATTCACAGGAAAATTACGGTTTAGTTCTATCTGATTAGGGATGTAGCCTGTCACATAGGTGTATTCTAACGTCTTACCTTCTCTTGCCTTTAGCAGTACCGTGTTGGCCACAATATTCTCCAGCTCCATCAAAATCCTGTGTGTTATTACCGCGAATCAAGGAAAGTGGGAGCACAGTTCGCGCAGAAATAATTCAGATCGTTTCCCCGCTTCTCTTCGTTGTTTGTGCCCAAATAGTTTGCGATTTGTTGTTGCTGCTGTATTTATCCCTCTTTAAAAGACTAATTATCTACTGACTAGACATTGTGAATTAGTACAATAACTCTGTACACATGCTACCGGAGAAATTCTTGTAATGTAAGCGTGGTTCATGTTGTCGGTTGCAATATCGCATTGGAAGAGCATTTTCCAATATAAACATACAGCAGTCTTCAGCGCAATTTAGCGAGGAGTGCCATTTAAAATAACTTTCATCAATCAGCATCAAACGTCTATATCCTTTAAATACAGTCAGTAGTGCCACTACTCGGTAGCTCCCAACCCTTGGAATTGGGGAGTTGGTAAAGTATGCTACACTCCGGGCTGTCACAATATCGTCGTGCTCCCCCTCTCGGTGCGTAATCGAAGCAGGGTTGTTGTTTTTTTTCTTTCAGTTGTAAGATTTGGCGAGGTTCCAAGCTGCTTTCCCCGTGGCTCTGGTCAGGTTTAGGGTGAGATTAGGCAGGTAGGTTACTGTTTCCCATTGGATCCTGGACGACCACCTTGCCTCCGTTTTCATTTGTTCTTGGGTTATTTTCTAACGCGTATCTGGATGTAGCGAGGCGACTGCTGCTTTCGACTCCACCGCCCGTACCACAAGCGGTCGGAAGAGGCGTATTCACGACTGGCCCTGACGCACGGACGCTGAGAGAAGAGGCATGTCTGGCTGTCAAAGACATCTGATAGCTGAGCATTTTTTGTCACCCCCTTCATCTACAATGCCAAAGGGGGAGTGAAGCGGATGTAAGCATGATATAGTGGTTATTAAACAGTACTGTACGATGCGACTGGAGGTAGGCCTACGTTACATGCTACAAAGAAGAATATAGTCATAACCAGATAACACGTTTAAGTTGTGAAGTGTTGCCAGAATTGATTGGCGTATGCTTTACGCAAGCTGATATCAATGTAATGTTATAATAGATGTAGTCCTAATGCGTTAACCTATATCGAATCTTATTTGTGCGTCTTTGAGATATAAAAAAAACGTAATGTACACTTTTCCACCATTTGAACAGTCCGTGTGAAACTTGAATGTTGGCTATTGACCTGCTAGGTCTATAACAATAAATCATCTTTTGTGTGTCACTCCTCCACAATACACAACTGCATATTGAACCATGCTTAAAGCTTTATCGCATATTTTATTGAGAGTACTAATTAAACCAAGGTTTGATTCTGACGGAAGATAAATTCAGCGATAGATAATGACATATATTGCCATAGATTGTTTTATGTGACGATGAAGTCCCATTAAAGCAAATTTAAATGTGTGCAAGAATCTTCAATGTAAAATAATAATAATAATAGTAATATACAGAAGCGACTGGAGGATAGTCCTATATAGGAGCTGTTAGGCATAAGTAGCACATGGTATCGAGAAACCTGAAAGTGGAAAGATTTGAGCAGATACTTTTGACCTTGATTATTTCCTAACAGAAATAGGAAATTGAAAATGCTTTGAACCAAATGCTTTGAAATATGGGTAAAGGCTTACCTTTTCCAAAGAAATATTCAAATCATTATTTTTACTCAATGTTAATGTAATGTTATTTTTACTCAATGTTAATGTAAAAAGCAACCAGGTTCCTTCTTCATAGTAACCGCTTAACCTATTGAAATACTATCTTGAAAGTGAAACTTTCTGTGCACAATATTCTTGTAAGACTCAAGTATTTTCTTTCTTTTTTTTTTAAATGGCTAAACGTGGGTTTCGCCATGCAATTGCAATTACGTACAACTGCTGTATTGCGCTACTTAGCGCCATCTCCTGGGACAAGAGAAGTATGCTTTCTGTGGGTACGTCCCAATCCTCGAAAAATGCTCCTTGCCCCAGGGACTGATATTTGTGTTTTAATCTAATGTTGCTGATTACATCTTAATTACGCATTAATGGTTACATATTAATTCATGTCCCGCCGCAAACCACAATATCAGGTTCATTGTATACTGTACATGCAAATACTTGTACTTGAAACATTCAGGCAGTTTTGCATACTTCCGGGTAGGAGAGGAGTGGTAGTGGGAGAGTGGAGGAAAGGAGGTGGGAAGTGAAGAATGTTGGGACGCACCATATGCGTTTAAATACTGGTTGGTCTTACGCAAGCTCCAAAACCAAAATTCGCCTGCCATAAATATTCGAATGGCGTTTCCATACCAGAATCGTTTAAGCAAGTAGTGTTGGCATGATCAGGAAGGAATACTTGTGCAAAAAAAAGTTCAACTGAAATCAAACCTGGCAGAGAGAAAGTTACATGGCACCTGCTGGAATAGACTGGAACAGGAAAAACTCCATTGGCTATAACCAGATGGTGTGGAAACCCAGTAATATAGCCTACACTAACATAACCTAAGAGTAAGATTGAACCATTTCAAATGCATTTCTATTCTGTCTCAATTTTACCTCTCTTTAGTCTTACTAAGTCATGATATTACAAACTACATTTTCAACATAAACAGAGAGCTGACAGACGGTGCCAAGTTTGAACACGGACATTACTTCTGGCATGAAATCATTAGGATTTCTCTCTAAAAAGGCTACCGTCACATTGCGGAGCATTAATTAAATCTGAACAATAAGGTGTCCTAACCAAGCGCAATATGTGCCATTCTTTCCTCCTTCGCTGCAGTGATAACGTGGTCTGCATATAACCAGCAGAACTTACAGTTGGGATTGACAGGACAGTGGGCACCCACACACCAATATTTAACTCATAATCAACAACCACAACCCAAACTCGATAAACCCATTTACACAAATAAGGATGCGACACTAAAACGCACCACCACTTTATACGTCGCCAAATTTTCTAGCAAAATGTCAGTGGGTTGAGTTCGACATGCGTGCTGCGGGTGTTCCAACTTTACGACAGTGAGGAGAACAAGGAATGCACGGAAATGGTAAACATGTACATCAGGAATATGTACATATACCCCCCCTCCCCCTTAGGACAGCCAGAGGCTGCATTTGGATCCAATTGAACACATTCCCTTCCCTTGCTCTCTTCCTTTCAGTGAGCCATCTTGTCACAAAATTTGTTACATGCAACAAGCAAACTTAACAGGTGCTTTGCGAGGTAGGATAGACGAAAAACAAACCAAAACGGAACCGAATAATCATAATCGTACATGAACGCGGTTATGATTATTTGGACACTCCAAATTGGGGTGGGAATGAGCTATACACTGCCCAAAGCACCAAAAAAAAAAAAAAAATTTTTTTTTTTTTTTTTTTTTATTTTAAACAACTTAACAAAAACAGACAGACAGCTTAAGAGCTGCCCTGCAAAGCTTGCCTTGGCAGCTGGGGCTTTTTTTTTTTTTTTTTTTTTTTTTTTTTTTTTCCACAGCTAAACACAAAAAAAAAAAAAAAAAAACTGCTGCTTCTAGGAGGAGCAGAAAAAAAAAAAGAAAATAGGGAACAAGAGGGAGGGGGGGAGTACCCCAACTGGTTGGGGGGGGGGGGGGGGGGAAAAAAAAAAAAAAAAAAATTTTTTCCTTCCCACCTCCCACCCCCAAAAAAATACACATCACACCACCACCATGCACTCTGCTACTGCTGAATGGAACTGCTGAAGCAGCAGGTGTGGGCTTGGTAGTAGTTTTGGAGAGAGACCCCCCGAAAAAAACTTATTGCTGCTGAAGTGTGTGTGGTGGGGCCAGTAGGGGGGAATCTTCCCTCTGGTAAAATAAACCCCAATGCTTCAGAGCAGTGATGGGGACACTGTGCTGTAGGAGATGTCGTCATTCGGATGAGACGTTAAACCGAGGTCCTGACTCACTGTGGTCAGTAAAGATCCCATGACACTTATCGTAAAGAGTAGGGGGTTTCCCTAGTCCTGGCTAAATTCCCAACCTGGCTCTTTCAATCTGCCACCTAATCCTCCCCCAGTTTAATTGGCTAAAAATTGTTCTCTCCCTCTCCAACTCAGCTGATGCGTGGTGAGCATACTGGCACAAAATAGCAGCTGTTGAATCACCCAGGTGGGAGCTACACATTGGTGGTGGTGGTGGTGGTAGAGGCGAGCTTCCCCCTCATCATTGTAAAGCGCTTTGAGTCTCCGGCCGGTGAAAAATGCGCTATATAAATGCAAGGCATTATTATTATTAGCTTGCTGTATATTATACACTTCCCATTAATATTAACAGGAGTTCAATTAAACCCTGCACTTGTTACAATGTGCATGCAGTCATTTTGACATATGTTAGGCCAGGGGTTCCCAAACTTTTCCATGCCAAGGACCCCCAAATAGCCGTAGCCTCTGGCTGGGGCCCCCCTATTGCGAAATGGCTTTAAAAAAAAAACTTTTAAATTACACTGGCAAATATTTAAAAATCTAACATACAGCTTCTTAATACACAACACAATACTTTTGACCCTATTTTGATTCCATAATCAGGCCGTTAGCAGGTCAACGTAACGCTTTGACTGACAGGCAGACGGTTAATCATTGGCTGCAATTGAAAGAAGGGCATGGCAAAGACCTAATTTCGATATGAAAGGATTTATAACAATTAATATTTTATTTTAAACCGGCACAATAATCTTATGAATTGAAATGTATTCCTTTTAGAAATTTTATTATTATATATATTTTTTTTGCATTTTCCATTTTCCTCTCCCTTCCAATTGGCCCCCCTGGCGCCCCCTGGCGGCCCCCACTTTGAAAACCCCTGTGTTAGGCTACATTTTAAGAAGAGGTGGGTCACAAATATATTTGTTCGGGAATATATTCTGTTGTGGGCCCTTGAAATTTTGGAACCGCTTTAAGGTACACACAGCTAAGGCAAATATATATTTTGAGAACAGCCCTGAATTACCTGTAGACACACACTAGAACAGGGGTAGGCACCCCTTGTGCAGTAGTGCCAGTTGTTTCATCAGAGTTCATTTGCACAGCTTTACGAGTTATCGTTGAGAGTCTGAGCCTAAAGTTTCAGCATCTGCACAGTGAAATGCCAAAGACTGGCAGCACACGGCGACCTGAATTAATCAAACCTAATGATTAATCCAATTACCGGTGTGTAAAATTGCATTGTGTGGGGGGGGGGGGCAGTGAGGAAACCAGGTACGAAAGACAAAAGGAATGAGTCAACATTGCAATAAGCGATTCTTTAAATCAAGTATCATACACAATTTACTGTGCAAGAGCAACTAAAAATATAGTTAAATTGGACAAACACAGTTCTTGGCGATAATTAGTTTGATCTCTTATTTTAAACGGTAACCAAAAATCCACCATTAACAAGACAAAAAACCGTACAAAATAAAACTGCAGATCCATAATTTATGAAACGACCTCATCACAAGAAACAAGTGCTGTCATTATCTCCCCATCAGTCCAGTGTAACATCACCTGTTACAGGCAACAAAAGATGTCGGTTTGTAGACATTTTCCATTAAATTAAAACACTAGGAAACAAAATGTAGTCAGGTTTCGGTACGCAATGTTGTCAGCTGTCCTTCTCGTCCCACTTTGTCACGTCGCCCATAAGTTGCCGTCACTCACAACGCAAGTGTCCAGTAAAACAAAATGAATTGGAAAGAAATGGAGGAATCTCTTATTTCCCCTCAGTATTCATCCAACAGGTCAGTCCTGGGAACGGTCAGTCCCCTGTCTTTCAGTGCCTGCAGCTTGGCTTTCTCTGCCTCCTGTTTGGCTTGCTGTTTTGCCCTTTGTTCTTCCAAGATTTCCTCTATGGACACTTGCTGGAGCTCTGTGTCACACTCTTTCTCCAGGTCCTGACAACATAAAAATAAAAAAACGTCTTTAATACCAGGGTGTGAAATTAACACTCGCCACCTGCTGGTAATTTTGATTGTGGCTGGTATGATTTTCTACTCTAGCAGCCACTTTGGCAGGTAAAATGTTAAAAATATCTGGTGATTTTGTTTATCCGCAAGCCACTCTAGCCAGTGGGTGAAAAGGTTAATTTCATTCCCTGTTTAATACACATCAAAAAATATCCATCACATTGATAATGTTGAATCATCCCATCCCAGCCATGTCTCATGCCCAACTGTAGCAGTTCTTTCAAGCCCGCTTCATTTGCAAGACGGCCTAAACTGGAATGAGCAATTACATGCAAATTATATAATTATTCTGCTATACCAAATGTACAAACAGCAAGGGTTAACGGACCTACAAGTTTTGAAACTTTCATGCTAATAACCATCAGTAATTAACTGCATTAAAAAATATATATATCTACTTAACTATATTTTTTGTTTTACAATGCACTAAACCATGCGGACAAGGGATTTTCCTTTCCTAAATTTCACAACGCATAGGATGTTTAATTATTATCCTTACATTACCTTGGCCAAACCATGCCAATTGATCATAAGATCTGAAGGACACTTACTATTTCTCCGAGCAGGACAACATTCTCTCCTCTTACAATGAAAATTCCTCGGGGAATGTCCCCATACTTCTTGCCGACATGGATGCGCTCAACAGTCTGATGCAATACAAGATTCGCTGCAAATAAATTGATAACTGACTCAGTTGTGGTAAAATGAATACCCACTTCATATTACCTTTGAGTGAATCACATCAAACCAGTCACAAATAAAACGCACTTGGTATTGCTATGATCAGGCCGGCTACACATTTATTTATTATGACAGTAAATGAGTGATATAGGCTAGCTCTATAGTATAGCATCCCATTATAGGCACGCTTCCACGTTGTGTGTTAAACAGCCAGTTGAAGCCTGTATGGGGTATTGGAGGACGAGGTAAGCGTGTTATTGAAGTGGGGGGCCTCAGCACTCCTACGCCAAGGTGATTTTTAAGAAAAATTGAGAATCCCTGAGCTATAGCAGTCCCTGAAGTCTAGAAAACGTTTGCTTGAAAACTACGTAGTTTGGCCAATTCGAGAACAGTCCCAGAATCCAGCTGCACACAATCAGCCTGTGAAAGTTAAACAATAGATTTTTTAGTAACTTAAGTCACAGGCAGATAATCAGCTAGGTAAACGGCATTAACCTACTTACATACCAAACTGGTCAATGCTTCTAAGAAACCCAATCAACGTTCTTCCGTCTCGGAGAAGGACAAGGTGTTTTTCTAGGGAAAGGATAAAGTTGTTTTTTTAAAATTAAAAGACCATGACAGTGGAAACAATACTGATGTACGAATGCAAACCTTAGTTGGTAGATGTATTTAGCCATTCGTTTAACAAACGTGTAGTTTGGTTAGCAAATGGAGCAAGGCATAATCTATAGCTGGTTATGTGTATTACTAACTTACATTATGGGCAGCTGGCTATTTGTAGCGTAGTTAACTAGGCTAATTAATGCATTTCTCACTGATAATCAAATAGTACCTTGAACAGTGGCTAACTATAACATGCAATGTGCATTGTACTTCTGCGAGAGCGTCATGTGAACAAGGAAACGCATCTCAATTCCGAAATCGTTGGATAGTTATATTGAGAAAGCTACATACAGCCAATGCGTGTGAGCCATGTTAGCTATAGATAGCCTACCTTCCAACGCACAGTTTAACACACAAGCTTGTCACATTGTTCCGCGCCCATCAGACTTGAATACGTTTAGACTTACTGTCGATATCCTCGATGAGGCTAGCTGTCCCCGGCATGTAATTCATTGTGTTCAGTACGCTTCCCACTATTCTACTTGCATTGGCTAACTGAATAATACCTTTTTAGGCCATAAATCATTCAAAATGTGCACCCTCTCTGGAGGAAGTTCAAGCTTTCAGGACCACTTCCTTCCAGACTTAGCTAACAAGCTAACTTTCTAGCGTGCAAGCTAGCCCTTTATAGCTGGCTTCGGGTTCCACGAGGCTCGAAAAAACTGCAAGCACGTGCGGGGGGGTTCTTATAAACTGGCCTCGCGTAATTAATTCTTTACACTGTCCACTGTATTTTTTTATATTATATTTGTTGTTCTAAACGTATTTTTACTAACGCTACCTGGATTTATAAATGGGAAGGAATCGATGTCGATTCCATGCATAGTTAGTCAGTTAGTTACTTGGAAGTAATGTAGGCTATAAACGAAATTGGGGGTGCATGAGAACTTGAATAAGGACGATTCATGAAAAGCTGGGACGTAGTGGATTCTGCCATTACTCTATATAGCTAACGTTAATTATGCTCGAACATATTTCGTTTTCTTCAGTCCGAACTTCCCCTTTAAAAACCCCGGCAAAAAAGAGTTAACTAGACGTGACGTCACATGATACGAACTAGATTTTAAACCATTGGCTTGTTTTCAGGCAAAAGGGCGGGATGTGTTTCTAATCCTTGTGCACCTATTTGTGTAGAAAATAAACGTCACGCTGACGCACATAACAATTTTATTATGTAAAATCATCAGCTAGCACAAGGAAAACCCGAGTGCTGGAATTTAAAGGGGTGGTATATCGTTTTAAAATGTTATTTTGTACGTTGCTGTCTATTTTATCAACGCGTAGCTAGCCTACTACTAATCCGGATCTCGAAATAAGACAGTAGTTCCTGAACCAGGAATATAGTAACAATTTGAAGCACAGATTTAATGGCGTACAATTCGGTCAGCAATGACAGGAGTGGAGGAGAGGCTGCCTGGGTTATGCATCAAATGCAATCAAATCCTAAAGGAGCTTGGCCTACAAATTATAACAACTCGGAAAATAACAACTGGAACACAGCAATGGTAACTGGCAGCCGGGTACGATATTTCAGCATTAACATGTTTTTATATAATTTGCATGCCATCGTTTATTTCCTCACTGTTGACAGGGATCTAGCGGAAGTTATTTTTTTGTTTTGTTAGCTATTATTCAAGGTATTATTATTTATTGCTACCAAACTATATTTCCGTTTACGCCTTCCACTACTATGTGATCAACGATGTGCTTCGTGTTTACGTTTTGTCAGCTAACGTTAGCTAATTATGCACAGCTAGCTAGGTAGCTAACGCGTAAATGTCGAGTGACAGCTTTTTAGTTGTAGCTACCTGCAGCTTGTTTATCCTTTATTTGTGAATGGACAAACGTTCACGTTCAGTGAATTTGAAAAGAGAAAACGGGGTCTGCTTTAAAAGTATTCTTTAGTAGGCTAGTCTGCTAATTGGTGTCTAAATCCCAGTTACAGGGTAGGGTCGGTCACTATGAAAGGCCAGTCATTCGAAGATAATTGTAACGTTATACTTGTAGCTAGAGCTCTACTCGGTAGCCTATTACGGTTATTATGTAACCTGCCATACAAAATGGCCTTGATCATTTTCTGTGATACTGGGGAAAGAGCACAGGATCCGCGCAGACATTCTTTTGTCTCTGGCAAAGTTAATGCTTTGGCAAGTTGTTACAATCAAAGAGTTTAGTACGTTGTCCACAATGTTACATTGTAACTTTTCTTTTGGTCTTCCGGTATGGTGTGCAGGAAGCTGTTCCTTATCCTGGCTACCCTTCCAACTATTGGTATCCTCAGTCCCACTCTGCAGGGCCCTATTCAAATGCTTATTCCTCTGGGTCAGAGGTCAATGGGCAGGCACCTTATAATCCCCAGGTACATCCTTGTGCATTTACACCAATTTTGGTTAATTTGTTTAGACTTTATTGTCCCCAAGGGGAAATTCCTTTCCACAGTACTGTACACATCAGACAATAGTACATATAACAGCACACAGTAACAGCATACAATGACAGACAACAGTACACACTCAGGCATGTTCAGGCTTGTTAGCGTCTAGGTTGTGTTCCCTGAATTTATATCTCCTCGCTGACTCTCTGTTCTGCCTCTTCTATTTCAGGCAATGCCAGGGTACCCAAATGGAGTCTATAATTCAGGACAGTATCCAACAAGTATGCTGCATCCAACCAACCCCTTCTACTGTGGGGACCAGCCACCACCCAGGCAACCACCCTACCCAAACCAGGGCTGCCCCGAGCAAGGGACAGGAGGGTCGTGTCAGCCACCCTCCCAGCACCACCACTACCCTATGCCACCCTGTCAAGGGGTGGGTTGGACACTTTCTTCCACTTTGCCGTAATGCTTTATATCAGAGGTGGGGAACCTTATCAAAAAAGGGCCGGTGTGGGTGCCGGTTTTTTATTTAGCCCAGCACTAAGACACCCGATTCAACTAAATAACTAATCATTGAATCAAGACCTTGATAAGTAGAATCGGGTGTCTTAGTGCTGGGCAAATGCCTTCCAAGTTCTGTCGGAATTATCGGAAATACAAGATTCCAACATGGAACTTGAACGAACCAAGTAGTAATAACAAGTGGGGAAGTCGGAGATAATTTTGCTACCCGAGCTGTGACGTTTCACCACTGACCGTTCACCTCTCTATCTTTCAAGTGCTCCTCGGAAGCTCCTATTTCCCAGTTGCCAAGTCGAAATGGCAGAAAATACGATTGGTTGACAGGTATGACAATGTAGCCAGGCAGCGCAGCACAGTAGATTATCATGTGGACGGAACACTAGCGTTGTAACACCCGTTATAAAAATATACTTTAATAT
Organism: Ilyophis sp. 1 JC-2022; assembly: GCA_022702515.1. Lineage (NCBI taxonomy): Eukaryota > Metazoa > Chordata > Actinopteri > Anguilliformes > Synaphobranchidae > Ilyophis > Ilyophis sp. 1 JC-2022. Next base: position 13,155,976 of record CM040404.1, on the reverse strand, counting down.
AATATATTATGAATGACTCTCCTCATACGTTTTCTTTCCCCTTATTTTTCTTGCAGAAAGTGATAGCAGCTCTCCATGTGTTTTTTTTATTTTATTCGTAAAGGATCAAAAGAAACATTAACTTTCTAGACCTTCAAGTTTGCTGGTAATTCCAACTTCTTAGCGCATGAACATGTCAACCTCGTAATTACCATTTGGCAACTGGGAAAAGGGAGTTTCCGAGGAGCGCTTGGAATGCTGCATAAAACAAAAACCCGCACCCACACCGGCCATTTTTTCGGAAAAGGCTCTCTACCCCTGCTTTTAAATCATACACGTGCTGAAACCTCACATTCCTTTGACTGAGTTCTTTGTGTGTTTAACATGAAGTTGGCAAAGTGTCGTTGATATTCTTCCTGTTTTTCCCTGCAGCCTCCTGGATATCCACCTGCACCGTACCCTCATTACGGGGACGGGGGTCACCCGGTACCCCAGAACCCCTCGTATCCCACCCAACAGCCCCTGCCCTCGAGGCCTCAGCCTGAAGCCTGGTCCCACACAGGTGGCTATGGACCTGCACCCCAGCAGCAATGGCAGCCTGGTGGTACCCAGCCCCCACACAGCCACTACGGGACCACCATCCTCTCCCCACAGCCTCCTGGCTGGCCAGGCAGTGGCCCTCCTGGGCCACCATACGACCCAAAGGTATCCGTTAACTGCGCTCGGCCTAAGCATGACATTCAGTTGCCCTGTGTTTCGCACTGTTACCTTCTCTGCATCCCCTGCTCTAAACTATCTGCAGAACCGGCGTGGCAGCAAAGGCAACAGCTGTGCTCTGGGGTGGATTAAGGCGACAAAAATCTTTTTCCTGTTTTTCCAATGTCCTCCACCCGTGGTCTTTGGCTGTTCTAGGGATTACTCTTTAACATTAAATAAGGGAATCATTTTGTGAAAGGGAGTCAAGGAGGCACTCTGGAAGGAGTCAAAAACTGTTGCATGGACATACTCTGGTTCAAAAAATGTACTAGTCCTTTGAACAGTGGTTATATGAAACACTGCAGCATATGTGGACAACCCAGGTTATATTCGTGGAGGAATATGAATGGTCTGCTTCCTGGATGATTCATTTGTCAGTATTTTTACATATTGACAAAACAACGCTTGTAATTTGCAGGGGAGCTCATTTCTAAATCGTTCTTGCGCACGAATTTCATTCTATGCCGTGCATGTGCACGTTTCCAAACAGAGCGAGCTGGAAATGTATGCAGATTTACACAAACTTGTCCAAAGTTCCTCGTTATAGTGTAAAACCCCACAAGGCTTTTAATCTTTAAAGTTCAAATCTGATTTTTTGCAGTCTTGTGAATGTCATCTGAAGCCATGGTTTTCTTAACCTTAGTAAATTGTTTTTACAACAACTTAGAGTTGAGCTTTGCATGCCAGTAGAAAACTATGTATGCAATGATGTATGTACTTCAATAATAAAACAACAGTAAATACAAAGGGGTTGGACCATTTGATAGTTCATCCTATGTCAATATGAAAAGCTATTGTTGCTCTGTTTTTTATTTTAAAGACTGTCCCCCTGTGCCTGGTGCGTTTTCGTGAGGATCTAATGCACCAATAACTAAGTTTTTGCCAATTATGTACTGGCATTGCAGACTGTAGGTGTCTTGACCCATCTTTTTCAATAAAGGTTCTATTCAGTGTTAGAAACAAAATGAAAATCCGATTATGAAGTCTTTCCAAAATTGTGATAGAATATTTTGGCCAGGTGCTGGTTTTTTGGCATCTTATATCCCGGTCAGCTAACCTTTTTTTGCTGCACGACAGGATCGGCAGTATCCTGGCTACCCTCACCGAAACCAGCCAACGGGACCCAAGCCTCGACCTTCCCCAGGGCCGACGTCGGAGTTCAGCGCGCCTCCGCAAATATACAACAAGGGCGGAAAGGAGCAGGAGCCCAAGGCGTCCCAAGGTGAGCCTCCCCCAACAGCCCCTGGAGGCTCACCAGTGAGCGAGAACCCAAGCCTGGCCCGGGTGCAGCAGGTGCTGGCCCGCGTCTGGCTACTGCAGGAGGATGTTGATGAGTTTGTGGGCCACAAAACGGACAAGAACTACCGGTACCTGGAGGAACTTCTCACCAAGGAGCTGCTGGAGCTGGACTCTGTGGAGACGAACGGACAGGAAGCGGTCAGACAGGCCCGGAAGGAGGCGGTGCAGAAGGTACAGGGTATTCTGGATCGTCTGGAGAGGAAGGCCTTTTGAAGGGCCGTCTTTCATTTCTGCGTTTCTGTTGAACACATCGACCCTTGCCCCCCCCCCTCCCCCCACTTCCTTCCTCTCTGCAACCCTATGCCAACAGCTTCACGTTCCCTGCACTGCCATGATGAGACTAGATTGGCCGCCATTGACTTGTCTCCTGGCCAACATGGTTCCTGACAAAACTTTTTGGCATAAAAGTGAACTAAAGCTTGGGGAAGGATCTGTATAGCCTCTGAAAACATCATGTTAGTAGGCATGTGGTTTACGGTTTACTCACCATCTTTTGTTTCCTGGGGATTCCAAACCTATTTTGTAAAGTGTGTGAGAGGACTTTATGAGTGATGTTTGATTGCCCCAAACCAGCTAAGGTGATTACAGTTATCAGCTGTGGCAATGTCCCTTTAAACCGACTCATTAATGCAAGGCATTTTTGCGATGGTGATGGTGATGGAAGAAGGGTCGCGGAGTGAAAAAAAACAAATGTACCCACTGTCATTTTTTATTTATTTTTTTGCACCAAAGTAATTTCTTTAGATTATTATTTTTTTTGGTTCTGTTTATTTTTTTAGATTTTAAAATCACCAGGATATTTTGTCAAATTAGTGCCATAATATCGGCAGGTGCTTTTTTCATAATACAAGAATAAACACAAGGTCACTCTGGAGCTTTGCATGGAAGAAAATATTTGGTTTGTTTTGTGTGTGTATTCTTTATTTGTATTGTGAATGATCTACTTTCCAAATTACAACAGAAAATTAAATGGACTGTGGATCACAGTATGTATCACAGTAGACTCTTTACTAATAATAAAAAAATACTACACAATAATATATTTTATATGAATGACCCACAAGAGGGGAGTACTGTGATTGTGAAATATGAATCACTTTTGTGTACAGGGAGATGTAAAAGTTGTGATTGAGGCAAAGGGAAGTGGTACCAGGTGTAATGCATATTTCAAACACAGGGTGGCGTCTATTAAGAGTCATGATGTACAATACATTACTTGCCAAAATAAGCGGTCTGCTGTTCTAGGAGACAATACCCAAAAATGAACACTGGTGATAAAAAAAACAAATTCCTTGCATTGTATGTATGCATTGTTTGTTTTCTATTCATTTTGGAAGTATTTTATTTTAATTCAGTTTTAGCTGTTATGTTATCTAACAAATGTAACTTAAGTTTAAGGAGTTGGTGAGATCCAGTGAGTTTTAATTTAGGTTTACCGGGGTGTGTGTTGCGGTGTCCTGGTCCCAATAATTTCAGCATTTGGATATTTTGAAATAAGGCCATGGTGATTTCTTTTTAAGCTTCATAAACATGTATGACTCGTCCCAGTGCTTAAAACACCATGCTCTATTTTGAACAACATGGCTTCCTCTTGCTTGTAAGAATGCTCGTCTCTGAACCGAGGGGCGTAAATGCGGGAATTGCGCGAGGTAGCCTACAGGGGAAAGGTGTTGCCTGACTATTCAACCTAATTTAGGAACAATAGCCTGCATGAAACCGAAGACAGTCACGAGGCTACCAACGTTGTTTTAGAAAACAATAGGCTACGTTTGGAATATGTTCTGTTAGCGTCACCATATGAGCTATCTGGATTTATTGGTCGATAATAAGGCTATATTTTGTTAAGGGCAAATAAGTGTACTTTGTAGCAATACAATACCTGCTTCTGTAAATAGTTTGAAAGGTACCACTTGCTTATCGAAGTTTAAGCTGAATAATTTAGACAAGAATCAGAGCGAATCGTCGTATTTAATTCATCAATCCATTTTATGTGTAGCTACATTTCATGTCACATACAACTGGGTTTGCAATGGTGCGCATGTAGGACAAATGTGGCGGAGGTGTGAAAAAAATATTTTTAATCCAAATGTTATCTAGTTTATAGCCTACCCTTGATTGGTTTGATAAAGCGACAAAGTCGAATACTGCCTACATGGGAATTGTGCATGTCATTCTGCTGAATTAATTCTAGTCATACCATTCACTTAAAGGAACACGCCAACTTTTTTGGGAAATTGGTTTATTTGCCATCTTCCCCAGAGTCAGACAAGAAGATGAATACCCTTTTTTCTGTGTGCGTGCAGTAAGAAGCATAGAGACACGCACCGTTAGCCTAGCGTAGCCGCAATCACTGGAAGTGGGTTAGATCATTTAGCCTAGCCCCCTAAAAAGTGACGAAATACACTTTTCAACAACTCCAAAACTTTCTTATTTAGATGTTGCGACTTGTGTATTTACCACGTGTATAAATAACAATGTAAAATGAGACATTGTCATTTTCAAAGCAAATATACATACCCTTCATTAACTATTTTCGTCTTGCCGAACCACCGCTGCCTGGGCACAGTGATTGCATGCAGCACCTCTGTTTGACAGGTAACGCGCGCTCAGTGAAGTGAATATCATCAGCTAGCTAAAGAAAATAGTTCCGGGTATGTATCTGTTTCGAAAATTACAATGTCTCGTTTCACATTGTTATTTTTTCACATGGTAAATACACAAGTCACAACATGTAAATAAGAAAGTTTTGGAGTTGTTGGAAAGTGTATTTCGTCACTTTTGAGGGAGCTAGGCTAACTAGTCTAACCCACTTCCAGTGATTGCGGTTAAGCTAGGCTAACGGTGCGGGTCTCTATACTTCTTACTGCACGCACACAGGAAAAAAAGGGTATTCATCTTCTTGTCTGGCTCTGGGGAAGATGGCAAATAAGCCAATTTCCCAAAATGTTGGCGTGTTCCTTTAACTTGTACTTTTCACCTTTCCCCAATTTAAACAGGAGTATTTTCTAGGTGTCTTGAGCGTTTATAATGTCTACATATCGAGATTTTCTACGTCCAGAAGCAGCTCCAGATCTCCAAGCAGCCATGATTTGGACCTCAGCTCCCCAATGCTGACGGTATTCGAACTCGAGCGTCTCCTCTACACAGGGAAATCAATAAACAGCCACGCGGACGAAGTTTATCCCAGGCTTTATCTTGGTGATCAGTTGCGTCCCTTACGAAAAAATACTTTAGGATTCCAATCATACTCTATAGTGAATCCTATAGTCACGTATAATATGTTATATACCCTATAGTTCACTGAATGTATTTTTTTAAAGTATTCCTATAATAATCCGAGGTAGCCTATTGTTTGTCCTATAGGAAATCTTATAGGAATTTGTAGGAATTGTCCCAAAATATCATAGGAATCCTATAGTACTTTTTCGTAAAGGGTATATCAGTACACACCGCCCCCTATGTAAACGGAACTTGTCATTACACTAGTTTATAACAAACGCTTATATTTAGGGTTAGTTATGTCCTAATATGCAAAACCAGAGAACTGAAAGGGTGTACTTTCCTTTTCACATCACTGTATGCAATTCAATGATGGGCTTGATTTAACAGTGTTGCTGTCAGTTATATCAGCCCTTGTTGCCCCAGAGAGGTACAGTAAGTCTCCACATTAAGCCTACTTATAAGACCTGACTGAGGACGTTACAGTGAGACATTGTGCGTGGGGTTCCACAGCTTTCAATTTTAGGGCCACTGTTATTCAATCTCTTTATACTCCCTCTTGGGTTTATTATTTGTAAGCACAGTATGTTGCCACATCTATGGAGATGACACACAACTTTACATTTCACTGGCTCCTGAAAATCGGAGTCCAATCCAATCAAATCACTAACCAACTGCATTGAATGCATGGACCACTGGATGTCCCAACATTTTCTTCAGCTTAACAAGGATGAAACTGAGGTTCTTGTTTTAGGTCGGAAGACAAACATAGGGGAAATCTCCGTTTACTTTGATTCCCTGGCCCCGAGGAGCAGTGAACGGGTCAGAAACCTTGGTGTAATTTTTTATCTTAATTTTGAAGGTCATATCAACCACATTACTTAAACAGCTTTTTATCACTTAAAAATTATTTATAGATACTGCCAGGCTCAGAAAAACTGGTCCATGCCTTTGTTAAGAGTCAAATTATTGTAATGCCTTCTTCTGCGGTCTTCCCAAAAATAATAAGGCGGCTGCAGCTCATTCAAAATGCTGCAGCTAGAGTTTTGACCTGTAAAAACAAGAAAAAACTGAAAATATCACACCTGTACTCAGATCACTACAATGGCTAACAGTGTGCCATAGGGTTGATTTTAAGATGTTGCTTTTGGTCTACAGAGCACTCAATGGCCTTGCTCAACAATACATCCGTAACCTTCTTATTGATTATGCGCCAACTAGGCTTCTCAGGTCTTCTGGCTCCCGTCGTTTAGTTGTTCCAAAAATAAAATATAAATCTGGTGAGGACCTGAGATGTGCACCAACTTTAACTTCATTTAAAAGCAAACTTTCCTTTTCACTAAGGCTTTCGATTAGTGCTCATGTTTGCGTGTCCGTCTACTGGGACATTTGTTAGTGTGGTCTGCTGATGAGGCAGGGAGGGCCTTGGTATGCGAGGGTTTGTATGTAGTACAGTATGTATGTGGCAGTGTAGTATAATGTAAAAAAAAAAAGCCTTGTAACCGAAAGGTTGCAGGTTCGATTTAGGTAGGTTGACACCGTTGCGTTGTACCCTGAGGTAACTTAACCTGAATCGCTAGTATGTATAAATGGATAATATGTAAAAAAGAAATGCTAAAAAGTTGTGTAAGTCGCTCTGGATAAGAGCGTCTGCTAAATGCCTGTAATGTAATGTAATGTTTGCTTACGTCTTCTTATTATGCATGTATGTATAAACAGTAATGCACATTTACTGTGCTATTAATTTTAACGTGAAGCACATTGAGTTTCATTGTGTATGAAATGTGCTATATAAATGAAATCTGACTTGACTGACCTATTTCTTTGGCATGTCTTTAGGCAGGTTATTAATGTAGGGATACAGTTTTCTAAAAAATAATAACCGTATCTTATGTGCCCAGTATCTGCTGTCAGTACAACCGCAGAGTTTATTTAATATTACTTATCTTTATATAATAGTACACTCAGTAATAAGTACAACAGGTTGTACATAGTCCTAGTACCTGCCTGGTAGATGTTAAGTGTCTCCAGGTGTACTGCTTAATGTGATGTGAGCGCCGTGGCCAACCCATCCCCTGCACAGTTTCTTGCCAAGGAAATCTGACAGTTGCTTGTCACATGCGATGTGTTTCGTCAGATATGAACGTGAGGCCATTCTTTTATGCAAAGTATGGTGCGACAAGAGGTGTAGAAATGTTGCCTCTGATGAGTTGGGCAGTTAGCAATCCAAAAATAAACACTGATCACATCACAACGTGGTGTCCTACACATCTCCTATCTATTGTATTGCTGCCCATTCCAAAACACTCCCACCTCTAACCCGGTCTACTTCAGCTACGGAACATGGATAGTGCTTCTCTCAGCAGTGCAGTACGCCATCTTAACTCTCCTGTTGGAGTGAACAGGATCCTGACCCATCATTGAACACAACATGGCACCAGACTGTGTTTGGCAGGTTTCTGCTGAATGTAATTGTGCCCTGTGGGGTATACTACAAAGTGGGATTACTGAGTTAGCTGGGTAACTGCACTGAGTAAAACCCGGAACCCTCCCAAATCTGGAACATGGGCTAAGGTAAAAACCCTATGAGTAAAAAGAGCTGTTCTGGGTTTTACTCAGTGCAGTTATCCAGCTAACTCAATAATTCTGCTTTGTGAAATGCCCCAGTTTTGTCACATTTTCCCTCCCCCAGACATTCAGGACTATTCCTGCATGTATGCATGTTTCTATACCTTAATCCCAGAGCTGGGATATTCCTTTAAAATAACTAATTTAACCAAGCAACATCTGGGGACACAGCCTGGTGGTAAATGTGGAGACGCCTCAACGCGATATATTGTAGGAAACGTATGGCTTTCCTTGTCACAGACAGCATGATCTCCTGTATACATTTTTAGCCTACTGACATGATGTTCTTGAACAGTGCACACCACAATGGCACTCGACACCCCAGTGTCATGCCATCCGTACAAGCCATTCTTCCTGTATGGTGTAACACAAATAGCCTAGGCAATTATTTTTTCATCTTTGAGCGATGAATTGTTCAGGTCGCTTGGCACATTGGACTATTATTATTTTCAATTTATTCTTATTCTTCCCCAATGATGTGGCATGCTGGAACTCACACTTGTACTTCTGGACTGGTTCAGGCCTTCCAGTGTGTGTCTGAGAGGTCTAGTGAGGGAAATGGGCCCAAGGAAAGAGTATGGGAGGTATTTGGAATGTCTTGAGTGCATGTTTTCTTCTGTCGTATTGTGTTAAGTTTCTCTCCTGTGTGTTTATAATCTCACTTGTTTTCCACTGTCTTACCAATGTTTGGGAACCAATGTGTGTCAGGCATCACCGCTTCAAGGCCATGACGGCAAGTGAACTCATGGCATGGTAGCAGGCGCTCTGTAGAGGTCATCAGCAGGGAGCACCGCCCAGGGAGTGGGGAGATGGGCAATAATTGGTGGTTATGTTCTAGGGGTGTGATCTTGCATGTTGGGTTTCAGCTAACTGTTGTCCATAAACGTGAATGCATCAGGACATTTTTCTATCCCCATACTCACTGGCAATAAGTAGGAAAAGCAGGAATTACAGAAATGGGGAGTGATAGTAGAGTGACAGTTGCAACATAAATATGCATGCTGAGAGATTAACTCCAATTTGAGCAGACCCAATGCAATTCTCTCTTCCATGTGAACATAAAGCATTTACGGTATTTGATGTGCCCAGTGGTTTTTGTTTCGGTGGATACAGATAACCAGTTTTGGTTTGCTTTTACTATAGCTGAGAAGCAATATACTTTATCTAAACTATGTCAGGGATTGTACAACTCGCCCACATTGTTTCAACGAGCACCTCAGTGTCAAGACTAGATTCTGAGGTGACTCAGTATGTTGATGATTTGCTTATCTCGTCTCCTGACAAGAAGGTCCACATGCAGGACTTGAGTTACTCCTGCCTCCTACAGCACCCATGTAGCATCTGCAATGCTTACACAGAAGCATGGGAACCGGCAGCGGCCAGTTGCCTATTTTATATCCAAGCTGGATACAGTAGCTCAAGCAATACCTCAGTGTTTGCAAGCGATATAAAGGCTGTGGACGCTCTACAGCAAACACTGCCACTGATAGGAACTGAAGAAGTGGAAATTGTTGCGCCTCGTGCTGTTCTTGCTATTTTGTGAGGGAAAAAAATTGGTCGACCCTCTGAGACACATACTTGCTTATGCCATCAGTCCATCTGAAGTGTGCCAGCCCTTTGAATCCAGCCACACTGCACCATCCCCAGGTGAGGGTGAGACTCGTCAATGCAGTATTGAATTAGAACCCGGTAACACTTCTCAGGTAATGGAAAACACCAATAGCAGGGGCACTTGTTCGGTACATGGACAGATCTTCTTTTAAGTTGACAGGAAGTGCCACATGGGGTGGGAAGTGTGTACACAGGACGGGGCACTGGTAAGGCCGGGTCAGATAACAGGACGGTGTGCATAAGTAGCTAAATTATATGAAGTTGCAGAGGCACGTGAAGTAATGGCAGGCTATGATGTAAACATTTACACTGATTCACACTATGTGTTTTGGGTAGTACACAATTATGTAGGTTTGTGGGCAAATAGGGCGTTCCTGATTAGAGCAGAACCCCCAATTCAAAATAGGGGAGCAGTAGGGAAAATATTGAATGCTATACAGGCACTAAAACGGGTAGCAGCTAAAAGGTGAAGGCACAGGAACAGATCCTCTCACAGAAGGGAATAGGAATAAATAAAGAAATGCAGAAACAGAGGGAGAGATAATTTTACACTAAGATGCACTTGGTATTAGCACTAGAAGAACAAGCAAACAAAATAAAAATACAAATCTTTGAGTTAGAGCAGCTTCAGCATCTATTGCGTAGGCTGTGATTCCTGCCCCACATTTCAGCTCGAGACAGACGAACGGTACGTCAGATCACAGGGCAAAGTCTCGAGAATATACGGTTGTTAGTTCAGAGCAATAACTTGCATGAACGTTACTACTTCTGCGCTTCCTATGGAAACTCCAGTGTTGTACACTGCAAAAAATACTCTTGCACGTGACTATGTTAAACCGCGCTGTGCTTTCCAGACTTCATTCTCAATTGATCTCCGGGGTCTCCGGTTGTTCCTTTAAACTCTAAACCACTCCTCTTTCTTTCCTTTGCTAAAGCTAATAACCCAAGTCATGAATTCCAACTGTCATAACTAAGATTTTAGTTTTGCTGAGGAAAGTCGGGGAAAATGCAACGTCGTTGAGTGATGCCCTGCCGACGATAGCCTACCCTTTGATTCACGATTATTGGTAGGTAATAGTAAGACGGAAAGTACAGTCACGGATAATCTAATTATGTTGTCAAATCCCTTCATAATAAACTGTTCTGTGGTGAACTCTTAACGTTTTTAGATTTGGAGAGAAATTGCGTATATGGTAACGGTGCAGGAATTTACCTAACTGTGTCAGTCTGTTGAACTTTGAACAGTAGTTATTCATACATGCAGCACATGGATATGTTTGCTTTATTTGTAGGTATTTTGACTCAGGAAGTTGTGGGCAGTGTTGCCAGATGCCTTAATTAACCCCCGTGCTCCCCAATTTTGTTTTTACGAAATCCCCCATCTTCAATTGAATCCCATACAATTTTCTCACAATTTCCCCCCATATCTCATTTAAAAATTGCCCATATATCATTGACTCTCATACATTTTTTTTAAATTTCCCCATGACATTTTTTATCTCCTTCATTTAGGGTAAAATCCCAGAGTCTGGCAACCCTGGTTGTGGGTGAGGAAATGGCCAGCTTTGGAAGAACCTACAGCCCTGCTTCCTATGTGAAGTATGTGGAATGGGGGGAAGCAGAATGATGCCAATCAAGTAAGATCTATGAGGTTTCTAGATATACTAACACCAATGGTAGGCTAGGGCAGTTTAGCAAGTCTCTACACAGCAAAATGGTCAGTGTAAATTCAACTCTGTTGGAGTACTTTAAACTCTAATAGTCTATCAGTAGTGCCTACTGAAGTCATATACTTGTAGATGTATTAGACACCGTTTGACAGGATGAGCTCAACTATGCCTGTCTTGTTGTTCTTGTTCCTGTGGTATGCATGTCATGTTTCTTGCCACCATGGTGTTGTAAGATACTCTGTCAGGTAAATAATCAGCACAATTTATGTTAGTGATTCTTCAAGCGGACAGTTGAGTGACAACAAAACCCCTTTTATAACAAATATAATAAACTAATAATAACTGGGGACGTAAAATCGCTGAAAACACACGTTTAAAAAAAATAATAAAGAGGCTCAAGAGTGAATTTCCTGTACTGTAGTTAATTTAATCTATCTCAATGCATATATTAAAAAGAAAAAAGTTTTATTTTGTGACCCCATGGAAATATCTACAATAAGCTTAGATATTTGTACATACAATTAATTTATATAGCTGGATGTTTACTGAAACAATTCTGGTCAAGTACCTTGTTCAAGGGTAAAACCACAAAGCCCCACCAGGGAATAAAAATTATAGCCTAATCATGTTGCAACACCCTTTACATATCTAAGTGTCTCATCATTTCCTCGTATAGTTTTTAGCAATTGCGATTAAATGTAAATGTAAATAAACTCCACAGGCTGTCATAGTTACCTGTGACTGATAGCCGTAAGCTATGCTGATTGGAGGTGAGCATTCCTGACCAAGGTTTGGACAGACAGGTTTTTCTTACCCCCTTTACACTTGTAGATGTGATGCAGGTGAAGCAGTGTGCGTGTGCGTGTGCGTGTGCCTGTTTGTGTGTAAATAAAAAAGACACAAAAACGTCTTCAAGAAAACATTGACGCAGACTTTTTGCTCTCATGTTTTTTTCGTATTAAATTGGGTATTGTATTTAAGATAATTTTCAGGCTTTTCCTGTACAGCACACGCATAATTACCATACAGCAGAACTAACTGTTATATCCTGAAATGAAGTGATGCAGCCTATAATTCTCATACTCAGGATGGTATTGGTGGGATTTCAGCTGTTGACTGTGCTTGTCGCAGGACATAATCTACTGAGCAACACGACAACAGTGAATGTGGCACTGCCCCTCAACCTCACAAAAGGTACCCTAACTCTGTTACTACGGAAACAGCACTTTCTACACCAGGGAGAGACAATCTGCAGAGGCATGGACTGGAGTCACATGACTTGGACTCGAATCGGACTCAAGTCACGGATTTGATGACTTTAGACTTGACTTGCAACTCGACTTTGACTTTAATGCCAATGACTCGTGACTTCACTTGACCTTTTTACTTGAAAACCAGAGATAAATTAAGTTGTTAAAAAGTGTTAATTTCCTGAATCAACTACCCTATTCATTATCCCCTGCACTTCTGATGGAATATTATTATATATCATACCTAGCATTCAGTCTACAATGTAATAATTATAACAAAAATGTAAACTGATGTCATTATGTAAATTTTGCATTGATTCAATAAAAAAATTTAAAAAGGTAAGAAAATTAAAAAATTTATAATAATAAACTACCCTGTTCATTACCAGCGAATCAACTCCTTTCCCAGATCTACATTGAACCAATCCAACAACACCCAATCAGGCAGCAGAGGAGTATTTGGATATTTCAGGGCTGACATGGGAATCTGTGAGCAGTGAACTCACAAGTGAGAATCAGCAGAGCAAAGGGCCGTGTACTGGTTGTGTGCTATGTACTGGTTGTGTGCTATGTACTGGTTGTGTGCTATGTACTGGTTGTTCATAGTAATGTTATTTACTATACCTCATAACGGGGCCTCATCTCAGCTCACCCGGTTGCCCCCAAAACTGAGCCACACAACCCCATCCCCAATCGGCCCACATGCTGTCTGCCGTCACATATGCGGAGCCATCATTGCCACACCTGGCCCGCACTCGGTTAACAAGCCGCTTGCTGATGCCGGCTGTGCCAGCTTGAGGCCACATTTGGGCCAGAATCCATTCAGTAACTTTATATCAAAAGAATAACATTTTTAATAAGCATTTTTCTACGATAACTAAATTTCTAGCCAACCATTTAACCTCAAAGACTCACAGCAGAATGTGTGACCAGTGATAAGAACCAGTGCATTTTTATAAGTCTGTTTTTTGGCATTTTGTAGACGTTATACAGCTAAATCAGTAATCCTGGTTTGTGGTTTGTTTCACAAAAAAAGATGAAATGTTTGTTTATAGTACCAATGTCAATTCTCATGAGTCAATTAATGTCTAATATGTCAGATTAATGTTAGAAAGTAAAGTATATTGGGCAATTAGAGAAGCTCTGAATAATAATCAGCCTGATTAGTGTCCAGCATAGTTAATTGTACCCCCATAGTAACATTGTTTATAAAATATGAATTCCCTGTATTTTTCGGCTTTTGACTGTTTAAATATTCAACTTGAATGTAGTTTTTTGTTTTTGAATATACAACTTTTAGTTGTAAATGTCACCAACAAATGTCTGTTCACAGCCAGGAAGAGTTTGCACCACTTCCTCTAACCTGAGGAAGAGACATACAGACACAGCCCTCATATATAATTACACCTGTCTACATTGGAAATTTCACTGGATACGAGCAGTCTTATACTTCTTCTGAAGTGCTGAGCTCTCTTACCCGTGTTCCTGTTTTTGTTGTTACCTCTGGGAGAATAATCATGTGGAAAACACAAAGGTGTTCCTGCTTTGAAAATACACAAATTCACCCCAAAGGAGAAGGCTGATAGACTTGTTTTTGGAAGATGCGACCAGGCACACGTGCAGAGGTAGGGCCCAACGGTGGCTCGAGCTCCTGCCCTTTTGCCCTGTCAGTAAAGTGCTGCGGCACCTAGCTGGAAAGTGGACAAGGTAATGCATTTTTAATGCTTTGTATTGTCGATGGGTTTTCCGTTGGACTAAAGTTGGTATGTTTCTGTTTGCTAGTCTATTATAATCTGTCCATATATTTATATTGAAATGTTTAAATTAAATTTGTATTACAGTTTTTTAAGGTTATTTCATGTCAAGAAGACTTTCTTGTGTAGCCTTGATCTAATTAACCACTTTTTATTTAACTTTTAATGTTTCTGGATATTTTTACTGATATCCTGCACTGCCTGGCCAAAAAAAAAGTTGTTGCACCCGCCATGCATAGTGCCCACTGTACAAGCCTCTGGAGGCAGTGTTATGATCTGGGGTTGCTTCAATTGGTCAGGTCTAGGCTCAGCAACGTTACGTATGCAGCAATAAAATGAAGTCAGCTGAGTACCTGAATGTACTGAATGACCAGGACATCCCATCAATGGGCATATTCCAGGACGACAATGCCAAGATTCATCGGGCTCAAATTGTGAAAGAGTGGTTCAGGGAGCATGAGGAATCATTTTCACACATGAATTGGCCACCAGTCCTGACCTTAACCCCATTGAAAGTCTTTGGGATGTGCTGGAGAAGACTTTATGGAGTGGTTTGAGTCTCCCATCGTCAATACTAGATCTTGGCCAAAAATGAATGCAACTATGGTTGGAAATAAATGTTGTCACGTTGCATAAGGTTGTTGAAACATTGCCACAACGAATGCACGCCGTAATCAAAGCTAAAGGCGGTCCAATTAAATATTAGAGTGTGCAACTTTTTTTTTGGCCAGGCAGTGTATGAAGTTGAAATGGCCTACTAAATTTGTGTCTTGTGATTGATATATATATTACAAATTAAAGGGAAAAACCCCTACAGTGAGATGGTCCAGTGGCTCTGTTATGCTGTGGGGGGCATTTTCTTGGCATGGTTTGGGTCCACTTGTCCCCTGAGATGGAAGGGTCAAATCAATCAATAAAAAGTTATTCTGAATGATCACCTTTATCCTATGATTAAAAATGTCTACCCTGATGGGAGTGGTCTCTTCCAGGATGACAATACCCCCATCCACAGGGCACGAGGGGTCACTGAATCGTTTGATGAGAATCCTATGCTATGGCCTTTGCAATCACCAGATCTCAACCCAATTGAACACCTATAGGATATTTTGGACCGACGTGTTAGACAGCGCTCTCCACCACCATCATCAAAACACCAAATGAGGGAATATCTTTTGGAAGAATGGTGTTCCATCCCTTCCAGAGACTAGAATCTATGCTAGACTAGAGGTAGAATCTATGCTAGACTAGAGGTAGGATCTATGCCACGGCGCATTGACGCTGTTCTGGCAGCTCGTGGTGGCCCAACACTGACAAAGACACTCTATGTCACCCGGATTTGTCACCCATCTGTATATAGATGATTAATTTGATTCATAGCTAGTATTTGTCTAAAGGTTACTGTTTTAATTAAATAGGTTATGGAAGTGTGATTTGTATTCTTGCTTTTTGAAATTGTATCGCATTGTAAGAGCTTTTATTTGTTTTTTCCTTAGCTCTTACAGTGTGTTTATTGGAATCTTCTAAGCATCAAAAGTTTCATAAACCATCAGTTCTGAACAAACACAGTCAAGGGCAATCTGACCTGTTACAGGGCTTTAAGACAACATGTAGATTAGGGGGACGTTTAGATTGGTGGGGGGGTAAGTCTCTCTTAATAGGGGTGGGGGTAAGACAAAAAAAATTTGCCTTCTGTATATGCCCAAGAAATTGCACAATTGTCACTGTTACTGTGACCAAGAGAGAGCCAAGACAGGGACTTTTTGTTTGTTTTAAAGAAACGAGTGACAGGCTGAAATATTACGATATTTTCAGACGTAGGTGGATGACTAGTTGATGTTACTTACTTTGTAATCACCTCTGCACTAACTTTACAAATGTATTTTTTTATTTTTTTTTGCACCAAGGTCACTTAGATTTTTTTTGGTTCCGTTTTTTATTTTTTATTTTAAAATCACCAGGATATTTTGTTTAATTTGTGCCATAATATTGGCAGGTGCTTTTTTCATAATACAAAATAAACACAAGATCACTCTGGAGCTTTGCATGGAAGAAAATATTTGGTTTGTGTTGTGTGTGTGCGTTCTTTTTTGTATTGTGAATGATTTACTTTCCAAATTACAACAAAAAATGAAATGTATAACAGTAGACTTTTTACGAATAAAGAAATACTACACAATAATATATTTTGTATGAATGACCCACAAGCGGGCGTGCCATGAATTAAATATAAATCACTTATTTAGTTACACCTTTGTGTACATGGAGCCGCAAAAATTAGGATTAAGACAATGAACAGTGGTGCCAGGTGTAATGCATGTTTCCAACACAGGGTGGCGTCTATTCAAAATTATGTACAATGAATAAATTGTCAAAAGAAGCGTACTGTATATAAGAATAATTCTAAGCAGTTACTTTACTGAGTAGGATTATTAGTTTTCTATTCATTTTGGAAGTATTTCATTTTTATTCGCTTTATCTTATCAAACAATATGAACAACTTCAGTTTAAGAAGTGGATTTGATCCAGTGAGTTTTAATTTGGGTTTAGCCTACAGTAGGCTAGGTGTACTGGGGTGTATCGTTTCGGTGTGCTGCCCAATAATTTCAACATTTGAATATTTTGAAATGAGGCCATGGAGATTTATTTTTATACTTCATAAACATTTATGACTTGTCACAGTGCTTAAAATAGCATGCTCTATTTTGAACAACATGGCTTCCTCTTGCCTGTAAGAAAGCTCGTCTCATAACCGAGGGCCATAAATGCGGGAATTACGCGAGGTAGCCTACAGGGGAAAGGTGTTGCCTGACTATTCAACCTAATTTAGGAACAATAGCCTGCGTGAAACCGAAGACAGTCACGAGGCTACCAACGTTGTTTTAGAAAACAATAGGCTACGTTTGGAATATGTTCTGTTAGCAGCTGCTTTAGTTTATGGTGACGCTATCTGGATTTATTGGTCGAGAATAAGGATATATTTCGTTAAGGGAAAATAAATCATTACAGAGTAATTTGTAGCAATACAATACCTTGTGCTCCTGTAAATAGTTTGAACACGTGCTTATCGAAGTTTAAACTGAATTATTTAGACAATAATCAGAGCTAATCGTCGTATTTAATTTACCAATAGTCATTCAAATCAATATTTTCTGATATGATGGCATTTTATGTGTACATTTCATGTGGTAGTAATATATAGCAAATACAACTGGGTTTGCAATGGTGTGCATGTAAGACAAATGTGGCGGAGGTGTGAAAAATAAGTTTAGCTAGGTAATAGCCTACCCTATAAGCGACGAAGTCGAACACTTCCTATATGAGAATTGTGCGTGGCATTTGGCTAAAATGTTGAATTAATTCTACCTTTCACTTCACTTATACTTTTCACCTGTATTTTTTAGGTGTCTTGAGCGTTTATAATGTCGTACATATCAAAATACTCTACGTCCAGGAGCAGTTCCAGATCTCCAAGCAGCCATGATTTGGACCTCAGCTCCCCAATGCTGACGGTATTCGAACTCGAGCGTCTCCTCTACACAGGGAAATCAATAAACAGCCACGCGGACGAAGTTTATCCCAGGCTTTATCTTGGTGATCAGTTGAGTATTGCAATATACGGACACCGCCCCCTATGTGAACGGAACTTGTCATTAGACTAACAAACGCTTTTATTGACGGTTAGTGTCCTAATCTGTAAAAACCAGATAACTGAAAGAGGGTGTACTTTCTTTTTCACATCACTGTATGCAATTTAATGATGGGCTTGATTTGTGTTGACGGATATATCAGTCCTTGCTGATATATGAGGTACGGTAATTCCCGAACTCTCTACATTACCTATAAGACAAATAAAGATAAGCTAAGCGTTGCACCCTGTTTTGTTTTGATTATTTATTATATTATTATTTCTGCTTCCAAAAAAGTCTAAAATTTGATATTTCAAAAATATTTAATTTATTCCAATTTCAACGAAGTAACGGGAACATAATGTACCAGTAATAATTTCGATGCAACCAGTTTTAACGTGCTGAATTATTTTTTTTATTTTATTTCACAGGGATATCGCGGCAAATCGTCACGAGCTAGCAAAGCTTGGCATCACTCACATCCTGAACTGTGCGCACAGCACGTGGCGGGGTGGTGCGGAGAAGTATGAGGGCATGGACATCATATACCAGGGTGTGGAAGCACGCGACACCCCTGATTATGACATGAGTGTCAACTTCTACCATGCAGCAGAGTTTATACACAAGGCACTCAATGGCGGAGGTGAGAGAGCTGGTATATTGGCATATATTGGCCCCATGAAATCTCATTATACCCTTACATAGGGCCTGGTGTGTAGACTTACATAGAGGAGTTTTTGTTTGGGAATTTGAGACTTTCTAGGCATGAGCAACATCTGGGGCTCTATCTTGGCGATCTTAGCGCTTGGTCTAAAATGCATGGCGCAAGTGCATTTAGGGTTAGCGCTTGGTCTAAAATGCATGGCGCAAGTGCATTTAGGGCATATCCCAGTCCACTTTTGCTAGTTAGGCGCTAAAAATGTGCAAGGTGTAAGTGGGCTGAATTTAGTCTCTTCATTAATTATAGGTGTGTCTTGGGCGTAACATGCAATAAACCAATCAAAATATCATATCCCATTCCCTTTAAAAGCCTGCTTTTCCACCTTGGCGGATTGCTTATATGATGGCGAAACAGACATGCTCATGCGTGTGTAGTGCGAGCAAGGAATAGACTATCTATAATTTATAATATGATCAATATTATTCGGACTAACCATTATGACGCGTTTTGATATACACAATAATAATCTTTAACATTAGGGTTTAACACCGCCACTGGTTCCCTGTAATTCCCGACAGTGCTGTTATTTTAAAAATATATGCGATTCAATTTTGTTAAAAGCACCTGCAACAGCTGAGAATAAACTATCAGAATAGGGCTTCCATCTCACCTTCGAATACGCCAAATTATCCTGCTTGTTTAACGAATTTAATTTGATTATACAATGAAGCATTGCCAAACATCAATTCCATGAGGCTGTTCTCATGGAGTTCCCGAAGCTCAAGCTTCATCCGAAGTTCATTACGTGCATTCTAATATTGATTAATAACATAAATACCATTATTTTGTCTTAATGATGACACTAAATACAATGAAGCTGTCAGGTTGGCAACCCGTAGGTTCACACATATTTTCCCTTGTTTTATAATGTCATGCTTATGGAAATGTGGCCAATGCGTTTTACTGGTATATGCTTTAAAAACAAGTCCACTTTCCCGGGAAGACCGTGAAAAGTGTGATTTACAGTTCCTGCATGAAGTTAAAGCGCACATGCAGAGAATGGCATTAAAATTTATTGTGAATTAATTGTGTAATGTGCTGCAAATTTGTGTTCTTTTCTAAATAGACTCTTAGCTCTCTTTGTTCAGTGATGGTATAACAGGTTAAATCAGTGGGATTTCAATAAGATGAGAGTATGGAAACCTGGTCACTGTAATTTAATAAATATGAAAGATGAAGAATAAGGTTAAAATTCAGTTAAAAACTGTTTTTTAACCGTAGGCTATCGAAAAAACCTTATGCACAGCGAATCCTGGGGACTGTAGCATAGGTTATTTGAAAAACAATAAATGCAATATTCGCTGGACAAGGTTTTGAACTTTTTAAAGTCAAAACCATTATATTTACTTACAGGCTGTAGGCCTAACTTGGTTTTTAAACCAGGGGACCAGGAATTGAAATTCTCACAAAACCAGTGGTCACCGGAGGTACACCAATCATACCTTGGTCACGTTGTGTCCTCGCCT
Source organism: Ilyophis sp. 1 JC-2022 (assembly GCA_022702515.1). NCBI lineage: Eukaryota > Metazoa > Chordata > Actinopteri > Anguilliformes > Synaphobranchidae > Ilyophis > Ilyophis sp. 1 JC-2022. Next base: position 13,135,997 of record CM040404.1, on the reverse strand, counting down.
TGTCTCTGCCTTTGTTTTTGTGCCTGGGGTTTCTGCAGGGAAGATCCTGGTGCACTGCGCTGTGGGAGTCAGCCGGTCAGCCACCCTGGTGCTGGCGTATTTGATGATCCGGCAGAACATGACACTCGTGGAGGCTATCAAGATGGTGAAGGACCAGCGCGGCATCATCCCAAACCGTGGGTTCCTGCGACAGCTTGTTAGGCTAGATGGCACCCTACATGGCAGCCGCATGACCTAGAGCAACCAGGGAGGTTCAGATGTAAAAAATTTTTGCTATTTGCTCAGCGTTATCTTAAATTCTGCCTCGAATCTTGTTTGTGTATTTTACTCTGCTCCCAACATCTCGATTTGAGGAAATACAGTTACCATTGAGGGCTGCTAAATAATCAAAAATAAATCCTGCCGGCACGGTTAGATTCTGGTATAGGAAGCAACTGTTTTCAGTTTTACTGTGCCATATGCATTCTTTGCAAGAAAAAAATTATTAAACCCTCGGGTAGAGTATGGGGGTATTAGGTGTGCAAGGTAAGCAAACAGCTCATATTTCAGAAAGGTTAGATAGCAGTTGGATTGCAGCCAGGCATAGTACTCTTGTATTATGGAGTATTTAAATATTATCCTAGTCATCCTGCAATTTGGGACCGAGTTTCTTTTAAGAGGAGAGGGCAGTATTTTAGAAATATGCATATTTGCAGAGTTAAACCTGCAAAGAAAATACATTTTGGATGTCATTTAGCTGATTTAACTGGTTAAGTGCTTGGTTTTTGTTGGTGTGGAGAGCAGTGGCGGTTGGTGATCTAAATATAGGTTGGGGCGCTAGCATTTCTAAAAAAAAAAAAATACATCTGACTTTGACTTTAAACAGAAAAAACAAGCTACCGTGTGTCTCAGTTGCATAAGACAGTTTGATTGGCAACAGTGGAGGACAGTTTTTCAAGTAAGACATCACTGAACTAGAGTGCGGATCGGGCCGCATATTTCTGTCCGAACCCGACCGAGCCCGAGATAGTAGTAACCGAGCCCGACCCGAACCCGACAGGAATTCTGCTTTTTATGTCCGAACCCGACCCGAGCCCGACGCAGTTAAGGCACTGAAGCGCTGACATTGTGTTTCCCTGTCACGCAGTTGTTGTTACCATGGTTACAGCTTCTCTGTTTAGTGGTCACTGGGCACCTAAATGACCGTCAAAAGGCATTGTTTTATTGGTAGATAACAGACACACACAATATTCGGTATCATTTGTATTTATTTCACACTATATTTTCACCAAAAACAACTTGAAGCACCATGTGCAGTAAGCTAACCCATCCCAATTAGTACAGTAATACCTTGACATACAAGTTTAATTCGTTCCGTGACCGAGCTCGTTACTCGGTTTACTCGTATATCAAATCAATTTTCCCCATTGAAATTAATTTAAATACCATTAATCCGATCCAGCCCCCCAAAAAACACCCTAATTTCTTTGTTACGTTGTTATAAAAATGAGAAATGTATTTATAAATTATAAATAATTAATACAAAATATAATACAAAGATAATAAAATAGAATATAAAGAAATAAACTGGTTCTAAACTTAATTGCTACATTATTATTCTTCACTTACACTTAATCTTCATCAGTGACGTTTGCATCTTTTTCATAGATTTTTGGCTTTTTCGTCACGCTTTTCTGACTGATCTGCAGGGCGTTTCGATAAAAACCTATCCATGGTGGTTTGTTTCTTCCTTCCCTTCAGAATTTTTCGGAAATGCGAATGCAATTTCCGAAATTGCATTCGCATTCGCAATGCTCCGCTTGCTCGGCTCGTAACTCGGGTCTAGGCTCGTAAGGCGAAACAAGAAATTGCTCGGAATACTCGTAAGTTAGTGCACTCGTATGTCAAGGTTTTACTGTAGTTCAAAAGTAAAATGTTCGCTAGTTGTTCGGCCGCCGTGACCGAGCCCGACCCGTTTCTCCCAATGAACGCCTTGAGAAAGGTTCTTTTTGCAAAGAAATAACCGAATTTTCTTTGCTTTCTGTTCCACTTGAAGAAGCCATTTCGAATTATCTCTCTCGCTTGGTCTAGGACAGGTCTACTTGAATGAATGAGTAGCAGCCGACTGAACCTATCCGTAGTACTTGCGCACTCGCAGTGATATCCTGCTAGATGCCGGCTGGGCGTGATAAACATGCCTTAAATCCAATCAAATAATATCATAAACCATGAGGACTAATCAGAAAAGGGTAGGATAGTCCGGGGCGCACAGGCCTGCGCCCGGGGACTTCCTTTTTTGGCGGCGAATCAGGCAGCAGTATCAGGGGGCTCGCCTGAAAATGAATGAGTGCTCTGATTCACCATAACGTTACCGGCGCCCCGCAGCCCCCTGAACATGCATATGTAATGTATTAAACTTTAGACAACGCAAGGCCAACATATAACATGTTTAAGCTACTAAAAAATTAAATAATAATAAAAAATAATAATAAAAAATAATAATTTTAAGCTACTAAAAAAATTAAATAATAATAAAAAATAATAATTTTTTTTAAACTTTTTTAAAAATTTGTATGTGGGGGAGGGGGGGGCGGCGCCCCAGCGCCCTCTATAGGCCGGCCGCCACTGGTGGAGAGTGAACAATGCATGCCTGTCTGTGAGTCCAGATGGAAGAAGAATTGTTGTCTTTCCATTGTCAATGAGATTCAAAGGTAATTAAAGGAAGTTCAAATAAGGTTCAAAATTAACGCACTAAAGCAGTTAGACCTTATGATTATGATTTATTTAAATCATGTGACCCACAGCAATTTAAACTTGCATTACAATCAGTATGCTTGTGGGGTCCCCATAGGTACTGAATTAGCACCTGGATCACCTGATTAATCATGCAATTAGTGCTTATTTGTGACCCACCTGGAGAGAAAGGAAAGTAAATATGGATGGAATGTCAAACAAAAGAAAGTATTTAAGCCACTGGGTGCTCCAGCATCCACCTGGTACACTGCACACATGTTGATACAGTATCTTGCAGTGTATTTGCAGTATATTTGCATTCACACAAAACAACAGTAGATTTGCATTTACAACAAAAGACATCAACTACAGTCTTGTACAGAAACCAACAGTTAGTGGCAATCTTCTGTCAGCAAGGCACGTCATCCAAGATTTTCCCAGTGCATCTGTGCGTGCAAATATTCCACCAGAAAAACTGGTTACCTGCATTACCTGCATTTCTCAACAACCATATAGTCAATAGCAGGGAAATTCCTACCGCAAAGTAACTTAGGCAGAAGTATGTTCTGCAGGCTGCTAAAGTGCATAGAGACAATATAAAGGAACTGTGTCAAGTCAGCTGACAGCGTGTCTAGGGTCACAATGAGTCAAACATAAGGCACAGACTATTATGTTTTGCAAATTGTATTTGCTTGCGAGGAAAATCCATCGCACATTATTTTAAAGTAGTAGTGCTACTGTTCAGTTGCAGATGGCATGAAGAATTGCCTGTTGGACTTTGAGGTATAGATTTCGACAATGTGGCTGTATTTGTCTTGGATAATGCAAGTTACATGTTGAAAGCGTGCCAGGAAACCCTCAAAGGCCTGATGCCAAATGCAGTCCATTCAACCTGCAATGCCTATATTGTGCCACTGGTGAGTGGTATTTGGCCTGGCAACTTCCCCAAAGTTGACAAACTAATGGGAGTTGTTCAAAATGTTTTTTTAAGCATTGCCCAAGTAGAAGGTCCCACAGCGCAGCAATACCATAGCAACGTAGCAAGGTTCAGACCTACCAATGAACCTCCCACCTGAGCCGTGCAAAACCTGATGGGACAGTTGGTATCCCACTGTGTTCTGCCATTCCCAGTACCTTAAGCGGACGGCATACTTCATTAGACATGGTAGACAAAGACAAATGACGTCCACAGACACCTCGAACGATCTACTTGAAAAGACAAACCGGTTAGAACTGTGATATTTAGAAAAATTGCAGACAGGAGCGGGTCAATGAACAACGAACTCCGCCTGAGAAAGTTCGCCTCGGCAGCCTACACAGAAAACGTCATACGAAGGCAACAAAAAACGTCTTTCTGTTCTTTCCTATATTACCAGACGTCTAAATGACAGTGTCTCATGAAGTATGCCGTCTGCTTTAATGTTTGTTCCAGAGGGTCTCAGAAAAAGGGTTTGCTTGTTCTCACAATCCTCCTCATTGCGCCTTGCTAATTTCCCCATTAATTCTTCCTTCTCAGTTGATTTGGGTGATGACATGTTTTGAGTCACTTCCTCCAAGGAAAATGGCACATCAGGGGTCTTGATAAATAGGTTAGTATATCATTCAGATTATCTGTCCATATGTTATCATGACAAACATCCTGCTTGGAGGTTCATGCACAAGCTTAGTTGCTAATTAAATGTATAAGTAGGGCCAAATAAATTGAATATCAGTGGGCTTCCACTTGAGCACACATGTTGTGGTTACAATTTTTAAGACATTTATATTTGCATATAATTCAACCATTGAGTCAAAGAGCATCTGAAATTATACTACAACGTGCATATTATTTGTATTCATGTTTTAAAGATAGCAGCCAGGTAACAGGATGTCCAGTCACACACAGTGGCTACATACAGTGTACATACACAGAAGCCCATTCAAATCATAACAATGGGAGTGTATTTTCACACAAGGGGATGCAAAAGCTGCCATTGTTAGTTTGGACGAGGGGGTGGTAGTTCAGACCTAAATACTTACAGTTGCAGCCTTTATATAATTAAGTGTGGTGAGGGAGTCAAAGCAGACAAAAGTTACCTCAGTTTGCGCTGTGGAATTTCCCCACCATATTCTGATGTGATATCCCTCTAGATGTCTTGTTACCTAGTAACTGGTTTTTATTTTATTTTTTTTACCATGTCAGCAACTATGGATGTCTTGAGGGGTCTGTTTCAGAATGCTTACTGTGGATTCTTTAAAACGAGTATGTTCTGTCTGTAAAACGAGTATGTTTGATTTATGATTGTAAAGAATGGCCATGATGCAATGCATCCATGTCAATGTAAGCTTTTCATTTCAATTTCCCCCTGAAGTCACTGCCGTTTTAAAGTGCCTTTGTGCAGTACTTTAGTATTTAAGAGTATGTGCCGAAATAAACTTGTGTTTGCAAGACCTGATCTGTGTCAGTTTCAATTCATGTTTGGAGACAGTCCAAGAGACAGCCCACTGAACCTGCTTTGTACTCTGGATATTCCACGGTGAAACCATAGCGTTTCACACCTTACACACCAGGAAATTAGAGCTTCCCTTTATTCCACCACAGTGTGCATCTAAAAACACATACATTGCGGGCTTGATTTACTGAGACCTTTAGCATGTGCAAAACATTTTAGCACACGCAAAACCAATAAAATGACCAATGACTGGTCATGGTATTTGTTTTGCCCCAAGCATTGGTTGTGTTATTAGTTTTGAGTGTGCTAAAAAGGTTTTGCACACACTAAAGGTCTTAGTAACTCATTATTTCACCCTTTGGCCAATCTATAATGTACTGTTTAGCACTTGACTGAATTGAAAATGGAATTGACCCGAGCCCTGATGTTAGGGTACTTATGCCACAATAATAATTAAAAAAAATTAATTCAAAGGCTATTCATGTAGGGATCCATTTTTCTCAGAAAAAATAACTATCTTGTGCCCTCTATTTGTTGTTAGTACAACCACAGAGTTTAATTACTTATCTGTATATAATAGTACACTCAGTCATAAGTACAACAGGTTGGTCAGCGTGTTGTACATAGTCCTAGTGCTTGCCTTGTCCATGTTAGGAGTTCCGCTCAATGTCATCTGAGCGCAGTGGCCAATCCGTGCTCAATGTTATCTGAGCGCAGTAGCCAATCCAGCACATGCACATTGTTTCTCACCAAGGAAATCTGACAGTTGACGTGCGACATGCGACGTGTTTAGTCAGATATGAATGCGACGCCATTCTTTTATGCAAAGAAAGGTGTGACAAGAGTTGGAGGAACGTTGCCTCTGACAAGTTGTGCAGTCAGCAATCCAAAAATAAACACTGATCACAATGTAGTATCCTACACGTCTCCTGTCTGTTGTATTGCTGACTGTTCCAAAAAGGTGACTAGAGCCATCAAGCTTGGATGCTACTTCTCCTGGGTGTGCAGTACACCCTCTTAACTCTCCTAGGGGGGGGAATCCAGAACAGCTCTTTCCACTTGTAACAGTCCATGTAACAGATCTGGGAGGGTTACGGGTTGTACTCGGATCCAGCTATAACTCAGTCATCCTGCTTTGTGATAAATACCCCAGGTTTGCCACATTGTCCGTACCCCAGACATTCAGCACTATTTCTGCATGCATGCTGGAGGTTCTTCTACCTTAATCCCAGAGCTGGAATATTCCTTGAAAAGAGCCAATTTAACCATACATCATCTGGGGACACAGCCTGGTGGTAAATGTGGAGATGCCTCAACGGGATATATTGTAGGAAACGTATGGCTTTCCTAGTCACCGACAGCATGATCTCCTGTATACATTTTTCCAAAAGCCTACAGACATGATGTTCTTGAACAGAGCACACCACAATGGCGCTCAGCACCCCAGTGCTTTTTGTCAAGCAATTTAAACCATCTACCCATCAGAATTTTGTTCCCTAATTTAGCCATGCAACCACCTGAAAAATTCCGGAATCACACTTCCATCAGTGTAAGCCATTTTTTCTGTATGGTGTATAGCACAGCACATTTGATCAAGAAGATTTTTCATGATTGAGCAATTAATTGTGTGGAAATCATTCATTTCCGTCGCTCTCTCTCTCACACACACACACACACACACACACACACACATCAGTTCAATAGCAAAATTCCATGGAATAGACTACTCGTCAGTGCTGAGAATGACAGATGACAAGATTTCAACATTTTAATTTATCGTTTTAACAGTAGGCTACTTCTTATGTTTTAAACTATTCATAAGCATTGGATTGTGTTACTCGGTTAAGTGCAAATACATTTAATTTGACTGTTTGATAACGCAGACAGGGTTGGTTTAATGTATGCACGTGTTAAATGTGCCAAGCGACCCGAATACGACAATTCGGGTCGCTTGAGACATCTGACTATTATTATTTTAAGCGTATTCTTATTCTTCCTAAATAAGTATCATTGACCATTCGGTAATTAATGTAGGCTACTGTGAGACCTGGCTCCTACCCCACATTTCAGCTCTAGACAGACAAACGGTACGTCAGATCACAGTGCAAAGTCTCGAGAATATAATGGTTGTTAGTTCAGAGCAACAACTTGCATCAACGTTACCGCTACGCTTCTTATGGAAATTCCAGTGTTGTACACTGCAAAAATACTCTTGCACGTGACTACATTAAACCGCGTTGTGCTTTCCAGACTTCCTTCTGAATTTATCTCCGGGCTCTCTGGTTGTTCCTTTAAACTCTAAACCACTCCTCTTTCTTTTGCTTAAGCTAATAACCCAGGTCATGAATTCCAACCCTCATAACTAAAATTTTAGTTGTCGCTGAGGAACTCCCTAGTATTTGGAAGGAGAGCCGGAGAAAATGCAACGTCTGCTAGCGTTGGTGTGTCTTTTTGCCGTCGGTGCGAGTAATGTCCTGCGGACGGGTCCCTTGGATTCACCGGTAAACAACAGACCGATTATTGGTAGGTATACAGTATAACGGACAGTACAGTTATGAATAAATAATTGTATAATAAAATGTCCTGTGGTGAACTCTTAACGTTTTTACATTTGGAGAGAAAATTGCGTACCTGGTAACGGCGTAGGAATTACTGTGTCAGTCCTTTGAACTTTGAACAGCAGTTATTCGTATATTTTCGCTTTGTTTGTAGGTATTTTGACTCAGCAAGTTGTGGATAAAGAAATGGCAAGATTTGGAAAGACTTACATCCCTGCTTCCTATGTGAAGTACGTGGAATCTGGAGGAAGCAGAGCGATGCCAATCAGGTAAGACCTATGAGGTTTCTAGATATAGACTACTGTATAAACCCCAATGGTAGGCTACTGCAGTCTCTACAGCAAAATGTTCAGTGTAAATTCAACTCTGATCTGAGTGCTTTAAACTCTAATCGACTATCTGTAATCCCTACGGAAGTTACATAAATGTATTAGAGTTGATTTTTTCTCTGACCAGTGCATCTCGGCTGGTAGGTAAGTGGTTTGTGGTAAAGTGGGACACTATTTGGCAAATCGTTCTTTAAACGATAAAAGTGAGTCAATACCTACTCAAATATTTTTTTTTAAATTAAATAAGGCCATATCAACATTCTTATGGTGAAATTTACGTTATAATTTGTTTCTAAATAAATTCTATATATCTCTAAACACCATCTGACACCCATCTTTATTGAAGTGTTACGTTCAAGTTGAGTGGGACACTTTCGTCGACAAAGTGGGACATCAGCCTATTTTTTCATTAAAACGCATTATTGTGCATGTGATAAAAACCAGTGTTTATTCCGATAAACCGTTCTCTCTCTGTGGTCAGGATTGGAGTGAAAATGTCATGGGGAATTGCATCTCTATTCACGAGAAACATCCCTGTCACTCTCCTATGGAAGAATAACCATCATAATATGGTTATGTATAAGAAAGGGGATGGGGGTGACTTTATTAGGTTAAATGTAAGTGAAAGATGGCAACAGTTTCTGAAATGTACGTATATCTCTCACCCTTTCCCCCAATCAAGGAGTGTGGATTTTGGGATGTTCGAAGCTCTTGGTAAAATCTAAGTTTAGGACTCAGGCCTGCTCCCGATACTCCTTTATTGCTCCTCTCATTTCTTCCTCCCCTCATTTCTTCCTCCCTTCACAGATGGAGTCTTCCTCCCTTGCTACATGTGTGCTGCTCACCTTTCTTTATTCTGTTTATTCCATCACTTCCCTCTTCTCTTTCCCGTAACTTGCTGTGTGGGTCCAATATTTTCTGTAGTTAATCTAAGATGGGAGCTGCTGCTACAATTTGGCCTGTATTTATGTACCTATTTTGGTATTTATTCACCTTAATAACAAATTAATAATTGCGTATTCTTTTTTTTTTAAGGATCTTTATTCATAAAATGTTTTCTCTTTGCTGTTTTTTATTTACAAATAGTGTCCCACTTTACCTGAAGGCCACTGTCCCACTTTATCCAACACTGTCAGGTTAAGTGGGACAGAACTGTAAATTTGATTTTTATCAAATCTGATAGGGATATATACTAATTTTAATAATATTTTAATACTTTGCCAAATCATTCTAAAACAATATTTCTAAAACAATATTTAATTTGTCGTCATGCTTACAATTAACTTTCTTGTGCCAGGAAGTTTGAAAGTTAACAACATGCCCACAACTATGATGGCACACCAATAACAACCTTTATTTAATGTGAAGTAGATGTTGAGCAATAACACAATAACAAGTGTTGTGATTGGCTTGCAAAATTGGCACTGTAAAGTAGCCACAAGATTAAGTGTCCCACTGAACCTGAATCCACCCTAACAACGCATACTATTGCAGTGTTCTGCACTTGATCAAATAACCTGTGCACGAGGTAGGCTACATGCCATATATTTGTCATCCAACACGTTGTAAGCAGCACCTCATTACGGTCTTCAGAGGAATGCCATAGTGGCGTGTTTAGATAACAACCCATTTGACAGGATGAGCCTGTCTTGTTGTTCTTGTTCCTGTGGTATGCAAGCCACCATGGCGTTGTAAGATTCTCTATATAAGGGCTCTGTCCGATAAATAATAAACACAATGTATGTTTGTGATTTTTAAGCAGACAGTTGAGTGACAGCAAAACCCCTTTTATAACAAGTGTATAACTGGGGATGTGAAATTCCAGTTATACCAGTGACACCATGTTTTTAAAAAAAGAGGCTCAAGTCACATGTTCACTTCCCTGTGCTGTAATCTGCCTTGATGCATATATGATCAGTGAAAAAATTTTGTTTTAGTTTGCGATCCCATGGGAATGTTTTTGCGATGTTTGCTTTCATTTATTATTTTCATTTGAATACAGTTTGCTTGTGTTTTTTTCTGGAGGTTGAATCAGACCTTAGCTGAATATGAGAGGATCTTCAAATCAATTAATGGGTAAGTTCTCAAACAAAAGTCTATGCTTTTGTAAAAAGTCATTTTCACCTCTGACTTAAAGGGTAACTACACTCTAGACGATGTTGTTGTTTTTGTTGTAAACGTGTTTGTGACTACCTTAAAATGAAACCTATTCATCCATTTCGTTATTTCAACAATTCTGAAATAATATCGTAAATCAGGAGAAACTGGTAGAAAAGCCTCTTGGTGTTGCTCTCTATCCGTTGAAACTTTCTTTCTGATCCCCACTCTGCCCCCGCCCAATCGTGATGTCAGAGTACCTCTACGTCGTATGGATAATTTGTTGCAGCCCACAACGGAGATAAGCCGGCACCTGATTGGTTAGACAACTACAGTAGGCTACTTTGGTTTCGGCTCTACGTTTTTAAACCGGAACAACTTGGCGACCTTTTTCTTTTTCCTTTTTTATAATTTGACGTACAGCACGGGGCGACCTGTTCATAAACTTTTTATTCCACCTCAACAGTCCACTAAAAACGTTTCTGAAAATATTTGAGATGAGAAATAGTCCATGTAATTTCTGAATCTTGATTCATATTTGATCTGCAACGTCTAGTTTTACAGTTTGAGCTGAGTTATACGAAATAATTTGTACGCTGTACGTTAATTTATGCAAATAACGATGGACACACCTCCTCCGCCCCCCACCATCTCCCTCACGGCAAAGCCCCCACAGAAAACGGTGTGGAGCGGATTTCTCATGCGATTGCATCGCCTCCATTAATTTTCAATGAGAGGCGATTCCTTGTGTCTGGAAAGCATGTTGGGATTGCTTGCGATGCGAGGCGTCCAGACGAGACGGGGAAAGTGGCGTAATAACCAATCAGATTAAAGATTGTGGGAGGCGAGAGCGATGGCGCGGTTTCACCGCTTTCTGTGGGGCTTTGCCGTAACGGTAATCGCACGAGAAATCCGCTCCACACCGCTGTCTGTGGGGCTTTAACATCATTAGCCATTCTTATGTAGACACAGTTTACATGTTTGATCATGCAATCCAATGTTTACTGAAACAATTCTGGTTAAGTACCTTGTTCAAGGGTACAACCACAGAGCCCCACCGGGGAATAAAATTTATAGCCTAATCATATTGCAACACCCTTTACATATCTAAGTGTCTAATCATTTCCCTCGTATAGTTTTTAACAATTGCGATTAAATGTAAATTAAAAAACAACTCCACAGGCTGTCATAGTTACCTGTGACTGATAGCCATAAGCTACACTGCCTGGCCAAAAAAAAAGTTGCACACTCTCATATTTTGTTGGACCGCCTTTAGCTTTGATTACGGCGCGCATTTGTTTCGACAACCTTATGCAACATCACAACATTTATTTCCGTCCAGAGTTGCATTAATTTTTGGTCGAGATCTTGACGGGAGAGTCTAACCACTCCGTAAAGTCTTCTCCAGCACATCCCAAAGACTTTCAATGGGGTTAAGGTCAGGTCTCTGGTGGCCAATTCATGTGTGAAAATGATTCCTCAAGCTCCCTGAACCACTCTTTCACAATTTGAGCCCGATGAATCTTGGCATTGTCGTTCTGGAATATGCCCATTGATGGGATAACCTGGTCATTCGGTACATTCAGGTACTCAGCTGACTTCATTTTATTGCTGCATAATGTTGCTGAGCCTAGACCTGACCAATTGAAGCAACCCCAGATCATAACACTGCCTCCAGAGGCTTGTACAGTGGGCACTATGCATGACGGGTGCAACGGTGCCTTTTTGTTTGGCCAGGCAGTGTATGTTGAAAGGGGCCTTTTGTTGCAAACAGTGTGCATCTCTCAGTCGCTGCTTCCTTATCAACCTGCTTCTTATATAGTTCTGTGTTCCTAACACACGCCTTGGTGATAATGTGACCTCTGACTCGGAAGTAATGATGAGTGTGTGCCTCACTGGTCTTCCTCTTACCCAGCATGCTGTTCATCGGCGGAGCTGTGAGCCTGGAGACCTCGGACTACGCCAGAGCTGCTAGGGCTTTTTACAGGCTGGCGTTGGAGGTAAGCATGTTTTTTTACCACCCTTTTTTCCACTTTTAGATTTGATGCAGGTGAAGCAGTGTGGTGTGTGTGTGTGTGTGTGTGTGTTTAAAAATAATATGATAATAAATAAATAATAAATGATTATATATATAAATGCAGGGGTGCCAATAATTGTGGCACACGTGGTTTTGTTAAAAATGATTATTTCTTGATTTTTTTTTCCCATAATAAACTTACTTCAATTAAAGGTTGGATTTTTCTCATTTTTTCAGTGTGAGATTACGCTAATTCACCAAACGGTGCATTTTGTATAACCCTTTTTACTCATCTTTACCAGGGGTGCCAATAATAGTGGAGGGCACTGTATATAGATACAATAACGTCTTCAAGAAAACATTGAAGACTTTTTTCTCTCATGTTTTTTTTTGTATTAAATTGGGTATTGTATTTAAGATAATTTTCAGGCTTTTCCTGTACAGCACACGCATAATTACCATACAGCATAACTAACTGTTATATCCTGAAATGAAGTAATGCAGCCTATAATTCTCATTGGTGGTTGTTTCTTTTGCCCCAGGCCAATGATGCGGGAGACTATTTCCCCATATGGGGTACATGCATGGGGATTCAGCTGTTGACTGTGCTTGTCGCAGGACGTAATCTACTGAGCAACACTACAGCAGAGAACGTGGCAATGCCCCTCAACCTCACAAAAGGTACCCTCAATCTGTTACTACGGAAACAGCACTTTCTACACCTGGGAGAGACAATCTGCACACAGGGCAACTGGATTCCACAAACATACAAAAAATGGGATGCAAACATACTTTTTATGAAGAGCAATATGAGTTTTTCATCAAATTCAGCCAGGGAATAAACCAATTTCCATAACATTTCTTAGATTAACCAAATAAATGTGGAATCTTTGCATTTCCTGCAGATGTGAATAGCTTCATGTAACCACCAGAGGGCGCCGTGTGGTCTATGAGAGCTTGTGTTTTGTAAATGTATGAACAACATAATTATTTATGTGTAGTAATAGTCTAATGTCCGCCTCCCTCAGAAGTTCCATCCAGTCGCATGTTTGAGGATTTTTCAGCCGAGCTGCTGAAGGCTTTGTCTCAAGAAAACATAACGGGAAATTTCCATTACTATGGTGTCACTGTGAAGGTGAGTGCCATGGAACAGTTAAAGTACACACGTGCGCTTCCCCTATCAACAGTGTCCTTTTCAACACATATTTCTGTTATCATGACGTTGAAAAAAATATCTAATTTGAAATTATTGTTTTGTAATGGATTTTTATCAGTGGCAGTATGCTTGTGTTACTGATAGTGACACTGCCTCATCCAGGAGGATGGACTTATTATTACAAAGATAATACTAATAATAATAATAATAATAATAATAATGCCTTGCATTTATATAGTGTCTTTTTTTATACTCTAAGTGCTTTACAATGACTCGCCTCAACCACCACCATCGAAGGTGTGTGTTAATCCTCTGATTGACAGACCTTTGAAAGTCTCAGGAGAAGTAGGTCAGATCTTAGAGTCCATCTTCCGGTTGGAATCCATTAGTAAGGTGAAGCTGAAAGTCAAGATAAGATTCACCCAAATCTTATCTTGTAGTAGGAAAGTGGGGTGAGAATAATGAGTCAGCGGACTGGAGAAATTTCAAAGAAAGGAAACTTGTATTCCAGGTGCTGGGTTGAGACAATAAAAACAGTACTTAGCATTTAAACCGGGGACCCCCTGAAACCCCCACAAGAGGAAAACCGCTGCACAGCTGCTGGACCCTCTGACATCATCCCCTCTCGCTGTGTCAAACAATCAGATATGCCTAAATTAAATCCCTTACCTTGCAGCCTGGTTCCATAGCTGTTAGACACCAGAGGAAGTTTTGTCACCACAAATGTTTTGTTTGATTGTCTCTTTCCACAATGTGAGTTTCCCGTCACATAGTGTGAGTGATGTCATAGTGTTCCGCGGATTGTTCCGCAGCCGTAGCCTACAACAGCTGTCTGTCCTATAGCAACGATGACAGTGACCGTCTTGAAACGTTTTTGAAATGCGATAGAAATGTGTGCTGTTGCTGTCTTTTCATTGCGAAACTCATCCTAATACATATTTCCCCCGTTCAGTGTGTCAATATTGATATCCAACAAAAACTATGCTCAATACTTAATTTTTTTTGCTGAGGTCATTTTGGAATATTTTTTAATATTTGAAATTAGAATATATACATGTGAAGTATTTGACCTCAGATAAAGATGTGCTCATGTTTTTTTCCAAAGTCTTTCAGAGGAAATGACAAACTGCAACAGTTCTTTTCCATCCTGTCCACAAACATCGCAGAAAATGGCGCTGAGTTTGTTTCTACTATAGAAGGTAATAATTTGCTAAGTAATTCTCATGTTTTTAAAATGATGTGATCCTCAATCATCAAAAAATTAAGAAAAAATAATGGTTCTGGTAAACAGTATGCATTTCATTTATTTTAAAAAAAACTGTTACAACATATAAGAAAATTTAAACAATGGAACTATGATGTTATGTGTTAGTATGGCAGTTATCATGTTGTGTTGTTGTCTTACTGTTATCCAGGAAGGAAATACCCATTCTATGGGGTACAGTGGCACCCTGAGGTGAACCAATTTCAGTGGAAACCCAGCATGCATTTCCCCCACTCTAAGAATGCCGTACGAGTGTCATTTTTACTTGCTGAATTTTTTGTCAATGAAGGTAAGATCAATCATCGGGGAAGGACTGGGAAACGTTCATTCACATGGGCCCAATGGCTTCATTTACATGTGTTGCAAATTACGCATGCGATTTCCATGTAATGCTTTAGTGGTCATATCTGAGACCATGCTTTACCATGCTGTACTTCTGGGAATATTATTAAACAAAGTGTCCACTTTGACCAATTTTGAGGGGAAAAAAATTGTTTTGTATGAAAATCATGTTTTAATACTTGAATCTCTAAGAATAATAGAATAAAAGTAAAACTGCAAATATCTAACGATATATAAGAAAAGTTCTTAGTTTGATTTTGACCAAAAGTGGACTGAGTGAGTTTTGGATAAACACGATTCTTGTGAATAATACGTTGTTCAGTGCTGTTATCTGTGTGACTGGGTTTCAATGGGGCATCACTCACATGGTCTATGTCAGTGCACATCTGGGCTTGTAAAAGCAGAATCCATGCTATAGCTTATAGTACGTTGAAAATGTCATCGACAAACGTCTGTCTGTCTTCACAGCCAGGAAGAGTTTGCACCGCTTTTTAAAACCCGATGAAGAGGCAGCAGCGCTCATATATAATTACACGCCTGTCTACGTTGGAAATTTCACTGGATATGAGCAGGCTTACTTCTTCTGAAGAGCTCTCTTACCTGTATTCCGCTGGAACTGTTTTTCGGTTTACCTCTGGCAGAACAATCGCGTGGAAAACACAAAGGTGTTCCGGCTTTTTGAAAATACACAAATTCATCCCAAAGGAGAAGGCTGATAGACTTGTTTTTGGACGACGCAACCAGTCACACGTGCAGAGGTAGGGCCCAACTGTGGCTCGACCCCTGCACTTTAGCCCTGTCAGTGTTCAAGTGCTGCAGCAATGGACCCCCCCAAGGAGTCTATGTCCGGGGGTGACAACCATTCACCAACAATCTTCTCTCAAATATTTGTTATCTACCCACTACCCATTCTAAAATGAAACAGAACAAAAATGTTTGCTGTACAACAAACCATTGCTTATGTTGGTATTAAAACATATGTAATACTGAAAGGGGCCTATTGATTTTTTTCTCCAACTAATAAAAATATCTGTACCCCTAGCGTTTTATTTATCTTCATATTAATTAGGCTTTTACCATGACACCAGCTATTTTGTGTATCAGCTTGTACAGAATGTGTAAAATGTATATCCTATGGACTGTATACAAGTCTACTGTTAGGTTGCCTGACATCACATCTTATCCGACGCTTTCCACAAGATTTAAAGGGGAAATTAATTCAATTGAATGACCACTTGAATTTACTAGCAAAATTTATCCCAATTTATGTACTTTTTAACCGTCACGTTCACAATATGGAAGCTCCAGATTGTTACAGGCTGTGGTGTGTGGAAAATGTGTAGCTACTGTGTGAGCTCTTCTCATGAAATTACTGCAGTTGTCAGGGCAAAGCCATGTCCTGTTTTAAAGTACTGTAGGTAAATTGATTGATAAAACACTGATCGAACACAGTCGAGGGCGGTCTGACCTGTTAAGACACCATGTAGATTAGGGGGACGTTTAGATTGGTGGGCAGCAACGTCTCTCTTAATAGGGGCGGGGGTAATACAAAAAGCAAGATTTTTGTCTTCTATATATTCCCAAGAAATTGCACAATTGCCACCGTTACTGTGGCCAAGAGAGAGCCAAGACGGGGAACTTTTTTGTTCTTTTGTTTTAAAGAAACGAGTGGCAGGCTGAAATAACGATATTTTGAAACGTAGGCGGATGACTATTTGGATGTTACTTCGTAATCACCTCTGCACTAACTTACTTCAGGGTATGGTATATCGATATGTGTCGATAGGCTACATAATAACAGACAAGACGGTGTTTAAATTCTGATAATCGCGAGTTATTATGTGTCGTTTTCCGGAGCACTGGTGAAGAACACGTATTCACACAGCTTTTGATGTGAACGCTGCAAACCGAAGACTCGACGGACTGGAGCATCGCTTCGTTCTTTATAAACAGATATTCTCCCTCCAAGAAACACCACTGCTTTATTGATGCACCCGTTTCAGTGGTGTAACGGTAAGCATCATATTACTGTCTACGTTTGTATTATGTTTTCAATTGTGTAGCCCACTTGGTTTGATGTAGAAATATTTAAGGTCTTTCGCCTGACTGCGTCAAGACCATTGTTTTATATGGGACTGGGGGGGGATTATCAACGTTCAAATCAAGATTGGTTATAAAAATTATTATTTTAATTCATTTTGGAAAAATTAACCCCTTGATATCACTTGATATTTTCTTCCATTGTGCCATGGCAACCTAGCTTTTAATGTCCTACCACCACATGATAATAGTAGCTATACATAGGCCTAGGTGCTTGTGTACAGAATGTATAGGCTATGTATAGCTAGTTTAGTCTGTTACTATAGTACATTTAGGCTATTAGGCTCATGTTAACATTTTGAATTGTATTATTCGTTCTGCGTTCCATCATGTTAATATGACAGATTATATCCCAAACACCGCAGTATTACTTTACACACTGTGAATAATTTCCCACGTTCTGTTTTTAGGTTGCCAGAAAACTTTTTTTCTTCTATACAGCATTGTTAAAGCAAAAGTATATGTGTGTTAATACATGTGCTTCCTAATTACTCGGAGCGAAATATGTGGGTTGTTCATTTGCATTGTAAATGTTCTTGCCTAGCGAAGCCAACGTTCTCGCGAATATTTGCGAAGTCTGATTAGACGTAACGTTTCATTTAATTGTAGCTAATGTGCTTCTTTATTATATTCTTTATATGATACCATACACATGTTCAGTAAATTATCATTTAGGCATCTCATTGTATGGGCCTCCATATTTGGCTTTTGAATTAGCATAGCAAATAATTGACTGGTCCTTTGAGACGTGGGCAGGTTTTCTCGTCTGAGATGCACATACTACCACTTTATATTGCAGTCCGAAACGTCATGTCAAGTCCTTTAGTTTCAGATATAGGCTACGTCTTGCGCATGGGAGTTCTCTTATGTGCAGACTGCAGTTATCCGAATCCGCGGGGGTTGGGCATTAAAGAGCCGTAGGTTACTTACAAATTGTTTACGAAACAATACACTGTTAGTGTGATGGACATAATGTATATTGTCAGCAAAAAATATAAGAAAAACACGCATGTCTGAACGTTGAAATAGACCGACTATTTTCTTGAAGATCTGCAAAAAAATAAATAACTGTTGCAAAGATCCATAGCACAAATTCCAAGTTCGGACTTTATTTGAATCCGTGTTTAAAATTAGCTCGTGAATGTTAGAGGGCGTCCAGGCCGGGGATTGTGAACAACAATGGCTATCATTAGCGTGCTCATCAGTGAGTTATGTGAGGACAATGGACTGGTATGCACCCATTTAATAACGGCCTAGTTTTGTTTTGTGTTGTTTGATTGTTTTTACATTCTTTCACCAGGGTACCTGTCTTGTATACTCTCATTTCTAAATGTATTTTCAAATTTTTATAATTTTCTGAGGAATCTGTAGTTATTATGACCCATGGCTGTAGTTATTGTCTGGATGAACGCAATCGCAATTGTAAATCGTATAAAAACGTCCCTGGTGTTTGGTCCATAGGTTGCTTGCTGCAATGAGCAGTAGGCCTACACTGTAGATACTCGTGAAAATACACATACAATGAATTACTGTTTTAGAATGGGCCCTATTGTGGGGGACGTTCTTGTGAGTTCTCCTCCATTCACTGTTGTGCCCCCCCCCCCTCATATTCACTGTTTTCTGACATCCAAATATCTGGCCTGGCTGTGGGTGATAGATCCCTGCTTTCTTAACAGATTGAATGGGGGCAAGACCGTATGAAGAGTGCAATTGTTCCAACTGGGACACAAGTTGGATGGTTAAGGATCAGTTAATCAGGGCAGCCAGGATAATTCTGGAATTGATGGACGGTTTCGGAATGTAGATGTAAAATTAGCTTCACTGGACTGAGAATCCTGAGACAGACACAATGCCGCTCAGTGGGTATCCGCCGTTGTATCAGCTTGGCAGCCATGATAGAAAAATGTAGTGTTTCCTCAGCCATGTCGGTGAGCAAAGTGCTCTACAGCTTGGCATAGTCTTTTATTAAAGCAGGATTGAATTACTGAATTGTAATTTGTTAAGACTGCTTGGGATTGAAAAATTCTTCTAGTTTATGAATGCAGTTGTGTGTGTGTTTTTTCTCATGTTGAACAAATTCGAGGTTTCAAATAAATTATTGTATTAAATGTATCTTTTGGTCGAATTTCAAGTGTTGTACTGTATATTTAGTTTTAGATCTGTGGGCTGTTTTGGCACTAATTCTGAGAGCAGGCTGAGTAAAGCCAAGGGTGGTGTAGATTCATGTGAAAATGTATATATTTTTTCAGTGTAGCAACTAGCAAGTTGAAATCATGTAGAATTTCAGTGACCCGAGCAGTCAGAATCAGGCACCATAGTTCGGAGCAAGGAATGAAAATTCTGCTACAGTTAATATAAAAAAATCGTATCTTTTTTTGCAAATGGATGAAAGGAATAAAATAAGGACAGAAAGGAGACTGGCTTAAGAAGTATTCATTCATATTCATATATTTCCTCCCATATCTTTTTTCTAAATGTACAGGGCTGTGAGGATGCCTGCAATCTCTTGGGGGGTGGGGGGGGGTCCTTTCTGGAGAATTAAAACCGCCATTGCTGGAAGTCAGTTGGCCAGTGCTGCGCTCAGAAAATGAACTTTCTTTAAAAAATTTCCTGGAAGCTGTCCCAAGTTTCCTTTAAAAATGTAAATGTATATGACTGTCCATGTCCTTAGGATGAGCCAAGGCCAACCCGAAGCATTATCAGGGAGGCAAAAGAGCTCTTGGAAATGGCTTATCTGATGAAAGCTCTGTGGACGGTGTTTAAGTCTCAATGAGAGATTCTTTGAAGTCTCCCTTCTGTGTTATGTTCCACCATTTGCACGGGAGAATTGTGTTTTTCCTTTCATTCAGGTGGAGATGAGTCTTTTGTTGAATTAATAGCATATTTAATGTGGTCAGAAGACGGTCTGCTATTCTACTCTAGCCCGTCTAAATTATTCTATTTTATTATCACAGGAAATGGTCTTTCTCTTGAAGTGCAGCAATTGAAATATTGGGAGGGCGGGTCCTCGACAGGAGATTCAGTTGTATCTTTACACCTGTCTGCAGGGCCTTTTAATACAGAAATGCGTGTTATATGCAGCACCATAGTCTAGCCGAAAAGTGATGTAATTCAACGGTTCTGGTTTTGTGACCAAAGTGACCATTGAGAGCTTAAACTGTAATACTCAAACACAGGTGTTTAATTATTGAAATATGTGTTATGATTGAATATGTTGCTCACAAACATAATTTTAAGTGTTTTTCACACCAAAAATGTAATTATGGCTGATCGTTCTTGCTAATTGTAATTCACCTGTATGACAGAGTGTATTCAAGTCACATTTGTAGTGTTTTTATATTTGTTAAATAGGTTTAAAAGGGTGTATCTGAAGCCAAACATCCTATTCAGAATGCTCAAATAATATGCAAATATTTTTGAGCCCGGGCCAGTGATATTTGGAAGATGAGATGAGCATTAGGAAAAGTGAGCATTCATTGAAACAGTGCTAATTTGTTGAAAAGGTGTTTTAATGGATTTCATGTCAAGTTGACAGATGTATTCATCAAATAACAGTGCAAGATGAACGGAAACCCGCCCACCTGGTTTCTAAGCGCCCCACCCACCCCCCATTTTCTGCAAACAGATAAACATCATTTTGTTGGTTGAATAGGTACAAATAGTGTTGTTTCTGCACAGCTGTAGTAAAATGTTACCTGAAAGCAACATGGATTACACTTTAAGGTGGTTCTCTGCATGCCACCAGCAGTGCCTTAGCCTATAGTGTTAACCTACATAAAACCATGGGAAGGTGATGTCGTCTTCACTGAAAACGTCATTGTAAATGATAGCTGTGATGTGGCTACCTGGCTAATCTAAGAAACCAAATACAAAATGGTTTCTTATAGTAAGGTTTGAAAATAGATCTCCATTGGCGAGCAACCAAGGACAAAGAATGTGTGTAACATGACTGTAGGGTACGCAGGTGCTGTGCAGTGATGTATGACTACAGCTGTAATTGGGTTGGTCCTTAGTCGTGTACTGTAAGTGTCGGTTTCAAAGGCTCCTACACACCAAGGCAATGGTCACGTACTGGTGATTCATTACCCTTCTGCTATCGTCCAAAGCCCATAAATAAGACTGGTTTAGAGTATAAATACCGCACATTTTTTATATCTCTGCTTTTATTATGTTGACGTTGCAGTCCGAAGACCTTTGTCAGGCTCTTAGACCAACAGGGTGGCCATCCATCTTTAATATGTGTGCTCACCACCAAGTTGATTCAGTCAATAACTTTCGTCTGGAAATCAAGTGGCCCAATCCACTATTAGTTAAGACAGGTAATGGGCATTAATTAACAAAAATATTCAGAACTAAAATAAACAGACAGATTAATGATAGAGAGCTAAAGAAGGCTGGCGTCATACATCATTTTTTTCACTGACTGTGCAAATAAAAAACATTATGAATGCTCCGTTTAAGACAGTGACCCGTCTCGTTAGTTCTTACCTGCAAAAGAAAAGCAAAAGAAAAGCAAAAGAAACATTTCAAGCAAAATAAAAGTTTCAGGTGAGAGTGAATCGGGTCCGAGGTCAATGCAGGCTATACAGACAGCGGGTGAAACGGTCACTGCTGGGCAGCGCCAAGTGAGACAGCGATGGTTGATTTAGAATTTCTGAAGGGTGGTCCATTTAGCCCCATAATTAATAACTCCATCAAAGCCATGTGCTCATATTGGTGCTTGAGCATCTTTTTTAGAAAATCCAGTGAATTTCCACTTGCTTTGATTTTTCTTTTTTAGGATGGTTCATATATTAGGTGCTTATCCAGCTCTTAAAATGGATCAGCCTCCAGCCTGAGTTACATTCATGACTTAGTCTTCTAGCAGACTGGTATTTTCTGGCTTAACATTTGATCACCAACAGTTAATCCAGACTGTTCTGGCCTTTAATTAGGAAAGCTACTCCGGACATGGGAGTACCCTTCCAATGCTGATAAAGGCTACAAAATGAAAGCTAAAAACATGAAAACATCTAAAGAAAAAGAAAATCAAAAGGTATAAGGAATGAGACACAGGGCCAGAGCAAAATGAAACATGACATAATCTGAAACTTGCAGCAATATAATCAACTAAAAGTTTCTCAAAGGAAATCATCAACATTGGCAACATATGTGATTCAAAACCACTGAAGGAAACACATTAACCTTTAAAAGCAGAACAATAAAAGAATGGGTTTTTGGAAGTGTTTGGGCTCTCTGTGTTTCTGACTCTAAGGATGTGGTGTTGGGGACGGACCAGCATCGCTAAATGCTCGGTACCTAAAGGCTCAAAGGGGTGCATTGATTTGGCTTCCAGAGTAGGCTGCAGGACGGCGAGCTGAGCAAGGGCTTTCCGTCCGTCCTCTGGCCCCACTGCCATGGTAACGCCGGCTGGGCCCTCTGGAGACTGGTAGTGCCGGTCATCGGTCCCGCAGTCTTCTTTTCCGAGACATACAGAGGATCTTCTCATCGACGGGTCCCAAAGACCAGACCCTCGCCCCACCCCTTGGTGCGTGTGGGCGCTGCTGGCGGGGCGACGTCAGCTGGGGGCTGCAGGGAGGGCGCGGCCTGTCATCCCTATGATTTGTCCTTCAGGTCACATGTTATAAATTTGGCAAACAATCTTAAACCCAAAATTGGCTTTCTTTATAGGAATAAGTCTTGTCTCTCTATGGGCAACAGAAAAAGGATTGTGCAGGCTACAATATTGTCAGTTATTGACTATGGTGATACACTTTATATGCATGCCTCAGCCTCTGTTTTGAAGCCATTGAATGCCATTTATCATAGTGCTCTGCGATTTATTACGGGCGTTGGCTTCCGGACTCATCATTGTACCCTGTATCATACAGCTGGTTGGTTCTCTCTAGATCTACGGAGGAAGCTGCATTATATATTATTTATTTACAAAGCTTTACTTGCTAAAGTCCCTCTGTATGTATCCAGTCTTTTATCAATTAACATCTCAAACTATGCCACTAGATCTCAGGATTGTATCACCCTAAAAACACCCAGATATAAGACTGAATTGGGCAAAGCTGCTTTTAGTGTTTCAGCACCCCTTATATGGAACGAATTCCAAGATACAAATAAACTATCTTTTCTGGTGTCTTATAAGATTTTAAAAGAGCTAGTGGTTGAAATATGGGGGGAAAAGGAGCATTTGTAATTGTTCTTAAAATGTTTGTATGTGTATGTATGGTATATATGTACGTTTTATGTGTTATGCTTGTTTTTTTGTTGTTGTTTTTTTTTTTACTTTGTATTGCCGCAGGGCCCCCCTGGAAAAGAGATTTCAGTCTCAGTGGGTCCCCCCTGCTAAAATAAAGGAATGAATGAATCCCAGTTCTATACAAAAAGCAGGGGTGGCATAGGTCCAGACAGAACCCTCAGAAACTCTTGTAGACAGAACAGTTGAACTTAATTTGTACATATATATTGCAGAATACATCCACTCCTCCTCATGGCATCAACATTCTCAGTCCTTCAATAACTGAACGGCTGAATAAAGTTTCTCTACTGGTAGGCCACTGAAGCAACGACTGGTGTCAAGCTCGGCCCTCTTCAGAACAGCATCAGAATGCATTACGTCTTTGCACACAAAGTCTAGCTAAGGTAGACAGAGGAACATTGATACTGTTGCTTAGTCGCCTTGGACCAGTGCTAGAGGGCCATTGCTGTGGCATCGAAGACTGCAATGGCTGAAGATGAATATAGTGGCATGTCCTCACGGATGCGTCCTAGGCTAGCAACCCAGAGCATGTGCGCGCGCACGCACACTCGCGCATTCACTCACACACACTCACACACTCGCGCCTTCACGTATTGTACATGACCAACAAAGGCATGATGTCCTGTTCTTCTGGACAGCTGTGTTTTTCTGTTAAAGTTAAGCACTCTGCTTTCTTCTTCTGGCTTTTAATTTTATCCCAGGTGCTTTCATTCACGGGTGCATTTCGTCTGGAGTCACTGAGTGAGTCATTGAAGTGCAGACTGAGAAGATACTGAAATGAATATGTGACGGCATGGCCCTGCCTAAACTACATCCTTTTTTTTACTCCTCCCACTCTTTCTATGTAACACGTTCGATTGAATCTGTCTATAGCCAGATCAAGGACCAGCACAGATTTGCCGGTCCAGGGCAGTTATTTAATATCGGGGAGAATAATTACGCAGGAAACCTGGGTGTGAGGAGTGTGGCAAGCGTCCGGTGGCAGTTTCCTTTTCAGTAGAATCGATCATGCCAGGAGCGGCATAATTTGACATGGAAGGTCAAACCAATTGTGTGGAAATTCAAATTATGACATAATTCTCTAAATTAAAGCAATTCAATATGAAATGCAGGATATATTTTTTTGTGTGGGTGGGCGTTGGGACTTGATTGCTCTCGTACATGTGTAACTACGAATTTCATATATGTATATTTGATATACCTCTGACCCAGTGGCTTTGCGCTTAAGACTGCTTGGAGTGCCCTGTAGTTTTCCTGAGGTAAAAAATGTAGCAAACTGCCATTAAAGTGTAGTCTCCACATTGCACATTATTTGAATAAGGCGATCTGTTTTGGGGGGGCTTTTTGTTCCTTTCAATGGAAATGCTTCAGTGATTTTTGTGAACTCAGTTTGAGCTGTAACCGCTCACCTGTAAAGAATGCATTTCTTGCCAGCTTTTGTATTGCCATGGCCATGTATAGTGTCAGATTTTCTGTTGCTAAAATAATACTTTGATTTGGCTGCTAATATATTATATTCTGCTTATAATGTTTACTTGTGTGCAGTTATTATATACACACTCGCATACATTGTATATAGTGTCCTTTTATACTTTTATAGTTTACTCTAATCTTTCTTATTACCTCTCTACTTTACATACGAGCTAGCTCATGGACTAAGCAGTTAATTGCCAGCTAACATGCTGTATGGTTACTGGACATATGACAAATAAACTTTGGTTCGATTTGATCTGATTTGAGAAGTGGCTGTATTAAACTATGTAGGGCAGGAGGTGACCACGTGTGACCCAGACCAGACACAGTTTGTGTCAAGTGCACAGGAGGGAGCCGGGGGAACGGACATGTCCTCAAAATAAAAATGGGATCTACTCGCCCTGAAAGAAGTGGTCATTGGCCTCTCTTCAGTCCTTTGTACCGGCCAGTATGGCAGCTTGTCCTCACATCAGCCTCTCTTCAGTCCTTTGTACCGGCCAGTATGGCAGCTTGTCCTCACAACAGCCGCGTTAACATATTGAAGTGTCTCTCGGATGACGTGCGAAGAGTGCAGTGCGAATTAAAAACGGCCGTTAACTTTGCAAATGGGCATGCGTTTAAAAGAGCTGGAGAGTATAATGGGATGGGGCGGGTGTTGAGGTAGGTTGGGGGGGTTGTGCTATTTTGTGATTGAGGCCCCTCTCTCTTACCAGAGGGTGTGTCATGGCCTATATGGGTCATGTCTATATGGTCTATATGGGTCATGTCTTTGTCGAATAATGTTCTCTGCCTCATAAGGGTTCCCTCTTCAGCCCTTATAGTTTTTTCCCCTGTTCAGTGCTCACTCTCTAACCTTGGGTTTATCGCGCGTTGCTGTGCTTACTAAAGTAGAACATTGCTGTTTACGTTGTAACTATCTACAGTCTGTTGTTTGTGATGAAATGCCCTGGGCTACTACTTGAACACAGAAGGTCTAACACGTTTGCAGTGTTTTGTATTTGTGGGGAAGTTCACGGTGATCTGCTGTGAATGCATCCAGAATAAACGGGTGTCTTTAATTAAAAACGGCGATTGGGAAGGATGGGTTAATTGTGTAGGTGTTCAGTAGGCCGGGGTCCCTGGCGTTTTGTCCTTGGAGGTACCGAGTGGCTCCAGGGCTGTGGTTCTCTGTGTGCCCGCCTTCCTCTCCTGCATGGGGGTAACAGCGGAGCTGGGCAGGAGGTGGTTAAAGAGATTCAAAATGAATCTTGTCCGCCAAAAACATAGCATTCCTTAGAACAGTGTAAGGTGTATCTGCAAGGGGAGTGTGGAGACTATTGTCTGAGTGAAGTAGGATCCTGGGTGTTTTTGTATGTTGATGTCTCCTCCAGCCAAGTCTAGAAGGTAGCATGAGTTTTCATGATGTCATGATTTCGTACCTAACCGTGCAGTGTGTAAACTGTAAATGTGTTTCTTAAATTATCTTATGAACACTGGATGTCTGCTTGCAGACAGGCTTGTGGGTCAGTTGAAGTCCGTTGTTAAGGATAGCGGCTACCCCACCTCTCTACCTTCTCGATCCACAAGAACCAGCATATCCACCCACCAGCCTGCATGTGTTCAGCTTATCTGTGTCAAAGCATAGCGCACTATTACATAGCCAGGAAAAGTAGGCTTTGGAACAGAGGGAGAAGGTTGGAATGGATAACAAAAAAGCCTCCACAGACCATGAACCGACCAAAGCAATCTAATGGGCACATCTGGGAAATCCGTCTTCTTTTCGTAAAGCAAGGAACGGCAACGCAACAGCGGAAGACCTGAATTACGCGCTCAATGTGGAATATTCGCCTTGAATCATTGATGTTGGTGCAGCTGTTATTTTGAATCGAGTGCTTCTTCAGGAAATATAGTCATCTTCTTAGGAAAAAAATAAAAGGAAACCCATCCAGTCCTTTGCTTTTTTTAAACTAGTCCCCTTTGAAGCTGTAAAATCAAACTAGGGTGTTTTGCTGGTATAGGCAGAGTTATATTAGAACACTTTTAATTCAGCGTAGGCGTTGTTTTTTCTTCTTCCCTCATTATTGGCAAAACTTCACAAATCTGTGCAGCAGTGATCAGCCTCTGATATGGAAATGAGTCGTATTATTTGTGTCTGAATGCTGCATTTATCATCTTGTTAGACCGTGGATGGGTTCCTCATTCACTGACAGTTGAGTTGCACTACGGAGGATACTTTTTTACTTCCTGCTATTAGTATCCATTTTTAATGCAAAATGGAGTCAGGACCAGCTTGGACACTTAAGCTGCCATGGACACTTAAGCTATGTAATTATTCACAACAGTTCTATGCATAACTATTAAAATACTTTCGGTTATTGGTTTGCAAAAACAAATACTCGTCTTATTTCTTTCCTCCTGGAAGTAACAGATTAATGACGTATTAGTGAAAAGACATTCAAAATACATTTCAGCTTTTATGTCTATAATTGTCCAAAGATAATTTTTTTTGATGTGTACGATTTGATAATGAAACAAACAGGCGTTTACTGAATTAAATGTCCTTCTTCATGAGTTTAAAAACAGGAGTCGGGACGTGGCCCTTAGATCAGGTTGTGCCCTTTGTTAATTGTGGCGGCTGTCTGCTAACGATGGTGCCTGGTTTTTATCTACATGGCTGTACTCCATCCTTGAACTGAACTTTATGCTTCCCTTTATAAAAACACTTGAGCGATAATGTGAAGCGTAAGCTTGGCGTCTTCCTCTGTTCGCCACCGAGGAAAACATTCAACTTGCACAATGCATGACATCTGGCACAAAACGCCTGAACCGTTGACTTTTTAAATAAATGTAACAATTGAACGTGTTTTGCCCACTTTAGCCATGGGTAATTTTCCTCTGTTCCCCCAGAGCAGTTTACAATAAAAAAAAGGACACGGAGTACATGATCGGACAAACCATAGACAATGTTGTTGTCTATAAAAACAAATGTGTGAAATTTGGGTATTCATTTTTTAGTGTATGAAAATGCATTCATGGG
This sequence comes from Ilyophis sp. 1 JC-2022, assembly GCA_022702515.1. Lineage (NCBI taxonomy): Eukaryota > Metazoa > Chordata > Actinopteri > Anguilliformes > Synaphobranchidae > Ilyophis > Ilyophis sp. 1 JC-2022. The sequence continues at coordinate 13,108,251 of CM040404.1, read as the reverse complement.
ACAAAAGAACAAGTCAAACTACTCTGGGGCAGGGTTGTCTCCGCAAAATAATATTTAGCCCTCATATTAAGTTTGGGGTCAATTTGACCTGATTCAGTGTTTGACGTCTCTTAGAAACCAGTTCACCTTATTTTTTCATCTTGACACTATATGCCTTTTTGTAATTTTTTGGGATTAAATAATAAACACGCAATAAACATAATGGCCCTGTACCCCATACAAAGGTGTTGTGTGGGGTAATTTGTGGGATAGCTGTATAAATTGGAAACTTTATTTTTTATCTCAGATTTTTTTGTTAGTGACTCTTTCCCATACAGGCTTTAAACTTCACAAACTTTCTGTTACCTCAGGTTCTAAAATTAGATATTTAATCACAGATTTTTAATATTTATGGATAGAAGGCTAATCAATTAGGAGACGCGCAAAATATGGCACAGAAAGTGTCAAAAAATGTATTACATTAGTTTTGTGTCAGTTCAAACTCTTGGGGTCAATTTGACCCCAAACATAAAAGGCGTCATAAAATGTAAACACAATATGAGGGTTACACACCATTTCGTCCTCTAAGTCTCACATTTGGGTTATCTTATATTATGGCTTATCTCACTCCAGACAGTGATTTTATAGGATATCCTTGTTCTGTCTACCATCCATGCAAAATATTGGCACATTTGGAAAACCATCCTTGGAGTATGGATTGAATCATAAGCCATTTCCACAGCCTATGTGCTTTCCCTGGCTGTTCCAGTTGTCAGGGTTATAGAAAAAGGCTTTCGAAGAAATTCCAGCAAATATTTTCTGTTGTGGCTTGTTAGTTTCCTGCTACTGCCAGGAAAAGCCTAATCCATCCGATTCCATGGAGTTTGTTTTTCAGTGAATCATGCTGAAGAACTGTTGTCTGGTTAGATAAAAAGAAAATGAAAAAAACTCCACTAGGGGTTGCCAATATTGTGTGAATAATGTGGCCGTTCTGTGAGTCTGTGCACTGCTGTAGATGTCTGTGACAGATGCTGGCCACTTAAGCACTAATGAGTACCTGTCTGCCAAGTGCTGCTTTGGGTTTATTCTTCTGTATTTACATGGCATTTGTGGCTTTAAGCATGGCTCTTTCTCGTGTTTTTTTATCTAGTCAATTATTCTGTTGATACTTCTGCGATGTTGGTCGTTGTTTGTGTTGGTTTGTCATTCAAAAGTTCCTATAATCCTTTTTTTTTAAAAATTTTATATAAAAAAACGGTAAAACATCAAAACGCATACAGTATAACTACCAGTTTTGGCTACATTGTGTCAGTGAGCATGTCACTATTTTTGTGAAAATGCATACGCTCAAATGTGTGTGTGTGCGCGTGTGCGCGTGTGTGCGTGCGTACACATTTTAGCAGAATCTTTTGCATTTAGCAATATTGCACTGAACATACCTAAGAACAAATGCAGATATACCATAGTATAATTACATGTATTTTTTCTCAATGGCTGTAAATGAGACACAGAAACTCCTAAGAAATATAGTGAAATTAACAGCATTGGTTTTATTCTTAATTGCATGTTCCCTAAAAAATTATGAAATCAAACCCATTCATAATGTTGTGGTGAATTTGGAAGCAGGAACTGTGAGGATTTATTTTTAAAAATGTGGCGAGTGTTGCAGGCTTTTTTCTGTTGGGAGAGGGGGCTGGAGGCAGGGGGCCGGGGGCAGGGGCAGGAGCAGGGGCCGGGGGCAGGGGGCCAGGGGCAGGGGGCCGGGGGCAGAAGCCCTTGCTGCTGACAATGCAGCTCAGTCTCTGTATGTGGACATACACAGAATATATATATCTGATTTGCACCAAGGTCACACAGCCGGCAATGTCCTGTTTTAATGGCTTAAACTCACTCTTCCCAACCTTTGATGCCATACAGCATTGGTATTTGTGTGTGTGTGTGTGTGTGTGTGTGTGTGTAGGTGTGTATGCATTTGTGTTTGTGTGTGTGTGGGTGGGTAGGTGTGTATGCATTTGTGTTTGTGTGTGTGTGTGTGGGTAGGTAGGTATGTATGCATTTTTATGTGCATGTTTGTGTGTGTGTGTGTATGTATGCATTTGTATGTATTTGTGTGTGTGTGTGTGTGTGTGTGTGTGTGTAGGTGTAGGTGTGGGAGTGCAGGTGCCAGCTCATGTGGAGGATGGGGTGGATGTATTTGGGTTGAGGGAAGGCTCTTTCTCTGTTTGTGGGGAGAGAGCTCTGGTATAAGATGCTCTGACCAACACTGCAAATATCGCCCACCTATTCCTTGTTTTATTGGTAAGGGGATTATTTCACCGCCAGCCCAGAGAGGCACAAGAACCCATTGGGGGAAATGCCCATGACTGCATACTGACGGTAGAAATGCAAGTGAAAGGCTCCATTCTATGAGATGTATGTGGGCTAACTGGGCTTTGTCTTTAACTGTTTGACGGTATAAGATTATTGCTTTAAACACACACAGGGGCCTGTTTTACTAAGGCCTTTAGCATGTACAAAACATTTTAGCACACACAAAACGAATAACGCAACTAATGATTGGTGGAAAACAAATGCCATAACCAATCATTGGTCATGTTATTGGTTTTGCATGTGCTAAAATATTTTGCACATGCTAAAGGCCTTTGTAAAGCATGCACATAGCATTTTTCTGTTCAGGGAACACACACATTGTAAAATGGTTTAAAAAAGGGAGAATCAAAAACTCATGTGCATTTCTTTGTCACTTTTTTTGTGGCAACGCACATTGGGGCTAGAATGAGACTCATAACAGTGCCTTTATTATTAAACCTTTATTTCTGAGATGCGCAGTCAATACTGACGAACTGTAGGCCTGGAACACAGTTGACCACACTGATTGAAAGCTGAGGAAGTTGCAGCAGTTTCCTTCTGGTAATCTAGAGGTGGATCATTTGTGGAGGAGTCCAATACATGACACACACATGCTGAAGCACACACACACACACACACACACACACACACATTCTTTCTGGGGATAATCCAGAAACACTGGTTAAACTATTTGGCTGAATTTAAGTAAAATCTTCCTTATGCATGAAAGAAAAATGTTGCTATGACTTTTAAAGCTGAACAGACTGACATGCACATTGCATTGAAAGAATAGCTTGTGTAGCGCTGTAATTCTTGGAGCTGATACTACAGGGGAAATTGGGGAGAGTCTCTCCACTGTTTACTGATAAGTTGATGAGCAGATCCACTATTGATGGGGAATTTCCCAAGACAGTACTTGATCTCCAGCAGCAGAGGTTTGTTCTCGTTGGCTGCATGATTTAATTCAGCCAGTGATTTTCAGAGTGGAATGTGGAAAACAAACTGCTATTTATATGTTCAGTGAACTAAACTGGCTACAATAAAATAAAAATAAAAACTTGTGTTGTACTGCTGTTCGATTGTGAAAGATTGTAGAATTCCTGTGTAGTATTTGATAGTCATCTGACATTTTGAACCTTGTGCCCTCAGTAATAGCCCCTTTCCCCTACATCTAAAGCGGATGATGTGGTCAAGAGGCCCCTGGACTCTGACCCAATCAGGAGTCCTGTCCTGCAATTTGACCTGATCTAAACGCTTGTATTCCTGCTCGTTTAGGGTGCTTCTGCGGACTGGGCCTGATTTACTCCAATAAATCGTGCACGATGCCTCCCATCACCTTCCAGGACCTGCCCCTCAACATCTACATGGTCATCTTCGGGACCGGCATTTTCGTCTTCGTCCTGAGCCTCATCTTCTGCTGCTACTTCATAAGGTGAGAGCGTCGCTCACAGGAAACTGCATCACACACACACACGCGGCTCATTCAATGTCTGGGATGCTATCCTCTCTTCTGCTGTCTCCACTGCATGTGATATTGGGGCGGGGGTGGGGGGGTTATATGTTGCAGGAGAGATTTATCAATAGGATTGTATTTCTTTCAGCAAATTAAGACCTTTAGAACAAGGGGTGTGGACTCTTTAGCCAATCAATGGCTTACTTTAATCACTTGTGCTGAAACGCACCGAAAACCAGCAGTCACTGCGGCCCTCCATGACTGAAGTTTGACAACCCTGTTGACACACACACACACACACACACACACACACACACACACAGACACACAGAGAGAAACACTGTCTCCATTCCTGGGTTGAAAATCCTGGAAAGGCAAACACTGGATAGACAATTCAGCATTGTGATCAATGGCAGCCACTGGTCTGACTACCAATCAGAGGGAACTATGGGGATGTTTTTGGCGGGAGGCCATCAGTTCCTCCCCCTCTCCCACAAGGTCAGTGAGCGTGAGGCAGCGAGCGTGCCAGTGTCTCTCCAGCAGAGTAATGGGGGATGGGGGCGGCCCCTCATCTTCAGTCCAGTGTATCTCCCCAATACGGCGGCACTGGGATTGCAGGCAACAATCAGGCTATTGGTGAGAGAGCTGACTGCTGTGGCTCAAATGGGAACCAGGAACCGAGCCTACCTAGTGCGTAATGTGGTGTGTAGTCCATTTTTTTGGGATCTTATACTCTTTTCTTTATCATATTTTTATTATCTCTTAATTTGTAATACCCAATCATAATTTTAGGTTTGGTATGGTGGGGATAGTCTGTGCTGCTTTACACCCCTACACCCCTTCTACGAGACCCCTTCCCCTGACAGTGAAATACCTGGTGGGACAATTACAGGGACGATTGTCCCAGGACAGGAATCGGTGTAAGTTAGAGGGCAGGGCAGAAATGCATGGCTTAGCAAGGGGAACAAGTTCAGTTTGACAGCCCGCCAGTGTTGTGGTTTAGCTGCGCTATAATGACTCTGGGGAAATCTGCTGTCTCCCCTCGTGCCCAAGAAGAATGCAGACTGGTGACCTTGAGTGTTCTGCAAAAGTCCGTTTTTACAAGACCGCTGAATGGGTTTGTGCTGTTTTTCAGATGATATTCAAATCACATTGTTTTGAGTGTTTGTGGTCCCATAATAATACATTTCTCAAAAAGGGAAGAAAAAAATAAATATAAAAAACTTGAACAAACTTGTGGAGTCAGGATTTATAGATCAGTTTTCAGCAGTTTGATTTTGGTTTTTGATTGCATTTTCATTTTCATTTATATTTTGTTGTCTTTTTTAGATTTAAATATATTTGAGAACACATTTCGGTTTAATAAAGATTATTCTCTTCAGCATGATTATTGAATAGAAGGTTTTTGGCACCATTACAGCTTGGCACAGCAGCTTCTCTGTACATTCCAGAACAGAAGTTTCTGATTCTCCATGGCGCACGTTTACGATTCAAAGACCCAGTTATTGTGACATGAGTAGCAGTTTCATAGATTTTTCTTTATCAGTCCACTGCTATTTTAGAGCATATAGTGCAACTTAAATTCACGTCTCCTAGTTAAGATTTTTCATGCTACAAGTGCACACTTGTATACAAAAAGCATGTGGCATTAAGAATCAGAATGCCTCTGGATGTGCACACAAATGTTCTCTATGTACATGGGACTCAGCAGTCGAGCCTGCTTTTTTTGTCAACATGCAACATCTTATCGGGTCAGTGACGTTGTAGTTGACACGCTGACGTCGTCTAGCGAAGATAGCCAATCGTGTGCAAAGTTGAGTGCGACATTAGTATGAAAGTGCTCCTCTCAATTCCTGAGTCACTCCTCCCTTCATGGCCACAGTGCTTGCCCTAGAATTAGCAGCTGCTCTGCTGGTAAAAACATGCAGTGGAAAAAATAGCCTCTATTATAAAGGAGTTGTCAGAACAATAGCTTTGGTTTGGGGGAATTGGATAAATGTTCTGAGATGTTCTCCCATTCCCAGCAACTTAAAAAAACATACACGCAGAACACAGACATATAATTAATTACTAATAAACATATGGTTGTTTTGGCACTCGGGTGGTACTCAAACATTCTCAAGATTTTAAGCCAGCACTCGTACAACAGTATCCCCCGTTGATGTAATTGGATGCTATACTGTAGAGGTATTAAAGATGGTATGCAATGATTAGCGTACGACAAATACTTTATTTAGCAGCAGTTGGTCTGTGTTCTATTTTAAATGTAGATATCAGGGTCTATCTTGGTGGCCTAAGCCAGGGGTAGGCAACCCTGGTCCTAGAGAGCCGCAGAGTCTGCTGGTTTTTGTTTTCACCTTAAACACAGCAACTAATTAGACCAAAGAAACCAGGTGAGGTGAGTTAACTGTGTAATCAACTGCTTTAATTGATAAATTAAGTGGTGAGTAACAACAAAAACCAGCAGACCCTGCGGCTCTCTAGGACCAGGGTTGCCTACCCCTGGCCTAAGCCATCTGATGTCCCCTGATCAAGGCTGGTGTTTGAGGAGGGGTGTACACACAGCCGTGGAGTAAACCACACTTCCTCAGTCCTGAACTACTTCCCAACTCAAACAATTGGGAACAGATCTTTATCGGCGGCCTCTGTTCCCGCTGTTATTTTTGGCTCATAGCTGGTCTTTTTTTAAGCTGTGAACACAGAGCCCTCTTCGTTCTCTTGTAATTTATTTTGTTGTTAGCTGAGAGAAACCTTGTTCATCATCAGAATAACTCGGCATGACAATGACAGAAAGAGTTCCTAATGTTGATATAATGGCTCAATTTCATAAAGCAGCAGAGATGTGGGGATCCCAGACGATTACAGGGTTATTTAAGGATTGTGGCTGGCATATTTAGGATTGAGTAAACTCAGGTCATTTCATTAGCTGCAAAGAATTATCTTTATTGCAAATAAACGATTGAATGATGTTGACTCTATTAAGAGCTATGATGCATCCATAAGATTCTAATCATGGTGGAGGTAGAGATGGATTAATACAATAAAAAGTTAATTGCCACAATTCAATGTCCTTTACCGAGTGAATATAACAAGGAAATCGTTATATTATATTTAACTTTACTGAAAGAGACAACACATGTTCATAAAAGTAGAGTACAGTTAGACTGCAATAAAGTATTGCATTTGCAACAAATAAACAACTGTTTGTTGTGGGTAGAGAAGGGCTCATTGATTTTCAGTCCGTCTCATTTTAAATTCTTGGAAATTTAACTGCAGTTTCACCTTTTATTAGTTCCATGACAGTTTCTCTTCGTGACGCATGCACCCTCTCAAACTCTCTGTAATTGCCTCTGTCTTCAGCTCGGCTGCCTATCAGTTTCAAGGACTTTAAATATCATTCCCAGCCTCCAGAACCCTTCTCTTCTCATCTGTCTTGGAGTCGAGGAGAGAGAGTTAGGGTCAGCCTATTAAGTCTTTGTTTGCATGCATCTGGTTAATATAATATCTCCATATGAAAGACAGGGAGGTCTCAGGTGTAATTATTTGCATCTCAATGCTACAAAACACATAGGTGCCATGATAATAACATCCGTTTATTTGTATTTACGTTAATTGTATTGTAGATAACTAATCAACATTCTCTAAATATTTTCTAATGTTTACAACCCTAGTTAGGCTATAAATTACAAGAATATATTTCTGGTCTGACAGGGTGTGAATTAGATTGAATTCATCTGAGTTTTTTCAACTGGGTTTTATTTACATGTATTCTATAAATATGAGTATACTGTACATTTTGACATCAAACACGTTAACTCCCAATTTATAAACGTGTTAAAATGCACATTCTTTCTCTCCAGAGCCTTGCGGTTCACTTGGTGTGAAAGGATCCTAGAAAGAGAGATGATGTATCTCTATATTATCTAGAATGGGGGTGAGACCTACCTTCAGTCACTGTTAAGTAGTGTTGTCATGATGCAAATTTAAGTTCATTTTCAGCGGTTTTGCTCTGCGAAATGCCTGCAATGTAATTGTGTGATTGCTTATGGTACGTTCATCTGCGTCCCCTCTGTGATGAGCATGAAAGTGATGTAGACATGCTCAGCGTTCACTTCTAGAAACCTGTGATTGTTGGAATGACACTGTGGTGAATCACACGGTGGATCTTACTGTTAGTAACAGAGCCATGGCCCACAAGCTTTCATGTGACTCATCAGAGGGTGGCATATTGTGTGCATTTTTTTAGAATCACATTTTATTAGATTTTTTTTTTAAAGAATCTAATTTTAAAGGCTTTTTTTGTTGTTGGTTGGTCCAGGATCATTTTATAAACAGACGAGCAGATGCGGATTTTGCTGAATAACAATTAAGAATTAAGAACGGACATCAATCGTATGGTGTATTACACCTACAAGTGTACACTACACTGAACAAATGAATCCAGTAGATTCTTTTAAGGAATCAAAGAGTGAATGAAATGATAATAAACTCTTGTTTCATTACACAAATGAATCTGCTTTCATGATCAGAAGGAGGGGGTTGTAGTTACTGGAGAATCGCTGAGCTATGGAGACCGGATTAGCTTGAGCACCTTGGCCTCGGTTCCACAGATACTCTGGCAGAGGAAACGACAGCGTGCTGGAAACTTTGCAGCAAGCGACACCTTCCACGGACCGTGAATTATGCGGATGATTCTGACTCCGTCACAAGCATGTATTCTGAGAGACATTTGAGTTAAAGGTGCTGTTGCTGCTCTATATAGTCTACCGAGCAGCCGGGAAAGAGTCTGGTCTGTTACGGAGGAGGTTCCAAGTCGGGGAGCCAGACGTCAAGCAGAGGGGATAATGTCACCGCTTTCCCATCTGTAACTATGACGGCGTGAAGGCCCCAGTGTTTAACGGCCTGACTACAGCCCGCTTACAAAAAACTGAAGTGAAAATGGGAACAATGTATTGTGCAACAAGCAGGTCCCCAATGGATAACGGGTGTGGTGTCTCCATTACAGTATATGACGCTTATTCAAGTGTGCGTTCTCTCACATGGGAATAGCAGACTTTACTTTAAGGGCCTGAGTTGCTAAGACCTTTAGCATGTGCAAAACCTTTTAACACACGCAAAACTATTAACACAACCAAATGACTGGCGCAAAACAAATACCAGGACCAATCGTTGGTCATGTTATTGGTTTTGCATGTGCTAAAAGGTTTTGCACGTGCTAAAGGTCTTAGTAAATCAAGCCCTAAGTGTGTTGCCATCACATTGTTTCTGGAACCTTTTCTTTGTTTCATGGTAATTAATCTCCTTCCATCTTATGTTCGTTCACAGCAAGCTGAGGCACCAGGCCCAGAGCGAGCGGTTTGGATACAAGGAGGTGAGCTACAACGGCGCATTAATTGCCACTCTCCAACACCCCGTATGTGGGCAGGAACCTCCTGTTGCATGATGGGTGGAAGTAGTTCCACTTTGCCAAACACCAAGAAGGGTTGCTTTAAACCTTACTGCCTTTCATTAAAAAATGCATGCTTACACATGTTCTCATGTAAGACAATATCCCAAGTATCTACATACCTCCTTCAATCTTTCACTCCGTCGCTCTACAGCTCCTCTGGAAAGGCTGTTTTCCCCAGAAATTTGTTTCCGCAGTTCTGTGGTCTCGTCCCTTTGCTGTAGACACACCCTTGCCACCCACAAAGCCTTGTGTATTTCGAAACCATAAATTCCTCCAACCACCACCTCATAGGAGTCTGATCCCTATCCCGAGTAAACTATGTGCAGCTGATGTGATCTCAAGACTAAGACTGACGGTTCAGATGTGATATGAAAGAGGATGGCTCCAGTTTTTCTTTACTGGTAGGAAACACTGACGATGATGCCCCACCGCTGTGCGCTGCCCCACCGCTGTGCGCTGCTTTGTGTTTCAGACGCTCAGTTAGAGCAGCAGGTCTTCGGAAGCTGCATTCATTTTCTAACTAAATAAATCTTCTTGTACAGGTTATATTAAAAGGAGATGCCAAGAAACTAAATCTTCATGGGGTAAGGATGGCATAATATGCTTTTATGTTGCTTGAGGGTACTGTTTGACTAATATTTAGGGAATTGTCAAATTTTCTGCTTTTCTCTTAAAAATTTTTTTTTAGCCCTGTCGCAATCCTTTGAATGTGCCAATCTTATTGCAATTTGTAGTTGCTCAAGCTATGTAAGTTGATGGTCATCAATGTAAACTGAATGATGCTATCAAGTCAAACGATCTTATTGCCAACACTGGAAAAATGCTGTTCTGTCTCCTTCTCTGTCTCTCTCTCTGTGTCACTATCTCAGCAGACCTGCGCCGTTTGCCTGGAGGATTTCAAAGTGAAGGATGAACTCGGAGTGTTGCCATGCCAACATGCCTTCCACAGGAAGTGAGTTGTGAATGAGAGTGCAGGAGACTGGTGCTGCTGCTTATAATGACTGTCGTCTGAATGTTCAGGTCTGAGTCATTTTTCCTCCGTAAAAAAACAAAAATCTTCAGTCTTTCATCTATGGCATTTTGGACATAATAATCACACAGCATACTGCACATGCACACCGTTTCTTTACAGAAGCGAAACATTCCTCCACAAAGGGTAATGCTTCAAAACGATGACAGTAGTATGTGTAGCATGAAGAAGGGGGTTGAAAGAAAATGGCCTCTAAATGTCTGTGAGCATGCATTATTAATATAGAACATTTTGATCCTTTTCCGTTCTTTGTGTCTCTGTGTATGCAATCGGCATGCTCTCTGTTAACTTTCTGAATCATCTGGTTGAGACGTGTTTCTCCTGTGATCTATCAATGTTGGCAGCACATTCAGTGGGAAAGTTATGGTTTCTGCAGCCAGTAAGTAGGTGTCGGCTCCCCATGGATGGCCACCATACCCAACCATACTGATCATCTCTGAGATAGTGACTGAATGGAATGAGGTATCGGTCTCTTTGTGACCGTGCGAATCGGTCTCTTTGTGACCGTGCGATATGGTGCAGTGAGAGGAATGAGGTATCGGTCTCTTTGTGACCGTGCGATATGGTGCAGTGAGAGGAATGAGGTATCGGTCTCTTTGTGACCGTACGATATGGTGCAGTGAGAGGAATGAGGTATCGGTCTCTTTGTGACCGTGCGATATGGTGCAGTGAGAGGAATGAGGTATCGGTCTCTTTGTGACCGTACGATATGGCGCAGTGAAAGGAATGAGGTATCGGTCTCTTTGTGACCGTGCGATATGGTGCAGTGAGAGGAATGAGGTATCGGTCTCTTTGTGACCGTACGATATGGCGCAGTGAAAGGAATGAGGTATCGGTCTCTTTGTGACCGTGCGATATGGTGCAGTGAGAGGAATGAGGTATCGGTCTCTTTGTGACCGTGCGATATGGTGCAGTGAGAGGAATGAGGTATCGGTCTCTTTGTGACCGTGCGATATGGTGCAGTGAAAGGAATGAGGTATCGGTCTCTTTGTGACCGTGCGATATGGTGCAGTGAGAGGAATGAGGTATCGGTCTCTTTGTGACCGTGCGATATGGTGCAGTGAGAGGAATGAGGTATCGGTCTCTGTGTGACCGTGCGATATGGTGCAGTGAGAGGAATGAGATATCGGTCTCTTTGTGACCGTATGATATGGCGCAGTGAGAGGAATGAGGTATCGGTCTCTGTGTGACCGTGCGATATGGTGCAGTGAGAGGAATGAGGTATCGGTCTCTGTGTGACCGTGCGATATGGTGCAGTGAGAGGAATGAGATATCGGTCTCTGTGTGACCGTGCGATATGGCGCAGTGAGAGGAATGAGATATCGGTCTCTGTGTGACCGTGCGATATGGCGCAGTGAAAGAATGCAGAATGTGAGGAAACGCAGTGTAGCTCTCCTGTCTGACGTCCTCTCCCTGTGTCTGTAGGTGTCTGGTGAAATGGCTGGAGGTCAGGTGCGTGTGCCCCATGTGTAACAAACCCATCGCCGGGCCCCCAGAACAGCACCAGAGCATCGGAACACTGCTGGACGAGCTGGTGTAGCCCCCGGCAACCCACGTCCCACCCCCCGCCCCCATGGAGAAAACTCTGCCCAAGACATGATGAAGTGACCCAGCACCCTTCGGCCCAAACACACTCTACTGTCAGCGATGACACGTGTCTGTCTCAGAGGGACTTGCTACAGGTCCAAACCAAAATAGAAAGATGAAACACTCATGAAAATACAATTTTAAAAAACATGAAAGTAAGAAGTCCATTATCGTACCCAGAATGAGACAGACAGCGGATTTGAGAACCAGACGAATGGTGTAGAGTTGGGTGTGAAATGAGGTGGTAGGTATTTTTTTGCCAATGTGCGTCTGTATGACATACTTCATGTAGGCTGGAGGTGTCGGGTTTGGTTTAATCCAGTGAGGGTTTGCTTTCTGTTTTGTTATTTATGTGAAATGGACCAGGGCTAATGCTGATAAATTTGAAATGGTGTTTACAAGATCTTCTAGCACAAACTATTCAGCATCAAAGCAAAGTGACCAGATTTATGAAGGCTTTTTGTGATAGCCCCTAACCAACATTTTTATTTTGTATTCAGATTATAAATCTGGCTGAAATGCAAGCCGAGTGCATACTTTTTCCATCTCGGTTGCTTACTAAGACTTACATTTTTATAATTAAAAAAAAAGAAAAAAAAAGGTTGAATTTACATTTTTGGACTTTCTTGCATTTGCACTGTAAATCTCCCATGTGTCCTTGTGGTAAACATGCAGCCAGTGTTCCATGAATCCTATGAAGTATTTTGAGGTGACATCTCAGAAAGTTTTTTAAAAAGCGTAAGGTAACCCATGGCCACTATATCCAGAGCCCCCTTTGTGATGTACACTTATTCCCTTTCAATCAAATTATTAAATAAAGGGATCGTAGATTAACCTTTTTGAAGAGTAGGTTTTTTGGAATGTTTTTTTCAAAATTCTAAGTCAGTGTTCTAGAACTCCATTGCTTCCAATTACCAATAGTGATTGTTACATCAGCATTAGAATGTTCAGTTAAGAACATTCTAATCACATATTTATGATGTTACACGTAAAGGCTTGCATTTCTGTGACGTTTCTAAAGGGAATCTAAGAGTGCAATTTCTCAGACTGATGCACAGCAAAAAGGGTGTTAAATGTACACCAGCAGTGCTCAATTTACAGTGACATTTTTGCTTTGTGGTGTAAAAAGAGGGATGAAGTCAATGTGAGTGTTTTCAAAACTGGCTTTTGAGTCTGTACTTCATTTTGATGTGAACTATCTAAATGGTTTTTTTTTATGTCACCATGTAGTTTCACGGCCAAATTAGTGAATATTCAAGTCACTGAAATTGCTGATCTGCTGCTAATCAGCAAACACTGCCCAGACAGAGCACAGCACCAAGCACAGACATCATTGTTTTAAAAAGGTATTTCTGCTGTTACCCGAATCATCAGTTAGGTGATGTATTTATATATGTAATTAAAGGATGACTTACTTGCCTTGCCTTGTACATTATCAACATACAGAATGAACAGTTTTATATGTGGTTGCTTAAAGCAGTTTGGTCAGAATCAGAGATCAGTTGGTTGCACAAATGGAAAGTTAATTAAGAGGAATGTATTTAAGCCATTGTGATAACAGATTCCTTCCATTCCATTACGAAATGATACTCTTTATACAACAGCCAATATGAATGTGAAGTCATAAAATGACCAGGTAATTGAAGGTGTAGTTTATTACGGAAATGTAGGTACTGACCAGTGGCTAAACTACCAACCACAGTCCTGGAGAAAAAAAATTGTGTCTTCTATTTAGCGTTACTTTTCAGACCTGTACCTAATTGTACCTTTTAATAATCAAATTACCATCCCCAGTATATTCAGTTGTTTAAGATAACCAAGAAAATATGCAAGATTGTGATTCTCCATGAACGTGCTTGCCCCCCTCAAAATAAAGTGACACTCTGATCAACACTATGACATGTATGTACAGAGATGTCAAGGAAAATGGCAATACCCACCAGCAAAGTGCCTGAAGTTTATAATGCATGCATTTTTGATTCCACCTTACCTGGCCATACAGAGAAATAAAATGGAAGACTGCAAAAAAAAATGCTTTGTTGAATTCAGTTACTCTGCGTATCTTCGTAATTATTTATCTGGCGTGGTTTCCACCAAACTCATCATTTCAAGTGTTAAACCTCATCATGTATTGTTCTCTTTTTTTTTGTATTATCGTTGAGGGAAATACATTTTTTAAAGTTTCACATGTTCCCTAATAAAATTGAAGTTGACAACAGTCCTTAGAATTACTGACCAATAATATAATTTCTTCTCTTTCTTCCTAGCTGTTGGAAATGAGGACATTTCCTCTTTTTGAATTTTATCTCTACTTTTGGTTGCATGTTAATCCTCACTTGCTTTTGTTTTCAATTTTGGTGCAAACAATCGATTCCATGAAAGAGAACAGTGAATTTGAAAAGCATGATTCAGGACTTTCCATGTGCCTTGGCCCTTGACCAACATCAAAACTGATAATATTTGGGAATGATTTCATGGAAATTGAAAATTGAAAATCTTACCACATCTTCTAGTTGAAGATGCCAACCTTTTTTGGATTATTTATACGTTTTATATAAATAATTTGTAGGGAAATCACCTATAATTTAGGTAATTATTATTTATAGGTAAATGTTTGTAATTGTTTATAAAGATTTAAAGAACTGGATAATTGAGATTAAAGTATTAAAAACCAGAAATTATGGAACATGTTTCTGACGACAACCTCATTTTGTGGTGCCATCAATATGAGATGGGATGACTGACAGCTACACTCAACAGCGATTTTCTTCATAACCATCTGTCCAGTTAGCTTCACTAATACCAACCTAGAAGAAGTTTACAGAAAAGACAGAAATTGGAAAACTGGTTCACTTGCAATTGACTTCTACGGACAAATATAGACAGATCAAATTAAATGACAAATGCTCTTTTGCAACTTGCAACACAATTCTGACTGACAGCCTAGTAGACAATTTGTTTAATTGAAAAATATATTTAATCATACTCAAGTATTTTTAAATGTTTGTACAAAATGTAAAAAGAATTATGACCTGATGTCTGTAGTTTTCTTCTACTGAGGATTCAGTGTGTATTCTGTCTGTGCCTGATACAGCCTTGTCCCCATACAATGGACTTCATCCTTTCTTTCATGGAGGTTCTGCTAGCGCCCTCTTGTGGTCTTTACCAGCACCGATTCGGCATTCTGCACTGCAGGGAATTTGATGAAGATACAGTATGCGTTTATAAATTTACAGAGAAAAATAATCTATCAGCTCCTACTCATCTCCTTAAATGTCTCTCCTTGTTATGGGGGGAAATAATGCATTTGTCATTTTCCCATATGTAATCAGTAAAACAATTCAACCATTCCTTAATATCTCATTGCAGCCATTGTTCAGACAACACTGCCCTTCACTTTCTGCCAGAGTCTGAAAGGAAACCCCAAAACTTGCAAGGATGTAATTGGATCTAAGTCTAACCAATTACTTCTCCAATACAGATCATTTCATTAATAAATAAAAATGTGACCATTCACGAATAAGCATTTTACAAAATATAGATGATTTCATTGTTTGAATTATTTGACTGTTTGGATAATTATTATGTTTGTGTCTTTATTCAGTCCAACTTTTGATACCATTATTGTGCATTATTTTTTAAGTTCACCCACAATGTTAACATAAATAATAATGAAAAATTGTTTTTTGGTTTCTACATCACTGAGAGAACCACAGCCAGACCTCAGCATACAGAGTTATACATCAGTGTGATATCAGAATTGGCCGCTGGTATAAACACTGTAGCCTATGGAGTCGATAGGGTCACAACCATCTCTGTGCTGCACAATTCAATTGTGGGATTTATTTTAGAGCACTTTTAGACCACAACTACATTCTTGTTCAGGGTCACCAAAACCAGAGGGCTGGATATTATGCCACCGATGTCTGATCTGTAATTATTTGGATGTACAGTGTTTGCTCACTGGGAACAAAAATGAGCAGTACATGCAGAAACTGGAATTAATTTTGAAGTTGCAGTTGCATTTAATCAGATATGATCTGAAACTAAACAAACTCACTCACAGACAAAGCTTACAATGATTATTTAGCTTTTTTTATATAATTACACTGTTCATTACATTAGCTAGGTCTCACTGAGCTAGTTTTCCATTTTTATCATATTACATTCATTTATCTGATGCCCCAGAAAGACGTAGCTACAATGTAGGAGAACATCATGCGCTTAAGCTACTTGATTATTTGAGTAAATACGGTATGTAAAAAAAAAAGTGGATTGAGCTTTCCCAGAATGCACTAGTCATGAATATATTAGCAAGTTGTACTTTTGCATGTTACCCACAAATAAGTGAGTTACTGAGACACTAGAATAGTATCAATAAAATGTATTACTATACGTAGCGCTCTTATCTTCATTTTTGTGTTGAATTTATTAAATAAAATGTACAAACCATAAACAGAACGTTGTATCCGATATAGATGCTGAAAATGAACACGTTGTTCGGTCGATCCTTCGGTTCATGCAAATGATGAATGGGTTAATCACAGAATGTCTGTGAAATGTACTGCCTTCTACTTGTTACGCATTGTACATGACCCTTCTGATCTTGAATCGAGTGTTGTTATGAATTGTGTACAAATAATAACCGTCTAACTTCAGTTGGCGGACAACTGAACATACTGCTCATATTCAAATGAACCATTTAAGAGTGTTCGTTTGTATGTTGTCAGTGTGCTCGATCTCAGTTTTAAAGTTAATTTTCTATAATGTTCCACGCGTAACGGCTACGCATCTGTCTTGCCATCATTTTGGTTTTACTATTTAATCCATATGCCATTTTGTTTCATAGTAAGCTAAATCCTGCATTTATGATAGCGAGCTAATACCAATGATTATCGTTTTACGCCTCAGACGAACAGTTTAATTTACTTCCACTCACACGTTTATAACTACCTACGGCTAGTGACTGCATTCACCAAAATGTGCTTATCAAATTTGACCGTAAAAAAAAGGGCTCTTGCCACGTTTTTAGGTAGCATGGGCAATTACGTCACAACCATCCAATCACATATCGCGAGATTTACACACATATCGCGAGATTTACACGGCGTCATTTCATTTCAATATGGCCGCTTCCTATATTCGCATGTGACATACTATCATTACAGCAGAGATAGTTGATAATTATATATTAGTTATATTTTTCACCGATACATTTACACACAGACTTTGGAATATAATCAATTTATAACAGCTGTTCCACAAAAACCCGAAAATGCAGCACGACGACGTAAGTGAATACATTTCATTTCAGCTATAAAGTAACGTTAGCAATACAGCGTGTTGGTTAGCTAACGCTCTCCAATGTAATGTTATCATGTTTAACGTTTTACTTTGTTTTAGCTTATTTGGGACATGATCGGAAACGATAATTTCTGCGCCTACAAAGTCAAGTAAGTAGCTATGTAACGTCTTGTAATTTACGAAATTTGACAACCTGTGTGTCTGTTGTATGTTAGCTAGTTTACGTTACCGAAAAGAAAAAAGCGATGCGTTTGTGAACTTGCTAACGTTGGCGTTACTCTAAGTTAGTCGATTCCATTGTTGGTGTTTTAGGTCATTTTTTAATTCATAAGATTACTGTGCCGGTTTAAAATAAGATATAAATTGTTATAAATCCTTTAAAAAAAATTCACTAGCAGTGTAAGTTTGTCTAACGATACTAAACTGTACGTTAGCAAGTTATTTAATTTATTACATCACAATCACTTAACAAATGCACTTTTGCAGGGCAACTAACAAAAGTGGAGAACATAAGTATTTGTCAGGAAAACAGGAATACAAATGTGCGATATTACCAAGAAGGCACAATTATAATCAATAACGTTTTGTGTAAACTAAAGTTAACCGAACAAACAAACCGGTAGTATTGTAAATGAAGGTAGATTTTGTTATACGATAACCTATCGTAACCTGGCTACAACTGCAATATCCTAAAACTTCATCCAACAAGAAAGAAAGAGAGGATAGCTAAAGATGGTCATGGGTATGGCAAGCCGTTTTAACATTTATTAGCTCAATTTGACTATCCGGAATTGACGTTACAGATATTAACAACGTAATTTTGACTAGTAATTACATTGTGACTATTCAACTGAATTACAGATATCAGCAGTGATGTCACTGAAAACGACACTCGACTCGTCACACATCCTAAATGACAATTGCAGATATCTGTAATTCAGTTTTGACTACTCCAAATAATAGTTGCAGATATCTCAAACGTCATTATGAATAGTTGTGCATGACGTTCCTTATGCGAGGCTTCGCATTGCATATAGGCCCTTTTCACATTTCCAGGTTGCCAATAATGAACTGAAATTATTGGGAAATTGGTCAGATTTTGCGTTAGGTAAGTAGCTAGCCCTAGCAATTTGAGATATCTCTAATCAAGATATCTATAACTTGATAATAGATATCTACAATTAAATTATGACTATTCCTAATTAAAGTTTGAGATATCTACAACATCATTCTGACTAGTTAAACCTTAATTTAAGATATCTAAAAAGGACAATGTAGATATCTTGAATTGAGGGGAATTAAAGATATCTTAAACTGGAATTATGACTAGTCCGAATTAAATTGTAGATATCTGAAACTGGAATTACAACTAGTCACAATTCAGTTGCAGATATCCACAATTCACATTGCGGATATCTGCAACTGAATTGTAGATATCTGTAATGAGAAACCCCATACACATGAATGGCAAAAGTAGTTTGAATCTTACTAGTTAAAATATAATTACAGATATCTTGAATTAGAGCTTTGACTAGTCAAAATTACGTTGCAGATATCGGTAATGAATATCCAGTCTAGCTAATAAATGATAAAACGGCTTGCCATACATGGGAGCCATGGTGTAGTCTGAAGATATGGCTCAGCTGTCTTGACCGGAGTGGGAAGCTCATTCTTACCAGTGGTGGCCCAGACAGAAGACCTGACCGGGATATCTTGAACGGAGTAAACGAAGCGAACCATTTGAGACCAGTGTTGCAAATCCTCAGGGTAGTCAGGGAGGATGGCAGGTGGTGGTGGTCAACCGTGTCAGATGCTCCAGAGAGGTCATTCACTTTACAGATTAGCTCATTTACTTGCTAAAGTTAAGACACAGAATGCGGTTGTTCTGGCCGCTGATGCACTGTCCAGTACCTGGCAATGTAACGTGTTGTTTTCACCCACACAGGACAAAGAATCAGAATTTTTGCCGGCATGAATACAATTTAACTGGACTCTGTAACCGCTCGTCGTGTCCTCTGTCGAACAGTCAGTATGCTACCATCAAAGAGGAAAAAGGTACAGCAACATGTTATTAAACTCTGTCGAACAGTCAGTATGCTACCATCAAAGAGGAAAAAGGTACAGCAACATGTTATTAAACTCTTGAAACTTAAAATGAAGCTTTGAAGTATGGAGGTAGATTTTTATAAAAAAATAAACAAGCACAAAAGTATAATCCACAATTGTATTTACCATCCGCACACACACACACACCTCTCAATTTGTGTTTCGTAAAAAATAATCCTCAGGTTTGTGTTTTCCATCCACACACAAACACCTCAACTTGTGTTTCGTAAATCATCATTTGGATGAATGCAAAAATTATATTCACAAATGCAAATAACATTTACAGATATGTTTCCAATGTTCACATGTACAAATCAAAAGCTTGGCTTGCGAACTGGCGAATCTACATTTGCTGATCGAAGGACACGCTTGATCAGCTTGGATTTACGGACACAATTTTGAGACAAATATTCCGCTGTTTTTCCCCGTGTCGATTCACACACGCTTAATTTGCGATTCGTAAACAAAACTTCTTCTTCGGTGCTGCATAACATGGTGGTGTGTGTGTTCGGCTCATCAGCGCCACTTTTAGAACAAGTGGCCAAAATCGCACATTATCTTTTAAGAAGTGGATTAATGGTCAATCTAATTAAAACAACCGAGTTTTGAGTTTATTTAGGTTGTAAAATTAACCCCACGCTAATCTTGCGAACAGTCATTGCACAAAACTCCTATCAGATTGCATGTAGCTAGCTAGCTAGATTACAGAGGTGGATTATACTTTTGTGCTTGTTTATTTTTGATAGAAATCTACCTCCATATTGAAGCACATAAAGATTTTTTCTAAATGTAGATGAAGTCTTCATTAGGATACTGTCGCCCATTTGGAGACGACAACCACTACCAAGCTCAGCCTATGACAGTAAATGACAGCCAGACTAACTTGGTTAATTTGTCGAAACAAAACAGTTTAAGTAGGAATATCAACTTTTTGTGTCTTTGAATAGAAGGCATGCCACAGTTATCGTTTATACAGCAAACAATATAGGATAAGATGCTAATGATGAATCGTCATTGTTATGGGTTGGAACATGTACAATGAGGTATGAACCTGTGGTACTGTCTGTCCCCAGGCCAGATTTATTTGTACATGAAGGTAGTTGAAAGGGCAGCTTTTCCTCGCCAGATGTATGAGAAGGTGAGCAGTGGCGCCAACAAAATTGAACAGTTTCATTCATCATCTAGCTGACCTGCTTTTGAAAGGGAAAAAAATGTGTTTTGTCTTGTTGCCAACTCACAGGTGAAGCTGAGCAAGAACTATGAGAAGGCGCTGGACCAGATAGATGAAAACCTCATCTACTGGCCTCGTTTCTTCAGACACAAGTGTAAACAGAGGTTCACCAAGATCACGCAGTACCTGATACGCATCCGCAAGCTCACCCTCAAGAGACAGTGAGTCACTGTTACAGCCAAAGACCCATACACTCAATCTGGTACTCTAACCACAATGTTATACCAGAAGAGCCTTACACTCCATCTGGTACTCTAACCACAATGTTACACCAGAAGAGCCTTACACTCCATCTGGTACTCTAACCACAATTTTACACCAGAAAAGCCTTCCACTCCATCTGATACTCATCACAATTTGAGTAACTTCAAATGCCCCCTAGTTTGAGTTGACATGCCACTTGTTAAGATACTAACAAAATCTTCTGTTGTTTCAGGAGAAAGCTGGTCCCGCTCAGCAAGAAGGTGGAAAGGAGAGAGCAACGGAGAGAGGTAAACATGGGTTTTATGTAGTTTAAAGCGAAATTTAACTTTGGTAGAACTTTGGGTTGTGTAGTTACGTGGCCATGATATGTGACCAAATGGTGGCGAAATATGTTCATTAGTTACTCTGTGCTCCCCTGGGGTGATAATCCAGAATAGGGTATTTGTCGCTCTCCATTCACTTCTATAGCGCAGCTAAAATGGTCTCAAAATTACACTTCTAGCACATATACAAACGCGAATGAAGCAATACAAACAATAGCCGGTCCTCTTATGTTTTTTTGATTTTTTGTGTGTAATTAAAATGATTTATAAAAGTACTATTAGCAAGCTACCAGAAAAGACTAGCAAAATGTCGTCGGGTTGGTTTGTTTACGACCAGGAACGCTGGCTTCCTTGGAAATTTGGACCAATGAGTGGTTTCTGGCGCAAGAACATACCTACCGGATCTACGTTCCAAAGTAAATGCGAAAAAGCAAGGAAAGGGCCATTTAATTTTCTCAAAAAAATGCCCAGGTAACTACCACAACCCAAAGTTCAATTTTGCTTTAAGCAGATGGATGACGGTTGAGACCCACCGTTGAAACCCCTAGTCATGTGTCCTCTGAGAGGATTTTGTTGTACAGTGAGAGAACAAATGTGTTTTCTGATGCAGCTAAATACATCACACACAAGTCTGATGTATTACTGTAGATTTTGCTGAAGTAACACCTGCCAAACAAGAGGACAGCGATCAATACGTTCGCCGAATGGTTGCTAGTATGCTCAGAAGTGGAACATCAATCCCACTTGCAGAGTAGCAACTGTATGCCCAAACCACTACGGATTTGTGAAAGGGGCAGCAGAAAACAGATTTTAATATAAAAGACCCATAGATTAGGGTGACGGACTGTAGCGGTGAATAACTATTTTGGTTTCAGTGTTTGAATTTCTAACACATTGTTTTGTACTGTGTGCATGGACTTATGCATGACATATTAAACTGAGTGTAATGAACGGAACAATTCATGTACTGCTTCAGTATTGACTTTTTTACTGGGTTACAGGAAAAGGCCTTAATTGCAGCCCAGCTGGACAATGCCATCGAGAAAGAACTGCTGGAGAGACTGAAACAAGGAACGGTAAGAATATTTAGTTTTTGGGCTCAATGACAAAAATTATACTTATCTGTGTGGCTCCATATTTGCTGAATGAAAATATGAAAGATTTCACATTTGGGAGACTAAATAAAACATTGAGAGAACGGCTGTTTTTTAATTTTTTTATTGAGAGAGAATTGCTTTGTGATTGGATGGTATCGCTGCGTATATCCCGACAACCCAAAGTTTTAAAATGAAAATGAATTAATTTGTATGTAACATAATACGTCCTTTTATCCCATCCAGTATGGAGACATCTACAACTTCCCTGTGCATGCCTTTGACAAAGCCCTCGAGCAGCAGGTCGAGGAGAGCGAGACAGATGAATCAGAGGGCGAGGAAGAGGATGATCAGGTGAGGCAAAACTCTTCATTAGGGCATGTTCCTTTCAGTAAAGGGGTTAAAACGAGGCCCGTTTAAAACAAAAACAAATGGAAATAGAAATAAATACTTTGATATCAAGCTCGTTTTATAAAACGTTTTACAAAAGATTTATAATGAGTTTATTGTGAAAGCAGGGAAGCTTGTGTAGAGCCCAATACAGGAGGATGTGACATTGGTCATTTATTTCTGTGTTTATTGCAGAAATAACATACCATTTTACATTTTAACCAATTGGTGGTGCAGCTGTTTAGTCCAAGTGTAGGCAAGGAAGGCTATATCATTTTTGGGATTTTATGTTCATTTAGTCTCTTAATGATATAGTTAGCCCAAACTTATGAGTGATCTGGTATGTTAGATACATTTATCGATGAGCTTGTGAATCAACGTCTGGTGACTGTGTTTTTTTCCTATATGAAACATTTTACTGTGGCTTACCTAAAAATTAAACGTTTTGATATATAGAACTAATTATCTGATCGAGTTAGTTATTGGTGGAAACAAAACCCTGCATACGTATCCACCCTCCAGGAATGGGATTTCCCACCCATGGTGTAGTGGACTGCCAGTCAGAAGTGAACTAAGTGAATATCCATACTGAACAGACACCATGTAACACCTCCAGCTCTTGTGTTTGTAAATTAATAAGGTCTTTAAATAAGTCTCAAAGCTGTGTTTGGCTTATAAAAGAGCACAACTAGCCAGCCACACACACAGGTAGCTGAATGTGTCCAAGATTACTGTGCGAGGAAAATCCACTGAGCTACAAACACTTGGATTTTAGAATTACGTTGATGCCATTAATCTGTTTCACATCATTACATTAAGGGTATTGGGGCAATCTGTTGTTCTCTGAATATTATCTGTGAAAATTTGATTATGCCCTGATTATAAACATCAACCATTTTGTGTGTTCCCATTTCCAGGATGTTGGGAAGAAAGAATTTGTTGCAGATGAGCTGGAAGAGAGCGATATTAGTGACTTTGAGGTAAAGGGAATGTTTCATGCCCTCCCCTCCCCTCTATGCAATCTCAGAGATAAAATTATCAACATTATTTTTATATCTTTTCTCTCCACCTACCTCTGCTGACACATTTAATGCAACACAGTATGCGTTGAGGAAGCAATAGAGGAATTTTTGCAACAAACCTTTTTAGTGATTATGGCTAGCAACCGTAGTGTAGCGTTGTCTCCAAACGTTGTCATATAACGTTAGCAGTAGCACACAGCTCCGTTTTTAAATACTTTTTTAAAAAGCTAACGTTAGCTCATCTTTAGCGGCAGGCTACTGCCATTCTGCCAAAAATGTCCAGACCAGATATCTTATTGGTCAAGAACCACCCGTGCGTTGCAGTACTGGATATGTAGTCTGTTAAAGTGGACTACAAGACAAACTACAATCATTAATTCAAAAATAAAAATTGGAACATGCGATGGTCTATATCCTTATACCACACAGGCTAATCCAGGAACGTTTCGGCTCTATAAATCAATCGATAGGCAATAGTTTTTGAAGCTCGTTCCATCTGTCATAGGGAATTTACTTCAGAAACCAGACTCCGCCCATGTCTGAAGTACTCACTTGAATACTCTTATTGTGATTATTATTTACATTTTTTTTGAGTTAACAAGTGACATGGAAGACCCAAAGTGATGTTTCCATGGTGTTAAGGGTGTTTTTTTTTTTTGACAGGACATGGAAAAACTGAGGGGCAGCAGCGATGAGAACTGGGACTCTAGTGAAGAGGAATCTGAGGAGGAGATGGAAGTGGAGACTGAGATGGAAGTGGAGACTGTGAAGGAGGTGGAGACTGTGAAGGAGGTGAAGGGGGAGAAGGAGGTGAACGGGAAGGCTGCTGCTGCCTCCTCAAAGTCCAAGGGGAAGGCTGTTGCCTCAAAGTCCAAGGGGAAGGCGCCACTTAAAGGTCCCGCCAGGAAAAAACGGTCCTACGTGGAGATTGAATACGAGCAGGAGATGGAGCCTGTCTCCAAGAGCAAAGCCACATAGACTGCCTCTATCCAGCATTTACTGTAAGCTCACCACTCTGCCAAATACACCCAGTGCGATTGACTGGTTCAGTGGAATCAGTCGGTGCAATGCAATACTATGGCCTAGGTTGCCTTTTCCAACAGTGTTTGTATCAATAGGACAGGATTCCTCAACCTGGTCAATGAATACAAATGAAATGTGCTGCAGTAGAAGTCATTGACTTGAAGACTATTGCTAGTACAAAAAACCGTTTTGCCCCATTTTGTATAGCCATACCAATGGTTACGATAATGGTTGTACATGAAGCATGTATTGTCAGTCTTTTTTTTTTCTTTTTTTTTTTTAAAACCACTGCCATGTTATGTCTGAGGACATATTCTTAGTGACTCGAGTCAAATCATTAGGACCGTTGTATCAGTGAAATTAAAGACTGATTACATACAAAAAAGCAAAGAATTCCACACTTCCAGATGGCCCTTTACTTTACACCACCAAGATAAAACTACATTACACCAGTAACAGCCAGTTCTCATTTCTAAATAAACAGTTAAATTACTGAAAAGTATGCAACCTGTACCACATCTGTGGAATCCACACAGTGATACTTGGCTGCTGATCAGGAGTCCTCCAGTATGAAGCTGTGCAAGATCCTTAATCATGCTGATGAGGCACACGGACGTGTGTGTGCGCATAACCAGGTGTTTAAGTTGATCTTGGAAAGGTTGGGCTCGACACCCCCTGCCGTTGATCCATAGCGCTCATGTTCTCAGCTGGCATCTGTGACCTTCTGTAAGCATTCCAGCACCGTGCTATCGGCACAGCTGCTGTCTACCTCTCTGAAATGCACCTGACGGGAGCACAAAATGTGATTTTAATAAAAATGTATCTTTTTTTTTTTACAGCAATTTAACATAGACAAAGCTTTGGCAGTTGAATTGTTCTGTATAAAGGCTATACGGTAAACAAACGCATAAATAAAAGGTTCATAAAATTGTCAGTCAACTGAAATTATGTGAATTGTAAAACTAACATCTGGTAGGGGTGGGCAATATGACATTTTCACATTCCCAGTACAATTTTAGCAATGATGTCTTCATGGAAATTGTCCTTCAAACCTTTCTGTGAAGCTAATCCAGATATTAATGATGACCAGGGTGGGAAATTGGTACCCGCCAAATGCGGGTAGATTTCAGAAATGTCGGGTAAATGTATCAAACCTTCCCGCCACAGCGGCGTGTAGCAATGTGGATACAAAAAAAAACTTCAGGGGCCGTATTTACAACACATTTTATCATTACGAGTAAATGGCACAAAAAGTTCCTATTTAAGAGTTTCATCTTACAATCTATTCACAAAGTTACCGAGACCAACTTTTACAAAGGAATGGGGGAGAACTCAAGCTAAGAGAAAGGGCGGGGTTGACCTCGCTATGGATCACGTCGTGTTTCATGAACACGCTTAGACTATAGAATAAGGATGAAGTAGACAAATTTTTTTTGGAGTTGGCGAACATTAACAGGAAGCCATATTAATTGTTGGATGCATGGTGGCGTCTACAGATGGAATTTATCGTTTGGTGTAATATTCTAACGACAGATATTCCTAGTTTGCGCTGCATTTTACCTGGGGCCAAGTAGGCTAGCCTAGCCTAGCGTAGATTTGGCAAAACCTTGATCTCATTGCGTTGTTTTTGTTGGTTGGTGAAGTGACTGCATCACTGACTAGCTCTATATAATCACAATACCGTTGCAATTGATACCTTTTTAAAAGCTCGATGTTATTAAATGTTTCTAAAATATTGACTCGGCTCGATACCGAGGCGGATTTCTGGCATAAATTTGCATTAGATTTACCATAGCTAAAGCAATTCTAGCAAGACCACCAGCGTCGCACAGTCAAACAAAACAAACTGACTAAGCCTCGGCTCTGAGGTAAAAGTGACAGCTCCGGACAGCTCGCTAACGTTATTTGTGTTCGTTCAGAAAAACAGCAAACGTTAGCTAACATAGCCTATAGTATTAGATATATTATAAATTATTTATTAGCCTAATACGTTTATACACAATGTTTACAGCTAAACATGAGTATGCATTTTCTGTAAGGTATCTGAAATGTTATTCTAGCATAATGTAAAAATATATTTTTTTAAATAAAGCGTCTGGTACAATTTTGCAAAGTTAATTTCTCACCCTGATGATGACCAGAGCTTAATAACCAACAATTCCTCATTTGAAAAGTCCTGATTACTTTACGTGCTGATATTTCAACCAACTGACAAATTTTTACTCCATATTTAACATTTTCTTGCCTATGGTTACGCGCTGCTAGACATGTTATGGCATGGGTTTGTGACTATGATAACCATCCTGAAAAATGCTGTGGTATCTATGGTTGCACAGTATCAAATCAATGTGTAACAAATGCACTGCTTTGAATTAATTGAATTTATATTAGTGTGTAAATACCTAACCTTTGAAATAGAGTGTCCCAGTGTTCCCTGATTATGAAGAAATGTTACATATTCAAGCTAAACCTCAATTTACCTATAGAAATTTCAAAGACCCTTGTTTATTAATCATGTTTGTATGGTCACTTTAACAATACTAATACAAAATGCTGTGCTATGCATTAAATATGTCTAAAACATCAACAACAAAAAAAACTGTTAAATGATTTGTCATATTTCCCACCCCTAAAATCAGGTGTATCATAAGACTGCATTTCAATCTACAGCCTTGTAACACAGTGTGAATTTCTGTGCAGGAAATTTAGAGACATGCACCAGTAGTCATGCATAGCCACCAAAGGTGGATTATTACCTACAATGTTGTTTAATGTGGTCACTCACACCTGCAGGTTTATAGGGGGTTGTGAGGTCAGCAGAGGTTCCTACCTTGAGTCTTCCCTGAGAGCAGTAATCCAGCAACAGCAGGCAGCGTGTGGCCCTGCTCAGAAGCTCCTCCCGCACAGCAGGGGGCGCTGAAGCGCGGTCCTCGGACACATCAACCAGCAGCTTTAACAGAGCGCGCACCAGCACGGCCATCCTGCACTCCAGTCTGCAAGCAGAGATGCACGCATTTCCTTAAGCATGAGTCATTTGAATTTAAGACTATCCGTTTCCAGAGTCATCTGACTTGTCTTAATGAAATGTTCAATGTGTGCATAAAAGATACCTTAGGGTTTATAAGTGAACTGTTGGTCTGAATTCACATCAAGGTGAATGGATACACTTGTAACATGCAAAACTTGCCCCATATCTTGTCTGCAGAAAATAATCCAGCAAATGATATAGCTGCCGCTGAGTACAACATGTGGAGTTTGCTCAAACAATTTCAGATTATTCAGGCAAATACCTAACTATGCAGGCAAAATAATTTGGAAACACTGTTTTGAGTTGAAGTAAAAGCCGTTGTTTTTAGTGTTCCAGGGCGAATTTACAGAGAAGCCCTTGATGGAAATGTGGCAAGTGAATGATGTACTAAGGGCCTGACAGTTTGATTTGGAGAAAGAGCCCTAAAACCTGCCTGCTCACCTTGGCCAGGCCTGCTGTATAGTCTTTTCAAGAACATCTAGGATACTAAGCCTCGCCTGCTCTCCAGGAGTATCGGAGACCTCCAGGTACCCGAGAATCACTCTCTCCAGTCTCTTCAAATGGCGGACAGTGATGATTCCCATCCTGTAGTTAAAACAAATTAATGAAAACTATGCTCCAAATGCATTTATCCCTTTAAAACAATAATAAAAGATGGTTAATCAGATTACAATCCTATAGTTACATAATGGATATGTATTGTAGTTTTAGCCTCCCAAAAAAATGTCACAATGGGACATGCTTTCCAAATTGGCCAATAAAATACATGTATTACACGATGCTTGTGAAGTCTTTTTTTTTTTTCTTCTATTAAACATTCTAGGTTAAAAGACTGCCAAACAATTCAAGGTATGGATTTATTTATAATAATGACCAAAAAGGACAATATCGTACCCTAAAGCCATCGCTTCTCTTAAGTGTATACTTCAGTGTACAATGTTTTATGAGTTTTTATTAATCTAAATTCACACGGTAGATTAATAAAAGATTTTTTATGAATTAAAAGACAGGTTCCATGATATTTCAGCATAAGATAATGGTTGGGCACATTACCGGCACCATGCTTTTGAACTGATGTCAACAGTGGACTTTGCAAGGTTATCTGCGATAAAATAATGTGTGGATTGAACAACATCTCATTCCCCCCTTTTTAAAAAATAAACATATACAGGGTTTGAGTTGCTAGATTTAATTACACATTGTATTTTTTACATTATTCCCCTGGCTCGAGCTGTTGACACAGAGGGCCGTGTTCTGTCTGTAGTAACAGAGGTCTGTAAAAGGGAGGTATGGCCCCATACCAGTAAGAATTCCAATTTCCCCACTGAAGACAGATGAAAAGGAGTCATTTCCTTCCCGTATGAGGTGGAGCTCAAATGGAATAAAAACGTACACAAATCACAAATCAGTTCAGGCGCTCACCTGTCGATAAACAGGGCGACATTTTTAACGTACACCCGGCGCAGGACCAGCCTGTGCTCCATCTCCATGTGGGTGAGGATCAGACGCAGAACCTCGTCGTAGCGGTTCGGCTTACAGGGTGTCCCAGCGCTCCCGGGAGGTTTCTCCAGAACAGAGAGCAGTTCCAGCAGGCATGGGAGAACCACCTACGTTTGGGGAAACAGGTTAAAGATACCATATTTTAGTATGCTTTATGTTCAATGAAAAAGGTGCCCTGTTTTAATACAAATTCTGGTCCCAATTTAAGAAACGTAAGAAGTTTCTGTTCCCAACAACTGGAGAAACTTTACACAAGTCCAAACAGATAGACTGCACAACAGATTATAGACTACACGGCCAAACAGAACGTACAGCACATTGTAAAGATAGACTAACCAGCGAAACAGATAGTCTATATAATCTGTTGTACAGTCCAAGTAACCAGCCAAACAGACTTCACAACAGATTATATAGACTAACCAGATGGTCCTCTTTGGTGATCCCTCCACCCCCTCTATTCTCCAACTTCACATTGTTTAAATGGCGTTTCTGGTGTTCCATTACGGTTTATGAATATTCATGAAGAACCGTGTCCACGGCGTGTTACGAATACAGAGCTGATCACCTGGTTAGTCTACGGAATCTGCTTGCTCTCAGTGAGAACGGCAAGACGTTAGAATTAATTGTAATTGTATCAGCCCGTGATGCGAATGGCCGTAAGGCCACATAGGCCCTCCCCACCAGGTTTACCTCTATGAGCTCTGCCTCAGCAATGTAGAGATGGTTGAACAGGGCGTGGTAGAGTACCTGTGCTCTATTGTACTGCCTGAGATGAGCTGCAGGCTGAAACAAAAGGGAAATTTTTAGTTAAGAGATGCAATACTGCAAAACACAAATGGTTTTCATTTGCCATAGATCTCAAAAAGATGCTCGGGGGGGTTTCTTACCACATTGAGTAAGATATGATGCAAGCAGTGCACGCCCAGCACCTTGTTCTCTGTGCGATAGTCGTCCGAGATAATAAGGGAAGAGGGAAAGACCCTGTCCAGGAATTCGGTCAACCACGGACGGCCCACCTGAGTAAGCGTCCAGGCAAAGATGTGCTTTGTGGCCTGGTTTCGCTTCCAGTTCTCTCTGCAGTGGGGAAAAAAACTGTTTTATTAAAGAACAACTTGCCTACTCGTTCTGTTTCTTAGGCATTAGAGGATAGGATCTGCATGTTTTTTGATCTACCTACTTTGAAATATACCGAGGATATTTCACTCTAGAAATTTTGTCTTTGCAGTCTTCATAACAATTAATATATTAATATAAAAATATATACATCTTACTTGGTTAATTCCGGCTTCAGAATCTCCAAGACGGCAGCGAAGATTCCAGTGTGCTCATCTACAGTATCCCCACACAGCAACTGGGAGCTGGACGCAAAGCCGCCCCCCTGGACAACCGCGGTCAGTAGCAACGAAGCAGCCGTTCTGGAGGAGTCGCTGGTCCACGGCTGGTCCTGCATGTGGGTCACCGCAAACGCAAAGAGAAGGGGCGCGAGTGCACGCGCGAGAGAGCTCAAGGGAGAGGAAGTACCGTGGCAACACGGAGCGTCTGTCCCAGTCCCAAGCCTGCGACACAGGGCCAGCAACACTGCGCAGACTGCGCTAGCCTTGTCATTGATAGTCGCGTAAGAGCTGGCCGGGAGATCCCCGCAGTCCGACTCGCAGAGAGGCAAAGCTGCAAACTGAGTCAAAGACCTCACAATTTCCATGTGCACCTTCTCAATGTTGGCGCCTTCATTGGTGCAGCACTCGGAGAAGAGCAAGTGGCTGTCTCCACTCTCAAACAACTGCTGAACGCTGTGCAAGGTGCCCAGCTGTTCCGCGGAGGAGCCTGCAACTCGGAGGCAGTCTTGGACCCAGGAAAGCACTTCATGCACAGAGTTGGCTGAGAACTGACCGAGGCTTTGCTGGTGTCCGACAGCCTCTTTTATCTTGAGGTCTTGCAAACTGTCTGACAAAGACATTTCTGCAGTGTCCTTGTTGATTAAAATCCTAATTTACAAATAGATTGGTCTCACAGATACCTCTTTTTTCTCAAAAATGAGGCAACATGTTGTGGATTGAATAACGTTATCTGAAAACCTGGGTGCAGGGCTACAAATCTAGAGAGTAACGTGTCCCATCTGGATTCGATATGTAGCTGCCCAATGTGGAAAGAAAACAGAAGATTGATAAGTCTTTAAAAAAAAAACACATTAGTACAGTAACGTTAAGTTACGCTTTGCTTCTTTGAGGAAACAGTTTGAGGATGACTATTAGCTGGCTAACTAGCTAACCTGTGTATTTCTGATGACAATGAGCCATTTTCTCATACAATTACATGCGGTATGCTAGCTAGTTACATGCCTTACCTTTCGGGTTTGTTTTACAAATATAACGAATATGAAGAAACAGACAAATTGCCCTTAAGTTTGGCGAGCAATACATCACCACGAATGTTTCAAATGGTGCAACTTCGAAATATGTCCCTACTCACGGCGGAAACATGGACATATCTCACAGAGGTCCGCAACTGCTTTTATTAAATCACTGCCCGGATTGAGTACTAAGAGGGTAGGCGGAGCAAGAGGTCCAACTTCGAAGCTGGAACGTCCGAATTTATTAGACAGACAACAGGCGCTCATTGAATGAGTCAATGGAGTTTTTATAAAACAGTTCGCTAAACGGGTCATTATCAGACAGACCAAATCAAAAGTCTCCCTTTTCTTTTTAGATTATATATGCCTTGGTTGTCAGGACTCAGTACTACTACTTACAACCCATTGTGGTTTTGACTATACAACGAAAACCAACTTTAAATCCGGCTAGCGCCGGTCAGATGCGCGCCACTCTAAGCATACGTTATGTAACTTTAGTTGCTAAACTAACTGAAAACACTACTGCGCATGCCTGACCACGTCCTCTTGCACGGACACAAAATCCAATGGGGGAAAGCGCCAGTTGCGTATCTTGTCATATATCTAAAATCTTTGTTGAGTAGCTTCTTTTTATTATTATTTTTTCCCCCGGCAGATTAGATGCCGTGCGGCACATTGCTGCCTCTCACTGGTTGGGATTAGATTGCATTTTGTAATGCGTCTACTTCCATAGTTGTAATCCTGTTGCGGTGGCAATAAATTCAAGGACTGCTTTCTTAATCCATGCCTGATTCTCTCTGGGATTCATACTTAATACTGCGGCATATAGCCTTTCTTTTTCATCCATGTAACATTTGCATTCCATGAGTAAGTGTCTCACAGATTGTTGTTTTCTGCACGTTCTACACAGTCCATCTTCATGTTTGCCCATCTTTTCCAAGTCCCATGCTAGCCCACAGTGTCACCACTGCTGCCAGCTGCTCTTGCTGCCATCGGCACCCGGTTCCCCACCATCATTGCCGCCACATCTGGACTGTGATCTAGCTGCTGCAAATTCTACTATCATGGACATTGGCAGTTTTGACCATGCTGGTAATTAAGATCTAGATCCTGAGCCAGAGGAGGATGGGTTCCCCCCTTGAGTCTGGTTCCTCCCAAGGTTTCTTCCTAGTTACACCTGTGAGTTTTTTCTTGCCACTGTTGCCTCTGGCTTGCTCTTGTGGGGGTTTCGTTTAGGTTGAGTTTTTCTGTGAAGCGCATTGTGACAACTAGTTGTGAAATGCGCTATATAAATAAATATTGATTTGATTTGATTTGATTTGTCCCAGTCTCAGTCTAGCCACAACAACTGTGTTCCTTCTCTCACCCCCTACATAGCAATACTTTTTTTATACTACTTTGTATATCAAAGTAGTGCTGCCCCTTCTTTCCATTTCCCACTCTTTCTGCCACAAAGCTGTTATATTTTTATTAATAATGGATCTATACTCATATGTCCCAATGGGTATTCTCACATCGATCTCTCTCTTCAGTGCCTTTCTAGCTGCCATATCAGCTGCCTCATTCCCTTCCACCCCAACATGGGCTGGCACCCAAATAAACCCCACTGAACCTCCAGCTTGCTCAATCCTATACAATACAATAAACAGCTCCACCACAAGGTCTGTCCGGGCTCCCATCTTGCCTTCTTTAAGTGTCATCAGAACTGAAGCTGAATCTGAACATGTGACTGCTCGTGTCGGCTTCACCTCCTCAATCCATTGCAATGCCTCATATTATAGCTATTCATTCTGTTGAAAAAACTGAAACCCCCTCAGATAGTCGTTCATATTTTGTAATTTCCAAGTCTGGAATGTAAAATGCAAATCCTGCTTTTCCAGTTTTGGCGTCTTTGGCTCCATCTGTATAGATTTGAAGATAATGTTCCCAGTTGTTCTTTAATCTTTCCCCTACTATGTCGCCATACGCAGTACTATTCTGTGTTTTTGTTGTTTTGTAGGACACTAGTCTATTTCAGGCATGGGTAAAATCCATGGTGGTACAACTGGCCAGTGAATTATAGGGGCCACCCCTACCTCTCCCAATTCCAGCCGTTCCATGTCTTTATTTGTCTTGAAAATGAAACACTCCTTCTTAACTTTTGCTCCGCCCCATTCCCACGCATTTTCCAGAACTAGTTTTACTGGGTTCTCCCCTTGGTGTCCCCTTAGTTTATTTATGTACTGCATTGCCAGTTTTGATTGCCGAATTCCCAGTGGAGTTTCTCCCATTTCTACCAGTAATGCTGGAATTGGGGTGGTACGGAAGGCCCCACAACATCTCAATGCCTTTGCCTGCACTACATCCAATCTCTTAAGCGCTGTTTTGGCCGCTGTTCCATAACACAAACACCCATAATGTAGTCTTCTAAATCGCTAATAAGTCATTACTCTTGTGAAAAGAGGGTGCACAAAATACTGTAAAACAGGGGTGCCAATAATTTTGACATCTATTCTTCAGGGAAATAATATTAGAACCCACTGTGTTGTTACACACACTTTAAATGCCTGTCAAAGTTCCTCAGTACACTTTAACTTTTATTTGCACTCATCAAGTCCCAAAGTGACATATACTGAGCGCTTTTGGCGCCATCTTGTGGACAGCTGTGAAAAAACCTTCTAGCTATTAGCTACAGAAAATGGTGGTCTCCTTGCTGCACACTGACTGCAGAACTGCCTCCTCAACAAGTGTGTTTTTTTATGTCTAAAGGTACATAACAACCAATTCAACCCTTTTGCTACTTAAATAAGATGTCCTGGAATTCAGTGAAACTATCTCGAGGAGTACATGTTAGCATGAAAAATAAAGTTTTTTTTTTATAAGTGCTGTGATTTGAGAACAAGCTCTCTGAAGTCCCTGAGCTATACATTTATCACTAAAGCCCAATGTGACATATGTGTAACATCACAGAATTTTGGTAAAATTTGAAAATTGCTCCAGAAATGTGTTTCTTGCAGCCCATTTGGTCTGTTTTATATCCCTCATAATTTTCCTTTATGGTAAAGTGGGTCTGAGTTCTTATGGGTTAAAAAAACATTTTCTCTGTGCAGTTGTATTTTAATAAAATAATGTAATTTAACCATTTAAAAAAAAAAATATGGCCCATTACCTGTGTTCATTTTATACGGCCTTTTCTTGCTCATCTTTATCAAGGATGCCAATTGCTTTGGAGGGCACATTATATCTACGTGTTTATTTTTCCCATCCGGAAGTTGAGTGCATCACCACAAGAGGGCGCTTTGCACCTTTGCACGGTCACGTATTTTGACAGCGCTGCACTGTTAACATAATTCCTGACACATACGTCCTCATTACGTCTACAAATCTCCCCCGAAAGGTTTTGATTGGGTTACTTTTCTATAAATTCACTCCTTCAGATAAACAAGTCACTGGCCGTCTCTGTGCTGTGCTGGTGCTGGTGCTTTCCTCTGCACATTCCCAAATTATCCTGATGACTGGGTTCAGTACACTGTGTACTTTGGTAGAAAGCCTCCTCTCCCTCCCTCCCCACACCCTCCCTCTTCCTTTCTCTTTCTCTCTTTGTGTTTCACAAAAGCGCATTCAAATCAAGTGCTTTTGATTTTCTTCCTGAAGTTTTGTTACAACACCTTTTGAATGGGTGAGCTGGAGGGGGGGGGGGGGGATGTTCATTAAAGAGACCACAAACTACAACATCTGAAGAATCAATAATTTTTCCATCACATCCCTTTGCATGCCTTTGATCATAATTACATAATGGTCAGCTGATATTAAAAGCTTGAATGCTCTTTTTTGTATCCTGTGCCGTAACACTGTGTTTTTTTTTTTCCATTAAGAAGTTTTAATGACCAGGACCAGAAAATTTAATTAATACTTACCATTACCCCTCTTCAAATGACGCACTGTTTTTTTACTCCTGTGTTCATTGTTATCGAGAGCAGCTCTGAAACATTTAACAAAACAAATGCCTCACCTTTTCACTTTTTACCCTCATAAGGAAACATACAGGTGCAGCTCAAAAAATTTGAAAATCGTGAAAAAGTTCCATATTTTTTGCCACTCATTTCAGAAAGTGAAACTCATATATTATATAGATTCATTACACATAGAGTGAAATATTTCAAGCCTTTATTGTAATTTTGATGATTATGGCTTACAGCTAATGAAAACCCAAATTCAGTGTCTCAGAAAATTTGAATATTTTGCTTTAAGATATTTTTAAAGTATCATATTTAATATTTGGTGTCGTATCCTTTTGCTTGCTGTTACTCTCCTGAAGTCTGGACCAATCACAACAAAAAGACTCTCGATATCTTATTTTCAGGTACTGTTACAAGCGATACTATAACCTCTCTGCATTTGAACTGATCTCTATGAGAATTGGGGGGTAAGACTAGATTCAGCTGTAAATTACGCTGGTACAGTATGGAACACATGACTGGCGAAATGGCTGTACGTCATCAAGGGTCTAAGGTATTAAACGAGCCCCAAACCATCACTCTGCGGCCAGATATGGAGTAGATGTGGATGGATCCCTTTAAGGGTTGTTTCTCCTGACTTTTTTCCCCATAGAGTTCTATAGGAAAATGAGTCAGGAGAAATAACCCTTGCAGTGATCCATCCACATCTGGCAACAGAGTGATGGTTTGGGGCTCGTTCGATAGCTCAGACCCTTGATGACTTACAGCCATTTAGCCAGCCATGTGTTCCATACTGTACCAGTGTAATTTACAGCTGAATCTAGTCTCACCCCCAAATTCCCATAGAGATCAGTTCAAATGCAGAGTTATAGTATCGCTTGTAACAGTACCTGAAAATAAGATATCGAGAGTCTTTTGATGTTGATTGGTCACAGACTTCAGGAAGTAACAGCATGCAAAGGATATGCGACCACATATTAAATATGATACTTTAAAAATATGTTAAAGCAAAATATTCAAATTTTCTGAGACACTGAATTTTGGGTTTCATTAGCTGTAAGCCATAATCATCAAAATTACAAGAAATAAAGGCTTGAAATATTTCACTCTATGTGTAATGAATCTATATAATATATGAGTTTCACTTTCTGAAATGAGTGACAAAAAATATTGAACTTTTTCACAATATTCAAATTTTCTGAGCTGCACCTGTGTATGAGCAAATATAGATCTGGCTCTGTTGATTCAGCTTCACCAAAATGGCAAAAGGGGAGGAGGTGGGACTGGGAAGCCGAATGTCAGTGCGTATTATATATATATATATATATACACACAGTATATATACAGTGAGCACCATAATTCATTGGACAGTGACAAATTTCTTGTTATTTTGGTTCTGTACTCCAGCACTTTGAGTTTGAAAAGATACAATGACAATGAGGTTGAAGTGCAGACTGTCAGCTTTAATTTGAGGGTATTTTCATGTTTAGAAATTATAGAACTTTTTGTGCCCTCCCATTTTCGGGCATCAAAAAATATTGGACAGTTTAACATAATGTAGAATACAGTAATCATTTTTAAATATTTGGTCGCATACCCTTTGCATGCCATGACGTCCTGATGTCCGTGACCCAACAATATAAAAAAACTCTTGATATCTTATTTTCTGGTACTCCTACAAGCGATACTGTAACCTCTCTGCATTTGAATGGATCTCTATGGGAACTGGGGGGTGAGACTAGATTAAGCTGTGAATTACACTGGAACAGTATTAAACACATGGTTGGCTAAATGGCTCTAAGTCATCAAGGGTCCATTAAACCATCACTCTGCTGACAGATATGCAGTAGATATTGAACTCTATGAAAAAATAAGTCAGGAGAAGAAACCCTTCAAGTTATCCATCCATATCTACTGCGTATCTGGCAGCAGAGGGATGGTTTAAGGCTTGTTTAATACGTCAGATGTCACCCCCCCCCCCCCCAATTCCCATAGAGATCCATTCAAATGCAGAGAGTGAGATATTATAATATTGCTTGTAAGAGTACCAGAAAATAAGATATCTTTTGATATTGTTGGGTCACAGACATCATGAGGTCATGGCATGCAAATTATATATTTAAAATGATTACTTTATTCTACATTAACTGTTCAATATTTTTGATGCCCGAAAAAGGGGGTGGGGAGGTGGGGACACTATGTACAAAAAGTTTAATAATTTCTAAACAGTTCATCCAATATGGATGAAAATACCCTCAAATTAAAGCTGACAGTCTGCACTTCAACCACATTGTCATTGTATCCTTTCAAACTCAAAGTGCTAGAGTACAGAACCAGTATATAGGATGACAAAGCCACTTGTGCAGAATAGGAATCATGATGATTAGGTTTAGTGACTGGTAGTGATAGCTGCAGTGTTGCTTCATTTGACTTTTGCAATCACTTTATTGGTTTAAATACTCTGGCATTGTGGATAAACATTTAAACACAGTATATTAAACTGGTTAAAACTGATTAACACTCACGTGCTACGTTCTTATCACATAGTTGCCATTTCTAGGAAACCAAATAATGATATTAAGAGTAAATAAGGATCATGATGACAATAAAGAATTTTACATTTACAGCTTTTAAGGCACTGAAATTGTTAATACAGTATCCAAATGTCATTTCAAAGAAACGTTATGACCGAGTCCCATAAAATCAGCGCATGCAATCTTACAATTACTGAGGCAACTGAGAACATGACTGTTAGCGAGGTAATCAAATATAATTTTTGCAGATGGCTCTGCGAGCTAGCGTCTTTTGTCGGTTGCTCTAGTTGCAGACCCAGGTTTGTTATTTATGGGATGTGGAAATGGAAAGAACTGTAGCTGAATGAAATTCTAGCCTTTCTATCCTCTTTCTCCACATCACGCCATCGGTTTCACCTCTTTGATAAGCAGCAAACCCAACTTAATGTGGAACCTAGCCTCAGCTAAAAAGGAAATTAAAGGTGATTCCAGATGCCCTTTCTGTTAACAGATAAAAATGTATTTACAAAGGAACGTGGACGTGTAGGCCGGGCGAAAAAGAGGATATTGAATTTTACAACATCCGAAACCATGGCTTAGAGGCGGGAAAAAAATGTTTTCTTGTTAATCCAGCAGCTGTGTGGATGTGTGCTTCTGTTGCCTCTTTGCAAATATCGTATAACTGGCAGCACGTCTTTGTGCAGACCTTTAGTGCACTCTGTAATTATGCCTTTTGCCTTTATCCTAAACTGTATGATGTCAGAGTTCAATAAAAAAAAAATACACATACTATTTTTATATCTTATATTATATATACGTATGAAGATTACATCATTTTTTACTCACACAAATCAAAATATTTTTCTAATATTAACAGAAAGTACAAATTTCTCAAATAATTATGCATATATAAGATACAGTATATATTTGTGTGTGCGTGTGTATGTGTGCATGTGTGTGTGCTTACGTGACAGACCATTGCAGTGAATGAGAAACTGCTACATGCCATATAGCACTACTGTTTTAATTCAGTCTTTGACCATCTAAACACAAACATTACAGCAAAAGCAGCAGCATTATAACACTATGAATAATAATAATAATAATAACAATAATAATAATAATAATAATAGTACAAATAATTTGGAGGGAGTAGAATGACGTCATTGAGGCTTTTCTTTTATATTTTCAAATATATTTAAGTTCATGGAATTTCTTTTTTGTATTTTACAGGGAATATGTATGGGTGTGTAATATACCTGTTAGTGTTACAGGCCGGTATGCAGACAAACTGAAACCAGACATCACAGAAAGCATACATTACAAAAAGAATCCCAACAATTCTGAAAAATTTTTCATTTTTTTCAATTGACCTCATATATCTATAGAGATACTGTACAGTCCCATGTATAATAATATTTATGCAAATGATAATGTGCAATTTATTGTAAATTGAAGAGAATTTTAAGATGATATACTTAACTAAAATGTAGTATTGCCACTGGTGGAAATGATAAGCTGTCCATTCAGCTACACTCACTGCATCATTTCAAGTCAGTGACTGTAAGTGGCAATGGGAAATTTGCCTGTTGCTCAAACTCACCCACAGAAATGTTACCCATTGGTGGGGGCATCAAGTTGAGGGTTTAAGACAAACTTCAGATTCACAGTAAAAATCTGTCAAAGATGCAAATATGAGAAGTGTGTTTAAATTGTAAGCTCATGAGAATAAGCTGATAATATCGATGTGATCTTCAGTATATTCTGTAACATGGTTTCTGACCACTGCATCAACCATGTGGTACGGCTCTTCGGTTGTGGTTGGATCGTTTCCATGTTACGTCACAATAGAACTGGGTTAATGTGATCTGTAGCATGATGATAACATGTTTGTACATATGACACAGTGGCAGGCCAAAGAGGGTAAAGTCAAACAAAACAGGTTATACTGACACTCAAAGTGACAGGTTATACTGAAAGACAACTGGTCCACTGATTGCAGCAGTGCATGATACCAATGGTGTACATGGACAAAGTACCACCGCCCTTATTCAGCTGCCTTTTCCTCAATGACAGCAGTTTGAGGTTCTACTGGAGTGTGTGTGTGTGTGTGTGTGTGCGTGTGTGCGTGTGCGTGTGTGTGTGTGTGCGTGCGTGTGTATGCGTGCGTGCGTGCGTGTGTGTGTATGCGTGCGTGTGTGTGAATTTGAGTATACCCATGTGTATACATGCACGTAGCCTCATACCTGTACGACTCAAGTGGATGTATTTATGTTATATTACACTACAAGTCACTGGATAAACATAAAGTAATGTAAAGTAATGTGATGGTATGCAGGTGTTTGTGTGTACGTGTGTGTACATGTGTGTGTGTGTGTATGTGTGTGTGCGTGTGTGTACATGTGTGTATGTGTGTGTAGGTGTGTGTACATGTGTGTAGGTGTGTGTAGGCATGTGTACATGTGTGTAGGTGTGTGTACGTGTGTGTACGTGTGTGTAGGTGTGTGTACGTGTGTGTCGGTGCGTGTACGTGTGTGTACGTGTGTAGGTGTGTGTACGTGTGTGACGGTGCGTGTACGTGTGTGTCGGTGCGTGTACGTGTGTGTAGGTGTGTACGTGTGTGTAGGTGTGTATGTGTGTGTACGTGTGTAGGTGTGTGTATGTGTGTGTAGGTGTGTATGTGTGTGTACGTGTGTGTAGGTGTGTGTAGTTGTGTGTATGTGTGTGTACGTTTTGTAGGTGTGTAGGTGTGTGTACGTGTGTGTAGGTGTGTGTAGTTGTGTGTATGTGTGTAGGTGTGTGTAGGTGTGTAGGTGTGTGGACGTGTGTGTAGTTGTGTGTACGTGTGTAGGTGTGTAGGTGTGTGTACGTGTGTAGGTGTGTGTACGTGTGTAGGTGTGTGTAGTTGTGTGTAGGTGTGTGTCGGTGCGTGTAGGTGTGTATGTGTACGTGTGTAGGTGTGTATGTGTGTGTAGGTGTGTATGTGTGTGTACGTGTGTAGGTGTGTGTAGTTGTGTGTATGTGTGTGTAGGTGTGTGTACGTGTGTAGGTGTGTGTAGGTGTATAGGTGTGTGTAGGGATTGGGTCAGTCCTCCGCTTCCTCCTCGCTGTCGTCACTCAGTGGGAACTCACGGCGCTGCTTTTGGGTGTTGTAGCTCTTGACATGCATCGGGCACTCCTGGTTAATTATAGCCTAGGGAAAGCAAAAAATTCACAATAATTATTGACATTTTTTATGCTTCTCACACCTTTGGCCAACGGCAAAATTGATTTATGATCGATTAATTAATTTATTGATCATAAACAATGTTTAATCTTTTCAGCCCCCAACCCACTAGGCAATTCCCTAAAATGGACTTCCAACTTTTTTCAAAAACAAGAATTGTGTATTAAATATTTCCTAATTGCTTCTTTATTACTTGTAGTTTGTCATTGATGTGAGGACTGAGAATAGGGAGGGTTCCATTGTGAAAATGTGTATAAATCCATCTTTCATATCAGTCAGAATCTGTCATCTGATAAAATAAAATACAAATAGACACTTATACTATATGGCCAAAAGTATGTGGACACCCCTTGGTCTGGGGCTGTTTTTCATGGTTCAGGCTAGGCCTTAGTTCCAGTGAAGGCAAATCTTAATAGTACAGCATACAATGACATTCTAGACAATTCTGGGTTTCCAACTTTGTGGCAAAAGTTTGGGGAAGGCCCTTTTCTGATTCAGAAAGACAATGCCCTCATGCACAAATAGAGGTCAGGTCCATACAAATATGGTTTGTAGAGATTGGTATGGAATAACCTGACTGGCCTGCACAGAGCCCCGACCTCAACCCCATCAAACACCATTGGAACATGTGTGTACATGTGTACATGTGTGTACGTGTGTGTACGTGTGTTCCAAACACAATTGGAAAGCCGACTGTGAGCCAGG
The DNA here is from genome assembly GCA_022702515.1 of Ilyophis sp. 1 JC-2022. Classification (NCBI taxonomy): domain Eukaryota; kingdom Metazoa; phylum Chordata; class Actinopteri; order Anguilliformes; family Synaphobranchidae; genus Ilyophis; species Ilyophis sp. 1 JC-2022. The sequence continues at coordinate 13,066,450 of CM040404.1, read as the reverse complement.
CCTAATAGCCCAACATCAGTGCCCGACCTCACTACTGCTCTTCTGACTGAATGGAAGCAAATCCACACAGCAATGTTCCAGCATCTAGTGAAAAGCCTTCCCAGGAGAGTGGAGGCTGTTATAGCAGCAAATGGGGACCAACTCCATATTAATGCCCATGATTTTAGAATCAGATGTTGGATGAGCAGGTGTCCATATACTTTTGGCCATGTTGCATGTAGTGTATTTCTGATTTATTGTGGCAACCAACATGCTTGGCTGTTCTCCCACTTGGCCTAATAGTGTAGTTTTGCTACCCCAGAAATGTATCTAAATCCTCTGAAGTACCCGGTTATATCACTATATCACTATATCATATAGGAGCGGCAGTGTAGTATAATGGTTAAGGAACTGGACTTGTAACCGAGGGGTTGTGGTTTTCCATTCCAGGTAGGACACTGCGTTGTACCCTGAGCAAGGTACTTAACCTGAATTGCTTCAGTATATATCCAGCTGTATAAATGGATACATGTAATAAGAAGTTGTGTAAGTCGCTCTGGATAAGAGCGTCTGCTAAATGCCTATAATGTAATGTAAAATCACCAACAGTGCTGCGTATTTTATTTCCAATTAGCCAGACAAGTATGTGTTTGCAGGTAATTAGCTAACTAATTAATGTAGCTTTAGTCTCTTTGTTAAAACATAAAAAGGCTGTTACCAAAAAAAAAAAAATCTTTACCAAGAGATAATTTAATAACACAGGATGGAGCCGCAGAAATGTAAGTTAATGGGTCTTTGGCTCTATCCCACACCATCAAACACGCTAATCACCTCCTGTCAGGCCTGCTGTGGCATGTAGGGGTAGACGCACGCTATTGTGGGGCCGGATTTGGAGCCAAAGACGGGGAAATGACTCACCATCTTTTCCTCTCGGGCCGCAGGGTTCCTCAGGAAGAAGCAGAGGGGCGCGTACAGGATGTTAATAACGCCAATGATCACCATGAGGTAGGGGAACCCGATGGCCGTCACGATGACGCCCCCCGTTGACGGACCTGCAATGCCAAGACAACTGCTGCACGGGACAATCCCTGCTCAACAATCCCTGCTCTCAGTAGGTGCTCTACACAGCAAAAATGGCGGTGTACATTTAACACCCTATAGGCCGTTTTATGTTATATTACACAGCAAAAATGGCAGTGTACATTCAACACCCTAGTGTGTTTATATGAGTCCATGTTAAAAGTACACCAGCAGTGTTACATTTACACCGACATCTACGCTGTGTAGTTTTAAGCATTAGGCCAGCTGCACTTAGAGCTCAATGTGGCAGGACCTGCTGGCTCAATTTCTGCTCTGCTTTGTGTCGGCTTTGTGTCGGTATTGTGTCGATATTTGAGTTTACGCTGCACCTAGTTGTAGTGTGAGTCCTTACCAATGGCAAATCCCATGCAGAAGGCTACATCAGCAATGGCATAGACACTGCCGTAGACAGAGGCGTGGCGAATGTCCACCAGGTACGCCATTATCGGCATCATGGACGAATCTACCATACCTGCACCACAGAAATAGAACAACAGACAACAGATCAGCTTCATTCAGCAATAATTACTGGTTTCACTGCTGCTTTTATATTTTTTAAGATGCCTACAGATGCCAATGTGAAGAACACAGTTAATTATCTTCAAAAATGTTGAGCAGACAGCCCCTCTCCCCGCCCCAGTGTACTGATCATATACAGAAATCATATCATACAATATATTAATATACACTGCCTGGCCAAAAAAAAAGTTGCTGTTGCACCCGTCATGCATAGTGCCCACTGAACAAGCCTTTGGAGGCACTGTTATGATCTGGGGTTGCTTCAATTGGCCAGGTCTAGGCTCAGCAATGTTATGCAGCAATAAAATGAAGTCAGCTGATGTACTATGAATGACAGGTGAATATCCCATCAATGGCAATTCCCCAGGATGAATGCCAAAGCCAATTCATCATCTCAAATTCAAGAGTGGTTGGTGGGAGCATTTGGAATCATTTTCACACATGAATTGGCACCCAGAGTCCTGACCTTAACCCCCCATTGAAAGTTTTGGGATGTGTGCTGAGAGAGTACTGACGGAGTGGTTCAAAAGATCACGGCCAAAAATGATGCAACTGGAAAATAAATAAAAATGTTTGACGTTGCATTAGGTTGTCGAAACAATGCCACGACGAATGCGCGCCATAATCAAAGCTAAAGGCGGTCCAACGAAATATTAGTGTGACTTTTTTTTTGGCCAGGCAGTGTATTAATGCTGTTCTATTTTTTTTCATTTTTTCCCACGTGTCTCTTAATGATTATCTGAACTTACCGATGGCAAACCCTAGACCACCGTTTGGACCGATGAGACCAAAAATGTTTTTTGCAAAAGGGACCTGCGGCACAACATTGAAGAGCAGCATCACCGTTAGAGCTGATGGTTGCCTTGCAGAACAGGAAGTGATGCGCAGGAAGTGGTACTCACACAGAGGAGACTGATTCCAACAATTACCATTCCTATCATGGAACACAGCCACCTGGTGGGAAAGCAACTAATTGAATACAAGCTATTATATAGCTTTGAACATTAACCAGACTAGTGAACAATAGTTCACTTGAGATAGTGATGTCTATGTCCATTTTTAGTTTTCAATTTAATTGCACAAAATCAATATACACCACTGAAAAAATGCCTAAGTATGGTGGGATGTTTAGCATTTGTTTTTCAAATCTAATGTAAAAAGACTAGTGATTACCTTCCCATTTTATTTGCTAGTATCCCAAATACATTGGTTCCAATGAGGTAGGCTATGCTGGCTGGTAGAAACGCCATGCCTGGGAGACAGTAGATCAAGTTCAGTGAATTAGCAGACAAACATTATCAAGCTCCATTTGACTGAGTCATTAAAAAGTAATTCTGATCGATCTGACCACATTGCTTTAATTGTATTTATCTTAATACACCCACACGCTTTTAGTATGAATGAAAGAGACCAAAGCCAATTTGAACCCCTCACTTGAAATCCTAATCCTGAACATACATGTTATTCATGTATTTTTAAATCACCTGCCAAGTCTCTGCGCAGAAATGAACCTTGATCACAATCTGCTCAACACTGGCAAGTCTTCCAAAATACAATGCAGGGTATGTAAGCTGCATTGTAACATACCAAGCTGCCATTTTGGAGAACACATTGTCTGCATCATCCATATGGGCAAGGTTGGTTCCAGTACGGCCACTCCCATGTTAGCGAAGCATAGCGAGCCTGAAACAGGGGATGGCAGACATACGTTTTACTCCTCAACTCCAGTTCTGCACGTTTTCACCTCTCACATCTGCATTCATTCTCATGTTCTTTTAGTTCAGAATGCAGCGTCACCTCTGGCTCAAATACAAAGTTTTCCTGCCATTAAAACAAACAAAAAAACTGGTCTGAAGAAACCGTGGTTTTTCAAAAATATTTATTGTCATTTAAACCCATGGGTCCGCATACTGTTGAGGTCATAAAAACCTTATATGCCAATTTTTCCTCAGTTTAGTTTTTCAACAAATATGAACCCTTTCTCCAAGGTTGCTGTTTCCCCTGGGTCAGTCTTCCTAGCTCCCTAGTGCTATTCCAAGCCCAACTGACCAAGCGATAGTGCTAGCCACTAAGAGCTTGGGAGAGGAGCCTAACCTATAGTGTATTGTGTAGTGGTGGGAGGCTTTCAGTGGGGCGAATTACCGGATTACCTTCTCAGATACCCCGATTTCTACGGAGGGCCAGCCCCCCCCATGTGACTAAACCATAACACTATGTTAGTGAATGTAAAATAAAAGCAGTTTGCTGTTCCCAACAATTCCTCTCTTTTTTAGATATAGGGCCTTTGGATGACACTGACAACATGCAGATAACGCTCTAAGATGCTTTGACAGCTGTTCCTGGGCTGAATGACCTGGTTCCCCCTCCCTGACAGGTGACAACGGAGGTGCGGTCTCACCTGCGGTGATGAGGATATAGGGATCTTTGAGCAGGGTCAATAAAGGAGTCCCCTCTACACTCTGCAGTTAGACAAAGGATGCATTCAGTCCTCGAGACACACCTTTCAGATCCGTGAGCATTCGTTCAGCAGCACTATCTTATTTCTTGCTTCGTCATCTGAGCCCACACAGATAACACTGACTGAGTAACCACTGATATCTCCAATTTGTTTTATCAGTAATAAATGTGATACGTGATTAAACAGACATAATTCTAGAGTGGGATTATCATGCTTTGTTCCTGTTCAATCGGGCGTACGTTTTTTACATTACATCTGACCAGCGACGAAACTGCATGAACAATATGGTCTGGCAATATATGTTCAGTAAATACTACTAATAGTGTTTTTTTAAGGTTATAAAGTGTAAAAAGCCACTTACTCCTGGAGATATCTTTGATGGCTGAAGTATGCAGAGCTGTAAGGCTGCATAGACAAAATGATGTCATAAATATGTACTGTTTTCCTCCGAGCACAAAGCTACACAGTGAGGGAGTTATTCATCCTTACAGTTTTAGCATTAACCCCGTTGCACTCTAATTATCATTATCCTGTCGGAACGACAGTCGTACTGATGAATGGAAGCCGCGTGCAAAGTGTGTATGTGTATGTGTCTGTTTTCATATTCATTAAACAGAAGCATTCTGCCGCGATGCACATTTGTCAAGTCTATGAAACGGGGTTAAGTGGACCAAGACTGAAGAATGAATCCGATTACCGCATCATGCATATGTACAGTGGCTTCCGTAACTTTTACATTAGAGACTCAAATGACAAAAGTCAGCCGGTTCTCCTCTGTGCTCAGGTTTATGCCACGCCATTGGAGGACAAGCACGTTACTTTACAGACTATTCATATTAATTAATATTGTGCAGGAGAACGCAGTTTTTTTTTTCCTCACTTACCTCCGTCAAATAAGGCCAGAAAGGCAAGAATGAGGAAGGGGGCAGTTTTCCCCACAAACTCGTACATCACGCTTCCAAATGGAGCACCGACTGTAAAAGACAGTTAATGGACATTGACTCTGTCTCATTCGGGCGGGGTTCAGGCATTTATTCAGAGAGAGCGGACTTTAGGGCAAGAGTGGGGGGTGTATTAAAGAAAAGCAAGGTTCCCCATTCCAGGACGGGAGAACGGACTTACTGAGAAGACCCAAGGCAAGCCCACCCAGGGCAATCCCCATGGCGACCCCTCTTTCATTGTCATCAGTGTATACGCTGGCCAGCATCCCCAGTCCTATAGGAAAGAGAAGCAGTGTTAGACAAGCTCCGAGCACCTCAGCATAACCTGTTCACTGAATCCGCTGCATTGAACTGAAAGAGTTCAGGCCGACCAATCGTTTACTCCCACAATGCCGCAGCAACAGCAGTGTGATAAGCAGCACTCCAGGTGTAAGTAGGGTGGTTTAAGGTTGATTCAACTGTGCTTTTAATTGAATTTAAAGGGCACCTGTGGTTTTTGTCTGGGGAAAAGAAATGCGGTTTAAGATGCCGACGATATTACGCCTCAGCCTTACAAGAGCCGTCTCCTGAGTGCATGCCAAACCACAATATCCCCTGTGCTTCATTTTCTAATACAACTTAAGCTGATCCACAGAACCAATATATATATTATACACTGTACACATAAGATAATGGCAGTTGACACTCTACAGCCAAACATCCTAATAAATAATAAATACCCTGGGTGCACTTATATACTCTGAAATTAACTGTAATGACTATGGTAAACATGTGCGGTGGGCTACCTGCCACGGAGGAAAAAGAGGATCCTATTCCTTGCAGAGATCGAGCCACAAACAGCAGTGTGTACGTTCCCGAAAAGGCAAACACTGCCAGACAGACAAACAGAGACAGAACGACAGTTAACCGTTCTATTGGGTAGTGATGAGCACTGCAACCAATGTAATACCACATCCATGAAGCCATGTGAAGCTGTGACAGGCAATTACAATCACATACGTAATGTTTGATTGCAACCCTAGTAATTCATTTTTATGTAATTAGTTTTGCATTTAACAAATTCTCCCTGCATCTTTACACTTTTAAATTCTAAAATAATGAGGTTTATCGCGCAAATTGTTCTGCTGTAAAAATTCAGCGCTTACTTATTGTCGATGCAAACATGATGACAAACCCAGCAAACATAGGTATGTGGTATCCAATCCTAGAAAAGAAAACAGTGAAGGAAGTGAGGTGATAGGAATGAGAGGAAGAAAGGATTTTACAAGGCCTCACTTTTCTTCTTTGCTGCTCTTTTCCTCGCTATCATATTTATGAGAACATTGGATCAAAGATGCCATTTCAGGTAAAGCTTTTAGTCTCTAATCCATTTTTCAAAAAATATTTCCTTTGTTTTCTTTTTTTGTTTTTTTTCAGGTCATCATGCCCATTAGTGAATTTTCGCGCCACAGTGTTTACCTGTTAGTGAGGGGGCCCACAAAGGGGTTCACCAGGAGCTGCACCACAGCCTTGGAGGCGAACATCAGGCCCACGCGCACGTTCTCCTGCTCCAGGAAGTCGTTGTTCTCCGTACATCTGCCCGGCACATCTGGGTGGGAGCTGTTCGGAGTGGCGGTGGAGGCCAGCTCGGAGAGGTTGGCAGTGGAGGAGACCATCAGGACGTAGGTGGTGTTATCGTAGTGGGAGATGATGCTGGAGAAGGCGGCCTCTTCAGCGGGCCTCTGAGTGACCGCCAGCTGGCTCTGGTTGGAGGCCGGGGGGAGGTCTTGCTTCTTGTATTCAGTGGCATACAGGAACGTAGGGATGATGGGCACTGGAAGATATTGCAGATGGCACGCTTTTAGTTTTGCGGAACAAAATGCACTTTAAAAGGCAGGTGCGCAGAGGGGGTGAACTCAGGAGGCTCCTGTGTGGTATACGAATTAAATGTTTGTGTGTGCCCTGTGACATGTGCGGTTTCTGCAAGAGAGGTGAGGGCCCTGACGCTGCTCTCTGTCTGTCTGATTTTACTCTCTGTACTTGGTAGGTCACAGCTGCTAAAGGCCAGCGTTGTGATCCTGGCCAGCTGAATATCAGCCCTGCAGTTGAATGCTGCAGTGGTCACGCGGAGAGAGCAGCAAAACTAAAAAGGACAGACACAATAAAAGTCCAGGAAATGCTATGTACCTTTGAATGTATGTATTCTCTCTTTCTTTCTTACTCTCTCTCTTCCCTCTCTCCTCTCTCTTTCTCTACCACTTCCTTAGGATACACGTATGATCAATTGTGTTGCGTGTTACAGTGCTACTACCTCACACTATGTTCTACGTGTGTCATCCTCCTCTCCGTTTACTGAGAGAGTGCACCCCCACCAACCCCCATCCCACCCCTCTCTCTCTCCCTCTCTTTTTCTCTACCTCTTATGTGGTTGAATGCATAGATATAGAACCATACATGTGACATAGGTCATAGTTAGTGGCACAATTTTTGAGACCATACCCAGGTAAGATGGTGGCCAGGAACCATGGTTTTATATCTATGAGCCAATCATCAGCTATCTGGCTTCTGAGACCCGATTATGACATCAGTGGGTTAGAAAGTACATGACACTTTGCCATAGGTTCCTATTATAGCTGTACCCAGGTAAGATGGTTGCCAAATTTGTTCCATTTCAGAAGTCCAAATTACTATTACATTACATGATATGTGATATTTATGGTTCTATATCTATGGTTGGATGTACTAAAGTAGTTAGGTTCCCCTTCCCTCAACGCTGCGTGACACAGTAGCTGGACTCACCCACGACGGTTAGTAGCATGTTGTCCAGCAGTAGAGCCACGCACACCACCACCAGAACCAGCCGCCGGGACCCCCTGCTCTCCCGCAGCCACTCCAGTGGGTTGAATATGGGCATTTTTCTCCACAGTCCCAGCGGGGTGGGGGGGGGTGGGGGGGAGGAGCTACAAAGCCTGCGAAAGCAGTGCATTAGCTGTGGATTTGGCTCTTCACCTTTGCCTTTAAATAGCTGCTCAAAGGGAGCCTGATGAATGGGCATATTAAAGGATAGCTGTTCATAAATATAGCGATGGAACTGAACGCCATATACCCTCGCACACCTTGAAAAATCTTTGTGCGATAAAGAAATGATTTAAACTCTGAAAACCTTCATAGTGAACAGCAGGGTCGGTCGATTTTTCACTCCTCTACGCTCATGCGGCAAGCCAAACACATCTTCCCTGACTTACATTTTCCACACTTATTACATTCAGCAATGTCCCTTCAGTGTGAATATCACGGTCTAAAAACAAACCCCAAGATGGGACCCTCACACCTCAATACATTATGGCACATCAAAATACTACTGCTAAGCCCAAATAAGTCACATCTTCACATCCTCGTGCAATGCCAGCCAGTCCCTTTCAGCTCCTGGTTTCCCTGCCCTGTGCTCCAGCCCGCAGCCCCACTCCACGGCACTCACACAGCAATTAGATAAACACTGATATCATACAGTACTTATGGATCCCAGAAACCTGATAACAAATTAAGTCACAGTGGAGCCGATGACTGAAAAAACCAGGCGCATTATGTTCTGAGAGAGACATTTGTCTTACGAGATGAACAAGATGATTACCTTTTTCTCTCTGCCCTTTTATCAACAATAGAATTAGACTTCCTCTGTGTTTGTCTTAGAAAAGCACTGTGAGCTGATTACCATTGCCATATCTGTGGGTTAAGACCAGTATCTGCAAATACTTCGAAAGATCTGTGCACAGAACTGAAACTTATCCTCCTGATATTATCCCACAAAGCAGGATCCATAACCGAAGGTACATTCTACTAGAAAACTAGAGAAATAAATATTGCAGACCACACTACACAATCACAAATGCATGTTTTCTGAACAGTTTAATACAAGAGGTTATTTTGCTATAACGGCATAAATCTCATTAGACCAATAATAATAATAATAATAATAATAATATGCATGTTAACATTATTTTAGCCCAGACACAAGACCATATCACATAAACAAGTAAGAACCTCAATTACCGCATTGTGGTGACCTACAAAAGAGGAAATTAACCGATAGAAGTTCAAACCACAACCACAGTACAATACTTCAGATTATTTTAATTTGCCTGATAGAAACGCGCTCCTTGCACACTTCATTATCGCAGTAGAGTAAAGCCAACTGAGAAGAGTGAGAGTTCCTCTCAGTGATGCGACCCTCTTTGTGCCCATGCTGGGCTGGCTGAAAGCAGAAAATCTTACCTGTGGAGACATCGCGTGGATCCACACCAGGTGCAAGTCAATCACTGAGTTCTTCTCCTGTGGCTCTATTTAAGAGCTCTGGTGACTTGGAGGTGGAAAGGCTTTTTTTTCTTCTTCTAAATGTAGTCATTTAAGATCCCACCCCTCAAATTAGATAGCCCCCCCCCCGCCGAGTCTCTTCTCCACCATTCACTGAACCGAGCCCGAGCCCCTATACTGCGTCACAGAGGGACGTAATTGTCAGCATCTGTTATGCTTTGTTGGGGGTGGGGGGGGGGGGGGGGGGGGCCTGCAGGCTGGTGTTTTTTCACAATAAGGTGGTTATCTTTAATCTTTGAGACATTAACCCTTTCAGACTGTGGAACAGTGTGCCCTTTGCAGGGGCCAACCCGGTCGCGTGTTTGTACTATGTCCCTACGCACTGTCAACAGGTCTCCCACACACTTCCCTCCCTGTGGCACTGGCAGGGCCTTGTAAAAAGTGGCAGCGCCATTTTTCACTCATACACATGCGCTACTTCGAATAAACCAGTGTCCAGCCTTGGCCATCGGTACAATTATTACATTACAGACATATTCTACAATAGATTGAGTTCATTTTTTGTCTCAAAATTCTACACAAAATAGCCCATAATGACAAAGTGGAAACATGTTTTTAGAAATTTTTGCAAATGTATTAAAAATTGAAAACTGAAATCTCTCCTCATTTACATAATTATTCATACCCTTTGCTTTAACATATTTTTAAAGTATCATATTTAATATTTGGTCGCATATCCTTTGCATGCTGTTACTTCCTGAAGTCTGTGACCAATCAACATCAAAAGACTCTCGATATCTTATTTTCAGGTACTGTTACAAGCGATACTATAACCTCTCTGCATTTTAACTGATCTCTTTGAAAATTGGGGGGGGAGACTAGATTGTTGCCAGATATGGAGTAGATGTGGATGGATCCCTTTAAGGGTTGTTTCCCCTGACTTTTTTCCCCATAGAGTTCTATAGGAAAATGAGTCAGGAGAAATAACCCTTGCAGTGATCCATCCACATCTACTCCATATCTGGCAACAGAGTGATGGTTTGGGGCTCGTTCGATAGCTCAGACCCTTGATGACTTACAGCCATTTAGCCAGCCATGTGTTCCATACTGTACCAGTGTAATGTACAGCTGAATCTAGTCTCACCCCCCCAATTCCCATAGAGATCCATTCAAATGCAGAGCTTATAGTATCGCTTGTAACAGTACCTGGAAATAAGATATCGAGAGTCTTTTGATGTTGATTGGTTACAAACTTCAGGAAGTAACAGCATGCAAAGGATATGCGACCAAATATTAAATATGATACTTTTCGATAGTTTTCTATTTTTAATACATTTGCAAAAATTTATAAAAACATGTTTTCACTTTGTCATTATGGGCTATTTTGTGTAGAATTTTGAGACAAAAAATGAACTCAATCTATTGTAGAATATGTCTGTAATGTAATAAAACGTGGAGAAGGTGAAAGGGGTATTCAGACTTTCCGGCTTGACTGTATACACTGCTCAAAGAAATTAAGGGAACACTGAAATCACACATCCTGGATCTCGATGAACGAAATATTCAAGTTAAAAATCTTTATTGACATTACATTGTGTGAGAACAAAATTACATAAGAACGGTCAATAGAAACCAAAATCATTAACCCATTGAGGGCTGGATTCAAAATAACACCGAAAATCAAAGTGAAAAACTGAGATCACAGGCTGATCCAACTTGTGTGAATTTCATCACGACAACTCATAATATGGCTCAGTAGTGCCTGTATGCACTCCCCACAACGTCTGGGCATGCTCCTGATGAGATGGCGGATGGTGGCCTGGGGGATCTCCTCCCAGACCTGGATCAGGGCATCAGTGAGCTCCTGGACAGTCTGTGGTGCTACTTGGCGGCAGCAGATGCACCGATACATAACGTCCCAGATGTGCTCAATTGGATACAGGTCTGGGGAACGTGAGGGCCAGTCAATGACATCAATGCCTTCGTCATCCAGGAACTGCCTACACACTCTGGCCACATGAGGCCAGGCATTGTCCTGCACCAGGAGGAACCCAGGGCCCACTGCACCAGCGTAAGGTCTGACAATGGGTCTGAAGATTTCATCCCAGTACCTAACTGCAGTCAGGGTACCGTTGGCTAGCACGTGGTGGTTTGTGCGGCCCTCCAATGATATGCCTCCCCAGACCATCACTGACCCACCGCCAAACTGGTCATGCTGGATGATGTTGCAGGCAGCATAACGTTCACCACGGTGTCTCCACTCTTCCACGTCTGTCACATGTGCTCAGTGTGAACCTGCTCTCATCTGTGAAGAGAACGGGGCACCAATGGCGAACCTGCCAATTCTGGTGTTCTCTGGCAAATGGCAATCGAACTGCACGGTGCTGGGCTGTGAGCACAGGTCCCACTACAGGATGTTGGGCCCTCATGTCACCCTCATGAATTCTGTTTCTGACAGTTTGGTCAGAAACATGCACACGAGTAGCCCGCTGGAGGTAATTTTGTAGGGCTCTGGCAGTGCTCCTCCTGTTCCTCCTCACACAAAAGAGCAGATACCGGTCCTGCCACTGGGTTGTTGCCCTTCTACGGCCCTGTCCAGCTCTCCTTGTGTAATGGCCCGTCTCCTGGTATCTCCTCCACGCTCTTCAGATTGTGCTGGGAGACACAGCAAACCTTCTTGCGACGGCACGTATGGATGTGCCATCCTGGAGGAGCTGGACTACCTGTGCAACCTGAATGGGCTGCAGGTACCGCCTCATACTACCAGTAGTGACAAGGGCACTAGCAAAATGCAAAACTAGAGAAAAATCAGTCAGGAAGTATAAGAAGAGAGAAATGGTCTGTGGCCACCACCTGCAAAACCATTTACATTTTGGGGGTTGTCTTGCTGTTGCCTCTCCTGTCCACTTGTTGTCACTTTCATTTGCACCAAAGCAGGTGAAATTGATTCACAATTGTTTACGCTTCCTAACTGGACAGATCGATATCCCAGAAGTTTAATTGACTTGGTGTTATACTGTGTTGATTAAGTGTTCCCTTCATTTTTTTGAGCAGTGTATATTAACCCACATAAGCCATTATTATATATATATATATATATATATATATATATATATATATATATATATACAGGTGCAGCTCAAAAAATTCGAATATCGTGAAAAAGTTCAATATTTTTTGTCACTCATTTCAGAAAGTGAAACTCATATATTATATAGATTCATTACACATAGAGTGAATTATTTCAAGCCTTTATTTCTTGTAATTTAGATGATTATGGCTTACAGCTAATGAAAACCCAAATTCAGTGTCTCAGAAAATTAGAATATTTTTGCTGTAACATATTTTTAAAGTATCATATTTAATATTTGGTTGCATATCCTTTGCATGTTGTTACTTCCTGAAGTCTGTGACCAATCAACATCAAAAGACTCTCGATATCTTATTTTCAGGTACTGTTACAAGCGGTACTATAACCTCTCTGCATTTGAACTGATCTCTATGGGGATTGGGGGGTAAGACTAGATTCAGCTGTAAATTATGCTGGTACAGTATGGAACACATGACTGGCGAAATGGCTGTACGTCATCAAGGGTCTAAGGTATCAAACGAGCCCCAAACCATCACACTGCGGCCAGATATGGAGTAGATGTGGATGGATCCCTTTAAGGGTTGCTTCTCCTGACTTTTTTCCCCATAGAGTTCTATAGGAAAATGAGTCAGGAGAAATAACCCTTGCAGTGATCCATCCACATCTACTCCATATCTGGCAACAGAGTGATGGTTTGGGGCTCGTTCGATAGCTCAGACCCTTGATGACTTACAGCCATTTAGCCAGCCATGTGTTCCATACTGTACCAGTGTAATGTACAGCTGAATCTAGTCTCACCCCCAAATTCCCATAGAGATCAGTTCAAATGCAGAGAGGTTATAGTATCGCTTGTAACAGTACCTGAAAATAAGATATCGAGAGTCTTTTGATGTTGATTGGTCACAGACTTCAGGAAGTAACAGCATGCAAAGGATATGCGACCAAATATTAAATATGATACATTAAAAATATGTTAAAGCAAAATATTCTAATTTTCTGAGACACTGAATTTTGGGTTTCATTAGCTGTAAGCCATAATCATCAAAATTACAAGAAATAAAGGCTTAAAATATTTCACTCTATGTGTAATGAATCTATATAATATATGAGTTTCACTTTCTGAAATGAGTGACAAAAAATATTGAACTTTTTCACGATATTCAAATTTTTTGAGCTGCACCTGTATATATATATATATATATAAGACCATTGCTTATTAATGATAATAATAATAATACCTTGCATATAAATGATTATTATTATATAGTCCTTTTCTCAGATTCAAAGCACTTTAAAGAGATGAAGGGGAAACTCACCTCAACCACCACTAATGTGTAGCACCCACCTGGGTGATGCATGGCAGCCATTTTGTGCCAGAACGCTCACCACACAAACACACACATATATAGAGAGAGAGACATAAGGTATTGATAGGGGGGGGGGAATAAGCTTTATAATGGCATAATGGTCTAGGAGAAGTTCTGTCTTATTTCACTACTATTTTCTGAATACCATCTGGAACACAGAGCAGGTTCCGCAGCCTCGGGGTGTCTTTTAAAAAAGCCCCTGTAATCAAATGAGACAGGGAGCTGCACAGAATATGCTCCTCCCTCAACCGGTACAGTGCATTAGCTGCAGGTGCTGCCTCCTTCTGTGTGTGCGTGTGTGCGTGTGTGCGTGTGTGCGTGTGTGCGTGCGCCTGTGGGCCTGCGTGTTTGAATGAGAGAGCTTCAGGGCAAAGCTGATCCCTAGGAATACGGTGAACTGGAAATCAATGCAAATCAAGCAGTTGTAGTCTACTAGCTACAGAGTCTACATTGAGTGCTCCATTGAATTCTGTTGAATGGATAAAAGATCAATCTGTTGCAAAGGGAAATTACTTCTTAGGGTCAATTAATTGTGGTTCAGGCCTAAGTGTGTTTGGTTAATGGGAGACAATTAAGAGACAGAGAGTCTTTCTGGGACATCACAAACACAGGCTCTGTGACTCTGTGTCATGCTTACGCAGACAGGAGCAAACAGTCCCCGGGCTTACCTCAACGCTGCCAGCGAGATAAGCCACTCTCTTTGTAATAAGGCCCTTGTTGTCTCTTCTGAACTGGCAGAAAGAGATTAAGGCAGTAAATACAGTTTTTTTCCGGACACGTGTAATGCCAAAATGTTTGCGGAGGAAATGACAGAATGAAAAATGTTTGGGTTGGGGGGGAGTTCACGCTTCACGACCCTAATCAGATATGTGTAAGCGTGGAAAGTTTGAGAAAGATATCAACGTGTCTTTGTTTTGCGTTACGCTAATTTTGTAGGCCTACACAGCTGCAGTGCATCTCCACCAGTAGTCTATCCTGTGTAGCTCTCTGGGAAGGGAATTCCATATATAGGCTTAATTACCCTGCTGAAAATTACAGCTAAAACCAGCTGGGATCCTAAACGGGTTTAAACAGTGTTTTCGAAACTTCTATTGCTGGTCAACGCTGGTTACGCTGGTAGCCAAACTGATGGCCTAGTTTACTACAGGCTGGTCAGGTGGTCGACCAGCTAAAAGTGTTGAAAACAGTTTAAAGCAGCTTGACCGGTTTATGTTGGTTTAAGATGGAATTTTCAGAAGGGTAAATAACATGCTAAAACAGTTCGACTTCAATGTTTACTTTTGGTAACCTAAGGCTAGAAACAGCATGATGATATGTAGCCTAGGCTATGTCATCAGCCAATGTTATGGCGAAATTTGGCTATAAAGACGTCACATAGGCTACATAGGCCTATACATTAATTATAGGCCTATGCAACGCCTTTGCACGCGTGAACTAGGCTACCTCCCATGAACTTCCCCACTGGCCTCCGACTACTGATCCCACCAAAAACATTTCGGTTTCTCAACTTCAAGCAGTATTTAATAATGACATTGCCTCTCCAACCGATCAAACACTTCCTCCAGGAGATGCAGATTATCAAGTAATCCTGTCCAGGAAGCAACCCGCATCCGAGTTTACCGCTGTGAATCGTTCAAAGAACATAAGAGTATTTGCTCAAAATTAAAAGTCAAATAACTTTGATGTTTTGGGCTGGAGGGACTGTTGGGAACTATTAGGGCGATGAAAGGCACACGAGCTTTAGAAAAGGAGGTGGCGGTCTGATGGGTGAGATATAAATCTGATACTTCAACTTGAAAAACACCTGACCCGTTGGCGCTGGACATTGCAGATCGGATAAAAAGCATAAAAGCTAGTAGGCTACCTGCTCTCGTCGAGGCGTTCGTCTAAAGGCATTTGCGGCTTTTCGAACTTCCAGGAAGCTACACCGTAAAATATTACATATTTGCATTTAAATCTTGTCCAGGTATTGTACTCATTTTCTATTCTGATTCGGCGTCTCGTGTATTTTTTTTTTTACTGTCGAATAAGCAGCCTTGTGCACAACGGTTTTGTTCAAAGTCATGCGCGCGTGTACCGCTGTGTTCGTGTGTCTACTCTCCGTGTGCGGCGCACAGAGCTCGCTCAGTGTCGATTCGAACCCCAACATAATACGATCTTCGGCAGAGATTGAGGGCCGAGAAACAAAGGTGAGGGGTGGCGGGTCGGTATTTTTGTCCTTTGTATCACTTGCATGCAATTCACTTTTTCATTATTATTTCATGCTTATTTTCTGGATAAAAACTGCATGTGTAGCCTATAGGTACAATATTACAAATGCCATTAAAATGACACACATCAGATGAGCACGTGCTGACCATGAATGAATTATTTTGAAGTTACACAGTGAAGAAGAAAAAAAAAGCATACATTTTATTCTGTGTATAGTAGGTTAAGGTTACATAGATACTGAACCAGCGATATTGTGTTCTGCGCTCAGACTCAGGTGCGCTGCACGAAGGACAGTGACTGCGACAGCAGGCAGTACTGCGAGCACAGAGCTAAGCCGCGCTCCGTATGCACGAACTGTCAGCAGAAACGACGCAGATGTCACAGCGACAACATGTGCTGCTCAGGAATGCGATGTGTCAACGGTGAGAGTACTCCCCAGTCGCGAACGAAGAGTCGTTACAAATACACCGTTTTGACTTATTTGACATATGTATTCTGTTGTGTGCAGTAAGATTTCAGAAATAAGGAACTTAATGTTGTTTTTTTCAATATTATTTGACCATCAATTTTTAAGAGTGATACAGTTATAATATATTATATATAGCCAACATATATTTCTTAACACAATTTTTCATGCAGATTTATGTACGCGGCCAAAGAAGATGGTCCCAGAGACCAACAAGCACAGACAGCCGCCATTAGATAACCGAAGAAAACAGAAAGGTAAGAAGACACAAAACACACAGAACTAATGAAAGTACAGAACTGAGAGGATAATGGGAGATTTATGTAAGAACCGAGAGACAATGAAAGAAAATGTTACAGTAGACAGCCGTGCGAAACATTGTGAGAGAGAAGCTAAAGGAAACAAAACAAAATGGATGAGTTAAAAGACACAAGAGGAAGTGGTTTGGGAAAGTAGCCTAGTTTTGGGAACAAAGTGATGTGTGAGCAAGAACAGGGATAGAAGAAGAGGTTTGTGCCATGGAAGACCATAGGGCCTTTGGTTCCGTTGGCAGTGTCCTTAAAACATGGTGTTTTGCTGTAGAAGTTTACTTAATCGAACCCAGATTAAGTTGACATAAGACACTGGACCCAGACAAAGAAACTCCTCTCCAACAGGAAAGTAATTCAGGAGAAGGGCGCTAACTGTGACGTTGTCCCGTCTCTAGGCCAGGAGAGGGACAAGTGCGTGCGTTCTCGGGACTGTGGAGTGGGCCTGTGCTGCACGCGCTACCTGGAGGAGAAGAGGTGCCAACGTATCCCCGCAGAGGGAGAGGGGTGCCTGCTACAAGGCCGCTCCAAGGGCCCGAGAGCCGTGGGCCGCTGCGACTGTGGCCACGGCTTATCTTGCAGGCCACTCTCTGAAAGTTACAACACCCACGGAGTGTGCCAGCCCAGCGCGAAACGGGTCTAAAAGGAAAACCACATAACCGTACCTTGGCTAGGGCAAGGACCCATTGGACATCGATGGACAGGGGCAATTTAAAACCTTTTTTGTTTGTATACATAGACATTGCCCAGTCAAAAAAATTTGTCAGCTTCTACAAACTGTAGGGTGGGCCGAGTGTTTTTACTGAACTGCACTTCCCATGTTTCTCTGTTCTGTATTTTTCTATCAAGTGTTTAACTAAGAAAGCTGTAGTGTTGCACATAAGATATTGGCCATTAAATGGATGGGATTTCAAATAAAAATATTGTAATTACATTTTTTTTTTGCTGTCCACTTAATTTTGAAGAGATGTTCGAGTACTGTATTGGTAATCGGCTAAATATTGCACATAAATATTTAGTAAAAGTTGTGTATTGTAGAAAAACATTTGATATTTTAATTCAACCAAAATGATCTATGTGATCTATTTAATCACAGCTGCGAAATGTTAGTAAAAGATCAGTTCTGCTAAATTTGGAGACTAAATATTTGTGCTGCATTTTCGTTTTGCCTCTAGGCCAAAAAACAAACCTGCAAGCAACTGTTGCAGGGAATTAATACCATTATGGCCCAAGTTCTAGTCCGACTGATTTTTTGTTTTATAAAACGATTGATTGTGCATTTCGTCACACTAGCGCAATTTAAAAATGACAAATTGAGGCATGTCGTCCATATTATACGGAACGGCAATCACAAATGCATATAACCTATGGACTAACAGGACTTTTTTTGGTGGAATGTAACCAGACTATTTGAGTCTAATCCATACAGAAGTGTTAGGGTAACATCTATAGGCAAAAGGCCCTCCGCTCCTCTCAACTGCCAAGCCTTCTCAAAGTCGGGGAAGTCCTAGCGCCCCCTGGTGGGCACTCCGAAGAAAAATGCCAAGCCATATATTGCAAGACCACACTGCTGGAAAAAGCAGAAAAGGGCAATCCTTAAAATGATTCAATGTGGAATTAGTGCAAAAAGACTTTACAGTGGTAGAGGAAAATAATTATATATACTTTATTTTGCCAAGAGAAGCAAACCACTTACAATAAAGCGTTTCAGTTCGGACACCTCCCCAAACAAGTCGTTTGATCACATGAATTTTGCTGGCAAGGCGTAGTCCTCAACTTCCAATTTGAATCCTTTTAATTTCACGTTGTAAAGAAATATTAAATACCCCCCCACCCTCTTTGGACTGGGAAATATTCAATGCAAATGGCCTAAATGTTAAGGCATTTGTATACTATATTCAGGTATAAGGAGACCGCATCTCACCTCAATATCACTCTGCAGTACTTTCAATGAGTCAAAGGTTTAGTAACAGGGTGTATCAATTTCTTGGGCGTGCCAGTTCCAGGAAATGGCAATGATTTAGTGCACCACCAAACACTGGCATGCATGGTCATAGGATTGCCAAATATAAACTTTCCCAGATCACCAAATTGTGAATGTGTGAATTTGGATTCTTTTCAGTCAGCCAATCTAAAATGGCCTCCTTACTAAAATGTGAGAACATTTTATCAAATTTGTATTGTTCCAGCAATCTACGATACATACCCAACACTGAAATTCAGATTTCAGGTTAAACGGTCCTAAGTGCATGACATCCGGAAGTCACTTTCTGAAGTACACCAATTTGATTTTAAACATTTGTAGAAGTTTGTCAAGTACAGTTGGCATGTTTACTAGGAAACCACTAAATGTTGCTAGCACAAAGCTATGCTTCTGCGAAACGTTAATCCACGGTAGAGAAATGTAGGAAACCAATGGGAGCCATTTTCAGTCAGCTGTACATAATCATGGTATATCTGGATTTAAGAAAAAAAATACTGGTCAAATCACCGACTAAACATTTAAGTGGACATCTTGCCATATTTGCTTCAAGGGCGCCCAATTTTGGTAAAAGGGTCTATACTTTTATATTCTGTAAACAGTTATCTAAAACAAAACGCTCAGCAATAATTTTAAAAATCCCACACCAGATTTAAGGTAATTTGTTCCCCTTTATTTCAGATTTTTGAAAAACAAATTTGAAGTCCTAGAGGACTTCTAAAATGCAAAGCAAAAAAACCTCAGAAGCAAGCCACAAATGCAGCAAGTTCAAACATGACCAAATTAAGGAGGGACAGATGAGGGAAAGGGCAAGACATCTCCATCGTGAGGAATGTAGAGGACTTATGGGCGAGGGGGTGAAGAGCCTGTTCAGAGCTCGCCGCAATCAGAAATGACAATCTTTTCCTTGGTCTTGCCACTGGAGGAACCGTAAGTCTCCACTTGCTCCACAACTTTGACACCCTCCACCACGTTGCCGAACACAACATGCTTCCCGTCCAGCCTAGAGAGGAGAGGGTAGAGTAAAAGGCAACGGTCTCAGATGCCTCAATGTAGTAGACTGCAACATTTGACTTGGGTTAGCCAGCACATACCACACCCTCCTTCGGGGCCGTTAAGGTAGCTTGTATTTGAGCAAGATACAATTTATGAAAAATATCTTGCAAAGCTGTGCACAGTACATACCCTGTTCAGGGACATACAGCTTGGTGTGCCGATAGTCGCGCCGATAGTCGCAATGCCACGAGAGCTTTTAACACCAATGGTCCACCATTACAAAGCTCTTGTGCTCACCCAGACCTCAACGATTGTGCAGAAGTTCTGTATTCTTACCACTTGGTGTCAGCTGTACAGATGAAGAACTGTGAACCGTTTGTGTTAGGACCAGCATTGGCCATAGAAAGAGTGCCCATCCCGCCGTGCTTCAAGGTGAAGTTCTCATCAGCAAACTTGTTGCCATAGATGGACTTGCCCCCGGTTCCATTGTGGTTTGTGAAGTCCCCTCCCTTTGGAAGAGGCAGAGAAAAATCTATGGGTGAAGATCGGTAGTACACAGCCATAGACAAATCCAAGAATCACAAGGTCTACACCAGTGGTAGGCAACCCTGGTCCTGGAGTGCCAGTAACAGTTATGGTTTTGTTAAATTTGAGCTTGATCACAAGAGTTCGATAGCCGATTAAAGGTCTGAGCCTGAATATTGTGAATGGTGAAACGCCTAGTGCCTCCAGCACATGGTCACCTGCAGTCATTGAACCCAATTACAATGAATCCAGCCATGTGGTCATAGGCTTGGATGGAGCAAAAACCAGGACCATCTCCGGAACTCCAGGACCAGGGTTGCCCATCCCTGGCCCACACTATGGAATGCCATTCGATTTCTGAGAGTGGACCAATCCTACCTGGCACATGAAACCGGGAATGACACGGTGGAAGCTGGACCCCTTGTAGCCAAAGCCCTTCTCCCCGGTGCACAGGGCACGGAAATTATCTGCACAAAGAAACAGCAGCATCAGCACAAAACTAACCAGAAACACAGAAGATGCTAGCATGGTTTTAAATATAACAAGCTATTGGGGTCCATCCCAGATGGAGGGAGAGGGAAATAAACAGCAGGCAGCGTTAAATATCGAGCCAGTGTGATCTCAGAAGTAGAAATGCGAGTACAAAAACATTGTGTAGATCAGCCATTTTAAGTTATCAAATTTTTAATGCATTTTTTCATTTATTTACCTGCAGTTTTTGGAACAACATCAGCCCTCAGCTGTTAAGAAACAGAAGGTAAAAAATTAGACTAGTCAGTCTTGCGATTCAAAATGGCATTTTGCACACTTGCTAACCGTGCAAGTCTCAATTTAGCAGAAAACTGGATTAAGAAATGCCATTCCACACTCCCCAGAGCAAGTGCTCTGGAACACAGGAATGGGGAATCACCCAGAGCCATTCAGGCAGAAGATGGCCCGAGAAGAACAGCTGCAGGGGAGGATAAGGGACAAATCGGAACAGACACCATGCAGGAGACTAGGGCTGCATATGGAAACTGTCAGAATGGAGCCATAATGGAGGGGGGGGGAGGGGGTAGAGCATTGGGTGATGGGGACAGCTGTGAGACTCAGGAATGCACACCTGCTTGACAGCATTGGCAGATGCCCATAAAGGCAGCAAAGCCCTTGTACTGCAGACAAACTCTGGAGATGGGACTTCACACAGGACAAGGTAACATTCAAAACTACAAGTACTACAGATTGCCAGTTTCAAGGGGGAAACAACTAAACTAAGTTGAATTACTAAATTGATACCCAACAAGTGCAGTGGCAATGGTCATTCACCAAGCTACCCTTCATGACAAACCTTCTGCTACAGATAAGCATACTTAATGCAGTCGTTTAGCAAGCCAAGTACACTTAAACAATAACGGCTAAAATACTACTATTAAGTCATTAAGGAATTAATGTAGTCGGCAAATCATGGTACAGCAATGTTTTACAGTTAGGCAACAGTTAGCCAGTCAGAAATGTGCCTGAAACTGAGTTTAAACCAGCATTGTTGTAACGGGTTGATTAAAAAATTCCTACAATTAGATTTCGCAATACATTATGGGTCCGTAAAAGACACCATTTACAGATACTAAAAATAAACAGTCACCAGGAACATGAAATCACTGCCTCGTGGTGACGGCTCCAACAGCACGTGGTGCCATCGTGTGCGAGCTTAGCTGATGAGCGGCTTCACTGCAGAACCAACGGATAGAAACGCCAAGTTTATAATGGCCCATTAGCCAATTTCCTAAATCGTCAAATATCGGTACAGTCCTACAATTTCAGTACATTTATATGGATATTTCACTGACGTTACACATTCCCATTCCGAATTAACCTACGACTGAGTTCCTCGAGCAGCATGAAGGATGCTCGCCCGCCTTTACACACCCCTCCCCCTTTCTACAGCTGCACACAGAAGTTTCTAGAACATACGCTTTTGTGTCACGCCATTTATCCGTTGCAGAAAGGCAGATGTCGACTCAAACCATTTTGAAGACCCAAATCTAAAATTAACCGCCGATGTCCGAACAGTCTACTATTAATATGTAATTTACAAAAAGATTGGGGTATGCAACATGGGCGCGCCTCCGCATAAGATAACCAACAAAGAGGAGCGGCCTGCGCGCGTCCATTCAATGCGCGCTCTTGTGACCGCACTGCGATGAACACAGCGGTTTTATTATTAGGAAAAGCGGGTAGACACCGGTGGTTTTTAATTGACCCTCAAATGCAACGTAAACAAAATACTACTTGACAAGTAATACCGCCGCTTCTAAAAACGCAGCGAGGGTCCAGACTAGATAAAAGTTAACGTTAGTTAGCAGCTAACGAGTCAGTCCCCGTACCGGAGATTCCTAGACCCCAGAATGTTATCCCCCCTAGTACTGAGCTCAAAAGTATGACAATGAAAATGGCGTCTGGTTAAAAATGCATGATCTAAACTGAAGACTTCAAATGCCTTGCCATCAATACGTTACAGTGCAGAGTCCAGATGTCACCGAATCGCGGTTTAAATCATAACTAACGTTAGCAAACCAGCCAGAAAAGCAACTATGAACACTACAAGACCGGGTGCCATTTACGTTAGGAAGTGCCCGAGCTACGCAGCGTTTCTAATAACGTTTAACGCTAAAACATGTAATGTTTCCCGGTAGGTGAGAAACGTGCGTTGCCGGCTAACGTTGGCCGTTAGTCGTCATAGTGAATGCACCGGTTATATTGATCATATACTAGCAAACAAACCTTTTTTTATCATGCATCAGATGTGCGTATCTGGCGTCAATTAACAAAGTGGTGGAAGTGAGGTTAAGTTCACACAGGAGAATAGAATAACGTTAAGCGAGCCAACATTAGATGGATAACATTTGGCAACTGGAATACTGCCAAACGCGTAACGTTAGCTAACAGTAACGTTAAGCAAGCAAACAAGCCACCCAATTAAACTAACGTCATCTTCGGAAGATAAATTTAACATTAGCCATTTATTCACGTGAGGAACTGTAAGTTACCTTTAGATAACGTTCGTTGAATTGCGTTCCTCACATGAATATGTTAACATTGCGAACATGGGACTGGTTTTAACTGTCTAACGTTAGCGAATTAAATACGATACCTTACCTCCATTACCACCCTGCCTAATGGGGTGTTGCCCGCGCTGATATCAAAGAAAACTCTAGGCTTAGCCATGATTAAAATAAAAGTATTGTGGTTTCTGGAAAAGCTTGTAAAGCTTAGATCCTCACTGCAGTTCCGTTGAATTGGAATAGAAAAAACTGCACCCTACGGCAATGCATATATAAGGCAAAAAGAAGGAAGCCTTAATACTATCAGACCCAATAAGAACGCTATAGTTTCTGAGTGGCACGGAGCTAACCCAATGAGAGATCACTTTGGTGAAATAAATTATAGCGTCCGTCTCAAGATAAACCTGTGCGAAAGACATGCTCGTGATTGACATTGTGTATTGTCCCATAAATGTTCAACATTTCACAGAGGAACGTGTATTTAATCCAATGGAAACTGATGGTGGGTGGGCACTGTAATTTGAGCGGGTGAAGAGGTACTAGCAAAGAAGGATAGCGGCCCGAGATATACGAGGGTGTGTCCCAAATGACCGCCATTACGGCTCGGGTTTCTTTTCAACGATCGCCTATCCGCACCTACTTTGCTAAAGAGATCCGTAATGGCGAAAGTTTATTAATCGTTCAAAAAAAATTCAGAACTGAAGATAAATTCTTTATACAAATTGATGGAAGAAATTTACATCGTTTAAATTCATTCAAGGTTCTCATGGAGCGAATTTTTCAAAGGTAGAATATGCGTACTAAAATATAATAACTAATCTACGAGATTGAAAAGTGGTCTGTGATGTTGTAGGCGACAGTATTTTCTTAGAGAAAGTAGCAAAGTGTCTAATCATTTACCAAGTTTACCGCCAAAAAAACGAAAACGTGCTCCACTGTGAGTAGCCAATGTGGCTTAGCCATCGACTGACATAAACCTTAACTTAAAGATAACCAATACGTAAATAACGATAATAAAATGTTTATATTATTTAATTCTTAATTTAACGTGTATGTAATTTGCGAATATTAGTTCAAACAATAACGCAGGATTTTAAAACCAGATAGGGAATTTCAGACTGGTCGTTAGCATAAAATATTTGCAGGATAAAGTTTTTGCAGGTTGCCAGGGGGTATTCCACAAAACAGGATTATGAAGTTATAACTGACAATAAGCCGTATGCTATCGTCACATTAGTGAGATTTCAGTCGATGACAATGCAGAATCTGCTTCAGGAGTGTGATTTAGTCATACATGCTGTTAGCTGCTAATACTGAAGAAAGTTCAGGTTATTTAACGGTATTATGAACTTGCTTTGGGGAATACCCCCGTTTTTTTTTACCGAACCAACTAATGCCTGATGCCAGGTGTTGCATTCACAAGATTACTGAATGCCTAAATTATGGTTAGGCTACTATTGCAGTGTAGATGCACTGCAACAGACAACTTAGCCTAGCATATTTGCTTGACCCTTGATCTACCTACATTGGCACAAACAAGAGAGTAACCAGTGAATGTACCACAGTAAGTAGGCCTACTGTTTTATACACAGTTCTGTGGTTTTGGTACATAGGCCTAAACCATTCAGGTCTACTGGAAACTGGCTGGATAAACAATATGGTATTGTAGAAAATTAAATGGTACTCAAATTATTAGTGGTCTACTGTCGAGAATGCCATGGTATAGATACAATTCTGGTAAAGATAAAATTTAAACCATGTTCTAAATAAGGTGATTTATGGCGCATCCTAGTTGGAATACAATCTTAAGAGCTAAGAAGAGTCAGTAAAAAATAAATATATTTTTTTATAATTTCCCCCCATTTAATTTAGCCACCACCAGATGTTTTTTTGGCTCGTCCCGCTCGTCCAAAGGTCGGACACAATTTTTAACTTTCTGGGTGCACACAACTTTCTGAGAGTGCTCAGGAGGAACCACCTCTCCCAGAAGCTGCTTGTGGCCTCTCTGTCTACCAAATGTGTAGTGTGTGTTGTGTGTGTGTGTGTTGTGTGTGTGCAGCACAGCAGCAAAGCAGCAGAAGAAAGCTCCAATCCATCATCACCACAAAACTGCTGCTCTCCCCCCTTCCCCTCCTCTCTCTCTCTCTCTCTCGTCTCTCGTTGTCTTACAAAAGGCAAAAAAAAAAAAAATCCTCTCCACACACATTTGTTTTTGTTTGTTGTTTGTGCTGCGAGCAGCAGCAGGAGACACAAAAAAAAAAAAAAAGAAAAACAAGGTTTTAAAATTTTTTTTTTCCCAAAAGCAGTAAATGGCACTAAAATAATAAATAGATGCACTAAGGGTTTTTTTTTCTAAAGTGCATATGGGGGGGATGTGCAATAGTGTCCAGTATAAAATGTGCTTTTTATTTATTATATTATATATATTTTTTATCTTACTAGAATGGTTTTATAGGGGGAGATGTGCAAAGGGGGAGTGTACAGTTATGATTTTTTTTTTTTTTTTTTTTTTTTTTTTTTTTTTTTAATTTTTTTTTTTTTACGCTTTTTTTTTTTTTATACTGGGGGATGCACACTTCTTCAATCGTTGTGTTGAAAAAATTGACAATGACAATAAAGCATATCTTATCTTATCTTATCTTACATGGGAGAGAAAATGCAAAACCGAGATTTAAAACGGGAGCCTTTTTCAACAACATATCTGTGGCAAAAATGGTCCAATTTTCAATTAATTAATTAACAAAAAACTGACTGTAACATAGCCTACATGAATTATCCTTAAAAATGTGCGATGGCAGACAGGAATTCGGGAGGCTTCATCTGACTCATTGTAGTAGGCCTTCTTGGACTGTATCCCAAACAGGTTGTTGAACCAAGTTTAGTCATGTCAGTCATAATTGGGCTAACGGTATAGTTATTAGTGTATGTAGGCATCGGCACGTTCCAAGCTCAACTTGTGAAGCCTACAAAATGAGATCCTGCAGCAAAGTTAGAAAAATTGCTCAGTTGGGCAGGAACACTAACTAGGCAACACTAGTTTACACATCAGTTGGCACTCTTATTGCAGGTAAATGAGATGAAAACTCCTCTTTCTAGCTGATATTTCTCCAGCACTCAATTTAAACTGAACTTGAAGTTTGATTAAACACAACAGTGAGAGGCATCAGGGTAGATACACCAATTATCTTTAATAACATTAATATTATTAATAATAAAAAAGATGAATATGATACACAAATAACTTGAAATGAAACCCATCGCACATCGTTTTACTGGGTCTTTATCATACAAACTGCACGTAGCTGACAGTTCCCAGACAGATGTCATAAATAAAATCAGACCGAGATAACAATGAACAGAACGGTGAACTCCAATCCTTTTAAATTCAGATTCTCTTTGAGAAGAAAGAGATCAAGAGGGAAGGGGAAGAAGAAGAACAAAGAGCCCCTCCCCTTATGCACATTTTTTCATTGTGTTTATAGTGCATATATACATACATGTGTGATATGTATGTATGTATGCATGTATGAATGTGTGTGTGTATACAAACACATTGACACACATGTGTACATGTGGTTATAGATACACATATGCACACACGCACATATATATATATATATATACATCACACTGGGGCAAACAATTATTGTGCTTTAAAATGACAATAACAGTAATATTATTAGCATCCATTTTCAATAACAGATCTCTCAGTTCTCCCAAGATCCTGTCCAATACAGAAAGAGTTCATGAACCATCAGTACATCCATTGCATTATCAGGTTTAAAAAGCACTTGCAGTTTCCAGTCAGAAATGAAACATCATAAACAGTTCAAAATGTTTTGTACGTATGCATTAATGTGTGTTTTGGAGGTGGGGTGTTGCTTCCAAAGCAAAGGTCTCAGAGGAAGTGTGTGGAGGGGTGCACAGTAGCACGGGCAAGGGCCCAGCAGGTAGACATGAGCATAGAGCCATTCACTGTCCAGTCAGCTTCAGGGTACTCGCTGATCTCAGTTCAGATGAGCAACTCAGTGTTTTATCAAAGATAATAAAAATGAAAAATAAATAGTAAAAAAAAAAACTTAAGGGTTATTATTATGCAATACTGGCACTCAGATGCAACCATCTGAGCACTATCCAGCTCATAGACATGGAGTCGTGCCAACAGCTAGGAAGATAAAGTTCATTTAAAAAAGAGAGACAGAGAACACGCAAACACAAACCGGCCTTTTTTTTTTTTTTTAGCCTGTACAGAGGGGCTGGATGGACTGGAGACAGAATGTGTCTGTGCCAGGGACCAACTGGGCGTGGCCAGATGTACACTTCTTATCAAAAACACAGCCTGAGTCACACGTCTCTTCCATTGTCAAGATGAAGGCTACACCCAGAACAGAAAGCGCTGGTGTAATTACACTTATGGACTGTTTAACACTTTTTCATTGGAAACCATGCAAAGCAGTGTGGTCAGTTGGCCTCAAGTTCACCTCCTTACAGTATGTGACATCAACCAAGGTCCAAAAAGTTTGTTTATCCAAAGGGTTTATTCTTCTTCTTTTGTTTACACTGCTTTGCTTTGAAAAATTAAAAATTAAAAAAGTAAAAAGAGCCCTACTTGGCCTTGAACCCGTCAAAAAGGATTTCCCTGTTTACAGTGCCGGGCTGGAATTCTTCAGAGACAAGCAGAAATAACCATTTCATTAAGAAACATGTCATCTTTCATTGATCAACTCGTCTGATAAAAGATAATAGAACAAAAGTTAAATATGGATTATTATAGCGAACCGGGAGCTTAAAAAGCAGTTGCCCTACAACAGTGCAGGTCTGTGCACACAGTTCCCCCGTGAAACATCCCCAGACTGGTGACACTTTACCTTCACAAGCCTCCAGCCAAACCATGCCATTGTCCTCTATATCGCTGCATTGGTTGGATTAGGTGTTATTGCGTTGGACTGAAACCTCCGTTGTAAAGATGCCAGCATCTTGTTTGGGCACCTTCTAGCAATTTGTGGTTTATGACTAAAGACTTACGGCCAGGTATCGGCCCTGGCTTCAGTGGGAGCCGAGCCTGGGACAAACCAAAGGATTCAGCACTGACTGAATTTAAAGTGGGTTCTTCATTAAAAACATAGTGGTACTGCTTGGGTAAATGTTTGGTGCTGCTTGGT
Source organism: Ilyophis sp. 1 JC-2022 (assembly GCA_022702515.1). Classification (NCBI taxonomy): domain Eukaryota; kingdom Metazoa; phylum Chordata; class Actinopteri; order Anguilliformes; family Synaphobranchidae; genus Ilyophis; species Ilyophis sp. 1 JC-2022. Next base: position 13,038,035 of record CM040404.1, on the reverse strand, counting down.
GATGTAAGATGTGCTTCCACAAAAGGACGAATTGGCGAACCCCCCCTCCAAATACATTTTCTCTCCTACCATTATCAATAAGGAAATTTCACATCATATTCAATTCACAATCAAATCAAATTTAAATTTTCCTTTTTAACAATTTATGTAAGATAATTTTTTTTTTTTTTATTGCTGCAATATTAAAATTCACTCATAACTGGGTGACTTTTTGTAACACCTGCAGGTACTCCTGGCAGTGTCTCATTCAATGTCTTTTAGTACAGCACACAGTCTTTGCAGGGCTTGATAGTAAATTACATCAAGCTGTCAGGTTGGCTGGCAAGACAGAAATATTTCAATAGTTTTAAGGAAAAAATAATTAAGTTTGAGCAATATTCTCCTGCGTGTGTCTTTTAGGGTAGTGGGATATTCCATGTCTTTTCCTTGACTTTCCAGAATGAGAATCTTTTCTATGATTTCCAAGGACAGAAATCCAACCCTGTCCCTTTTACGGCCATTTTTCACTGATGTAATTCAAATGGAATACACACTTTTTTTTTTTTTTTTTTTTTTAATAGCCAACCCATTTGATTAAACAACTGACACAATATACCCCATAACGGCATTAATTTCGAGAAAACGCCTCTACTGGTACATTTATTTCCTAAAGGTAAAAAAGTTAGTTGGATTTCAACCAGAGGGAGAAAGAGGGAGGCAACCGCTTAAAAATAAAATCTGTTGACATAGTTCATAGGGAGTCAAACAAACCCTAACATTTTTATTCTGTACAAAAGTTTTTTTTTGTTTTTTTTTGTTTGTTTGTTTGTTTTTCATTTTTTGTCCAGTATCCCCCCCCCCCCCATTTCTGATTACTGGTTGTAGATTCAAGGGGAGCAAGAAGGCTGGTTCTTAAATGATTTTTCCCACCAGGCTGCCAATGCTAGGAGATGAAGCCATTGTGTTGTAGAGGATCATGGGATAAGAGGGGTAGTGGGTCTCAGTTGTTCTCGAAGAGTGAGAGTAAGTCATCATTGCTGTTGTTGGGGAGGTCCGGGGGCCCGAGGTATGACAGTAGCTCGTCTGGGTTGGTCAGCTCTGGAAGCAACTGTAGCAGAAAGAGACGATCTTTTCATATCTACGTGAAGTAGAACACTTGCCGCTTACTCAATCATTGGAGAAAGAGACAAACTGATATACAGAAAGACATGTGGAGGTACTCACATCCAGAGAAGGTTCTGGCACTTCTCCTGGTCCTCCTAACCCAAAGGAACCTTCTGTGTGTATCCTGGTATTTTGGGAAGGGTTTCGAGAGAGCATAGGTGGCCCTGGGCCTCCAAGATGCGAATTACCCTGAAGACCCTGATGCTGCTGCTGCTGCTGCTGTTGCTGCTGCTGCTGCTGCTGCAGAGAATTGTGGGAAGGGTCTACACGGCCTGAATGGGACATCTGATTGGAAAGAGATTGGATGGTTCACAGGACGAAAAACAGACACCACATTATTTCTCACAGTCACAGTAATTCTGCAGGGTCACGCCTGTGAAATGTTTCAGAATAATGACCACAAAGCATAATGTGAAATGTAATTTGTTTTGGTAGCACAATGGATTATAAGGGCAGCAGTTTGTGTGCCCGTTTTAACTTGCTTACCAAACCCAGATAAACGAGTGCTTCTATGCTGTTGTATTATGGTAATTAACTGTATTTATTTGAAATGCAAGAAATTAACATATACCAAAATGCTCCAGCATTCAGCTGACACAGCTGTGTTGAGCAACTGGCCTTGAAACGGAAAGGTTGCAGGTTTGATTCCCAGGTAGGATCCTGCCATTGTACCCTTGAGCAAGGTACTTAAACTGAATTTCTTCAGTGTATATCCAGCTATATAAACTGGCACTATGTAAAACTGCAAAAGTTGTACAAGTCCGCTAAATGCCTGTAATATAATGTAACATGCACAGAGTTGAAAGAGAAAATGAGCTGAAATACTGAGAGGGACTTTAGTAATAACGGGTAAGGGAGGCGATCTGGTCATACCTGCGCAGACATGGGGTGCCCCGCTGGTTTGTCAGGAGTTAGGAGCCCACTTGGGAGATCAGCCTGGTAGGAGAGAGGGGGTGGTCCAGAAGAGAACTCCCCAAGAGTTGGGGTACCAGGAGTGTTGGGGAAATCCGAGAAGCCCGGTTGGTTTGAATACCCTGATGCTGACACACATAAGCACGCCAATTACTCCACAGATATGGGAGGTAACGGATCAATAATACCAATTCCATTTGAGAGGGAACTCCCAGTGTTGAAAAACAACACCGTAACATCAAAGGTCCACAGGCATATTTAACATGAGTTTGAACACATGAGTTTGTCCTTTTTCTGATGCCAAATACACCACCGATGGGCTTGGCCTTAAAAAAACACTCAATTTTGGTCTCGTATGACTGTTACATCAAAGTTCAGCATTCAGAAATCTCAACATTACTCTTTTACATTACTCTCTTTTTATACAGTCTTTCTTGCACATTATTATCAAGGGTGGCAATATATTTGGATGTCGTAGTCGCATAAATAATTTTTTTTGTGCAAACGCAGCAGTTTAAAGCATTCTTTCCGCCATTCTGAGTGTGGGAGCAGCTGGTCTTTACCTTGGCTGGGGTAGTCTGGTGTGCTGCTGCTGCCCCCTGGTGGAACAGAGGAATAGGGCGAGGAGGCTGGACCCAGTGCAGCAATCATTTCCATGACACTGGGCAGGATCATGTGACTAGGACTCAGGGTGCGGCAGCGCTTCAGAGCCGGCCCGTCTGGTTCTTCTTTGATGTGTAGGTCAGGTTTTATGGGGACTGGCTTCCAGCTACACACTGGATCGATTGTGATTTCTTCATACTCCGAGCTGGGGGAGGGTGGGGCGACGAGAGAGAGAGAAGGGACAAGAGGAGTTTTGAGAAAATGAGAAATATGCAGAAAGAGAAAGGAGTGTTAGAGCAAACAAAGAACAGTAATAATTGGGAATATCATGGAGGATATCATGGTTATGGAAAATATTAGTTAAATGTAACGAAAGACCAAATTTAATTAAAGCCGAAATTATAATCCCGAAGATTCAATCTGACGGTGGAACTCAAAAGTTTTTAAAAAAATTTCCCCCCCATTATGGAATTTTGCCAAACCTTATACAGAGAAATCAGTAAAACTCACTTCTGGATGTAGATGAGAATTCCTAGCATGTACTGGTCCACTTCCAGGCCCTCGAGAAGAGCGGTTTTACTGCAAGCAACAAAAAGGCAGACAGAAGAACCAGTCAGGCCAAGATTCACAGTGTTCTCACGGCCAACTACTGAACGCTCTGTACAGAACACAAGCACGCTCTGAACAGTGTCTGTTGAAGTAATACCCTTCCCCCGCGAGGGTGGCGGCGGGTTACTGCGACGTACTTGCACACAGGACAGCGCCAGGTCCCCCTCTCACAGTTCAGCTGCAGGTACGACTCCAGGTCAAAGCACTGCAGGGAAGGAACGACGTTTTTTTAATTTTTAAGGCATGCAAAAAAGACATTAATAACAGCAGCAGTAGGACAGCAACTATATCATCATATCATGTGTGTGCACGTGTGTGTGTGTGTGCGTGCGTGTATGTGTGCATCATATCTCCTGACCTGTATGTGCCGGCAGTCGTGGCCTCGCGCGGGCAGCTGAATGCGGCGGAAGGTGATTGGACACTTGAGAGATACCCTGATGGCGGTCTGCTCAACCCCGTCCTCTCCATTCAGTCCTGGGGTCCCTGGGATAGTGCCACTGCTGAAGTTCCTCTTTACTAAGGGAGGGAGGGCAGGGGGCGAGAGGGAGAGATACAGGTCATCCTCAGACACCTCCTGAAGACGAAAGGATACACCACTACCACTTTCGGCGGGAGGTGTCCGACGCATACAAACGGATCATGGAAATATTTGGTTTAGTCCTGTGCAACGGAATGTTATGAATCATTCCAAGTGCGAAAATTTACATCAAAACGGTTTTACAGAACCACGTAGGTAAAATAAGGTAATTTATTAAAGCTAAAGAATTAACAGCAAGGCATAGAAGTCACCTGACTGGTCTACAGCATTCAGCAGACGGGAGAACAGAAACACAAGCCAGCCACAAACACACCTTCGCCACTCAGTCGGTTTTGTATATTCAAATGCGTCCTGTTCCAGCTTATGAAACGAGCAAAGACGATGCAAACGTAACAGTAAGGGCCATTTGCATTGACCAAATATTGTTTCAAATATAAAAAATTAAAAAAACATCCATCCTAGTAAGAAAAAAAAAACAAGAAAAAAAAACAACAAACACATCCAGTATATATTAGTGGAAAGTGCTGAAACAGCACTTTGGCTGGGTAAGAGCTTGTCAACAATCGAGTGTGAGGTCATTGTAACGCACGGCGTCACGCACTGACAGGGCTGACTGTACTCACTCTTGGTAACGCAGTGTTCGGCCGGCAGGAGCCTCTTCTTCATCAGGCCCTGGAGCACGGAGCGTACGGACGGCCGGTGGACCAGCTGCAGCACAAACAGGTGCGACTGCACAGACACACAGAGACGTTATGAAATAATCATAACTTCAGAACAAGCATGAATAACGTACTTGATAGTATAGTTACTGCTGACTTTCTATTCCTGTGAAAGTCGTACTTTGGCAATACCATGTCTATTTGTTGCCATGCCAATAAAGCATATTTGAATATGAATTTGAGAGAGAATTAGTGAGTGAGTGAGACACATTCAAAGAGGGTTCGCTCCTCAAACATGTCTATTACTGTACTAGGCCAATAGAAAAGTGCAAACCGCGCAAACAGACATGGAGACATGAGTGAACTAATTTTCCAGTTGAGACAGAGAGAGACGGAAAGACGGAGGCCAAGCAACTCACGCAGCAGCAGGCAGTGACGGTGATCTGGATGGTGTTGCGGCCCGGCTGGCACACCTGCTTCAGGTAGAGGGGCTTGTGGGACGTCTTGTTGTCCCCGCGCTCGATGGTGAGCGGCGTGGCGTTGACGCTCACCTGCACAGAGGCCGGCCAGTTGGTGTTCATCTGCCGGTCCTCGTGGTGGTAGCATTTAAACTGCAGCTCCAGGTCCGGCCTGCATGCGGACACACACGGACACACACACACACACACACACACACACAGACAGACAGGTCACAGGGGGGCACCGAGACACTTGAGACAAAAACATTAATAAAAAAACCTCACTGGAGAAGCTGGTCAGGTTCCTGACCGCTATCATCGCCATGGCAGCAGTGGGAGGGGCTCACCTCAGCATAAGAGTCTTGTACACGGAGTCACGCAGCTGGAAGACGTGGTTGCTGACAGCCAGGTTGTGCTCCAAACGAAAGGGCTCCAGCACCACCCCGTCCCGTACGGGAAAGGTCAAGCGCAGGTCGTCGCTGGGGTTCCCTGCACACGGGGGGGGGGGTAATCAGTCAGTACAGGAAACGGAGCTTCAGGCCTCGACTCACAGCTCTGCCTCTCTCCTCCGCAGTTCTGTTGCCTCCATCACCACTCAGTCTCTCGCTTACTCCCGTTTAACAGCAGAGTACCGCCACATAACTTCATCAGGATATACACACTCAACCCTTTAATTATAATCATCAACCAAGGTGACGCCAACAGAAAGGGAAACAAATGTGCTTCCCAGGGGGCCGTTCACCTGCCGTTTCCTCGCTTCATCGGCTGTTCTTATCGGCATGATACTATCGCCATTTAGTCTTTTGTTTCTTTACAGATTTATAAACGCCAGCTCAAAGCTGAAGACAGACAGCTTGTACCTGAAGGTGAAACGATATTCGGATAACCGATAACCCATAACAGACCCTAGAAATGCATCAACAGACCAATGTTTCAAAATCCTGCGTGCGGAGACTACAGTTTTACCTGAAGGGGGCGGCTGCAGGGAGCTCATGTTCGGCTTGATATCGGGGAGAAATGGCGATTTGACGTCATGTCCAGGGGACATGTAAGGGGGCATGGAGCTCCCTGGAGTCATGGGTGGTGTGGGGTTCCCCGGGACAGGGGAACTGGGATACCCTGGCATTGCCCGTCCCGGCTGTGAGGAAGAGGACGAGAAAGGTTACAGACTGATGTAGCTTCCAACTAAGAAATTACACAAAACAGTGTGCATACAATAGAAGATCTACAATCAAAAAAAGATTATCTTGTGATGGTTTTACTGAATCAGTGGTTTACTGTCCACAGACATAGACACACACTGACAGTCACACACAGAGATACACACAGACACACAGAAACACAGACACAGAAACACACACACATACAGACACACACACAGAAACACACAGACGGACGGACACACACACACCCCATTGACTGGAGCCTGGTTGAATGTGGTGTAGCCTCCTCCCCCACCGGCGCCCCCTGCTGTTAGAGCGCTGAGTGTGTTCGTCTGCCCGTTGAACTGCTCAGGCTGAAAAACAAGCAGACCCCAGCCCCATGACGCGCTTCAGCATTGCACAACGCTGTACTTTTGACCCCTGCTCACAGTTTACAAACGGGCAAGCACACAGCCGCACAGGGTTTCTGTACACATAAAAAATACAAAAAAAACACCCGTATTTCTGTCCACAAGCAACTACATTCAGTTCCATCTCCTAGTCTGACAGTAAACAGTAAAGCAAACAAAAGTTCTCTCAAAGCATTAGATAACCCACCTTGTAGTACTGGCCCGGGTTTCCTGGTCCGGGCGGGTACTGACCCATGCTGGCCTGCTGGAGGGGCAGCCTCCCTGGGTAGGAGGGAGAAGGGGCGGACCTTTGGGGGCCAGGTCCGTGGTACTGCATGGGCTGCCCTGGGTAAGGCCCAACACTGCCCATTCCTGGACCATACTGTTGCCCGGGAAACGCCTGTGACAGGAAGAGAGGATGTTTCACAATGAGCTTCACACAGAACTGCAGGTTCACGCATAAACTGTGCTATTACAGACGTCTATGCTAAAAAAATAAAATAAAGAAGATCTATAAATAACATTAAATAAATGTTTAAAAAAACTGAACAACACTGCATTTGTACACAGAAACATCATCAAGTTGTTCTCATGGAGAAAGGGGCAGGAAGAGAGGCATATTTTGGGCCAGTCATAATTCTACTTACATTTTCCCCCCTGTGTTTAAAACCAAATGTCTCCACTGATAATCAGTACAATCATTAAAAAATTAAAATAAAAAAAAAGAGGAAAAAAATTGGAGTGAAGAATGATAAAAAGGAAACCAGAGCAGAACTCTCATATAGGAGTCCCCTTCAATCATCCACTATTGAACAGAGACTATAAAAAATAAGACTGTCAACAGCTTTCTGGGGATTTAGACAGTTTCCCCTTTTTTTTTTTTAACAGAGACTCGCCTCAGAGTTGTACGAGCGTTTGAGCCCCTGCTGGGGTCGAGGGGGCCCCTGATGTCCCACAGGGTAGCCTGGGTGCTGGGGCAGCCGCTGGCCCTGGGTGGTGTACATTGGGCCCATTGAAGGCGGGCGGGAGGGGACCATTCCTGTGGGGGCCATTCCAGGCGGGCCGCGAGGTCCTGACTGAGGCATGAACTGACTGTTGTAGGGGGAAGCTCCGCCCATCTGTAGACAAAGTAAATATGGCGGTGACCTATAGCACTGGGGAAGGCTGAAAACACAACTTTGCTGGTATTACAGAGGCTCAAGACCTGGGGCCTGCATCATCAAGCAGGATTACTGAGTAAAACCCGAAACATTGATAACTGGAGCCCAACCCTTTTGGCATTTCAGGCGTAGTCACTCTGAAACAGCCTGTAGGGTTACCCTGTACATTTTTTTAAATAAATGTTCTCAATGCAGATAAGATGCGTGTGACACAGCAACGTGCCGGACGAGTGTGCCAGTGCGTCCGTGCGCTTCACACAAGCTCTCGTTAAGTACTCCTCTGCCTCCCCTGTACATCAAAGGCAATAAGCAGCACGAGACAGGCTCCCCCACCTGGCCATAACTCAGCTCCTGGTTTTGCTTCTCCTGTATTGCGGCAACCGTTGCCGTGGCAGTGGCGGTTGCCGTGGCGGCCGCCGCCGCCACCGCTGCGGCAGCCGCAGCCTGGGTGAAGTCCGTGGGGGGGCGAACACCATGGGGGGGCATGCCCAGGGACCCTCCTCCATTATTAGGGTAGCTGTGGATGCAGAAGGAAGAGCACATAAGTCACCTGACACCTGAAGAACAGCATTTAAATTGCCACAACTGGTAGTGCAAAATCAAGATTGTGACACTGTGACAATTCATGAAATCACAACCTCAGCTATAGTTCTCTATTTCTGCACAAACTAGAAATTAATCAACAGTAACCATTTCAGAAACAACAAAAAAATATATATTTAAGGACGGTAACGGTTTTGTAAATGAGCCCCATTCTGTGGCCACGCATCCTGAGCCAGTCAGACGGTTCAGTGCCGTTCTGTTGAGCACGACCGCCGTAAAACGCTGTGTTCCGACTCGGTGATTGAAAGGATTTAGCGCTATGCAAATGAGCCCGCCTGCAGGGGCACGGCGGAGTGGCCGGATGTGGAGTGCTAGCGGAGCCGGTCGGTCGGCGGGTGAGTCACAAACAGGGGCGGGACACCGCGCAACGCCCCCGCAGTAGTGACAGCGGCCTGAAACTCTGACGTCTCGCAGCCCACGCACGGCGCGGTGGGGTCCCCACGGCCGGCGAAAGTTGTGTGGGCTACTCCTGCATACGCAGGGACGCACCCGGACAAGCGCACACGCACACGCACAGCGGACCCGATTCCCTTTCAGCAAAGCCAGTGACTAACAAACCCCACAATCGTACGGAAGAGGAATCACGTTCTGAACATTGGTGAACCCGGATAACACGTTTCATTTTAAATTGTTAGTAATCGGTAAGGATTTACTAAATGGCTAAAATGTGAAATAATTATTTGAACCAGGTCTGGTGTGTGTGTGTGTGTGTGCACGCTCACACACACTCGCGCACTCTCTCACAGACAGACACACACACACACACACACACACACACGTGTACTTTAGTGGTGAATTTGATCCTTCTCTGTCACACACAGCACTAGCTCCGTACCCCCGAACACTCCCACCCATGCAGTGAAAGCTGAAACATTGGTACGAGCGCGTTCCCACCTGCCCCCGTACCCCGGCCCCGCGGGGTAGCCCCCGCCCTGCCGGCCGTACAGGCCCTGCTGCATGTAGCCCTTGTTGGGCTCGGGGTAGCCCTGCTGGCCCATGAACTGCGGGGAATTCATGCCAGGGCTGCTACCGGGCATCATGTGACTTCCAGCAGAACTTCCACCAGGACCCATGGGAGCGCCCAGAACCTGCGGAGAGGGGAGAACGAGAAGAGGAGGACAGAGGAGGCGTCAGTGAGGAAATAAGGAGGCGCGAGCGACACTGAAAGACGGAGGAGGACCACAGAGATCACCAGGCGCTAGACTCACTAGGACTGTCATTGCCGTTAATTAGTCTTTTTATTCACTTGTATTTTGGATAACTTGTCTTTCACTTTTTTGTATTTATGTTGCGATTATAGTCAACTTGTTTTAATGTTCTTTCTGTGTAACTACCCGTTTTATATTTGTGCTGCTGCCCATCTTGGCCTGGTCTCTTGAAAAAGATAATTTTAATCTCAACGAAACTCCCTGGTTCAATAAAGGTGAATAATAAATAATAATAATTTCTCAGGCAGATCCATGGAACACTGAATGTATGAGTTAACGCTGAGGCTGGTGGGTACTCCAAGACCCCGGGCAACTAACCCCATTCCCATAGTGTCAAGAGTTGGTCACTTTTCAGGACTTCCCACAGAAAAAAACCCACAATTACAGAACACTTTTGACTTACAAATTCGTAAACTCTTGCCATCTGACCTAATTTAAACACGCATTCTGATACAGCCACACAATACAAAGCTATTTTGGAGTTATTTTGTATTTCTTCCTTATCGTCTACTTATTCTGCTAGTTAATTTCCCTGCTGAGTACATCATTACAAATCCTCCGTTCCACAAGGATTCATTTTCCCAATTGGTTTTTCCTGCTTTGTTAAATTAAATGTATCCGCTTCAGCCAATAACATCGTCTGTTCATAGTAGCCAATTGCACGGCTCAAATACTTGCAGTATTCTGTTGGATATTACAGAGATCAAATCTCTGGGCTCATTCTACCCAATAATCAATCGGTATCGGTATCATGAGCTGCTGGTAGGTCAGCTGTATGCTCACTATTTAAGGTGAAACTGCAGGCAAGTCAAACATTTTAAAGTCTCACATTCCTAACCATGTGTAATCATGACTGAAGGTTTAACCTGCATTTTTATACAGATAACTGCTTGAGCACCGCCCCCCCTCCCCCCACCCCACAGTGAAAAGGTACACTTACATATTAGGCACACAAAGCTCTAAATTATACACGTACAATGCAACAGTTTGGCTTCGTTCAGAAAAGCCTGCCTCCATGCTTAACATTCATGCTTTGTGACAGACTTTAAAGACTTCAGATAAACAATCTTTGCAACTTCAATAAACAAGACGACTGCCGTCTATTACAGCACCCTTTCGTACGCATTCTCACCTCTGAAGCACACTAAACTCTAAATAGACACAACGACTCAACCGAAGACAAAGAAACGCAGCGCCAAGTGACACGAACGAAGGTGTGAATCAGAGTAGCACTGTGGAGTAGTCCTTGTTTAGTTTCTGTGAACAGAACACGGGTCACTGGCTTTTCACTCGCCATCATTTTGAAATCAACAATTTTGGCAGGTGGACCAATTCAAGCAAGCGGGTATTTGTAGAGAGTAATATGCTTTGTATATCGGAGTAATCTGTCATATCAACGTTGAAATTATTTTTGCAAAGATACACATTTACCTACAAAAATACAGCCACCACATACTTTTCATGGAGGATAGCGTCAGTTCTTTCGGCTGTAACTGCAGTACAGTTAAAGCCGGTCTTCCCCGTGCAAAATGCTTTGTGTGAGAAACACTAATTCAAAGAGGAGGCTATTTTTAGCACTAGAGCATTTGATCCTTGATGATGTCATCGGTTTCCGGCGGGCCTTACCTGGCTGGGGGAAGGATTGGTCACCCCCCACACTGTGGTTACCACGGAGAGGGAACCTGCAGGCTGATTGGTGCCTTGTTGCCAGGAGACAGGGTCATACGGGTAGGAGCCGTCACTGTGGAGTAGATGGACAGGGATGAGGACCGTGACCAGATGTGTCCTATCCTGCTCGTTCCTCTTTAAAAACTGACCGTTTTATGAATTTGGCGAGGGATTAGCACTTCATATAATGCTTTCCATCTTCCCAGCTGACTGAGGTCTCTATGCCTCTGTGCCACATGAAGAGGATTTTCTAAATCCTTCACAAGTGATTATGATTTTCAGGTTTTTGTCTTAAGTGTGCGCCTGAGAGATTGCGATTGTATGTGTGCTCATGTCTTAATAAAAGCTTTTGCATTATAAAACATACAGGCTTGGTTTTATACACGACCATATGTGCATATCTTTGATGATTGTAGCAGTATATGAGGGCATGCGTGTGCGTTTGTGTGCAAGCCAGTATGTGTGCGCGCATGTGTAAATCTGACTTATGTTTGTCACATGCTCAGACTACTCTGCAAAATGTTTCCATGGAGACACTGCCGTTACTTAGATACGGGTAAGAGCAGTATCGCCAAGAGAGAAGTGATGTGTGTGTGTGTGTGTGTGTGTGCGTGTCATATGTGTTTATGTGAACGCGTGCGTCAAATGCGCGTGTGTGTGGGCCATATGTGTTTCTGTGCGCGCACGTGTGTGTGTGTGTGTGTCATATGTGTTTGTGTGCGCACGTGTGTGTGTGTGTGTGTGTGTGTGTGTGTGTGTGTGTATGACAAATGTGTTTGTGTGCACGTGTGTGGGTATGTGTGTAACCTATACTGGATAAAACAGGACTGCGCTAGCTATCCCCTTTGCTTTCCATAATTAGCCTTGATGCACAGCTTGGAAACAGCCTGACGCAGCAGTGTTCATTCCCCGAACAATGGCGTCTGCAGAAGCACACCAAAGTGCAGAACTAAACCAGAGCAAGAAAACACTCCAAGCACAATGAAAGCTGAAAAGGTGGGAGGGGCCAGTGTTCATTTGCCAAACCACAGTTTTTAAATTCCAAAGCTGCCCTAAAGAATGCACCTTGTGTGGACCCCAAACCTCAATAAAATGGTTAACTTCTGACACCATTACCCAACACTCACTATACGAGGAAACGCACCGGATACTTAATACACTGGTACCCAGAATCATGTGATTAAAACGGTGTTGTCATTACATAACAAATCAAATAATGCCTGCAATTATGTAATATTGACATTTAGTAATTACAATGATTGCAATATTAATATGGATGGGTAAACGGCATATTTTTATCTTAAAGAATACAACATGTAGAAACAATGTGAAAATATATCTTTTATATGCATTTTCTGAGGTGCCCTTAATGGACACACGGGACAGTGTCAGCTCGACTGTGCGGATGAAGACCACACCAGACACGGTGATGCAGTATCGCTGCCCGCCCAAGAGCCTACACTAGTGCTACACTGGAGTTAAGTCTGGAAGCACGTGATTCTGCTCTTTACTCTTCTCCGCACAATGGGGCCTCTTCAAGAGGCCATGGTATCAGCTGACCAAACCGGAGGCCTTTCGGCTCTGTAAATCACACCGCTCCCGGAGCGCAACGCCGAATCCTCATCGCTTAACACTTCCTTTACCAAACCAGCGCTCGTTCAGCAGCTCCAGCGCTCCGTCTACGGCCAACCAGACCAGCGACGCCCAAAACGCATCGAGAGCAGGCCCAACCCCACAGTTCTGCTCTACGATACTGTAGGTTCCCGCTGCAGACAGGACGCATCAGGGCCTGAGGTTTCTGTCAAGTTCCTCTCCTCAACCCCCCGGATGTCCGGTCCCTCTCTGCAAACAGGAAGCTTCCAATCGGAGGAGATGTGAGGACACAAAACAGTGGCCAGCCAATCAGAATCCCCACAGTGTCCACTTGGGCTCAGCGAGGTCTCCCTGGGTACAGCTGTGCAAAGCAACACAACTGCAGTTCCCTCCTCCTGTTTGCAGTCTTTTCGATTTGTTTAATTTGAAGCATTTCTCGCCGCTACATTCACAACTTTACTGCTCTCCTGTCTTGTGTTCTACACGCCTGACTTTCTCCCACCGTAACACGAACTGAAGTTGAAAGTCACGCTAATTTCAAAGTAAGGCTTCCTACGAGAAAAAGTCTTCGACAGGGCACTTTCCAAGTACATGAAATAGCATTTGAAAAGAGAAATGTTCTATACCAGATCCCAGGCTGCTGAAAGCAGAGATGGACTGTGATTGGCCAATGGCGAGTTCCGTGGATGTGGATGGTCAGACAGGGAGGGATAAGCCATACAGTGGCACAAGGGTGACCTTGGGGGGTGAACTGACCTGTGTGGCGTTGGAGGCAGGGCAGGTTTCATGGAGTTGATGGGGTTCATCGGAGGGGCGTTGGGGTCAGCACGGAGCCCCAAAACTCCTCAACCCAACAGGCAGCCTGAAAGCGAGACCAGTGGATACATTACTGGAGAGAAATTGGCAAACAGCAGAGTAAACCTTTGCAGAACGACGTGGTTTTAATCGAACATTGTGTACCTGCAATTTTCTATTGCTTGAGGCAGAATCACTTTTCCGATGCCACAAAAATCCATGCCTCTCGACACAGCTTGTACAATTATTTTTTTTATCAGTGTTTGTTTGCTTAGCAGATGCCTTTAACCAAGATGACTTGCATAGTGAACATTTTTTAAGATATTGCCCATTTATACAGATTTTTATTGACTGCATTCAGACTCAAGGCTAAAATGGGCCATCAGAGAGCTGCATAAAGAGGCCTTCTGGTCTTAAGAGAATCAACACCACTCTCACAAACGTGCTTTGTGTCAACAAGGCCAAACTCCTACATCCGAGAGCGGGAAAAAGGTAGTTCGGTTTTGATTCTATTTACACTTTCGCACTGATGGCGTTTTCTCCCTCGCCGCTCCGGGTGCTGTACTGGGGAGACACCGTATTTCGGAAAAGACACGCAGACATTTTGTCTGGACAATGAACCGCAGTGGACTCCCCAGCATACCGTGTACCTACTCTCACATAACACACTGGCCTGTGGACTCCCCAGCATACCGTGTACCTACTCTCACATAACACACTGGCCTGTGGACTACGCAGCATACCGTGTACCTACTCTCACATAACACACTGGCCTGTGGACTCCCCAGCATACCGTGTACCTACTCTCACATAACACACTGGCCTGTGGACTACGCAGCATACCGTGTACCTACTCTCACATAACACACTGGCCTGTGGACTACGCAGCATACCGTGTACCTACTCTCACATAACACACTGGCCTGTGGACTACGCAGCATACCATGTACCTACTCTCACATAACACACTGGCCTGTGGACTACGCAGCATACCGTGTACCTACTCTCACATAACACACTGGCCTGTGGACTACGCAGCATACCGTGTACCTACTCTCACATAACACACTGGCCTGTGGACTACGCAGCATACCGTGTACCTACTCTCACATAACACACTGGCCTGTGGACTCCCCAGCATACCGTGTACCTACTCTCACATAACACACTGGCCTGTGGACTACGCAGCATACCGTGTACCTACTCTCACATAACACACTGGCCTGTGGACTACGCAGCATACCGTGTACCTACTCTCACATAACACACTGGCCTGTGGACTACGCAGCATACCGTGTACCTACTCTCACATAACACACTGGCCTGTGGACTACGCAGCATACCGTGTACCTACTCTCACATAACACACTGGCCTGTGGACTCCCCAGCATACCGTGTACCTACTCTCACATAACACACTGGCCTGTGGACTACGCAGCATACCGTGTACCTACTCTCACATAACACACTGGCCTGTGGACTCCCCAGCATACCGTGTACCTACTCTCACATAACACACTGGCCTGTGGACTCCCCAGCATACCGTGTACCTACTCTCACATAACACACTGGCCTGTGGACTACGCAGCATACCGTGTACCTACTCTCACATAACACACTGGCCTGTGGACTCCCCAGCATACCGTGTACCTACTCTCACATAACACACTGGCCTGTGGACTACGCAGCATACCGTGTACCTACTCTCACATAACACACTGGCCTGTGGACTACGCAGCACGCTGCCGCATCAAGACAGGCCCAGAACAAGAATATAACGTGTACGAAGGAACACAGTGTACTACTTCCCGCTCAGGCTGGCAGAGATGACCACAGGGGCATTTAATTCAGAAACGGGCCATCGTGCAGTCTGCCCACCTCAAAATTAATGAGAAATGCAGCCCTGGTTCTTGGGAGCTGCCGAGCGCATTCATTTGAAGAAGCAGAAGATTTAAAAATCCCCTTGGTATTTTGAGACTGGTCAATAAAATTTAAAAAAAGAGAAAAAAATTACCTTGACATGAAGAAAAAGAAAAAAAAAGGCATTCTCGGTTCAGCCGGCATGCGTTACACTTCATCGGACATGTTATTATCAGGGCTTATACGTTCTTAACATGAGGCGGCTGGATAAGACACAAACAAAGAGCTTTATTCCAACTACTGTCCACTGTTTACCTTCTTAAGAACACCACTCCCTATATGTAAGTATTGCAGTGAACACTTTAGGGACCAGTTTTACAAATGCAATACACCCCCCCCCCCCACCCCACCCCACACACACACACACACACACACCTGAAATTGTGCAATTCTTAACCGCTTTTGAGAAAAATGAGACGGCTCACCCGATTAAACCTGATTAATCTTGCCCGTTTGACTAATTGTTCAAGCAGCATTTTGAAATTTTTCAAGCAACGCTGGCAGTATTAGAGTTGTACAGAGAGCAGAACTAATTTTATTCCGTTATCACGTGGTCTGGTGGGTTACACGTAGAATACAAAGTGTTTCGCAATGAAACTCAACATCACTTGGTCGCGTTTGTAAACCTAAACAGACACAAAAAGTGAGATCAGGTGGAAAATTTTCCAAAAAGATGAAGCATCAAAAATAACTTTTCCCAGCTGAAGAGAATGGATGGGAAGGTGAGATTTGAGAACTGGCATTACTGGGAAGAAAAGCAGGGCGAAAACTAGCAGCACTGTCAAACACAGAGGACCGGACTGACACAAAACTGGAATCCGTCGAGGAAAAGCCGAACGGCGCAGGAACGCGCGCACACACGAGCCGCACTCATTTCAAACTACAGATCTAAGTACAAGAGATTCTCTGAAACCAGCTGCCAGAAAATGGGCAATTAGGTTCTGGGATTTAATTTAGCCCAGGCTCCAAAGTACTGAAGCCATCCTGCCTCGCAAAGGAAAGAATTAAGGGAGCCAATTACTCTGCTGGACGAGGACAGGGAGAAAGGCCAGAGCCAGCAATATCATGAGCAGAACCGAGCTGATAAATGCAACTGCATGTGTAAGTGTTGCCCTTCCCAGAAATTAGCGCACCAGCAAAAAAAAATAAAAAATACTGTAAAGAGCGGATAATGGAATTGTAACGGACATCCCAACGCAAACCGCTCCGTGTGTGCCAGGTGACTGACTGCGCCGCAACCTTTCCAGATGGTGTGACATCACAATCCTGGCTAGCATTAGCATACTTGGACACCTCGGCGCGGGCAGCCTCGTTTTTTAGCGGGGAGCTGAGCTCCCCCCCCCCCCACTGCTGCACCACCGTCAAACAGACCGTTTGTGCTTTTAGACCCTGCTGCTGCTGCTACTACTGCTACTACTACTACTGCTACTACTGCTGCTGCTGCTACTACTACTACTGCTGCTACTACTGCCACTACTACTGCTGCTACTACTACTACTACTACTGCTGCTACTACTGCTGCTGCTACTACTGCCACTACTACTGCTACTGCTGCTACTACTGCTGCTACTACTACTGCTGCTACTACTACTGCCACTACTACTGCTGCTGCTGCTACTACTGCTGCTACTACTACTACTGCTACTACTGCTGCTGCTGCTACTACTGCTGCTACTACTGCTACTGCTACTACTACTACTACTGCTACTGCTACTACTACTACTGCTACTACTACTGCTACTACTGCTACTGCTACTACTACTACTACTGCTGCTACTGCTGCTACTGCTACTACTACTACTACTGCTACTACTACTACTACTACTACTACTACTACTGCTACTACTGCTACTATTGCTACTGCTACTACTACTACTGCTGCGGCTCTCACTCCTCACACATGAGGAGCTTAGGGCTAAAAATAGCACATGGATTACAAAAAAAAAAAAAAAAAGAAGAAATTAAATGAACGTACGTTATGAGAAAGATCAAAGCTGCGGGGCTCGGGCTGATGTTTGTGTCGACCGATAGCGAGGTGCTGAAGCAAACTAGCAGTTAATTTTGAAGGAAAGGGGGGGGCTTAGGATTCTTTTGTGCCAGCACTGGCTCCATGTACCGACGGCCCCCCACCCCAGCCCACTTTCTGCCACATCTCAGGGATAAACGCCATTAGCTGACGTGCTAATGTTACAAACATCATTGCCTTTCACCCTCCCTTTTCCCTGTCACTGTCTCTCAAGATTTAGGTCAGACAGCCTGCAGCTTGGAAAGAGATGGGGAGTGTGCGTGCGTGTGCGTGTGCATGCATGTGTATGAGCATGTGTGTGTGCGTACATGGATGGGTGTGTGTGTGTGTGTGCGCATGCGTGTGTATGCGTGCGTGTGTATGTGGATGTGTACGTGCATGCGTGTGCGTGTGTATGTGTGCGTGTGTGTGCGCGTGTGTGCATGGCGGGGTTTAACACAGAAAGAGAGAGAAGGACACCCACAAGGATAATAAGTGTGAGGACGCAAACCTGCAGGCAGAGTGTGGGCTGAGAAAGAGAGAGAGAATAAGGGAGGGAGGGTGAGAGAGAGAGGGAGAACAAGGAGGAGCTCAGCCCAGTTGACTACGGCAGACGAACCAGTGCTGTACTGCGTGTTACACACGCACGCATGCACGCACGCATGCATGCATGCCTGCAGACACAGACACGCGCGCACACACACGCGCTACCCTAATGACGCTACCCAGGCAAATACTTCACTGTTCTAATGACGGGCCCGAAGGGGAGATCAGAAATGCATATAACAGCACAAATACATAAAACACTACTGCATGTACAACCAGGAACTGCACGGACAGAGTGATCTATGCAGAGCTAGTTACAGGTGCTCCAGATGATAAACGACAGCTTGCGTGACCAGACTACTGAGGCTGGAGACGCTTATCGCCGACAGGACACACACAGGTCACTGGTCAGCGTGTGAGACTGATCCTACACACAGGTCACTGGTCAGCATGTGAGACTGATCCTACACACAGGTCACTGGTCATCGTGTGAGACTGTTCCTACACACAGGTCACTGGTCAGCATGTGAGACTGATCCTACACACAGGTCACTGGTCATCGTGTGAGACTGATCCTACACAGAGGTCACTGGTCAGCGTGTGAGACTGATCCTACACACAGGTCACTGGTCATCGTGTGAGACTGATCCTACACACAGGTCACTGGTCATCGTGTGAGACTGATCCTACACACAGGTCACTGGTCATCGTGTGAGACTGATCCTACACACAGGTCACTGGTCAGCGTGTGAGACTGATCCTACACACAGGTCACTGGGGTGTGACACTGATGCTGACTGCCAGTCGCCCGGCTCGTCGGTCACATGTTGGACCCGACATGGTGAAAAGCCTGGCTGGGGGGGGGGGGTGAGACAGGGATAGAATGAGAAACCTCACCCCTCTCCAAAAATCACACAGACCTCGGCAAAAACGGGTACGGGGAAAACGCGGGCCGCAGGGCTGGGCGATGGAGCTCTGATGTGCACCCAACCAGTCAGTCAGCCCACATCACAACAGAGCAGCCCCACCCCCTCAAAGTTTCATTAACAAGCTGAATGGTGCTACAGCAGAGCACAGCCAGCCACCCTCTCTGACGCCCAACCTCCCTTCACACCACCCCCAACACCCACCCCCACCCACCCCACCCCTCCCCCCACTACAACAGTTCACAGCAGAGACTGTTTCTGCCTGGAATTAAGGCGACACTCTTCCTTACGACCACCCCCCACCCCACCCGCAGTGTTTTCCACCTCCCAAGTTCCACCTTTCCTCCACCCCTTCTCTTTTTTTAACTTTTATTTTAAAAATCTTTTTACCCCTTTGCTTCTCTATTCAACCATAATCCATCACACTCACTCATTCACTCTCGCTGCCTCCTGATCTGGTGGAACTGCAGATAAAAGTTCAAACTAGGACACACACTTTAGTCAGTACAGCAGTGATATGGCTTTTTACTCCCCCAGCACAAAATGAGGTTTGGAGCCACTTCAGTTCAGATGGGGGGGGTGTCCTGCTAGATAAATGGCTTGGCAGACACTCAGTAAGCACCGAGCTCACAGTTTTAACCGAGTTAAATCGGCCGTAATGTCAGCTCCCAGTAGGTTTAATTAGTCTTTGGGGGCAACAAGGCAAATGTAATCGGGATGCACACGGTTCTGAATGTACATATTTGAATGGGGGGGGGGGGCGGCCGGAGGGTTTCTCTCAGCAGAGGCTCTTAATTGAGGTTGCACCTATAAAACAAACGGAGTCACCTCTGCCAAATTAACCCTATTGTCCAGGCCACCTCCCCCGCAATGTCAGCCTGCCCAAGACATGACCATCAGAGACCCAGGACTCACCCCTCAACACACCCCAGTGACTACAGCCCTCTTCACTGCTTCCACGGGGACAGCAGCAAAGCACGTTTAAAAGAACCCCCCACACCCCTCAAAGTTTCAAGTTGTCGATTCTGAGTGGCGGTCGTTCAGCTGTGTAAAAGCACCAGGCCCTCGCCCCCTCCCGACAGTCGCGAAACACCCAAACACAGCGCACACCCGCAGCAAAGAAACCCACACACACAAACCCGTCAAAGTCAAACGGAGTGTAGATAGGGCTTACCTCTTTCTACGGTTTAGCGTTCCTACGGATACGAGGCCTGTCGTGCAGCCCTGGAACCCCGGGACCCCAGCGCGGAGAGCTACGCGGTTTGGCAGAAAAGGGCCTTGGAACTGCTGCTCCCTGCCACCACCATTCAAAAAATCCCAAATGGACAGAGCCTAAGGGGTCACGTGACTGGCCTCAGCCCCTCCCCCTGTGACAACCCCCCACGCTCACGTCCTTTGAGGAACGGTCTGGGAGGAGACTCCAGGATTACTGAGGGGCAGACCCCTCCACGGAACATTCCAGAACATCACTACGGTGTCAGACAACACACAACTTCACACTCCTGTATAAACGTTGGGGGGCCCCCGGCCACTTTCACAAGCTCCCGCGCGTGAACGCACGTGTACGCACGCGCACACTGGCCCAGCAGATCCCTCGACTGCAACCAGGAAACACTAATACAGACCGGACTGCTGAAACGGTATACTGTGCCATCGCTGTAACAGAGATCTGGTTGAGGCAGCCAATTTAAATGCAAAAAGAGAGGGAGAGTTGAACCAACAGTCGTAAAATCATTACCCAGTGTTTCCTGGTCACTGGCACAATTGCAAGCTCACATATCTGAAATGTGTGATTTCACAATCACTGCCAGCTACAGCAGAGCTGGAGGGCTGGAGGGCAAAAAAACCCCCAGAATGAAACCAAAGGCTTATCTAAGTCAGTGAGGGGGTCAAAGGTCACCCCAAACAACAATGGGAACAAACTCCTCCTCACAGAAACAGGATGAGAATGTCTCCTGTACCTCCCCTTGGCTCCAATTCACATCTCATGAATAACAGGTAAGATCACTTTGATGGTGGTTTATACAAGACTTTATACACAAGCTGGGTTAAGCTAGAGGTTCCACTGCTGTTAAGGCCATTTAAAATGTGCAAACTTCACTATATGCCACTGTAGGCCCACAGTAGAATCTAAACATTTATAGAAGGCTTTGTGATTGGATTCCACCACGTGGCAATACCTTGTGTGTTCAGCGTGACTTCACTGCTACAGGCACAACCAGTTCTGGACAAAAGCACCGGCGAACGGCGACTGAAAGCAGAGCATCTCCTGCTGGTCACGGAAGCATTTCTGAATGCAAGTACTGTCACAGGGAAACGCAAACAGTTTGACTGATGCATGCCACTGACACCAACCATATTTACATATGTACATACCCTTACCTACTGTTCCAAATCAGTTCATTTGTAATCGGTCTGGTACAACGGGATATTTCTGTCAGTGGCTGTGTACACAAGAAAAAGTTGTAAATATCGGTGTGGAAGTAAGTACAAAGGTTAGTCTTAACTTGCTGAGTGAGGAGGTTGTGCTTTCTCATGTTTGACATCCTTATATTTACAGGTCTTGTACACCCATGTATATGGCCTGCCTGCCAACTCATAAATCAATGAGTGCAGTCCATCTCCAGCACTCCCTGCACATACATGCTTGCTCCTGTTGGGGGCAGCGGTGTCACTCATCCCCTGTGTCTGGCTGAGCTGCGGTGCGAGAGGGGATGGAGGAGCGGTCTCGCAGCAGCGCAACCAAGAAACGGCCCCGCCCTGGCACCGGTTGGCTTGCGTACCAACCGGTGCCAAGTCCAAAGGTAGCAAGACACACGCTCCGCACCAGAAGCCTGTCTGCTCGTCTTTTCCCTGTTACTGTCTAACACATGCACACATGGACACGCGCACACACATGCACGCGCACACACGCGCACTCACACGCACATACGCCATACACACAGGCACACTAGCGAGCACAGCCACACGCATGCATGCGCACACACACACACGGGCGCACACACACACACGGGCGCACACACACACACACACACACACACGGGCGCACACACACACACACACACTCCACTGTTTCATATTCAGTCACATTTATAGCTCACAGTAATGGATGGCTAGATGAAAAAAAAATAAAATAAAAAATAAAAAACCCTAAAACACTCCACTGTCATCACGTTATCACTGTGTTCACATTGGGTTTTGATCAGTGGCAGAGACGGCTACAACACTGCATACGCAAGTTGCAAAACTCCCCAAGTAATACTAGAAAAGAAAATTAGCAAAACATGTTAATTACCCGTCTCACAATTACAATTACCCGCAGATGCCACAGAAAAGAGTGACAGCTTGTACCCCTGGGTCACGCATTTCCGCTTAAAAGGGCACAATGGACGACTGCTTGTAGTCTCGACTGCAAGCGGGAAATACTGCCACAACAGCGCTGTGTTAGAACAGACAAGTTTACTGATCACACAATGGCCTCCCTCCTCCTCCTCTCCTATAATTAAGACTTTCTGCTTCAGAGCTGTGACACTAATAGGAATTGTCACATTGTATCGATCCCCTCCTATCCTTTGTTGTGCTTTTGACTGTCCTTTACAAAAGGGCGAGTACACTTGTGTGTTCAAGGGCCTCTCTGTGCGTGTGTGTGTGTGTGTGTGTGTGTGTGTGTGTGTGTGTGTAGTAAACTTCAACCCGCAGCTCCGCAATAGCTAATCTAACCCCCCCCCCCCCCCCCAACCCCCGAACCTTCCCCCCGCCCCCCTCCTCCCCACCCCCACCTCCACCTCCAGGAGCTGCAACGTGACTTGCCGAGCACACAGCCCCGGCCCTCTCTCTCTCTCTCTCTCCCTCTCTCCCTCTCTCTCTCTCCGCTATGAGGTGAAAAACAGGTTGGCTGACTGATCGACCGGCTTATGAACACTGACAGGAGCAACTTGCCGAAGTCTGCCGCACAGACGGCTTATTGCCGCGCTCGCTCTGCTCTGCCTTCTCCCTCCCCCCTTCTCCAAGTCCCCTGCAGAGTTTCAATATGCGTATGACAAAGACCCGCAGAGGAACAAAGAGGCGGGAACGTTTTACAGCTGCGTGTCCGAACAATATTATTCAGCCCGTGTCTCCACAATAGTTGTTTTTTTATTGTTGTGATTAGTAACGATAGTCCTTTCCGTTTCCTTTAGATTTTCGGGCCGCTGACGATTATGACATTTGAAACCACTTTTCGCACCTGAACTCAAATCTATTTTCAGCTCCTTGAATCAGATAAGTCTGTATTTGGGGCATTGTTTCCTGACACTTTCACACACGGATTCCTACAGTAAATCAAAGTAGTTCAGACCCAAAAGCAGACCAACAAACAACCCTAGTGGCAGATTGTGTGGCCACGACACCATCAGGGTGTGAAATAAACACCAGCCAAATGCTGGTAAGACTTTTATTGTGACTGGTAAGATTTTTACTCTAGCAGCCACTTTGGCTGGTAACCAACCAGGTTGTGTTATATTGTAAAAGGTAATGTGGCTGGTAAACTATTGAAAATGGCTGGTGATTTTTAGAATCCACAACCCACTCGGGCCAGTGGGTGAAAAAGTTAATTTCATAGCCAGCAACCATTATCAGTAACAGCAGCACAAAGAAGGTTAAATTAGAGAAAAAAGTTGGGTATCAACAGAAGATAATATAACATTGGAAATGGCCTCACGTAATGCCTTTGAATTATTTTGAACTACGGTACATTAGCAATGCCATACTGACTTGCTGATACAACACTATTAGCTCGCTAGCTAATGCAACCATTTCTAACAAAGGTAAAGCACGAGTACAATCTAAAATTGCATTGATACAAAATGGCCCTAATTTACAACATACTGCTGCAATCACATTTAAATTCAAACTACACTAACTTGACTATCTATAGCATATACAGCTACTCAAACAATCCTTTAGCACTCAAGTCACTGCCTGCAATAGCAGGCTGCTGATCTTACTTCAATTAGTTAGATTTCAATAAGAACTACATTGCAATACCAATGTATCTGACAGTCAGTTGATAAAACGGATACTAAATGCTGTCAAAATAAAACAGCCTGCCAACATTACATGAGGGCCCCTGTCACTTATGCACTTATGGTACGTTGGATATAAGCATCTGACAAATGAGTGTAATGTAATGTCACACAGCCAAGTAATCCTGTCATTGTTGACTTGAAGATTGATGAATTTGTTCATTTGCTGTACAGACAGACCACAGAGTCACCTGACTGACAGCAGTAGAACGCATCAACAAAGATAAGATAATTGAAGAGTGTTTTACCAAAACTCACTCAGTCCACGCTTACCAATCTTGAGAAAATCAATACTTCTACTGCAAATTGGTGCAGTTTTTCTTTTCCATGAACGTTCATGTTTTAAGAACAATAACGTAAAAGTAAAACTGCAAATATCGAACCATTTATCAGAAAAGTACCGAGTTTGATTTTGACCAAAAGTGAACCGAGTGACTTTTTGGAAAAACACTCCTCAATTCCCAGTTAAGGTGATAAAGGGGAAGGGTTACGGGGTCCATTCTTGGCACCTTCGGGAAACCAGCAACATGATAAATGAAGACTATCTGTTGAAGAGATTGCCAGGGCAGTGAACAGGGCGACCCATAAGGATTGCTGAGCCGTGATCCATCAACACCCCATTGTGCAAGAGTGCCCTAATCTGCAGAGACTGGAATTACCTGATAGTCATCAGGAATGTTATGAGGCCAGGTAGAGATATATGACACGGGCCCTGCCGTGTCACACCTGCAAGGCAAGTAGGTTGGCATGACGACTGACAGTTTATACTGGGGATTGTTAAACGGGAGGTCTCTCTGCCAGCCAGTGTGCCTCCTTCCAATATCACCGCCACCTTATAGGTTTCCACGGCGACCCATTAAGTCCCCATTAAGTCATAAAAGTGACAGGTTGTGTGAGCTTATATCCACTTTGGCCATCGTACCGTTCGTAGTCCAGCAATTATCCTCGTCTCTCTAAAACCAGCCGATTTTTTTGGCACAAATCTCAAAGTTGCACACGGCTCCATCCAATTGGCTTTGATCCGACTGCTCAGCCAAAACATTAACAAAAGACCTTTAACTTCTGGTTCTCTCTCTCAAGGATTTTCTGCACTTTCTTGCCAAGTATACGCAGGTAGTTCAGCAAATATGTCTTGCAAAATGAGCCGTGTAGTCTAGTAAGGCCAAAATGGATGCCAACGCAATAGTGCCAACGCAGAGCAGATGCACTCCCACCTCTATCTGACTCACCTGTGCGTGAGCAAGCACATTATCACGTGTGGAGCTGCACACCGTACCGTAGACCCGGTTCAGGTTGCTGTGGAAACGCCTCATGTACAGAGCAGCTGACCCACTGCCACGGCGGGTCAAACACACCCGTTCTAACACAAGGCACCTGGTCTTCTCGTTTCACAAACGGCACCTCTCCCTGAGAAACAATTCAAAACCCAAGATGGCGGAATCGATAGGAATTAGCCACTGCTCCCTGGGGTCAAATTCTATGATGTTCAAATAGCGCGCCTCACCTCAAACATGCAGTAGGCTTCCTTTCAAGTTAACATCAGTTCAAAACACAATCCTAATTCCACTGCCTGTCCACAAACATTCAGTCTCAAAGAGGCTGTAAACTACTGGGCTTGGCTCTTACGTCAAGAACGCTTACCACTACTCCGTATTCCATACTTTCGTATCCGTCACCAAGAAGGCCTTACGGCATTCTCACAATCCAATTAAAAGCAGAAGTACGGCCTACTCCTCTGCAGAAGTATCTTAGTAGAGAGAAAAGAGTAATCCTTGTCCCGAGCCGACACCATGTTTTTTTGAATGACAATTTAGCAGCCTGGGCTACACTGGAATGGAGTGGTGGTGCCGAACATCTGAGACCCAGAAAACCAGCAAGAAGCTGATCCAGCTAATCCAATTACTGCATATGAGGAGGAACAAAGATCAGTGTGGAACAAAAGCCAGAAGATACCGCTGCCCTTCCATGAAACCCCCCCTCCTCCAATGTCTCCTCTGTCAGATTAAATGGTGTTGGCATCCTCCAAGATGATCCAGCCACTCGTGGATTTGCATAAAGAACATGAGGCACGGCGCCACGCATCTCGACGCAATCGCCTCACGGTACGGACAGGGGGGTGCAGAGTCAGCAGGGGAAACGCTGGTAGAACCCCTAGTCACCACACAGACAGGGGGTGTCAGCAGGGGAAACGCTGGTAGAACCCTTACTCACCACACAGACAGGGGGTGTCAGCAGGGGAAACGTGCGAACCCTTATTCCTACCGTAGGGAGTGGTGTGACAGATGACGGAGCAGCTGGCCTTATTCTGCACTCTCTCATGTCACGGCCGCGCCCCTGTGTGGAATCCCAGGCTGCACCAATGCAGTGTCCTCTGTTAACCTGGGAGCTCAGGTACTTCCAGGGACGTCACCTCAAATGGGCAGCCAATCCACCACGCTCTTTCCACTGTATTCCCCAGCAGCCACAGGTGACAAGAGGCACCTGAGGCACCTAAAGAGCGACGAGGATGCCCTGCTAAAGAAACATCCTCCCTTGCCTAAGCGGCACCACAGCGAGCCTCGGAACACCCCGCCCCCCCCCCAGGGGATTCAACCCAGGGAGGCGTCGCGAAACCGTGCGCAAAGTCACGACCCGGTTGCGTCACCCGCGAACACCTCTTCCCACGCCTTTAAACTTGTGGAATTTACCCTGCAGTGTTGTGACGGTTCGGTCCGTGAAACGGTTTGTATGCGGGCAACACTCGCCTGTGTGGGCGTGTACATCCCCACAGAACGCCCAGCCCCGCCCCCTCCCTGACTCACCGCTGCTAATGCTCCAATCAGCTTCCCTCTTCTCCTTCGCATCTGAAGTCAGGGACACACTCTCTCATGCAGGCTATCAGTAGGTGATTTTCCATACAAGTGTTTTTATGCAAATTATGTCGTATTGAATAAAAAAAGGCTTGATGACAACGGCAAATATTGAATAACATCCCCAAGGTTTGCATTGAAGTTTTTACGTTCGCTTGAGGTGGATAAATGTTTTATTCGATAAAAAAAAATGCGATAAATTGCGATGGAAAGGCATTCAGTGACACAACCATGGGCTCAATGGGGAAAAAATGCTTGTGTTTTATGCGCTTAAGATGAGATCAAAGAACAGATCTGTGGCTTAGCAGACAGCAGGAGGAAAATTAAATGCCCCTACTACTTTTTTTTAAATAATAATTTTCACTGCACTTTCAGATTTTTTTATGATAACCCTTGTTTTTTGTTAGTTTTTATTTTAATTTTTTTACTCATTCTCCTTTTACCAACATTAGATTAACAAAAGTTTTAAAAGTTAAGAAATCTCAGTGACATATTTTTGGTAAAAATGCTAATTTAAATAAGTAAATTCAAACAACATTTTTCCAATACAAAACTCCCTGCATTAGGCTGCATTGCAATTAATTCCCTTATAATTGCCCTCTCCAGGACATCATGTTTGCAAAGTTTTTTTCAGTTCTTGTTTTTTTTTTGGTTTTGCTGGAGGCACCATCCCTTCTGTCCTCCCCGCTTTTTCTCGCCAGCCGTTCAGAAAATGATTTTTAAAAAAAAACATTTTATACGTCCACACTTTTTGCGAAACGACAGGGCTGGCGGCGCTCGCTGAGCTGAGGACAGCGGGAGTGCATCAAGCACAGAAAAACCGTCTGCACCAACTGTGGGAGTTACACCTAATTAATTACCGCTTCCTGCAGTGTAGATAAGTGTCAGTCAGTGTGTCCCCTTCATTTACTGGTTAAATTACGTGCAATTGAACGGCGTGCGCTATTCATTCCTTTCACACACCTCGCCTGCGTCAAGCCACGCGGCCAATTATAAAAGGTAAGCTTGATTCTTCAAAGGCCGAATTTGTGTTATGAAGAAACAGTGGGTCCAAGGAGGTTCTTTAAAGTCAAATTGTCTTTACCTCTGGGTGCCTCTTACCCACTTCCTGACCAGTATTTGGTAACAACGTACAGGCTGGTAAGTGGTTTCTGGCCTACGTCAGAGATGATATAACATTCGGCTTTGCTTACTGGTGTGTATATGCGCCTTCCCACGCCTCGTCAGGTGACTGCCCCCCCCGGGTCTGTGTGCAGGCCACAGAGGTAACCTCCAGAGCAGGTCCTTTGTGCTGAAGAACAGGGCCAAGTACACAGGTCCTCACTCCACACACACAAAACCAGCTTTCAAAATGGCAGGAAAACCTGTTTATCGATCCTTTTTTGTTCTCTAAAACGAGGCCTTGAACAACCTACTGCAAAATGTTAAGTCGTTTGATTTTGACATCCACCTCTGAGAAAGCACTGACTGAGAACCCTTTTGTGGGGTTTAATTGGTGAGAGTGCAGCGGTGACCATATCGCTAAAGGCCGCACGCAGAAATGGTTTTATTTATTCACTCTTCTCTCGCAGACCAGACCTGGAGTTTATCCAGCTCCAACTGCCATTCCGCCACCGTGATTGCAGCATCAGCCAACTTACTGGAGAAGCAGGCAGTAAATTACAATGTCATGTGACTCTCATACCAACAAGAGCTGAGGAGAATGTATAAAACCTCAGATTTGCATGTTCGGTATTCTACAAAATGAAAACACATGAGCCTTAGGGCTAGTCCAATTCAGAATGTCACTATGAATCTATGTCAGTCTGTCAAGACAGTAACTGGCAGGGTACAATGGCAACTTAAAGCTGCCAGTCAAGTGGATGAGAAACCCTAAGTAATGGTCCAAACTTCATAGTCCTGAAATGTATAACCGCTTCAAGTTTCTATGCCAGTTATAGATTACATATTTCCCTAGCTTGTATAGCTAGCTAGCTTTTGGTTGGCGAGCGTATTGCTTGTGAAACAAGTCAGCTAGGCTAGTTAACGGCAAGTTAGCGAGCTAGTTTTTGGTCAGCTAGCTAGTTAACACCGAGTTACTGCATTGCCACACATGCTCTGGAAAAGCCATTGGTCCAGAGGAAAGTGCTAGTGCAGGATACGATTGTGGACCATGAAGTGTGGCGCTGCACCGTGGAATAGAGCTTTAGCGGGGGTCATGCTACGCTGAGGCCTCTGCAATACAATTCATTAAGAATTTCCCTGCGGGCGAAGGGTCTTTCGAGTCCCGAGTTTGTAGCATGGCGAGTAAGATGTTTGTGCTTGAAGTTGCTGTACAAGTCTGAAGGTTTTTATGGATGATGCAGTACAACTGGGTTAAAATGCACCTCGGTTACGACAGACGCCATTCCTCTCACGGAAATGATTCTGTGTGCATTATGCAGGTGAGACTGGAAAGCTAAAATGGCCACAGAGCCAGAGGGTATGAATGTATACGACGCCCAAGAACGCACTCAAATTCTGCATAGAATTGCTCGTATGTTGCCTTTTGATGCATCACCTTGGTGTGAAATGAGGGGTGGAAAATTAGCTTGGTTTCACTTTGTATAAAGTAAGTTGTTTCTTGCCCCACACAGTCATGTGTCAGTTCCATACTGAATGAGCCACAGAACCCAAAACAGAAACATGCCACCTGGAATAAATACCGTTTTCATAATACCATAATATACCGTTTATTGAGCTGATCAGGTTCATGAAGGCCATATTGATTGGCTGCCCAAAAATTGAGACCACCAAAACTGAGAAAATTCAGCTAAATTTTTTGCATGTCGTGCGTCTCGGTGCTGTAGCCTGGAAGGGCACTGTCCACATGCTCAATGTGAGCCGTGACATTGACGGTTCAAATCAGCTCCCATGCTTCCTGTCTTTCAACATTGTGATGTCCATTAAAGCTGATAAGCCCCAAAATATAACTTTAAAAAAATGTATTAATGAATTTTAGCATGCCGTCTTCCAAGCGTCTGGACCTGCAAGTAATAACCCCACCCATCTGTGCAGCTAATTTAAAATGTTGAACTGTAGCCCATTCCAATAGTGAACCATTACAAACATCATTGTGTGTCAAAAAATAAATTTATATTATAATATTATTTTATTATTTTATAACATCTTTGGAAAATATCACAAAAGACTTATGCAATTATATATATCAGAATCTTTATTTTATTGAATCATAGCATTATGACTAAAGTCCTTGGTATTGATGAGAGTATTGAGAAAGCAACGGTGCAACCATGGAAGTTTGGCCTTCAAATTGTGGTTTTATGCTTTGAGGATGAAAGAATTCAACATAACACACTGAAATGGCCATTTTTAAACCAATTCAGCTCTTTTGATGGTCCCTGTCTGCACCCCAGGTGTTCACCATGATCGAGCGAAATTCGGCATGCGTGCGCTGATACGATACCTCAGCTTAGCACCCTACAAGGCCTATTATACGCTTGGACTACACATTAACCCCAGTGTCCAGGCACCCAGCACAAACAAAGGCATAGTCGATACTGTACAGTGTGTGTGTGTGTGTGTGTCTGCGTTAGTGTGTTTCAGTAAAAACAGTGAATCTCTATTGTGGCCTACACCACTACGACGGTCTCAGGTCTTTAGAACGCGCAGTGCGAGCCCCAGAGCCACACTGGGACACGGCTTACAGCTGGATCCAGACAAAGCACGTGGGAGTAGCAGACGGGTTTCCACGGAATCACTGCTGCAGTTCTAACAACCCCGCCCCCCCAAGGGATGTTCTACACAAACCCCACCCCCGCACGCTCTCCAGACATCGACAAAAACGCTGCCAGTGCCTTACAAAGTCAGATTGTTAACACAGAATTTCTAAATATAAATACTGAATCTATCCTCAAAAAAATGTTTTAACAAATATTGGTAAAGAACAGCTGAAGCACTCTACATGGGGGGGGGGGGCATACAGGGGTGCAGAGGGGGTGCAGAGGGGGTGCAGAGGGGGTGCAGAGGGGGAGCAGAGGGGGCTTAGTCCAGTACAGAGCAGTCTCCCCGTAACACAAGAGGTCTGGAAGTGAACAAACCTGAATAAGTGCACTTTAACACCCAGGAATTGTACACGCATGTACATGTAATATAGAGTACCATGTCATACAACACACAGAAACTAATACAACACATGATGACACACAAATAAGCTCTGAATACATGGTCTTTATTTCCTCCGTGTGCATCACGTCAAACGTTTTCTTAGTGGCGCCAACGGCGAAAGTGCAGTTTTATCGTCAGCATCGACCCTCACTCTCTTTCCCCCCGCAACGGGAGAGGTGTGACACTAAACTACAGTGACTCATTTTCTGTGGAGGCTCCAAAAAATGAAACGGAGCCGGTTTGTGAATGGGTTATGGATGTGGGCACGCGGAGGCGAGCATGAATCACAGGGAAGCGGTGGGTGGACCCCGTCGGCAGTACCTGCCAAATCCCACGTTAGGGGGGAAAAAAAAAAAAAACATGCAGAGAGGAGCCGCAGCAAAGTGTGCTGGGAAAAAAATCTGTGAGCGCTCGCGTAACGCGGCCCTCGCGTCGATCCCCCCAACGCGGCCCTCGTGTCGCTCCCGTAGCGGTCGGTACATATAGAGTGGCGAGAGAAGGCCCTGGAAGGCGCTTCGGGTCGTGAAGAGCGTCACTCGCAGACGTGAGGAAAACGCGACGCACCAGCAGCACGGCCCAGGTGCCACAACCGAGGACCCGTCCCACGCGCTCAGAACCTGGGCGGCGGCGGCAGAGTCGGGCCCTAATCTCATCACCATGGCGCTCGTCTGTCAGACCACATTAATCCCCTTATCCTGCCGCCTGAGTAGAACAGAAAAGCCGTGCCGTTTTGTTATTTCTTTTTTTAAATCTGCAGTTCTTCTCCCCACCCCCCATTTTATATGAAATGAAACATTGCGTGTGGAAGCGCAATACTCCCAGCCCCCTCATCCTTTAGCCGCACAGTAAACAGGTCCAATAGTGTTCGTTAAATGGCACACGGCACAGCGTCTGATCCGCACTACCTGCATCAGCTGTCCACACTGTGCCCTAAAATAAAATGCGTGCTGTTGGATGGGAACAGCCTGTTTTTTTTATTTTTTTTATTTTTTTAGATAAACGCAATTTGTTCATGTGATGATGCAACTTGTTTTGAAGTCAACTTTCAAAAAATTTGTGTCCATTTTTTAATTTTTTAATTATTTTTTTTAAGCGGGAGAGAAGAGGGGGAATTGAAGTATTAAAAAGAATTATTAATGCTAATGCTGCCTCCACTATAAAGACAAAAGTTGCATTAGGTAACTTTAGCCACTTAATGTACACAGAAATGGAAGCATGCTGTGTGCGTGTGTATGCGTGCTTGCATGTGTGTGTATGTGTGTGTGTGCGTGCGTGTGCTTGCATGTGTGTGTGTGTCTGTGCGTGCGTGTGCTTGCATGTGTGTGTGTGTGTGTCTGTGCGTGCGCGTGTCTGTGCGTGCGTGTGCTTGCATGTGTGTGTCTGTGCGTATGCTTGCATGTGTGTGTATCTGTGCGTGCGTGTGTTTTTCTCTGGGATCAGTCTTGGTCTGACCGCAACCTTCAGCTTCCCCTGCCTTGTCCCCACACATCCTTCAGTTCTCAGTCAACCTTCAACTGCACGGAAACTGGAGAGGAAACCGATCAATAGCAGAGTTTCTTGCACAGTCACTCGCACAGGTTCCTCCAATCAGCTTAGGTTATGAGGAAATGTTCCCTTGCAGTCGTGGCTGGATGTCAAACGGAGTCCTTCTCCTGTCGGCGTGCCTTCAGCATACACAAACATGAGGCTACAGTCACCTTGAAAAAGCGCCATGACAGCACACAAAGCTTGGGTTCCATCTTCTTAACAGGATTCTCTTCATATATATATATATATAAACCTATATATGAAAGCCCAAAGAAAATGCCAAGATTGGTGATACTTCAGCCATGGTCACAGATGCATATGAAGGGGTCACTTCCCCAATTTCAAAACCAGAGCGGCAGGCTAACTCCGGTGACAGGGATTCTGCAGTTAGCCAATTTGTTAAGATGAGGTAGAGCTGCGATACACATTCACTTTCACTTTCAATCTCACACGCAATGCAAAGCAGCTTGACATCTCTGTGATCTCAATCTACCCGATGGCTAAACCACAGCGCAGACAGGGGAAAATTTAACGAACGAGGTGAGGAGGCCTTGCAGTAGCGATACGCGCTACTTAGGGGAAAATTTCGGGGCAAGTTTCAGGGCAAATGCGTGACTGCTCTTACAGACCTGAAGCAGAGAGAGAGGGGGCGAGTCCCAACTTCCTACGGACAGGGACTGGAATCCTGCAACAAAAAAAATCTCTCTGAGGACGTATTCTTGGCTACTGGCAGTTCTGCATCGCAGGCAACACCTGGCCCATTCACAGGGCGATCAGCGTCAGGGGAAGCTCAGGGGGGGGGGGAGGTTCAGAAAGCTGCTGCCACATTCGTCTTCAATGAGAAAAGGCAGGAAGTGAGATAGCATCTCCAGAGTCCCCGTCACATGCACACATCAGCGCCTCTGCGTCTCGACTCCACCCCCTTCACGACGCAGCTTCACGACGCTCGCCATTCATCAACACCGTACGAGGCAGCCAAGGGGCGGAGATCAGAGAGGGCGTGAACGTCCCGTCAACATTCCGTAAGAAACGACAGAGGCAATAAGGTTCCGCAGTGGTGACGGCGACACACAGCCTTTCCTGTACTCTGCATAATGTGCCAAACCCATCCATGTTAGATAGCCGTCTATCCATCTGTCTGTCTGACCACCTGCACGGACAGTGCGATTCCAGCGCACGCGTGCATGGACACACACACGGACGCACGGATGCACGCACGCACACACACACGCACGAGATGGGTAGAAGTCAACTGGACAACAGCCCGTCAAGGTCCAGAATTCTCAGCCTTGTAAGCCATTGTGTTTGCAGTGATGAAATGCCGGCACCCTTGGCAGACTGCCACGGTTCCAGGGTAAGGTAATGAGGCGCACATGTACTGCACTCCAGCCCACTATGTCTGCTCCTACAGCACAATGCAATGACTTCACACACTGCTTTCTAAATATTTCCACATCAAACCGACAGGGATTCATGAAATCTGGACCGTGAACCCATCATTGAAAGTCCAGTCGTGGAGCTCACAAAGAGAGAGCCCTATGTTAAATTCAGCTGTAAAGAAATGATCTAAAGAAATGTGAAGTCCTGCCAAATCTCAGATAGATTCAGCTTGTATGTGGGATGCTAGAAGAGGGAGAAGATCACGTTAAGATAAAGGAAACCGAAATCTTTATTGGTTGGAATCACTGTGGCCTCCACTCCTTTACCTCAAAGCAAGCTACAACAGGTAAATACAGGGGTGTCTCACAGTAGTGCCACACACAGCCATCTTCTGATGACTTCTTTGTGACCTCCGTCACTCATACTGAAGAGGAAATGACAGCTAGATCTATATTCGTCTTATAAAATGTCGTCCAAACTACAATACAGTGGTGACAAACCTGGCCAAGGTGGTCACGCTTAGAGTATGGGCTGGGTGGGGAGAACACTGACCCCAAGGATTGGACTTGCAAAGGATTGTGGTCACTGTCACTGTTAGCAACTAGTGACACATTTGCACCAGGGCTAGAAGACCTGTTTGTTTGCATGAGGTGGGGGGGGGAAAAAACTAGAAAATCTGGTAAAAACATGCACAGGACTGACATGAAGTGAAAAAAATTTGCAAATAGAATTTCTTTTGTCCACTTGGGGAGTCGAACATATAAAAGAAACAATTGGAAGCTATGAGAAACGCCAAGACATTTTTGGAGCCAGTGTGGTTCCACTGACGTAGAAGGAATTCACGGGGCCGGTACCCAAATTCTGGCACAACTAGATTTTCCACTCTGAATGCAAACTATGACATTTTGTCATCTCTGGAGTCAATCTAGGGTACAGTAACAACACCCTTACTTACCATGCAAAGCTTGTTTGACGATGCAGAAATTGACTGAGACATTCGACCACTAGAAAGAAAAGAAATACCACCATTTCGCACAAAAAAAAAAAAATTCTGTTGAGGGGGTTAGAGCAATGGTCTTTAAAAAAAGGATCCCTCCATCAGCTCCTATAAATGAGCGGATGGTAACCTTGTTCCTGGTACTAAAAACATTAATAAAACTGCTAATGTAACAGTCACAGTGGTTATTCACACTCAGACCAGCTCCGAGGAGAGGACAGTTTGAAGACGAACCCAAGACTCTTTATTCCGGGCTTCTTCGTTTCATAGTAGAGAGACCAGCCAGAGGGCCTAATCTCCTAGGACAGAGAGACCAGCCAGAAGGCCTAATCTCCTAGGACAGAGAGGCCAAATATAAGGCCCCTGCATTATAGGGCCTGTACGGTTATGTAATATATTACATAAACATTTTTAAATATTTTATTAGATAACCGAAATCCTAAATTTGTGTCTAAAACATGGGGGTAAATGTACGGCTTGGAGCAGTTTGACTATCAAGCATTGTTATTGGGTCATGTTTCCTGGAGAGGAAAGGAAAAAAATTACTCGTCTTTAGTGTGCTTCGGTTATCATTACTTTTTACAGGCATGTCGCAGGACAGCTACAGTTTTACAGCCAACTAAATAGGTCATTTTTACAATTTCCGTCAATTTGCCTGTGCAAATGTCCAAACCATGCTATGGGCCATGAGCAGTGTGGAAATAACTAGTTACAGTTCACAACAAGACAGGTGAGCATACATATTCTGTTTAGTGATAAAATGCATTGACCTGTGGGTTTCTACATGGTGGGAACGGGGATAGTCAAGACTCAATTCCAGTTTATGCTCTTAATCACTGCACCTGACAGCCAACAGTTCGGTTGGATGCACTAGAGAACATATTTTATCAGGTCTCTCCTTAGTACAAAGTTTAGTGAGGATGCAAATGAAGGCCATAAACCCATTTTGAGGTAGAGGACCCTCGTTTTCATTTGTTTTGATGCCACACCATCCCTCTTCAGATATAATAATGATACCCAACTTCAGTAGATAATCTACTTCGGTAGAATGGACACTTGATTTCAGACTCCCTATATAAAAGTCAAGTCAAGAGTCTTTCCTGTCTTAATAGAAACCCTCAACATTAGGCCAAGTGCCTGTCCTGGACCATGTAAGCCATTCAGATTATATTGCACATTACAATCATTTGAAGTGGATAGTTAGCCTTTCAACTTTGCTCCTCTCTGCCTCAAGTTCCCAGCATGCAATGGGATAGATTAAATCCACTCTCTCCCCACCCCCAACAGAAGAGAATATTTTGAAGAATATATAATCGAATAGAATATTCTGTGAACATTTGAGACAATTATCTCAGTCAAAAAGAGAGCTGTAACTAACAGCATGACAGCCATGAGCAAGCGACAAT
The DNA here is from genome assembly GCA_022702515.1 of Ilyophis sp. 1 JC-2022. Classification (NCBI taxonomy): domain Eukaryota; kingdom Metazoa; phylum Chordata; class Actinopteri; order Anguilliformes; family Synaphobranchidae; genus Ilyophis; species Ilyophis sp. 1 JC-2022. Next base: position 13,001,769 of record CM040404.1, on the reverse strand, counting down.
TAGCAGTGTTTGTGTGGAAAATGGAGAATTGTCAACACTAAATGACAGGGATCGAGCACAGGATTTTCTTTGGAATCCATTTTTATAAAAAACGTAATTAAATTAAATATTTAACTCCTGCATATAATCCAGCTACTCATACTCCTGTCCCCTTATCTTACCATCAGGTATAGTAGTATATGAACACTGCCCCCAAAAGTACCCAACTCAATTTGTACTTCAGTAGTTAAATGTCCAATTTACAGCTGAATACATAATTTCCAGGCAATTTATAATGGGATAAGAGGTTTACTGTTACCTCATTGACAAATTCAACATACGGGCGGCAGTGTAGTATAATGGTTAAGGAACTGGACTTGTAACTGAAAGGTTGCAGGTTCGATTCCCAGGTAGGACACTGCCGTTGTACCCTTGAGCAAGGTACTTAACCTGCATTAAAAATGTATAGTATATAAATGGATAAAGTATAATGTAAAATGTTAATAATAAGACATAAGTAATAATGGATAAGTAATGTAAATGTAATGTACTGCCATCTCAAACGTCAAAACTTTATTTGCAAAAACAAAAAATGTTGCACAGTAGTGGTGACTATTTTGGTTTATAATTTTTAACGAATTTAATTGATTCAAATGAATGGTCATTTAAACATAAATCAAACGGAAACTGAGAAGCACATACAATCTGATTTAAACTGAAAAAATTACATATTTATAACAAACAAAAAAACAGAACCAGTTTTATTTTTTATTTTATTAAATATTTTTTAATGAACAAAAACTGATGAAAAGAGAAATAGACAACAAAGTTTCAATTTGGCAGGGTGTTTCAGTCAATTTTAAATGACAATTTCAATGACATTTCTTTCTTTTCTTTTTTAGCAGTCAACTATGTCTTGTAAAGTCAAAAAATTTAAAAAAAAAAAACCCTCTCTTCCTTCCTTGCCTTTCTTCTTTATAATGAAGGTAACATGTGCTTGTACAACTTTCTTGTTTTTTGTACAACTTTTACTTTTCATCAAGTTGTTTCTTTATCTAGCTACTACACAGCAGGGGTTACAAGCACACACATTACAAGCTATACAATGACATTAGAATTTTTTATTTTTTTTGCAACCTCCCAACCTCAACACACAACCACACATAGCTAATAGGAACACAATAGTATTTTTTTTTTTTTTCTGTGGCCTGTTCTGTGCAGAACTTAACTTTTGATCACCTTTCCAAGAAGAAGACATATTTTACTGGTTCAGGGTTCATCTTTTTTTGGGTGTTGTAATGGGGTGTTAATATGCCCCCTAACCAGTACGGTGCTTTTTGTTTTTGGTAGGGGTGACTGTGCTCCTGATACAGCAAACAGCTAACAACAAAGCTAAATGCACAATTTTAACATATATAGCTAATTTCAAATTATTATTCATTTATTATTTGTTCATATGACAGAAACATGCAAAAAATTGACAATAATAAAAGCTAGAATGCTTTATTCAACAAAGCATGGTCCTTTTTGCAATACTGTCCTTTTCATCTAGTCTCTAAAATAGGTTTGCTCCTCACGCGTACCAATGTTTGTTTCCTTTCAAGGGGGTTGTTCTCCCTGGTATTCCACCAGACTAAAGTAACATTTAACGTTCTCAATTAATAGAAAACTAGCTTAACCTACTGTCGACGAGCGGTACCACACTACCAAGTTCTAAAAGTAATTGTTTCTTTTAAAAAAAATGTTTTTTTTTTTTTTTTTTTTTAGGAGCAAATGCAAGCATTTTGCTTGCACTGTAGAACTCCGCGAACTATGACAGTCTTAGGCTCCCTGAGAACCATACAAATTATTATTGATATACGCCAAACTGGTGTTCTATTTATAGAATAAATGCATGCAAGTTCATCTGGTTTCACAAACAGGCTTTTATAAACACATTCCACTGTGTCCAACAGGGTAGCACTTCAGATACAAAGCAAGATGCATTCTGGGATTTATACAAAGCTTCCACTGCTGTAGAGTTGGCTATGGAACCATGAAAAAGGATTTTAAATGAGCTCATTTTACTACTTATGAAAAACTATGGCTCTTCAGTGTGGGTCCCACCATGCTAAAGGTGTCGGACAATACACACATTTATAAAAACTGTGGTGGAAATGCACTTAAGCCATCTGAAGTGCTCTCCAGCTTAGGAACTTGGTAACAGGACAAGAGACACTGGAGAATCCCCCAAATGGTTGTACACAGTGTTTTTGCACCACTGTAGCGTGCCTTTACTCATTCCAGCCAAATTTCTGTCTTCATCGCTCTTCAGCAAGAGCCAGGGTTAAAGCTATAGTGTTTGTTCAACCAAGATTTTGCCCCTGGTCTGGTTTTAACGGATTTGCTACTCTATTGAAAACAAACAATACATGTTTGAAACCAAATTCACTTGAGAAACCATTGAGGACACTATCCACTTCATGCATTTTTCACTCTGACCAGTCTTGAGAATCACAATCAAATGAGATGGGGCACCACTTTCCCTGATCATGTAAAGGACAACAAACACTGATATATTTCTTTGTGCCCTCATTGGTATTTGTTTTATTAAAATTCTATATTCATTGCAAAAAACACATATTGTCTTTACACCATCAGAAAGAGACAACAGGAGCAAACGGTTTACAACCGTTACACACACACACACACACACACACACACACACACACACACACACACACACACACAGTTTGTGATACGCTACCAATGGGGGTAGAGCACAGTCCAGTGGTACCCATCTCAGACTTTAAATATATTTCATTTAAGACTTGTCTGACACAATGGAATTTCATTACTGCACTGGCTCCTCTCCTATCTGCAAGAGTGCAGCAATCATAAAAACAGCTGATGTTTTTCTGTCAGGCAGAATATAACTGTGTACACTACAGTCCATTATTGAAATTCATTATGATTGGCAGTGGATTTATATGCATATGATGAAGTGTAATATTTAATTTATGGCCAACTCCATTTATATTGTATAGTTACAAATCAGAAAAACGAGAGCATGGAGGTCTCGCGTCTTTTCTCATTTTTCCACTACTGTTGGAAACTATCACGATAGGTAGAATTAAATTAATAACTGACAACAATCAATTCATTTTTAAAAAGTGGGAAAAGGTTTTTAAATGTTATAATTAAGCAAGTACATTCAGACACCATTTCAATTAATGAACCACTGAAACTTTTTTTGGGGAGATTTTGGATCAACAGAAGCAGCGTGTGAAATTAACACCCGCCACACGGCACTAGCCAAATGTTGGTAAAATTTGTGTCTGGTAAGATTTTCTACTCTAGCAGCCACTTTGGCAGGTAACCAACCAGGTTGCGTTATATTGTAAAAGGTAATGTGGCTGGTAAAACATTGAAAATAGCTGGCGATGTTTAGAGTCCCCAAGCAACTCTGGCCAGTGGGTGAAAAAGTTTATTTCATGTCCTGAACAGGAGATAGTACACATGGTATATACTGTATACACCACAGGGATGTAAACTAGACACTGGCTTTCCCTGGGGATCACTGACCGAGGTCAGACTCGGGGGTGTCCACGCGTGGAGCCCCCCCCCCTCCCAGTGATGAACTTGGCAGACTGACCATGCTGAACAAACTACTGCAAGGTAGGCTTAGAAAAAACTACACTAAACCATTAGAAAAGAATGGACAGTTTGTACAATAAAGGACTCCTTAGTCCTTACCCAGACAACTTCACTGGGACTAACCCGAAATAAGAAAAAGCTGAAGCGCGTAGAGCTCAGAACAAAAGACATTTATAGTGAACAGAGGGGGAGAGAATGGAAAGTTAGATTTGTACCATCCACAAAACCAGACACACAATCAGCTTCAAAGATTGTTCAACTTTCCCCCTCCCCTACACTTTGAATGCAGGATTCTCCACAGAGACTTTGCTTCTCTACAACCGCTGCCACTATGGTTGTTTGTGAATGAACATTGAAGCAGGGAGCAGAAGACCGGAGAGTATATGCCCCATGGGAACAATATTTTACTCAAGATGGCATGAACTACTATTAATAATTCACTGAACCTTCTTCAGGGGAGGAGCCTTTAATAATAGCTGTCCAGAGACACACTAAAGGCATGCACTAGACCCTCTCATGTTTTAAACACCTCTTCCAAACAGCCAGTCTGCCAGTCAAGCAGACTTTTAGAGAGATGCTATTCCCCATCCATTTAAGATTGCAATACGCAATATCACACAAACCAAATAGTGCCACAAGCCATGTGGATGACAGACATTTTTCATGGGCTAAGGTTTTGAGTCAAAGGTGTTTTGGAGCTGCCTGTGTGACTGTTTCCCTCTGGAATTTGGTTTCACAAAGAGAGATGTTCAGGGGCAAGACTAGGGCATAAACAATGTTCTAGTATTCTGAAAAATGGCAATTACTGGAGAGATGGAGTTAGCGTATTCATGTTATCTTATCCATGCATGGATATTCTAACTTTAAAAGGCAAAGGGTTATTTCAACACAGATAAGCCATTAGCTCTGAAAATGCAAATCCACTTCATTAGGATGGGCTTCTAAATCAAATTTAGCGCATATTTAGTCATACTTAAAGTGTATAAAACGGACACAATGAATTGTACCGTTTAATTTGTACAGTGGTAAAATATGGAGGTTAAAATATAATTTTGAATACTTCCCTTACAATACGAGATTACTTTGGTGGTGTTAACACTATTTTTATTCAACCGAACTCACAAGCAGATAGGCTATTGCATTATAGGCTACAATACATATACGTCGTGTGGCAATTTCCTTAATGTACATCCTACACTGTCTAAGTACAAAAACGGTATTATGACTGAAGGCAAGGAACAGGATCTCGAACTGAAAGCAGTAAAACACAAAACAGAGAGCGTTAGGTTCTACTGCAGCAATGACATTCCGTACCAATTAGTGGACTATAGTACCAGAAACACGAACAGAAAACGATCACCGTGGAAGAAAAGGCATGCTATGAGTTTCCAGTGGAACGTGTCATACTCCAATCATGACAAAAGCCACCATACAAATAGTAAGTTTACGAGAATTACCAGACACCAAAACAGTAGCGTAATTTACCTTCTAAAATTAATAGAACATACTGGCAAGCCTTGTATTTCAAATGTGATTGATACGTTAGATGATTAACCTCATCGTGTATTAAAGAGCGTGCCTGACAAATCGTGATATGCTTAAACTAAAACATAATCACTCATCATGATAGAATATCGATTATACACGAGGACTATAATTCAAGTGTGCTACAAATGATAGAGGAAGAAAAACATCTGTGATCGATAGCGATCGCGTATTAGCTGCTGCTCTCGCCAGTGTTACCAGCGCCGTTGGACACAGTAACGTGTGTGCCCGCAATGAAATAACAATGGAAGACATTTTGTATCTCCTTGCAGCACGAAACAGCTACAATGCTGTATATTTAAAGCTATTTGCAAACACATAATTCGATTAGATACACCTGGTTGTATTATATCTGACTATTGCGATGAACAACATTTTTACGCTTGCTAACCAATTACTATTCAAGAGCATAAACAATTCCATTAACGTTGGCTAATGCACCTAACGTAACCTTTGCTAAGTTAGCTCGCTGGCTAAGTTCGCTGTCTTGCTGGATGCATTAGCTAGCTCAGCCTAATGCTATAGCAACTCCACAGTTCTGCTAGCAAAGCAAAGGTGGATCCTACATGCTAGCATTTGAATGTTTGATGTAAGTTATCATTTTCCACGTTCGTACCGCAATGATACATGCGAAAAATATACACAACACATTGTTCTCTCACGAATAGAGATGGGATAGTAAGTTTTAACTAATTAGCTAGCTAATGGTAGCGAAGTTACTGACAATGGAATGATTTTGAGAAGACGAGCTACTTGCTTACCTTCGACTCTCAACTGCCCGAGGGTTTGATCTGCGTCTGTTACAGTCTGCGGTCCACGGGTTAGATATGCAGCAAGGCTGAGGCGAATGTGTTTAGATTAGGACCAGCTTCTTTGCCGATGCTTTTAGTTAGCTGGATACCTAAACTAGACTACTACAGTTAAGTCAAGAATACTGGCTAACGTTAGCGGTCTTAATTCAGTGTAGATTGATACAGAACCAGTTAATTTGCTCTTATCTCGCGCACGTTAGCTGCCTTTCTTAAGATATCGAACGTTAGCCAACGGGTTTAGTTGACGAGCTACCTTGGCGAGCTAAGTAGTATTTTCCATCATGGTATCTGTACAATCTTGCTACTCCCCTTTTGATCTCGCTATTACAATACAGTAGCTATAGCCTATATCTTTGTAGCTCACTGGCTACCAGCAAGGTCGCGATCTGATCCTGATTCACACTGAGTTTCTAAGGCTAGCTTAGCCAGACTAGCTACGCTCGCTTACTCTCTTCAGTGACGTTACAGAAAGTGAGGGCAGTGCTGCACACTCACTTGCGTGGATTCCGAGTTCTGTGCACTCCTCGGCAGTGTTTCCACAGCTCAGCTAGCTAGTTTGCTACCTCCCTCTGTTGCACAATGAGCTGCTATAATTTATTCATGAGATCATGAGGATGGAGGATCTCCGTCGGAGGATTTTTTTTACCTCCCTCACTCTCTCTGCCTTCCTGACTTCTCAATCATCTCAGACCAGACTAGTAGATCGACTGCAGATGTTACGACCATAGATATTACCTAGATTTTGAATACTAAATCTGTCACGACGCCCCACGACGCTCGGTTGGCACATAAAGTAGGGTACAGTTATTTGTGTATGCTATTAATTTAATTGCTGCAAGTATGTATAGCCCAATTAGGTCTATTGTATGTAAATGGGTAAGTTATGCTAACTTGAGCATACAGAAATATAGTAGACAACCATTATAAATATAACAATTATATTACGCTGGCAGCGACGTTAAACATGAATAGACTACTTAAGTTAACTAGGCTACAATTATGATGGAAGCCCTTTTAATATTATGTACTAACTGAACACTGCGCGGGGGTAGGCAACCCTGGTCCTGGAGTGACAGAGATGGTGCTGGTTTTTGGCCCATCCAAACCTAGTCCCTACATAATTGAATTAATTTTAATTAAACCGTTTTAATGAATGCATGTGACCATGTTCTGGAGGCACGTAATGTTTCGCTATTTAGAATATTCAGGCTAAGACTTTTAACCATCCATCAAACTCTTGTGATCAAGCTCGGATGGAACAAAAACCAGAAACACACTTGCACTCCAGGACCAGGGTTGCCTACCCCTGGCACTGTACACACGAAGGGCCTGACTTATTAAGATCTTTAGTGTCTGCAAAACCTTTTAGCACATGCAAAACCAATAACATGACCAATGTTTTTGCACATGCTAAAGGTCTTAGTAAATCAGGTCCTAAGTATACATCCATTTAACTTTTAAATAAACCTAAATAAATAAATAAAAACGGATGTCATATCTATAGCAGCTTTTTAAAAAAAATAAGACATTGGCTGTGTTCGGTTGTTCACAGTATCTGCGTTATCTCAAATAATAATTTATACTGACATTTTTTCAGGGACATTTCTTATTCCCCAATTAATTTGCTTGCATTTTAACACGTCCAAAATGAGTACCGGTTGTAATACTTGTAAGTCTTGAATTTCACCGTTCAGTACTTCTAAATTATTGTCCTTTTCATGAAACAGTATATACTTATTTGTATGCTATGAAGTATGCTCACCTTTTATGTTCAAACTGTAATTTTGGTGTAGGGATGTGGACAGTTTGTTCAGACACATGTTCAGAGTGTAAAATAATTTTTCTGTTACCGAGTAGTATTAAAACACTTTTACATAGTGCCTTTTGTTGAGTGAGCACCCACAATGCTTTAGATTATAATCTGCAATGAATGCCTTCCCAAGAAGGTGAGCTGAGCTGGGATTTAAGTCACCCAGGAGTCAGAGACAAACTGATATTTGTAATGAGTTCCAGAGTTCCAGGATATCTTGGTAACAAAAAAAAAATGTTCCAACTGGTTTCAGATGTTTATTGGAAAAAAAAAAGGGCTTTTGAAGTGAGAGCAAATAACATGGAGTCGAAGATAAGGGACCAGAGGCTCGCGAGACATCAGGGCATTTGAAAAGTTGAGGATTTTATATTTTAACATCAGAAATTCCACTATACCTCAACCTAGACACAGATTTAATCGATGCAGACTGTGATGCAGTGATGAAAAAATGAAAATAAACGGTTGTTAATGTAACGATCAAGTTCAGGTTTGAAGGCTTGTTTGGAAGGGTGATAATTCCTCTGATGACTGGGAGAGGAGCCAGTATAGCTCCTCAGCAGGGGGATCAGTATCGGATCTAGGATACAGGTCGTTGCTCTCATTTTTAAAACAAGCTTTTCAGGATCGCTAGAATGCACCTTCACAAGCACATACCAACACAGGTGCACACACAGAGCCTAGGATGATGCACAACACCATACACAAGTATTGACTGTCAAAACGAAGATAGAATCCACTAAACTATAGCCCCAGTCATGCCTAAATATACATAGATATACGTCTTGTTGACCCACTGTAAGCAGAAAGTGAAGCAGATCAGCACCAATTCTAAAATTTATTTTAGATTTTTTTCTTGAAATAAATAATTCAACTGGGTTCAACAGTCATAATTGTTGCCTCTTATACAAAGACTGAAATATGGAGCCAGGTCAAAAATAACATTTAATTACATCTAGCACATGACCTGGCAGTCTGATCTGAGATCAGTGATGTCTATGGTAGGAGATTATCATTTATTACGCTGGTGGGTGTGATCATAACTATCTGCCATTGCTTCAACGAGCAATTTAAGTCACATGTGGGCCAATTAATAAAAATCAAGAATTTATTTATTTATTTATTTATTAATTCATTCATTTTAAAGGAAACTGGACAGTCCACTCTCATTTATTTTTTATTTTTTAGTCAGACAGATGGAAAGCAAAGGATTACAGATAGAGCTGGGATCAAATTGGCATTTTCAACATCCCTCAAGAAAAATGATTATACCCTAATATTTTTTAAAAAAAAGTAAGAATTAAGTTGAAGATTTAAAAAACAATTTTTTTTTGGTTTGTTTATTTTTTTTAAAACCATGTACCAAGTTAAAAATCTACGTTTTAGCAACCAGCCTTTTCTAACTTTGCTCATATCATCACAAATGATTGACATTCTCTTGAACGTTATTCCAACCACAAGCACAGATCTGTGAAAGATCTCACATTATTTGATCATACCAGGTTCATAAACATATCACCATGTAGCATATAAATATCAACTTACAGACATGTATGGCAACATGGACAGAAGTTACTATGCCCACAAACCAATATAAGGCCAGAGAAAGTTACAGGCCTGTCAAAACTCAGCTTACTTGTCTCTTCTTCAGCAACTTTCTTCCACAGGATTGTGGGTAAATGCAGTTCAACTTCATATAACCTCAGTAGTGAGTCATCTTGGTAGTTTGTTTTTTCTTCATCATGATTTTTTTATCAGTAATACGTGTGCGCATTTATTAGTAATTTAGTAATTCTGTGTTGCTGTCATGTTTAGTGGCTAGGGTCGTATAAGTACTTTAGGGAGAATTCATTTGGTTTACCCAAAACAGATTATACTACAAATTATTTAATTTTAACTGCTTTAAAAAGGACATAATTTTAAATTATCAACCGTATTTCCTTTTCTTCCTACAGACACATTTAAGTGACTCATCAACTACAACTGCACAGTAGTCAGTCAAAATGTATCACCACTTGCTACTAGATGAGTCAAGAGCGGAGCTAAATTCAGCACAGGCTGTTCTATTACAAAGCCCACACAATCATGTACTCAACCCTGTCACTGAGATCTGCCTATAATTCTTTTTTTTTTCCTCCTCTTCTGCCTCCATAAGATGGTTCCACCTTTATGGCAAAAAAAAGAAAAAGCACAGTCCCAAAGACATTGAGTTAATAAGACACCTACAGAAGCAAAGAAGAAACGGGTTATACCATTTATTTTTTTTAAAATGGGGTGGGCAAATGAGGATGACACATGACATCACCGAAAGGAGAGAGCGCAAAGTTTCCATCTTGAGAAAACAAAAGGCAGCATTTCTCGCCGAGGCCCGGGAGAAACAGCGCTGCGAGACGACAAACGCTCTGGAAACAACCGCAGGATAATCCAACCCCCCATCTGATCCCCCTCTTGTCTCTGCCGGTAGGTGGTCTATTCTGCCCGCGACTACCAAAGCACATCATGGGAATTAGCCGGCAGAGAAACCGAGCACTAGGGGCCAGACTGGAACTGCAGAGGGATGAACAAAAGACCTGCATTCTCGATGCGCCCTCAAGGTTTAGTGCCAAGCGCAGCATTCACTGTTCCAAGTGCCTGAGGGCATCTATTCAGCGTGCTCCCTTTCAGGCGCACTGAGAAAAAGGAGTCAGCTGATCAGTTTGGTAACAAGGAGCTGAAAAGAAAGGCTGGCAGATTACCACAGAGAACCCTTGGTCACACAGGGCTAACAACAGGGTTAAGGCGGCCCTGGTCAGCGCATACAGAAAAGGAGGAGGGAAACGTGGCCGTATACTTCGAAGAATGCGCGCCATTTTATCAGTGAAATCTCAGGGTTGAAAGGAATTGTCTGTGGTCACACAATGAAGGAACCTGGTGGTTAAGTCATTTTCCATCTTGAGACATTTCAGATAACCTTGAAACAACCGCTTACTCAGTGAACACAAGTGTCTCCCAACATTCTGTTCGGTCACAGAGCGTTATTTGCAGCTGGTGGCTGTTCTGTACAGTAATTATACTAAACAAGTACAGGCACATTGGAGAACACCCTTCCTTCGCCCCCACCAGCAAGATTCCATCATTAACCTTAAGCTGCATATGAAATGGAGAACTAGTCACCAGGAACAAACGCAGCCACAAAACAAACAGAGCCAAGATGTTCCCTTGAGTTGTCAGTGAGGCTAGAAATCTTTGTGTGAACGGTGGTCAGACTGTGTTAGCACTTCACTCAGTGCAGAAGAGCAGACAAAAAAAAAGAAGACAAAAAAGACCTCAGCTAGACTAGCTCCCTGTTGCCCTGGAAACAGATGCTTACATTCTTTGCGTTTTCTTCATTCCCGTACCGCCCGACCCCCACCACCACTCCCCCCACCCCCACCCCAACCTGCCACACAGACTCTACTCCAATGTGCTGCAGTCATTAAACACTGTCATAGACCAGAACAGCCAACCCCCTCCCTCTACACACATTGCACTCAGCCTCCACCAGTGCACAGTCACAGCGCACAGTGTGTCCAGATCAAAAACCATGACAACTAAGTGGCTGCGCTGTGAGATCTGGCACGGCCAGTTGACTGCTGGAAACAATCCGACCACTGGCTCGTCACTTACCATGCCATGCATCCATATCACCCTCCACCTGGGGTGTGAGCTGTGGGCAACAGGGTTTCAATGTTCTGCAAGGGTAGCAACAGCCAGTCATTCGTGCAGGGAATCCCTGGCCTTTTTCCACTATGGTTTTCCTTGACAGAACATATGCATACAATTTTACAAGTGTACCTGCGTGCTCTCTCCCCCCCTCTTTCTCTATCTCTCTATCTCTCTCTCCCCCCCCCCTTTTCTCTCTCTCTTTCTCTCTCTCACACACACACACAGGCACACACACGTAATCTTATTCCCTTTTCTGGCCATTTTAAGTCAATATTTCTTCCTTCCTTTTTTTTCGGCGGGCGCTCTCTGCATTCCATTTTGGTGACTTTGCCTCCCTGGAATAGGAACATTCCTGGGAAGTTGCTGACCGACAATAAGAGCTTGCCGTAGCAGCGCGGGGGCAGGTCTACAGGGAGAGAGCTGCCCCCCAAACAGGAACACCCCCAGAGGCATAACGCTGCCCCTCACCCCCCCGCCCTGCTGCAGCATGTCTCAGTCTACTCACGCCAGTACCACACCCCCCACTCCCCCTCCCCCCCGCACATACACACACGTGCACACATGCACATACTCACATGCAGCTCTCACAAAGCTTTACCCAGTATTCAGACTGAACCACACCACACCACACGAATGTATTTTTTCTTCCCGGCAGAAGCCACTCCATAATTCGACTCAACAATGTGGCTCTATTCCAAGTGTGATAATGAAGAGGTGGCAAAGACCATCAAGTAAAATACACAATATTAATAAATAGAACTGTACTTAAGAAAAAAGACAGCTTGATAAGAGACTAAATAAACAAAGGAAGCAGTGCTGTGCCGGTCAGCTGACAAGCAGCCACTCCTTTGCCCAGCGACAGACCGATGAGGACACCACACATGTGATTAAGCCGTTGCACCATTACGCTCTCTGTGAAAACAGGGAGGTGCGGAACATGGGCGTAGCGCTGGTGTCCAGTGATGATTATCCTGTACTCCGCAGACTACAGCGGTGAAAGAAAGCCACCTCAACCAGAATCCACCCTTATTTGGACAGACATTACCTTTTTCCTCACAGCTGTAGTTATGAAAGATGCACTAATATACGTTCATAATGTCAACCTCAGGCAATTATGCAAAATTATTATTTTTTTAATTAAAATTAAGTAAGGCCAAAGAGAGCAGTGGTGAACAGAATGCATTGGCATTATCCGCTACCTGCTTTGGGATGATCCTAATTAAGTGTCTGTAATGACGGAGAGTGACGCGGGTGGAACTGAACGGGAGACGGTGACATGACGAGGGCAGTGAGCTCTGGAGCCCAGGGCGGCGGCGGCGGCGGCGGCGGCACGGGCACACGGGCTGGGATTAGCCTGCAGCCCTCCCTGCAGGCGGGCGCTGTGCGACTAACGATGTGGGAAAGATGGGCAGGGTCAGATCATGTGATGTGTCACACTGCGGACTACGCGGTCCTGTGAAAAGCCCCTGGGAAGAGTGAACCCACACACACACACACAGGGAGCCATTCTCATTTAAAACAAGCCCTGGTGCTCCTTGCTGGGGGAGGAGGCACAGATACCAGGCTGAAATGCTGAGGGGTTTTACTGGTTGTCATAAATGGAAGAGGGACATAAAACAGCTCCGTAAGGCAGACATTGGTTTCCAGATTCACTGACAGTATAATAAAAGTGTGAACCGGGATCCAACCGGTGTGCAAATCAACCATTAGCATTACTTTTACATACCTGCTATTATCCTTCTAACTGAACATATACTCAGTATAAAATATGAGAATTAGAAACAACAAAAACGCTTAAGTATTTTATGTAACCAAATGTGTGTGTGCCTGTTAGATAATTTGTATTAGATCAACTGCTTCAGTTTCTATGACTAATGTAGTGTCAATGTTCGCAACATCTGGCTCAAGTGCCTGCTCTTCGCTCTACCCTTCAGAACGGGTCCCCTCCCCCATCTTGCAGTCAACTGACTAACCAGGTCACTTGGAATTTACCCACAATTCCTTTGACTCAGTCAGAAACAGAGCACTTGCGATCAGCAGCACAGAGAAGTGTACAGACAGCATTAGAGGCTAACCTGACCTTAGCACTTTCACCTAACCTTAACATTTTTTTTTATTTTTTAAACTCACTACTTTTTCTGCCTTCCCAGATGATGCGTCTTTACTGATTATTTCTACTAAAAAAACATATGATTTAACAATGTTCTTGTTTTGTTTCAGCCGGTCAAACCACCATAATAGCCCTATTTACCCTCTCAGAAACTGCTCCTTTCAATAACATGTTTTATCAAGTCTGCCCAATTTGAGATTTTTATTTTTACTTTTACTTGTTTTATAGTAAATTTATTAGTATTCCAAGGGAAATGCTTGTAATTGAACCCAATTTTTAATTGCATTTCAAAGATATTTGAAACATGCTGGGTGATTCAGGCCAGCTCCACAAATAGTACTGAACAGGATTATGTGCAAAACATTGATTTGACTATCAAACACATATATGAACCGAAGCACAGAATGGAATATGAATTCATAGGAAATTTCAAGAAAATCAACTATTAGCTGAATTAGGATCAAATTAAATATTGGAATTAACCCCTTGAAATTGTAGCAGTGTAATTATTCTTGATTGGCCTGTGTAGTATATTACTTATATAGTTGTATGCCTATGCAAAAGTTTGGGTACCTCTGGTCAAAGTGTAGGCTATGTTACAATATATCTCTAAATAAACAGAAGCTGGGTTTTCTGGGATATAGCTCTTCACCATCAACTTGGTTATTGTTAAAACAAACAACTAACCATGTGGAGCTTCATGTGTAGCATACGATTTATATGAGTTGTCAGGTCAAACGTGAAATAATATGATGCAACTGATGTGCATTTTGAAATGGACATCACAAAACAATTTTTAAATGGTTTCAACATCAATACCATGACATTACCATACCTGGAAATTGTATAGTTGCACGCACTTTATTGGTAAATAAAATAAATACTGTTCATTTGATTTGAAGAATGTGGCAGATCCAAAAGATATATATATATGATAATTTTTTGCCTGTGTAGTCACGGCTCCAATGACGCCATTGCAGCAGATTGTACTGAGGACAATGATCGCCATGGCAACCAAACGAAATGCAGGAGACAGAGGAGGGAATCTTCGCGGGGTCGTTTTCACCCACGTGGAGCTATATCTGAACAAGTAGGCCTAGGGTAGGCCTACAGCAATTTTGTTTAAAGGGATACCCAGAATATCTCAAATTAGATCTTAACTTTAGGCTGTATTAAGCTATATTGAAAGTATAAATCGGGGCCGTAAGCGCTTGGTAATCAAGTTCTCCCATAAGTCATTTTTCGAAACGACACTAATCCAGGCAATTCTAGTTGCAGAGCAGGGAGGCTAAGAAATGATGTATGTTAAAATAATCGGAAATGCTGCGGTGTTGACTTAAAAAATTTAAATATAAAAATAAAATAAAAAGCTATGGAGAATTATTTTGGAGGTCGGTAATACTGTCAGAACCATTTAAATTTAATTTGCCAACTTTATACATGACTGCCATCTAGTGGTCAAATCGAAACACGTGACAATATGTCATAGCAAAGCAATACATAAGCCTAATAGTGATTTTGTTGAAGCAGGTTTATTGTTTTTCTTGCCCAACACCCCCAAACCATCTCAAAATCTTACATTAATGAGCCAGATCCAGTGCGACTAAATTAGTTTATAGCATGTGAGATACTTCAAATCCAGGGAACATGATGGACTACATCTGAAATTGTAAAGCTTTACTGGACTAATCACTCCGCATTACCACAGAGCAGCTTGCTCCTCACAATGACGACATCTGGATGTGTTGGTTAAAGTTCTGGTCATGTTTCTGCCTGCTGATTGGTTTTCAAGAATTAATATGATCACCTGAGCCCCCCCCCAATATATAAAATTGTATTATTTACATGACACATTATTGACAGTGGGTTTGTGATTTGCTCATCCTTCAAAGAAGAACACAAAACCCTAAACCAAGGGCAGGGGAAGATGGACCCTGCAGGCTCTGTAAAATCAGGAATGCACCTTGGAAGGGAAAGTGATTTCATTACAATTTTATTCACTCACCACCATCCCAAAACATGTACCTGCTGCAAAAGCAGGAGTCAGGACCACTCCCGAAAAAAGTGCCACCGACCAAGGGATGACCCATAATTTATCCGGTTGCACCTTGAAACACACGCACGCACGCACGCACGCACACAACTGGAACATGCTCCCTCAGGAGGGGTTTCTGCTTTAGCCCCATTCACAAACCTCCAGCGACTTCATCCACTACACTCAGCGGGGGATCCGTTTGGGTTCAGGATTGTCAGGACCCAAGCAGCCAGGCACACCAAACCCATCCTGTTAAAAGCAATCTGTATCCGTACTCTGCAGACATATGGTGCAGCGGCAGCCATTTGTGAACAAGTGACACTTTCACCCTCTAATGATCAGCTGACCTTGCACAGTCTCCAGCCCCCAACGGTGCAGAGACATGTGACCGTTGCTGACCGGGTAGATATTACATGCAAGGCTAACTGAGGGCTGAGGGTTTATATAACCTATAAGCAATCATGTCAGATATTACACTGAGGCTGTTCAAACAACATTACTCGAGTGCTGCTGGCACCGAAGGTCACATTCCTCTGGTTTTCTGAGAATAGCAACAAACACAAAAATTAGAAGGTAATGTCTTTATTGAATGAAGCAAAATAATAGAAGAAATCACCCATTTTGAAAATAAATAAAATTGGATGCTTCGTGTCCCAGAGGTCCAAATAGCACTTTCTTTTCTTTCTTTTTTTCCCCCGTTCATTTTGCTTCTAGAAAGTTCTATGTATTTCAGAAAAAATGTTGATTTCCTTTCCCCCACCTTTCTCCTAGTAATCTTAATTTCCTAATCCATTAAAAATTATTCTCTTTTTTGGCACAGGAGAGAAAAGTGAAGAGGGAGGTAGTGAGGCAGGGAAGGAGGGCGAGATAGAGGAATAAGAAAGATGGAGGACAGATGCCATGACCTTTAAAAAGAAAAAACGAGTTTAAATGAGCTGGTGAGGAGGCTGAAGTGTCAGACTGGGACAGGTGCTACCGAGAGACGTCCGGTGAACAGGAGCGTAACGGCCAGTTAAAACTCACCCGTCCCAAAGTGGGACAGGGGAACGCACGAGCAGCCCGTCAACTCAGTCACAGACGTCAGCCCGAGCGCTCCGATATTCACAATAATATACAAATGGCACCTCTAATGTAAATATACCTCATACATATCGATACAGTGCAGTCGGCCTATGAGTGAATCAATCTTTTACCCTCATTAACCGTTCCGCTCCTCTCATGAGAGGCAGTGCAGGGCAATAAAAACGCGTCGCAAGCGAGAGCTGCACAGGAGAATCCACACATTTCTTTTTATCACTTCCATTTAACGGCCCATGAGCTGATGCTAATAGTAAATCAAAAACAATACAAAAGAGATTCAAACAACCAGGCAAAAAAATATCTAATCCATTACTGATGAAAGTGGCGACTTCAGTAGCTTTCGCGAGAGGGAGAGCTCTACGGAAAAGGGGGGGGGGGGTTGATTCTTTGCACTCAGAGCACAATGTGCCTTTAGGAAGTAAAAAGCGGGAGGGGAGCTGGGAGCCACTGTGAGGGAGCGGTGACATCACTCGTCCCATAATTCCATGCGGCCTCCACACAATCCCGCATGCTCTCGGGGGTTAACCACCAGAGCGACCGTCTGCCGTCTGAGGCTTCTGACAAATAGCAACATGGATTCCCATCGCCGCAAACCAGCAGACGCTACCTGCTAACTAAATCACAAGCACTGTTGTCTAAAAGAGTAACTTTCACAGGCATTAGCTTATGGTTATATGGGTGAAAGCAGAGAAAAACACAAACCCTGCAAGAGCCAAAGGAAGCCTATGAGTAGTGTCACCAGCAACACCCAGATACTGTAAAACAACAGTAACACCCAGATACTGTAAAACAACAGTAACACCCAGATACTGTAAAACAACAGTAACACTCAGATACTGTGAAAGAACAGTAACAGCCAGATACTGTGAAAGAACAGGAATAAAGAATAAAGACGGGGACACACGGTACCATCAATCACGGCGTCTGTATTTATATAGTAGATATATTTGGATTTGATCGTTATCTACAGCTGAAACTCCAGCTAACAGTGAAAATGGAGAGAGATATCTGTAAAGGAGGCGATGACTGTGTTGACTGGCTGCAGAAGGGGGGGGGGGCAGTTTGGCTCTGAGCGCTGAGTCCTTGGATATGTGGGTGACGATGCATGAGTGGGACGGTGGGACGGTGGGACGGAGGTGTTTGTGCGGTCGTTTGGGGGAAGGGGGGGGGGGCTGTGGGGGCGTGTCCTGGGATAGGACGTGGGGTTAGATGTGATCTTTGAAGGCGTCCAGGTTGAAGGCAGTGTCCAGGAAGCGCTTCAGCTCAAGCAGGTGAGCCTTCTTGTTTCCGGTGGCTGGAGCGGCAGCCGGCTCGCGACCCGCGTACCTGTGGGCACACGCACACGCACACACACACACACACACACACACACACACACACACAAAAACACACACAAACAGATGTGAGACATAAAATAAACTACAGGGAAGAATAAAAAGGAATACAAGCAGAAAATGTGTATTACTTACACAATAACAAGAGAAAACCAAAGACCTATATCACGAAGCAGGATTACTGATTTAGCTGCATAAAACTCAGAACAGCTCTTTTTACTTCAGTCCACGTGCCACATTTGGGAGGGTTCCAGGTTTTACTCCAGCTAACTCAGTAATCCTGCTTCGTGATACAGGCCACAGAGATGTAAAATTATAATTAATAACAAACACACAGGGTATGAAATTAACTTTTTCACCCACTGGCCAGAGTGGCTTGTCGATTCTAAAAAATCACCAGCTATTTTTATGTTTTTACCAGCCATATTACCTTTTACAATATAACACAGCCCGGTTGGTTACTGGCCAAAGTGGCTGCTCGAGTAAAAATCTTATCAGTCAACGTTTTAGCAGCATTTGGCTGGTGGCTGGTGTTAATTTCACACCCTGATAACAAACAGAGCCAGTGTGAATGAAGCTCAAGCTCAGGCTCATTATCAGAAGAGAAGCTGTGTAGTAGAAGAGACAGCAGAGGGAGAGTGAGAGGCTGAGCCGGGTTACCAGACGGGCTTGGCGCGCTCGATGGTGGTGCGGATGCGGGGCTTGACGTAGTCATAGTAACCCTGGTTCTTGTGCTCCTCCTGGCACCACACCAGGTCCGCCCCTGGGTACTTCTCAGTCTCCGCCTTCACCAGGTCGAAGGGGAATGGAGACAGCTGCAGACCGCCAAGGAGAGCACGGTCAGAGACAGCGGTCAGGATGCTGCACGTCCTGTGTGTGTGTGTGTGTGTGTGTGTGCGTCTGTGTGCCTGTGTGTGAGCAGGTGGATGCTCTATGTGTGTTTGTTTGTGTGTGCATTTTCTGCGTGTGTAACCGCGTGTGTACCTGCTCGACGCGAGCAATGGCGACGGTGTCCTCCATGCCCCGGGTTTTGCGTTCGCGGTTGAGCTCGTAGTACACCTTCCCTGTGCAGAAGACGATGCGCTTCACCCCCGCGGCATTCTGGGCCGCCGGGCCCTCCTCTGGGATCACACGCAGGAAGTGAGAGCCTGGAGAAATAGGACAGATTACAGTGAGCATCGAGCTATACAAACACAGCACTGAGCACAAAGCTATTCTTACACAGCACAGAGCACAGAGCTATACTTACACAGCACAGAGCTGCACACTTGTGTGTGTAACCTTGTGTTTGAACATGCGTGTGTGTGTGAGCGCACACGTCTGTGTGCACAACCCTATGTGTGAACTTGTGCGGCTGTGCGTGTATGTGCGTGCATGCATGTGTTGTGTTTGAACATCTGTGTGTGTGTGTGTGTGTGTGTGTGTGTGTGTGTGTGTGTGAGAACATCTGTGTGTCACCCTCTCACCTGACAACATCTCATCAAAGTTGGACTTGGCTTCAGGGTGACGCAGCAGTGACTTGGGAGTGAAGACGATGAGCTGGAGAGGGACAGGAAACAGACAGACGGACGGACGCTCAGACATGGCTGACAGGGGCTGCTCGAGGGGTCAGAGGGAACCCCAAATTCCAGCGGCTCACACTCACCGGCTTTCTGAAGGGCTGCAGGATCTGCCTCCTCAGCACGTGGAAGTAGTTGGCGGGATTGGAGCAGTTGACCACGATCCAGTTGCAGTCATAGAGCTGCTGAACTGCAAAGTCTCCTGAGATGCTCTAAAGGGAGGGAACAGGGATTAAGATAACGGCAAAAAAACTGCAAAGCCTTATGGGACTGGAATACAATGCACAATATTTTAAATATGGAGACCTTTTGGAAAATATAATGACAAATATATATATTTTACAGCAATGTATTATATAAAAATAAATAAATAAATAAATAAATAAATAAACAAATAAATAAAATATATATATGAAAGAAAGCAGCAATAGTTTGTATATTATATATTGTGAGAAGTGCTGAAGTGTATTTCAGTGGACAGGCTCAACACTCCAGTTCCGTTAGACGCAAGGCTCCACCTCCTGCAGAATGTGTGCTGTGATAGGGCCGTGTACGGGAAGGGCGTGACCTACGGGATACACGTCCGGGTCATCGTTGCACATCTGCAGGAACCTCTCGGGGCGAGCGGAAGAGTGCTCAGGGCCCTGCGGGGGAGGGGAGAGGGGAGAGGGGCGGAGCTCAGCTTCCTTACACAAGCACTGCTTAGTGATGGACAGAACCCCCAACCAATGACAACTCATAGCTTGAGTTTAACACAGCTGAGGAACAAAAAGGGGGCGGGGCCTGGAGAGAGAGAGTGAGCAAGAAAGAAAGACATGATAGACAAAGAAGAGCACAGAAAGAGAGATAGAGATAGATAGAAAGATAGAAAGACAGAGACAGACGGAGATAATGAGAAAGAGAGAGGGATAGAAAGAGAGGGAAAGAGAGATATAGAGAAGGGGATAGAGTAAGAGAGAGTGTGAGAGGGGGGGATGGAGAAAGAGAGAGAGGGGGTAGAGATAGAGAGAGAGGGATATACAGTGAGCACCATAATTCATTGGACAGTCATTTGGTTCTGTATTCTAGCACTGAGATACAATGGGTACTTTCATCCATATCAGATGAACCGTTTAGACATTATAGAACCTTTTATACATAGGGGGGGGGACTATGTACAAAAGGTTCTATAATTTCTAAACGGTTCATCCGATATGGATACCCTCAAATTAAAGCTGACAGTCAGCACTTCAACCTCATTGTCATTGTATCCTTTCAAATTCAAAGTGCTGGAGTACAAAACCAAAATAACAAAAAATGTGTCACTGTCCAGTGAATTATGGTGCTCACTGTATATATAGAGAGTGCGTATTAGAGAGTCTTACCATGCCCTCCATGCCGTGAGGCAGAAGTAGCACGATGCCGTTCTGTCTGACCCACTTGGCCTGGCCAGGGCAGATGAACTGGTCGATGATGCACTGGGCCGTGTTGTGGAAGTCCCCAAACTGCGCCTCCCAAAGGATCAGCGCGTTGGGACTGGCCATGGCGAAGCCCAGCTCGAACCCTGCCCACCAGGACGGACGGGAAAGAGCGGAAATTAGCAAACCAGGAGAAGAGAAGGGGTAATTGGATGAGGTGAGTGGAGAACAGGCAGGAGAGACTCACCCAACACGCCGTACTCGGACAGACAGCTGTTGCACACGGTGTAGGGCGCCTGGTTCGGAGACACGTGGTTCATGGGGATACAAATCCTCTTGTCAACATTCTGGTCATGAAGAACATGGTGACGATGGCTGCAGAGAGAAAGAGAGGAGGATGGAGGGAGAGAGAGAGAGAGAGAGAGAAAACAAGAAAGAGAGAAAGAAGGGAGACGTGAACGATATGATATTGGAAGAAAAGCAAAAGTATCTCACATAACTCAAGTGCTATGAGGAGTGGGAGGACATTAATGAGAATGTGTGAGAGAGAACAGAACAGCCAGTACAGAATAAAGAGGGCCTCACGAACGAGCCTCAGCATAACACTGACATAATTAATAAACTGGGATCACAGAAGACAGTGAGGGACGAACACAGAATGGTCCTCAATCAAGCTTCACACAAAGATGATATGAAAGGTGGTGGAAAGAGGCTGGAAAGAGGCTCACACCAGACAGCACACACACACACACACACCAGACTGCACACACACACACACACTCCAGACTGCACACACACACACACACTCCAGACTGCACACACACACTCCAGACTGCACACACACACTCCAGACTGCACACACACACACACACACTCCAGACTGCACACACACACTCCAGACTGCACACACACACACACACACACACACACACACACACTCCAGACTGCACCTGCACACACACACACACTCCAGACTGCACACACACACTCCAGACTGCACACACACACTCCTGACTGCAGAAACACACACACACACTCCTGACTGCACAAACACACACACACACTCCTGACTGCACAAACACACACACACACTCCAGACTGCACACACACACACTCCAGACTGCACACACACCGTACCTGAAGGTGCCCCTCTCCACGTCCTGGCCGCTGAGCCGCACGTGGATGCCTTCCTTCAGCAGGGAGCCGAAGGCCATGTACTCCCCCAGTGCCCAGTCCACCGTGCGGTTCTTTATCATCTCACCTCTGCCCTTCAGGACACGACTCAGACCTGTTACACACACACACACACACACACACACACACACACACACACACACACACACACACACACACTTTAATACAGTGGTACTGTCATGACGTATTTTTGTAGGCCAATTCGGAGGTTTCTTCCGGGCATGGGTTCCCTCGCCGATTTCCAATGTGGTTTTAACATGGGCTTTTCAGATTCGTGCCGAAAGGTCTGTGGTTAATATAAGCCTAAAAGAGTGTTCACGTTTTGTTAATAAATTCACTCATTGCGATTTTTGAACCACACACTCAATTAATATAAATTAAATATAACGTTATGCTAAAGTGAACTACATTACTACAGCAATCAGTCGCATTCCGTAAACGTCACTCATCACCACTGAACCTGTCGTCCTCCCGCGTTCAACTAGGCCCCAGCGCTTTGTAGCCTATTTGCTACCTCCTGGAGCAAAGCAAAATCCACAGCTGCCTGCTTATATAGGCCTACGTAGCCTTTAGGCTGGTCCTTTCTGATGTCGCAGGGTGTGGGGCGCTATTATTGTTCGAAGACATTAGCTGCTTATCAAGTTAGATATTAATTTAGTTATTCCAACCCTCCCGTCCACAATAGTTTTAAATAGTATTCATTCATATTCTTGAATTTCATATAAAACAAGTTGATGTGGAAAAGTTTGAAAGGAGCGCTGACACGACGTGCTGCGAGCTCCACTTGAGCGCAGCCGGGCAAAGATCTGCTGAGGTAACGACGCGCTGCGAGCTCCACTTGAGCGCAGCCGGGCAAAGATCTGCTGAGGTAACGACGCGCTGCGAGCTCCACTTGAGCGCAGCCGGGCAAAGATCTGCTGAGGTAACGACGCGCTGCGAGCTCCACTTGAGCGCAGCCAGGCAAAGATCTGCTGAGGTAACGACGTGCTGCGAGCTCCACTTGAGCGCAGCCAGGCAAAGATCTGCTGAGGTAACGACGTGCTGCGAGCTCCACTTGAGCGCAGCCGGGCAAAGATCTGCTGAGGTAATGACGTGTATTTGTAGTTGTAGTTTGAATATAGAAACTGATGGCGACATACTTTTTAAAACCATATAAAAGCCTAATAATTTATGGTTAATATATTAATGTGTGTAATTTATGTCGTAGAACAAAACGTGAAAACTCTCTTAGGCTCATATTAACCACAGATCATATATTCGGCACGAATCTGAAAACCCCATTGGAAATTGGCGAGGCAACCCATGGCTCAAAAATGCTAACTCGGGGGTACATACAACTAATACACTGATCCTGCTGTGAACAGTAAACACAGTGCCATTGCAAAAATAAAAATAAAAATGACAAAGCACACCACAGTGCACCGTGTGCTGAACTGCTGAATCACACCAGAGTCTCTGCTTGTGCCTGCCAGCCTTTATCAGTATAAATAGAAAGCGCACATTACAGTAGGTGGTGTAGGATTAGCAACATCAACAAGTACAAGAGAGCAATGTAATATTGCAAAGTAAAAAGTACATATGCGCTGGGAAGCGTGGCGATAAGTACCGACTTGTATCCCGTTCACTGATCTGGAGCCATTTTCAAACGGCCGAGAAACACGTCTGCAACTGGGAGGTTACATAAAAAATTGTTTGTTTGTGTGTGTGTGTGTGTGTGTGTGTGTGCCTTTATGCGTGTGTGTGTGTGTGCCTTTGTGCGTGTGCCTGTGTGTGTGTGTGTGTGTGTGTGTGTGTGTGTGCCTTTGTGCGTGTGTGTGTATGCACACCTCCATGGATGGTGAAGTCCTCGACAGGCACTGATGAGGCCACCTGCCCAATGTGTGTGAGCTCTTCCTCTGATAGGCCGGTGGAGGGGCAGCTCATGCTCTTCGGCTGACCGTCCAGGGTGAAGAAACCTACAGACAGACAGACGGACAGTCACAGAAACACAGGCGCACGCACACACACACACACACACACACATTATTAGTTATACACTCATAGTAATTGGCCTGCAGGCAGTAAGAGAGTGAGCGCCATCAGCAGGCACCCCTCACCAGGCCAGGGGGAGTCCAGCCAGTGCTTGATGTGGAGGATCTTCTCATCCTTTGAGCGCGCGTGCGCCTCCTCGCAGATCTTGTCATATTTGGCAATCTCCTCCTGCAAAGAGAGGGAGAGAGAGTGGGGTGACTGGTCATTAAATCCACAGAGTACAGTAAACCTTTATTGTCCCAATGGGCAATTTGCCTCGCATTGCATCACATAAAATGTACAGTTTTATAATGGTAATTGCAGCTGGTATAGATGTGTGTTCTGCTCTAAAACAGTGCCTGGAAGCCAGCAGGGGTAATAGCCCGTGCGTTACCGCAACGCTGGCCTTCTCACGCAGACGTGCGCTCGCTCACCTCGTACTCCTGGCGCGTGACGACGCCCTCGGCGATCAGCTTCTCGGCGTACTTCAGCAGCACGCCCTTCTGCTTCTTTATCTGCTTGTACATGAGCGGCTGCGTGAACATGGGCTCGTCCATCTCGTTGTGTCCGTTCCGCCGGTAGCCCACCTGCCGGACAAACGCGCACGGTCACGGGACGGGAACCGCGAAACTCTCCGTCAGACACCCGACACAGGCCGGCCTGACTCTGCCCTCTTCCGCTCTCGAAAAAAAACCTGCCGTAGGCCTGTTTCAGACATTAGCTCAAATCGCTAATCCTGTACGTAATTGCTACAAGCCTCCTTAGGCATTCAGGTCATTGCACGGCACAGATTAAGCAACGCTACCGCTTTCCTGTAATTAATCAGGACAGACTGTGAGGTACAGCAAGGCGGCAATGCTAATCATTAGGGAACTGCGCTAGTAACTCAAGAGACTGGACGTTAAATTCTCAAGTGGGACTCTGCCATTGTACCCTTAAGCAAGGTGCTTAACCTGAATTGCTTCAGTAAACATGCAGCTGTGTAAATTGACTGTATGTGAAGAATGTGGGCTGTGTATGTTGCTCTGGATAAGACTGTATGCCTAAATGTAATTGTAAGCTGCATGGAGCTACACAAGGAGTCTGTAGTCTGGAGTAAAGATACTCACTCCAGTTCTCAGGCCTTGGAGTATACCTAACCTGACACACATGTGTTTGATGTGGGAAGAAACCGGAGTACCTGGAGAAAACCCACGCAAACAGAGAACATGCAAACACGCATGAGAACATACAAACTCCACGCAGAGAGGATCCGGACTGGGATTCGAACACAGAACCTCTTTCTTGCGAGGTGACAGTGGTAACCCCTACACCACCATGCCATGAGGGAGTAAAGCTACACTCTTACCAGGTCCACCACCACGTCCTTGTGGAAGGTGGCTCTCCACTCGGCCGCCACGTTGCACACGTACATGACGGCCTCGGGGTCGTCGGCGTTGACGTGGAAGATGGGCGCGTTGACCACGCGGGCCACGTCGGTGGGGTAGGGCGAGGAGCGGGCCACGCGCGGGTCGGTGGTGAAGCCGATCTGCGGGGCGGGATAGCGAACGGCAGCGTCACACCTGGGTCACACGCTTCAGAAAACCTTCACGTGTGAAATCTGCATATTTTACATACTGGTGAAAATAGTCGTTTCTTTTAACAGCCGTCAGTAATCTGCAGGAGTTTTAGCTGCACTAAGCAGCGTTAATGTGACGGTGAAAAGTGAACGCCATCTTGCGATGGACAGAGCAGCTTCGGGTGGTGTGCACAGCGTCGTCTGCGGTGGCGCACACCTGGTTGTTAACGACGACGTGCACTGTGCCGTGGGTGGTGTAGGACGGCAGGTCGCTCAAGTGGAAGGTCTCGTACACGATGCCCTGGCCGGCGAAGGCCGCGTCACCGTGAATCAGGATGGACATCACCTGGAACACGGTCAACCAATCAAACAAGGCACTAAAGGCCCGCACCAGTCCAATACTCACAAAAAGAGAGTTTTTAACATTTAGTTTAGGCGAAAAGATTAGAACATTTTGGTGACAGATCTACAGACCTTAACCTTTTAACCTGTTTCAGCCCGTTGTGCTAGTTTAACCCAGACTGCTCGTCGTGACGAGACTATACCAGCCTACCTCCCCAGGTAGACAAGTCAACGACACACGGGCAACGGTAGACAGAAACGGCCATAGAAGAACACGCGCAGGTGGAAAGCTGCACGGCGGGGCCATACCCTGTTCCCGTCGTTGTCCCCGCAGTAAAACTGCTCGGCCTTGGTCTTGCCCTGCACCACGGGGTCCACGGCCTCCAGATGGGAGGGGTTGGCCATCAGGGACAGGGTGATGTTGCGGTCGGTCACGCGGTTGATCCTCCTGTGGTACATGCCCAGGTGGTACTTGACGTCCCCAGAGCCCTGGTGCAGGGAGAGAGCGGGGGGGGGGGCGCAGAGCGGTGAGCGCCTTTTTTCGTCCCAGCGCCGCCATTCAGGTGCACATTCCCGCTATTCGCCAACTTATCGACCGATTTATGTTTTTATCCCATTTACTTACTTTACGTGCTGCCCGCCCTCCCCCTAATTCCTTTGGACAAAATACAGCTGAAACCTTCCTGTGAATGAACACACACAAGGGAGTACCTGTTCCTATGTCTACCTGTGTGTCTGTCTGACCGTCAGTATGTCTGTCACAGCTCCTGCCTGCCTGTTGTGCGTTATGTACTGGCTGTATTTGCACTAGGGGTGGGGGGGGGGTGGAAGGCAGTGGGAGGGAAATGGGTGTGGCAGGGGTGGGGGGGGGGGGGGGAGACACTTCATTCAGTCCTTATCTCACTGTAAATATTAGCATTGTTCAGTAAACACAGTGATGGCGAGTGATAATGAAGGAGCAACTCTGTGTCACTGGAGAACCTGTGTCTGTCAAACATCGCTAGACTGCGGAAGACGCTCGTTACCGAAAGCCCATTATCGTCTTCTCTTTCGCAAATTGAGGTTCTGAATGCAGTTAAGCGACCGTTGTAAGGGCGGCCTTCTGTAATCGTACGTCCCTCCTCAGAGAGAGCCAACGTTAGCCTCTCTGCGTGTGAGACGGGGCGGAACCGGAGAAGCGAGCGCAAACGGAAACCTCGTCGGCTGCCTCCAGCTTGGAGTCGAACTGGCAGAAGATCTGTTCCAGCTCCTTGCGGATGACGTTGGCCAAGACGTTCAGACGACCCCTGGGGGAGAAGACAAGCGTTCAGAAAACCTCCGCTCTTACGCTCAGTCAGCCAACAGAAACGCTGACAGAAACCCACCGTGCGTGACACCCCCGGCGGCTACAGCTCAGTGGAGAGAAAAGGTGCTTGTGCCTCGCCTTGCCTTGGCAGAGGAGGCCTGCAGTTCTTAATATCAAGAGCATTAAGGGAACCAGCAGTGGACCATATCAGAGGTGTTTTAGGTTGACAGGACAGATCTGCTACTGCTATAAGCTGTTGCCGTGGTGTCGACACACATAACAGAGAGCAAGGAATGCTACAACTTCCTGTGGCAGTTCAAAAAATAGGAAATCTCATTAACAAATTAATGAAAAACTTCCACAAGGTCCCTCTTGAGGACTATTGTATACCGTGCGCAAACTTATTAGAGCTTTAATTGTGACTAATGAGTGTACTCAGGTTTGTTAGCATCACATAGCACCAATTATCCTGCGTGTAGGAGATATGTACACCTGGTTCTGAATTGTGAGATACCTTCATGAAGGCAGGTTGAATATGATTGTGTGAGACTGCAGTCCCAGCTGAAACAGGCCTGTATTAGACAGCGTTCTGAGTGACAGCTGGGAGAACAGCAGCTGTTCCTAAAGGAGGGGGGGGGGGCTGACCTGTGTGGCATGCCCATGATGACGTTCTCCACGCCGTTCGCGCTCGACTTGTCGATGATGGTTTTGAGGGCGGGGATGAGAGATTCGCACCCCTCCAGTCCGAAGCGCTTCTCCGAAGACCACTTCCTTTGGAGGAACTCCTCGAACCTGAGAACGGAACGGCACAACGCGGGATCCCTTAGGCCTTACACCGCACACCAAGCTCACACTTTTACATAGCAATTTAATACGGAGTGAGGCTCAAACGGTCCAAACGGTAGCAACGTAACAAATTGAAGTGACTTTAAATGCCTCACAGAATCACTGTGTTAACATAAAAAATAAAAATAACCCATAATGCTTAGAGAATCTATGCCCATAATATTTTGGCTGATTTCCAGACACGCCCATGGTGCTGCTCAGTTGACTAATTCAGTTGACAGGGCAACTCAGGAGTGGTGATCAAGTTTTTTTTGTTACAAATATGTGGCTTCTACTAATGTTGAAAGGATAAACGGTAAGCGGAGATGTCTAGCGTATCCGTTGGGTGGGCAAAC
The DNA here is from genome assembly GCA_022702515.1 of Ilyophis sp. 1 JC-2022. Classification (NCBI taxonomy): domain Eukaryota; kingdom Metazoa; phylum Chordata; class Actinopteri; order Anguilliformes; family Synaphobranchidae; genus Ilyophis; species Ilyophis sp. 1 JC-2022. The sequence continues at coordinate 12,973,221 of CM040404.1, read as the reverse complement.
AGGGCTATGGGCTGTGAAAGGGCTCGGGGGGGCGGGGCCTGACCTGGTGGACCGAACCATTCTGGCCAGGAGGGTTCTCTTCTCCTCCAGAGTGAACTGCATCACACCCGGCCTCTCGAACTTCTGCCGAATCCACTGACACTGGTCCAGGTCGTTTATGAACATGAACTCCACCCCGATGTGTTGGCAGTAGGCCATCTGCAGAAATGGGCAGCTCTCAGTGAGTGTGTGTGTGTGTGTGTGTGTGTGTGCGAGCAAGCCTGAGGGTATATGAGGCAGTAACTGCAAGAAAATTGTGTACATTTGAATTTTTATAAATGATTCCAGGATACTAGAGCATCACAAACAGCACGTATCAATTGAAGGCCTTCAAGAAACACAGGCCTATCTACCTAATGACTGAATCATGCTGACTGAAACTGAACAGTGAGAGAGAGAGAAGGTCTATGTCATGCGGATGTGTTTATCAGGGCTAGGGGGTCAATTCCATTTCAATTCAGGAGATGAATTGAAATTCAATTCACTGAAAAATTGATGGGTGTATTTCAATTCATGACTTGAAGTATAAATTCACTTCCTGAACTGACTGAAATAAAAATGGAGGTGGCCCCAGCCCTGGTGCTGGTATTGGGTGTATGCGCTAGAGCTGGGCCGGGGCGGAGACGCTGTGTTTTTGGGCACACCCACCTCCAGGCGACGGATGATCTCCTTGAGGGGCAGGGCGCTCTCGCTGCCCCCGATGAAGGTGGTGGTGGGCAGGCGGAACACCTTGTCCAGGTCAGACTCATCCAGCCCATAAAAACCTGGTCAGCAAGGGGGAGAGGGGGTGGGGGAAGGGGGGAGGTCACCATAGGAACCAACAGGGTGGGGGAGGGGCAAGTTGAGTGACAGTGACAGTCGCACCGGAGAACAGACGGGAGCACAAGAACAAAAAAAAAAGAGGGGCGGGGAACTCAAGTGACAAAAAAAAAAACACAGTAAGAGTGAAAGATGAGCCACTAGATTAACAGAAGGACGGCGGTTTTAACACCGTAGCACACGAGGCGCAAATCTCACACGGTTGCGCAGCATTGGGCTAAAGGCTTCAACAAAGCAACAGCACCGTCATTCCAACACATTTAGGAATGAAAGGACAGGGAAACTCAAAAACAGAAGAATCAGAAAGGCGAGTTCGGCAGAGATGTTAAAGATTAAAGAGACGGACAGAAGAACGCAGGTGAAAATGTCGGTTAGGAGGAAAGGGGGTCAGACAGCAACACAGAGAATTTGAGTAAATGAACACACAAAAAAGAAAAAAAGCATCATTAATATTGTGAGTTTGGTGTTAATATGTTAATACACAGAACATGGAAAACAAAAAAAGTTGATCTTCCCCAAACTGTCGTAATCAGAGGCGTGCGTGTGAGCACCGTGACTGGGCACTGGCTTAGTATATTTAGTGTGTGAATTTAAGTGTGTCTTTCAACAGGCTATTTTCTATTTGTGTTGTTGCCATTCTTGTCATAGTTTTAATGTAAATTATAAATGCATTGGCTTAGCAGCCATGGTCGATGCATTGTTTCATCTTCACAACATGTTTGTACAATGCATGGAGATCAGAGGAACTGAAGGGTTTGGCAGTGAGAGTAACACCCATTTTTAAGTGTCACCAGCAGCCTGCTCTGCCGTAGGGTCACCAAGTTGGTGAACCTGCGGTGACTCCAGGCGCCGATGTGGGTGAGGTTACTTCCTGACACGTCTCACTTCCTCTGCTGGCCTCAAACATGCCCTCTTCCTGCTGGTTGCCAGGTTGCGGTCTGGCCCTGTGCACCGTCTCTGTGCTCCCCGCCCTCGCTCTCCCTGCCTAACCTGCAGACCTGACACTGCCTGGCCCATCTCACCACCCCCTTCGCTCTGCTCTACCTGTGAGCTTTCACCTGGCTCGGGAGCTAGCATTAAAAAACCTCCCACCACAAAAACCTTTCCTCTAATTTTAGCCAATGCCCTACCCCCCTTCCCTCTGCGCCTCCTCCCTACCCCTCAACAGATATAATAATCGTCTCCCTTCAGTACCCCTGCCCCCCAGTCAGGTTCCCGAATGAGCTGCCTGGAGGTCACGTCTGATGTACAGTAGGTGGAGGCCAGGGCCCAAAATTGATGATCTAGATGTGATGACCTGCACTGACCTACAGCAGCAGAAGCAAACGCGTTCTGCAGGTCCATTGGCTTCTCAGCCAAATCGTGTGCATTGACAAAATAATACGATTTTCAATGGTTTTATACCCACTTTTATTACGGCCGCGACTTGAGGATGTAACTCAAGAAACCATAAGGCATTTTAATCACCATTTTATCATTTCCTGTCACAATATCCGTCTCGCGTGTCCTTGTTACATTTATGCCCGCGAGTCTTTCTGATGTGCTGTGTGCATTGCTTTGATTTACACCAGTTTATAAACAAAGCCAAAACACCCAAGTGGATTTCTTTGCACTGAATATGTCATGTTAGAGGCCACTCATGGATCTCACGATCCGACGCAGGTTAGTCTTTGCTGAGCTTTTACACTGTGTCCATGTCCACCTCCGATGGGCACGTTTCTCTTTGGTTCAAAACACAGAACTGGACACGGACAATAAGCTTTCGCTGCGGTTCCCTAAGACTCGCAGGTTTAGCAGGACACTTCCGAGCACACTGCACTCCAAACACACATTATCGCCGATTAACAAAGCACTTATGAAAAACAGGCAGCCAGCCGCACACAGTTCCATCCCGTCAGTGTGTGTTTTAGTGCAAACGCTGCTTTGCAGAGAGCTGAGAACGACAGCTTAAAGTTATCAAAGAGGACCATTTACTCTCACAGGTTAAGTGCACTTTGAAACGATTGCCCTGACAAAAACATAGAAATCAGCACCGACATTTCAAATTTCCATTTTCTTTAAACATCTTGTTTTTTCCAACGAACAGGTCAATGAACAGGGCAGTTCCTTTGTTCGCAGTTTCAATGAAACAAACTCTTTCAGGTTTGACATGCTATGAGCAGGTTAAAAAACACAGCGTTAGCATTAGTCTGTGTTGAACACTGACGCTGCACTTAAAAAGTGCACCTCCATGAAGGTTACCCCAAGGCTTCCACTTTCACAGTCGATAGTCACAGGCCTTTGTGTGAACTGTAGGTCTAGCACTATAAGTAATGGAAATTGACATGTTGGTGGTGGCCATTTTAGCTTCCTAATAAGCAGAAATTCACCAATGGGAAATAAGTAAAAAATACAGCACTGACAGCCAGTGTTTAAGACCCAAAGCCGCATCAGAGCCCAAAGCAGGAAAAAGGGAAGTGGGAGAAAGATAGAGGAAGTGTGTGTGTGTGTGGGGGGGTGGGGTATGGAGGTGCACTGCAAAAACCAAATCTTAGCATTTTAATCTTATATTTAGACTTTAGAATCTTATGTCTGTTACTTTTTTGCTAAATAAGACAAACTATCTGCCCGTGGGGTGAGACAGTTTTACTCATTTCAAGATTTGCTAGTGGGGCAAGATAATTTTACTAATTTCAAGCAAAACTTAAAACAAGCTAATATTGTCTGTCTACTTTTGAGAGAAAAAAAAAATAAGATTTTAAGTCTCATTACAAGACTAAAACACTTGTTAAGACAGACATTTTTTGCAGTGTGAGAGTCAGGGGTCAAGGTCAAAGGTAGAATCAAAAGAAAAGATAAAAAGAAATAAGAATGGGCAGAGCCTCCACAAGTCACATGATTAAGTCACATAATTCCGCTCTTCTGAGCTTTCAGCCTCTAAATGGCGGGAAAGAGATAAAAATGGTGTCAAGCTCCAGATTTTTCTCCTGTAACCAGCAGATATCTGAAGTTGGGTGAGGGGTGGTGGGCGTGGGGGTGGAGTGGAGGGTTGAGGGTAGAAGCTGAGCACAAAAGCCCCCTTCACTGTGACTTGTGGCATGTCACTCACAGAGATCCAGGAAGCAGACGGAACAGAACAGCAAGCTTAGACCCACCCCCTCCCAAAAAAATGGAACAGAACACTGAGACTGCTTTCTATAAACACTCACCTCCCAGTTTGTGGCTCTCCTCAAATAGGATTAGGGCTAAAGCTACATGCATTAAGGCCGCTGCTATGGGTCGTTACATAAACCCAAAACCACAGGCCTCATAGAGGCCAGGGTGGGGAAGGGGGTGGGGGGGGGGGTAGGGGCTGTGATATCATATCCTGTGAAGCCAGCAACTGGCAGCGAGACTCAGTCAGCTTTCTGCGTTATATAAAACCTGCGGAAGGCGCGCTAGGCAACAGCAGTGCTGCCTGTAATGCGCAAGAGACCAGGGCCTCCTTACATTCCCAGCACCCTTGTTGCTCACGGGCCCCACAATGCATTTCTGTGGGCGTTACGCAGTACTGCTGAGGTGTGCAGAAAACAAGCATTGCTTACACAACTGCGAGAGCTTCACACTTTTGCCATTTATTTATTTTTGACAGGACAGAGCTGGCATATTACCGCTTTCCCAGTTTTTCGAACAAGACTTAAAATGTGATTTGAAATCAGACTCTGAAAAAGAAATAGAAACAAAGGATTAATCTACAAAAAAAAACACTTCCAAAAAAGTGGCAGAATGTGGATAATTGACATCACTGTGTCTGTCGATCAGTGAAACAGAGACTTCTCCGCTTGTATGTTTCCAAGCGTATTGGGAAAGAATTCCAGAAGCTCTTAGGAAGAGCTAAGGAATTAAAGCTTCCGGAATCTTGAGCAACTTTTCACCATCTACCTGATATAATTTTATTAAAACATTTAGCATGTACCCTAAAAACAGAACAAACCATGAAACACCATCCTTATTTTCAAAACAATAATGTTTTCTCATCTGAACAGACTGAACAAAAAGTGCTATGCATACAGTCACACACAGACGCACACACAGACGCACACACAGACGCACACACACACGCACTGCTAATACTGCCAGGAGGCCACAATGTACTATAAGCACAGGTCTAGCCATCTAAGATCTGGAACAAACAAGCGCATATTCTAGTGAACAAAGGAACAACCTGGACAAAGAGACGATGGAGTCTCGGTGCTGTCTGAGCGAGTGTCGATCTGAGACTCCACGTACGCCGTGAGCGTGCCGATTATCCTCTACTCTTATGAGTTGCCATCTCAAGCAGCAAGTATGGACAGAGTGAGAGCAAACCCTCAAGCTGTTCATCATCTTTGAGGCCGTCTCTTTGTTTCATGGTGGCTAGCAGGCCCAGGAACAGACAGTGGTAAATAAATAGGCTTTAGCGGTTCAGCGTATTAAAAACATACGGGACTGTGAGGACACTCCAGTGCATACACAGTGCTCAGTGGATATGAGGACGCTGCATAGGTCAGGCCCGCGGCTGTGGTGTCCATGGCACTGGCACAGGTAGGCCTCTCCACTGTAACTCAGCCCAGCCTTCAACAGGGGCCCTCTCCAGCGTTTATTTATTTACCAACTGTCTGTTCCGTGGGAAAAAGCGACAGCAAAAACCAGCGAGAAGCTGAGAGAAAGGGTGGGGAAAAAAGAAAAAGTAAAAGAGGAGAGGAAAGGCTGAGAAAGACAGGCTGAGATGAGTCCGTACCTCCGACTGTTAGAACACGGAGGCGTTCCTTGAATACCGCGAGGTCTGAGGAGAAGGCAGCAGGAAAGAGACCCGAAACAGTTAGTGACCCGAGGTCCCGCGAAAAGGGGGGGCCTTACCGCTCCCTCCCTCCATCGTGACACCACAGTCCACCGCACACACCAACAAATGAAGGTGGTGGTGACGCTCATAGGCCAGCTAACAACACCGTTACTGCGCCCGCACACGCACGCACGCAAGCACATAAGCACGCACGCAGCCTCACTGTAACGCCACTGACGCTCATAGGCCAGCTAACAACGCCGTTACTGCGCCCGCACACGCACGCAAGCTCATAAGCACGCACGCACGCACGCAGCCTCACTCTAACGCCACTGATGCTCATAGGCCAGCTAACAACGCCGTTACTGCGCCCGCGCACGCACACGCGCAAGCACATAAGCACACACGCACGCAGCCTCACTCTAACGCCACTGACACTCATAGGCCAGCTAACAACGCCGTTACTGCGCCCGCACACCCACACGCACGCACACACGCAAGCAGCCTCACTAACACTACTGACACTCATAGGCCAGCTAACGCCGTTACTGCGCCCGCACACACGCACATAAGCACGCACGCAGCCTCACTCTAACGCCACTGACGCTCATAGGCCAGCTAACAACGCCGTTACTGCACCCGCACACGCACGCGCACACAGCCTCACTGTAACGCCACTGACGCTCATAGGCCAGCTCACAGCCCCTCGTCAGTGCTGCTTCCCTAGCGTAGCTTCAGCACGGCTGCAGAGCAGAATGCCACAGGGTGCTCAACACCGATAGCAATGGAAATGGGGACATCGGGCAGCTTACAGCACTCAGTACCACAGATCTCTGCTGGCAGCGTCGAGACGCCAAGCTCGTCCCTTTTAAGTAAAAAACCCAGGAGCTCCAGATTTCCAGACCCAATTTCCTGCTGGCCGGAACACCAAAACCTTAACATAACCGGTCGGTGGAAACAAAGCGGTCAGGTAACCTGCTGAGAAGAGCTGGACCTACGCGCCAATAAAATTCCAACGGTAATTTTAAACTGAAAAGGATAATAAAATAATGGCTAATATATCACTGAGAAAAGAGAGGCTGAGAGGAGTGCACCTGTCTCTCTCTCCACACACTTCCACCACGCGCTCTTTACCCTTTCACTGGGGGGGGTCTCCGTTAATCCTGATTACATCTACCCCCTAAATTCCAAAACGTGGAGCCTCAAGGACAGAACAAGCTGTTCATTCTTCACGGAGGAAGTTGAGGGGAGCAGAGCGCATTCCTGTCACGTTAGGTTAGATGTTTTAAAGGAGTACTCTACAGCCTTTCCTGTACATGGTCTGCTATCCCAAAATGAATGTGAACGAAAAAAATAAAAAAAGTTCATCTAGAACATTCTCATGTTTCTACCCCTTCTGAGCCCTTGTACACAATTGGGTCAGGAGAATCTTTGTATATGTAATTATACATAAGGATTCAGAGTGCCAATTATTTTGGAGGAAAACAACTTCTGTGTGCACAGGAACATTCATCAGCTTCTGTTCATAGCGCGGAATGTAGCCAAAATATCAGATTATGTAAATGATTGGGCTAATTAAATAATTGGTAACTGGTGGAAGCAAAAACCTGCATACACACCGGCCCCCCAGGACTGGAGTTAAACTTGCATACATACCGGCCCCCCAGGACTAATACCTAGTCAAGCCCTGTGAGGTACCTTCCAAACCAGTCCAGTGCCAAAATCAGACTCCTCTAGTCTGTTCAAAACTAACGTCAAGAAGAAATGAGATTGCGCTTTGAAGCACGCCAATATATCCTTTGTTCCACAAGTTGGATGTGTACATTTACAACAGTTTTACCTAGCAGGCGGAGCAAACTGAAAAGCGTGCCAGCATCAGGCAGGGAAAGTCAGTTAAGCAAGTCAACAACTCTCCCCCCCCTCCACCCACTACATAGAGAAATACATTTTGCAGTACATTTCAAATGACTGCCTATGGTATTTCTTCCAGTAATGTTTCCCCCAACCACATTGCTGCAAACTGCAAGAGTTTTAGGTGTTTAACTCCAAGAAAGTTCTTAGTGTAAGAAATATATATTTTCATATATATTCCATACTGTAATTACATAATATAATGGACATATTCCCCATTGCTTTTGAAAACAATCTAATAAATAGACTTTGCGAGAGCACTGAATCGACTGTGCAGCCCTAGGTTTACCATTTGAAGTATGATTAGGGGGGGGGGGGGGGGGTGATGACACCCACATTCAATATCCCCTCCATCTGTAATGCTTGGTCTCAACTGCCACTCCTCTCAGTTAAATGTACTGCATTCATTGGGTAGCACTCTGTTAGCTATGAGCTATTCCCATTGCCTGCACTTCATGCTGTGGCCAGTAGCGATACAGAGGCCCAGGCAAGACTGTTCCCCACAGACATCCAAATGCAGCCACTGAACACATTACAAATTAGTGCTGAAGAGATCACTGCTTTCAATAAACTGATACCTTCCTTTAAACTAACGAGCAATTCATTTGAATGCATTATCTTGCCCCAGGGTTTTAAAGGTATACAGCAGTGATTCACTTGCTTTCAGTAGGAGCCTGCATGGAAAACATGCCAGAGTAGCGATCAGAAAGACTGGCAGAAGCCGTGATTCGAGATCCATAGCAGACCTACCCCCGTGTTGCTTACTGTCAAGGTTTATTTTAGTTTTCTTACGTAAACAATTGAATCTCCTCCTACAACTTTGGAGCTACAGAAATCAAACTGTGAAGTTCTAGCAGTACATTGCCTGATTGGCTCTGTACAAGCTCTGTTTCCTGATAAAACTCTGCTTTTTGTGCGACTACTGACCACCATTGATTGAATTTTCCGTGCGCTCAGAATTCCATGAGAACAGTTGGCTGGCAGTTGATTTTGAAAAGTGCCTTCCGCACTGCAGCAAACAGGATATATAATATATTAACCATCTAGAAGCGGTGGCTGGAGCCTTCCTTTGGCTAATGATGATCCTTTGGCTAGTGATGATCCAGAGAGTGTGTGCTCCCTCTGTCTGTGTGTGTGTGTGTGTGTGTGCTCCCTCTGTGTGTGTGTGTGTGTGTGTGTGTGTGTGTGTGTGTGTGTGCGTGCGTGCGTGCGTGTGTGCGAGAGAAACGGGCCCAGTCCAGACTCTAGCAAGGTATTAGTCTGCAGTGATTTAAGGTGTTAGAACAGCTCACAGCCCCAGCAGCAGCACCAGGTAGAGAGGTGACCTAGCCAGCTTCTCACAGCCATGATGGGACATAGAGAATAGAAACCATGAAAGGAAGCGAAGCTCCTGGAAGATAAGGGATATTTCCAATGGGCAAATCCATGTGAAATGACCAGGCATGGTAAGGGTATTACACGGGCTAACAGTAACTGCTCTTATAAAGAGCAGCAGCACGTGTACGGAGCAGGCGTGTACCATCCCAGACTCCTACACTCGAACAGCGCCTGGGAGGAATTCTCTGGGGTGAAGAGCACTACCTCAGGTTATACATAAGGAGGTGATTCATTCCCTGGACTGAACCATTTGTTTGGGAAATAATCAGAATTATTATTATAATTATTAGTAGTAGTACTAGTAGTAGTAGTAGTACAGTACAGCCCTGTGACAAAAGGACATCTTACTAAAAAAATCTTCAGCCACAGCTGACCGAGGCTTTGAGTTTGGTTAAAAAGTGAAGTCTAGAATGGCCACTGGCATCTATGCCTTTTACCCATTGCAAAAATTCCATGGAGCAGGTGGGTCGCAAGAACAGCAGGCATGCGAGGGAGGTGTGAGGGAGAAGGGCGAGAGTCCTCAGCGCCCAAGCAGAGAGAGAGAGAGAGAGAGAGGGACAGGGAGGAGTGGAGCGAGGGATGACCGGTTGCCTGTTCTCCCCCTCCTACCCCTCCCACCCCACGGCGGCCTGTATCTCCCATCAGCTCTTTCGGGTCGCACGGGCCCCTCACCGAGTTTGTCCGAGGACGTGATTATGTCAGTGGGAACGCAAGAGTCCAGATCGGCGTCCATGATCCCCAGGGGGTCCAGCTGAGCCACGTGGTGTCCACGGATCTAGAGGCGCACGAGTCCAAGAGACAGCAAACAAAGCCACAAACACGCAAGGGAGGAAAATGAACACAGACCGGTTCAGTGACGGTTTGAGCACAACAGCCACAGAAAAGCATTTCTCACCCGTGTGATGAAACCCCACAGCCACTGGGACATCGTCAAAATTTACACGACTAATGCCCAGTGGGTCGAGTTTGGCTTTGTGATGCCCAATCACCTGAAAACAAGGCAACAGCAATCACATCCAATAACAGCCATCAATCAGACAAAACACCATTCCCCAAGCATTTCATTATTCAATTAAAAGGCTCTACACGAAATTATGAAATAAAAAACAACACTAACATAAAATATCAGCTAAACGGACTTATTCTACAGATGGTAGCATAGCATGAGAGCTATAAAACTGCACCAGCTAACATTTCCCCAAACCATTTTAACTATTACCACAAGTAGAAGTTATTTTTGCAGCCAATTATCGAAAAAGCTCAAATCCACTGAGTGTGGCAGCCCAAAAACTTAACTTGCATGTCAGCCTCGTTTTTAAAAAAGATTCTGGGAACAGATGACCTTATGAACAGGTTTTAATGTGCAACAAAATATGTCACACAGAGCCAATTCCAAATATAAAAGCTTCTTTGAGCCAGCAGATAATTTGGGCGTGGCAGGCCTTGACAGTGGTGTGGGGGAGGGGGAACCTGGTCTAACCTGCAGGGGCGTTGTATGGGGGTGGGGGGGGGAGTTAGGACAATTCCAAGAGCCCTGACTTGACAGGGGCCCTCAAAAAATTGTGTTGTAATCGTGCAGGCCTGGGATGTCCTGGAGTAGGTGGGTCAGAATGTGAGATATTTTCATGGGGCCCAGAGTCCCCGGTTGGCCCCCGGTTGGCCCCCCCGCTAACCTGGTACGCGCGGATGAGGGACTGCACTGCTAGGTGGTCCTCCACCAGCTTCTCCACATTGGGCCTCGCGCCCATCAGAGATTGCGCCTGCACCAGCCCAGACAGGCTCACGCCCAGTGGGGGCGGGCTCTGATAGGCCGCGCCCGGGGGCGCTCCCGCGTTGGCATTCCGGAAGAAAATGTCCCAAGACTGCAAGAGAGGAGGAGGAGGAAGATTAGTTTACACCAGAACAGACATGACAAAGTGCAAGCTTAAGACTGCAAATGGAAAGCATGTTACACCTTGTAAAATAAATTTGAACCTGTGCATTTCTGTCATGGCTGTCGAGGTTTGCATTGATGACAATGACCAAGGCTCTCGCACTGTTATTTCTGTCTATCATTAGGAACACGGGCCAGGCTGTTTCGGCCTGCACTGGGCCTTTAAACACCAGACTTCAAAAGGGAGATGAAGACCAGGGTGGGAACTGGGAAGGGAGACGAGGCCCGCGTTCAGACAGACCCACAGATACAGTACCGTAGAAAATATCCGGTAGCTTTGAGAGAGGGGCAGGATTTAGACACATCTGGATCAGTCACTCAGCAGCATTCAGTTCAGACCATGCAGATCACACAGTGCTGCTTTTAAAAAGTCTCCCATAACACTGACTTCACATTCCCCACTCGGTGGTATTTGCATATCCAATTGAGATTTGCAGGAAATATACTCATTTTAAAGTCTTTAAAAAATCCTTGTCATCTGTGAATCTATGTAGAGTTCACACACTCTTGCCTGGTTTATCACACAAGGCACTAGAAACTGCAAAACCACACTTGAGTAATCCAGTAAAGAGGTCATTTTCCAGCTTGGATGATGCTTTCGTTGATACAAAATGTGAGCATTAATGGTACAAAATTAAGGTAAAAAATAACACACCTCTAACATTCCTCATTTGTTGTGATATTACTGGTGAATTTCCCACAAAGCTGCTGAGGTGACAGTAACTGTGACTCTCGGGGGAAGACCAGCAGGAACAGGGGCCTAAACCGCTCTTTCTACACCGCCCACACAGCTCAGCCACAGTCAGTTCACCCTGTGGCCAGCAGAGGGAGCCGGTGGTTACAGGCTGGTGAGGGAAGCAGGAGGAGGGAGTGTGCTTGCGAAGGGAGAGGTTAATTACCATAGAGAGCAGTGCACGGGGAGAGGAGAGATGCTACAGAGGTGACATAACCTGGGGCGGGGCAGTGGGGTGAACAACACAAAAACTGCTAATCACTTCACCCTATGACGCTGGCCCTCACCATAATGAAGCACGCAGCATTGAATTACACTGCAAATGAAAAGATTTAGACTGAGGTTTGCAGGCCCTGTATTTGATAAAAGCTGTATGACCAGCGAGGGTCCTAGGTGAACAGCAGGTCTAATGGACAGTGACAGACCTGCCCTGACATGTCTCTAGTGTGGGGGAGTAAGCTGATAAAGCAGGCTATTACTGTGCTATCCGCAGTTGAGCACTGCAGGGTGTACAGCAAGTCCTCTCTCTGATGCGTCATAGCTGTTGCCGTGGCGTCTTTGTTCACGTCGCTCTTGTTTACCGCCAGGGTGCTCTGTACACGAGGAATAAGAGGAATGGCCAATCCCCAATGCAGCAAGTGCACGTAAAAAACCTTGAACTGTTTTGCATGAGGGGCATTTTGGAAACAGGCTGTGCGATAGGTGAGTCTGTCCAATGATCACAAGACAAGAGGCGGGACGAGAACCGCGAGGCGAGGGCGGGGCTTGTTTGACGAGCGCTTGACTGAAGCTGATCCATTTTGGCAGAATGCAAGGTTCCATTCTCACAGCTTGTATTCTACGAGACGCTTCCGTGTGACACACTCCCTTAGGAATGCTTAATATTTCCAATGACAACACCCTGCTTAGCTCGTCTTACTCAGGGCTTCATACAAAATCAATTCAGTTTCAATTCATGACGTTAATTAAACAGAAAAATTCCTCTGAACATTATGGGCATTTTTCTACTTAATTAACTGAATTTTAGTTAATTTGGCAAACTGGCTTAATTGAAATAGAAAGGACCCCAACAACGGGGCCACAAGCTATCCCATAAGTAGTTGAACTTTTTTTATTACTTTTAAAATATATATTTTATCTGTTAGACTGAACTCTGTTACATCTCATGCAATGAAATGGGGCCATGATCTGAAATGCGGCAAATCCAAACGTACCCCCTCTGAAACACTGCTCTGAGAACTCCAGAACCACAGAGCAAGAAAATAATGAATCAAATTCCAAACTGAGGAGCTGTCAGCTCCATGCCTGATTGGGTGATGCATCTATGACTCACAGGAAAGCTGCCATTTAGGGTGTGGTTATGCATTCCTTACCAACCACCAGCTGCATTGAATCACCAACAAGGAAATACAATTTGCTGACAGTGAATGCCGAAACAATTGGGCAGAAGACATTTTTTTTAAAAGACAACAACAAAAATTCAAGTGTCTGCTCCTTGCACTCTCTTAAAAATAAAGAAAAGATTGCATTCAGTTTCATTTGAATTGAGGTTGCATTCAAATCTTAAGAACTATATGGTACTGAGCCACTGCTATGCTATAGCTAGAGAGAGCAGTGAACAACCTGATGTCTAAAAAAGGCATGAGACGGCACTGGGACCAATTAAAAGCTTTATGGTCCGAGGCACTGCAGTTCATAAGCTTAAATGTCCGGTCACGTGACAGAGACAAAAATGTCACAATGGAAATAGAAGGTCACCGCTGCACACTTGACCTTGACTTTGGCTCCGCCCTGATTCTCCTGAATGGCCTCTTGCTCCCGGCTGCAAAGTCCAGTTCAGAAAAAGGGTGGAGTTACTGCTGATCTGACATTCAGCCCCTCCCATCACCAAGCACAGGTCCACGTCTTTATAAAAGACTAACTGGCTTTCCTACTAACGTTTTATATTGTGGCAGATGGTGCATGATTTTGCTTTGGTCGTCCACTTCACCGCCCAAGGGAAGCTCAAAAGAAAAGAAAGCAGGGCGTGCCGTGCACACACACGGGCTGCACACGGAACCATTCAACACTCCCTGCACACTGAACCATTCAACACTCCCTGCACACGGAACCATTCAACACTCCCTGCACACGGAACCATTCAACACTCCCTGCACAGTGAACCATTCAACACCATTCAACACTCCCAGCACACTGAACCATTCAACACTCCCTGCACACGGAACCATTCAACACTCCCTGCACACGGAACCATTCAACACTCCCTGCACAGTGAACCATTCAACACTCCCTGCACACTGAACCATTCAACACTCCCTGCACACTGAACCATTCAACACTCCCTGCACACTGAACCATTCAACACTCCCTGCACACTGAACCATTCAACACTCCCTGCACACTGAACCATTCAACACTCCCTGCACACTGAACCATTCAACACTCCCTGCACACTGAACCATTCAACACTCCCTGCACACTGAACCATTCAACACTCCCTGCACACTGAACCATTCAACACTCCCTGCACACTGAACCACTCAACACTCCCTGCACACTGAACCATTCAACACTCTCTGCACAGTAAACCATTCCCCCTCCCTGCACACTGAACCATTTCAACACACCCTGCACTGAACCATTCAACGCCTCCTGCAAACTGAACCATTCAACACTTTCTAAAACAGTCAGGTTTTATAGCCTTCATTTCAAAGGCTGACCGGTACCACAGAAGGCAAATGAAAGATGTGTTGGCTGCCTGCCCTTCGGTCATCCATAGCGCACTGTTGATGCATCAGCAGTTTGAAGATGCGTTTATGATTTCAAACCCAAGCTTTTCCTTCATTTGTTAAAGGCAGAGGCCACGGTTACACGAGCCATTTCAATGAGACTTATATCATCCAATTACGCCAGGCTGCATTAAGTGACAGGTCCAGACGTGCACAAATCGGATTTTGTTCGGATCTGCCAAACCACTTGGCGAGGTGGCCCAGCTCACTTTGTGATAGGAATTGCTTGTAGTCTGGACGTAATCGGACATCTCAACGCATTGACTGGAAAAACGTAAATTATTTACGGCCATTTACTCGAGTTCTCTCACTCTGAGGCTTATGTACACTTTGGGAATGGAGTAGAGGGCATCAGACACCTCATGGACTATATGTCCCACAAACAAATGAGCAATGGCAGGGTAGCAGGGCCCTGTGGTAAACCACCAGAGCACAATAGCCACTCGTTTGTGCACAGATACGGGCGCGCGGAGATGAGTATGCTGACGGTAAAGACGAGGCTGCAGCTGTTCGCAGATGTAGTTGAAGGTCTGCTTTCACATATTGAAATTGAAAACACATTCAAATCCGTGAAATGATGCACAGTATGGTTCCACCAGTGCTGTCTACGTTTGCAGACCCATACTCCTCTCCATACTCCTCTCCATACTCCCATACACTCCTCTCCATCAAAACAGCTGAAGCACCCACAAGTGCATACTCGCATTAAAAGCATGCATACGCTGCTGCTTCCTCATCAGCGCACGCCTTGTGCAGATCCTACCTCCACTACACAATGTGAACATAATGAAGCACAACCTCACAAACACGGAATGCCATTTTTCAGAAATATTGTTTCTTGTTGTTTTATTTAATATTTAAATATTCAAAAATATTGTGCGGGAAAAGGGTGTGAAATTAACACCAGGCAAATGCTGGTAAAACTTTGACTGTGGCTGGTAAAATTTTTACTCTAGCAGCCACTTAGCCTGGTAAACAACCAGGTTGTGTTATGTTGCAAAAGGTAATGTGGCTGGTAAAATGTTGAAAATAGCTGGTGATTTTTATAATCCACAAGCCACTCTGGCCAGCGGGTGAAAAAGTTAATTTCATACCCTGCACAGGATCATAAAATCCAAACTGTGACCAGATCACAGGGCTCACATAGAACTGTCAAATGTGGACACAACTCAAATCAGCCCTGATGTGATCGGATGTTGGAACTCCGATTCCAGGAGTCGCATGAAGTGACTAGTGCAACCGTAGCCTGAGTCGGAGCCAGAGCGGGAGGAAGCAAGCACTATAGAACAGGTCCACGGTGCCATGACATTTAACATAACAAACGCAATGCAATTAGAAGATCTCACAGGAACCGCTTCACCTCACTTATCTATTCTCCTCTAACCTTTATTTAAGAAATTAAGATTTTTTTAAAAAGTGAGACCTGATGCAGCAGTAAGTAATATTTGTAACCAACATACAAAACTTCACACCTAAATGGTATAATCTCTTGTATTTACTTTGAGCTGACTTGCAGGACCAGAAGGAATTATACTGAAATGCTCTTTCAAACGCGAGAAGTAGTGATTGCGACTGAAAGAGAATTCCCAGAGATGCCCATGCAGAGGGGTTTTCCAGCGGTCGGCTCGGTGTGAAGCTACACACTTTCAAGCGGGAAACTGCAGAGGAAACGGCCTGAACCGGTGAGGACACGCGCACGCAAATAAACAACAAAAGCAAATACTCATCAATGTTCAAACTTCATTAGGACCGTTTCAGTTCATATAAGGATGCTCAATGTAAAAGATGCCTATTAAATCCACTCACATGCACTCTGTGTGAGGATTGACACATTTGGCATGGTACTGTTGTCAAATTTTGCACAAGTAGTGTAACCCTTTGGCATTTAAATTATTAAATGGAAATAATGAATTATTAAACGTGACATAATTAAAGCTCTTTCCTGTGGTCTTTGTTGGCTTCATGCAGCATTGTATATTAATCAAGAGAATCATAAAGGCTAAGCCTGTACGTGTGAGAGTACTACGTGGGTATACACAAACAGGTTTCTTTGTGCTCAGGGTGTTACCTGTTTTCAGTTTAAACGATAAAAATGATTTACATGATAAGAATCTGCCAAAGAATTCTAGAACCTTCCCCCTAAGAGGTTAACATTAACATGTGAAACGTGGCTTAATGAGGTGAAATGGCACGTCTCACTCCTGTTCCTCAATGGCATTTAACATTTCCACTGCTGTGGGACAGGGGGGGGGTGCCCCAGCGCACACTGCCTGCCAGGCACGCAGTCCGCCTGCCAGGCCGGCTGTGTGGCTACCCACGCTTTGCCTAGAAACAAAAGTTCTCTCACCTCTGCCCACCATTATTTCCTCATTAGCCATAAGTCGAGGTAGCGCATGACCAACACCAGACCAGCGAGGCTCTGTGGCGGTTTTTCCCATTACCCCACCTTTCCCTTAGTCGTCGAAGACATTTTTTAAATGATGCATCCACATTATGTATTCATATTTCAATAAAACATAACTTTCCTCTCACAAAATATACGCAGAAATTCCTCGAGTGCAGAAACCTTATCTCCAAAGGAACGCGGCGGAAGGGCTCCTCATTTTTACCACCGCTATAATGGTTCCATTCGCTTTAATTAGCTCATAAATCAGCTGCCTTCTTTAATGCATTAGGCTGAGTAATCACTTCAATTGCATTTTCCTTTTATTACATGGGGTCTGTTCTTGAATGTTCATTCTGGTCACCATACTGTGTGTGTGTGTGTGTGTGTGTGTGTGTGCGCGTGCGCGTGCGTGTGTGTGTTTAGAACACATAATGAACCACTATATTCCAATTGACCTTTTGGAGGAGATAAGTGCCAAATGCCCAAATGCCCATGGAGCAGAAGAAACAGCCCAGTAATAATATCCCACATAAAATAACATCTTCAGAAGAGCTGCACCAGCACGCCGCGGAGCTGCACCAGCACGCAGCGGAGCTGCACCAGCACGCCGCACCAGAACGCAGCTCAATCGCCATAAGCACTGACTGAGCTGCAGGACCCTGTAATTAGTAGTACCATGTAGCCTTCATTAGCTGGCAAGAAGAGGGAGGTGATTAAAAAGAGATTAAAAGTCACATCCAGCTCTAGGAACAAATGCATTGTTCATATTATAACACAGAAATGAGCAATGGACCACAAAGATAATAGTGGGTTTTTAATCAATCCATTAAATCAACTTAAGATAAGATTACACTATAGCGATACGTAAGCTGCTGCGCTAATATTTCTCATGTGAAGAAGCACTGCCGTGCTTACTGACATAACGGCACTCAGCACAATGCTAATTCTCCTGTGGTCCGACCTTGATCGCATCACCTGGCTCTGCTCACTGATGCCACAGACACACACACTCTCTCCCTCTCTCACACACGCACGCACGCACGTAGACACACACACACACACACACACACTCTCTCTCCCTCACACATACACACACACACACGAGTAGTGAAGTTCAGACTCGTTCAGGTCAAGAGTGGCGGTCAGACTCGTTCACGGCACAGTGCTTTCTCCACGCTCCCATAAAGACTGGGTCACACTATGAAGGGGAAAATCTTAGCCTTCCTTTGCTTACTTCACCCCGTAAACACAAGAAACCTCACTGGACCACACAGCTGGAGGGCTTTTTGCAGTGGAGCCATAACTGTGCTGTGGCTTTGTACCATTCCTGCCTCAGTCCCATTTCTTACACCTTTTACAGGGAGACGAGCAGGAAACACAGACCCTACAGCCAAAATTAGGTGTGGGGGAGGGGGGGGTGGGGTGGTGCATCAATAGTTCTGCCATGAACGAACACACACACACACACACACACACACACACACACACACACACACACACACACCCCTTTGGAGTCCACTGACAAATGGCAGGACCTCTGAAGCCCCTCCTGAAATATCCCACAAGCACCTGCCCAGGCACTGACCGCCGAGTCAGGTCCCGTGGCGGTTTAGCGCTAACGTGAGAACGGACAGGACATGGGCACTATCCCCACCAGCTGGCACCCCCATGCTGTCCGCAGGCCCTGAGGATGCAGCCCTCTGCCCCGAGGACGCCTGTCGAATATCCGCTGCTTGTCCCCTTCACGTCCTTCAGAGAACCACGAGGTCGTGGCAGCAGCCGCTGAAAAACCGCCATGTTGAGAACGCTCACAAACCCAGCCCATTTTTCCTGCATCTCCTGCCAAAATATCTACCATTTTAAGGATCCGGTTCAGACTTGTTAGAGCAGCAGAGCGGTTGTCGGGGCTGAACTGCAGTCACCATAGAGGAAGTGAGGGCAAACGCAGGACTCCTTTCATTGGCTGTCTCCATGGCAGCCATTTCAAACGTGGCATGCGCTCCACACACCGGTAACACTGGGGATGGTTTTCCCTAATTATTTTTCCACGGCCCGGTGATAATGACCCACATTTATGAAATGGAGTGATGAATGACGGTTTATGTGCTTTTCCAGCAAATCTGTCACATTGCCCCTCAGAGGGTGGATTATAACACACACCAGGCGACACTGACACATTAGATTCAAGCGTTTCGAAGATTCTGCTTTCTTATTATTTTATTTAATTTTTTTAAACAATCCCTACAGACTAAAAACTACAATGAGTCTACAATGTCAGTCGCAAATGTACTGATGTGTGTTATCACTTTTGTGAAGACACCCCTCACATAAGCAATACAATTTTATTAAAACTCTCACTGACTTTTTGATCTGAAAAATCACAATTCTGGTTATGATTTTTTTGGTCAAAAAGCATACTTTTTATATACCAATGTACTAATTTGAATTATACTGACTCAGTTACATTACAGATCGTTCCCTTGAGCTGAGTATGTTACAGGCACTGGATCAATACGACAGTGCATAGATGCAAATGACCAAGCAGTTATAAAAGATAATATAGTTTTGGTTTATGGGTGGAGAAAATACAAAACCGCAGTTTTATACTCAATAAAAAATAAACAATTTGAGATTGATGTTCAATTTCAAGCTCTCCAACTGTGAACGTAACATGTATCCCAGAACTACTTTTTAAATTTTATTTATTTTTAAATCAAACCTCACCCAATATGAAAACACTGAATATGAAAAGATAGCAAAAAAAATTATATTATATAAAAAATAAAAAACCATTAAAAAGCTTTACGTAAGCACCCCGGCCGGGCCGGTGGCTGATTTACACACAGAGCACATATGACACAGGGCGGGGGAGTGAGGCTCTGCGTTATGAAACGAATCCCCCCCCCCCCCCAACCCCAACCTCAACCCCAACTCTCCAAACAAGCTGGGCTCCTTCTGCTGACCTTGCTTTTCTCAACTAGGCCTGCACACAGGACCCAGGCAGGGCGCTAGCTCGCTAGCTCGCTCTGCACCGATCATCCATGCGGAGGCTAACGGGCTAATAATAGCGAGAGAGCCTGGGCCCGGTGTGACTGCAGATCATGACGAGCCCCTCTGGGCTATTAATACACCCCTGAGATTCCAGCAATGTGACCTTTGGTAACAGGTCCTCCTGCAGAGCCGGGGCGGCACGGCTTCCCATCGCCTGCTCGTCTTCGCCCTGCGCCAGACCCGGCGCTGCAAACGCGCTGCAAACGCACTGCAAACGCACTGTGAAGGAAGGCCGCTCCACTGCATGTGAAGGTCACCCACTGGTAGTTCAAATTCTATTCTTCCATGTTATTTTCCTTTCAACTCGTACAGCACCTTCGGCTTGACTTGACTTGACACAGCACAACAAAACCTACATATTTGTATTGATATTTCACGTAGAAGAAATGGAAGTTAGAGCAGAAGTGTTGGTCACCGTTTCTCATGCCTGTTGATAACTTAAAACCATCAGGATCATGCTGTTCCCTTTTGCTGTTTTTACATTCAAGAAAGAAAAAAAAAGGCACAACCTAAATTGAATAAGAGGGAGTGTTTGTACGGAGAATTTTAACTTACTCAGCTAAATGCACTTAGTAAAAGAGACATCCTCAGAATTTACAACAACAAAAACAAACAAAAAACAAAAAAAAACACTTTTTGTAACCAACCACAGAAATGTTGGAAAGCCGCTCCAGGACTTAAATGTTTCCCCTGGCAGATACAGACCGTTCTGGCTATTTCATTTGTACAGATAATACTGATGATGTGTAATACTGATGATGAAACAATTGAAAAAAAACATTGCCTTCACTTAAATATTGCTGTATGCTAAACTTAAAACAGCTGCCTTTTTTTCTCTCAATTACATGAGTCCAGTGTGCAGCAGTTAGCCTTTTTAAAGTTTTAGTTTTCTTAAGGCCTTTTCACACTGCACTGTAGTTAGCCCTGGCCTATCCTTAGCCCCAGGCTAAGGATAACCCGGGGCTAGCTCATCCTGTGTTCACACAAGCATTTATTAACCCTGGGCTAAGAGTTAGGCCTGAGCTAAGGATTCACACTGCACCCCTAAGCCCTGGGCTAACGTCCGTTCCACACTATTGGATTGGACAGTGAGAATTCTATGTATTGCCACAATCGTTGCCACTAACCCCATTTTACACTGGCTATTTTGGCACCGTGTTTAGGGAGATTTCTGGGGCTAACCCCAAAAAGTCGGTGCTAACCCTGCTCCGGAGCAGGGTCAGATAGCCCAGGGCTAAGGTTGTTGCTAGCCCACTTTAGAATGTGCAAGTGTGAACACTCACTTAGCCCTGGGCTAAAATCTCTCTTAGCCCGGGGCTAAGGACAGTGTGAACAGGCCTTTAAAGGAGAGTAGGACAGCCAGCCCTCCTTTAGTATTTTATTTTATTTATTTATTTATTTATTTTTTGTTGCTTTTTTCAAAAAGGTAGAAAACAGAGAGGGTAACAGATATAGAAAGGACCACAATTGAAAAGTGCCATTGGCAGGGATGGTATATGGTCGAGTCAGCATTTTGAATGTCGGAAAGGTTAACCGCTATCTAATTAAGTGTCCTAGTGCCTCAGTTGACTGGTCTGACTGTAAAGACAATTAGTTTAAGCTATTTTTTGTTGGTGCGGGTGAAAAGTTCCGGTCTGGCATTTGGACAAGGTATTTAGGGGTTTTATCAACATTACAGGCTGAACAGAACATTCATGTTGGCAGAAAACAGGTGTGGACTGGTAACATGCAACAAAAGGAAGCACTCAGTCTTCTGGTCATGGTTTAAAGCCAGTCGTTCAAGTTAGTCAAACATTTAACAGGCGAGTCACATGGCTTTTGAATACTCCATCTCTTATACAAACATTATCTCAGTGTGGAGCATTTTTGTCACTAGACAAGTTGTCAGACCTGACCCAACCAGTGAGAAAGAGAGGCTTGTTAGACCGCAATCACAGCCAAATACTGTTTTCCTCTGGCACCTTCCTATTTAATAAATTCAATTTAATCTATTGCATCGTGTTAATGATTTGCATTGTGCAAATCATTAACACTAGAGGGTTGATTTTGATATTAAATTGGCATCTAAAGAACAAACAGCAGAATTACCCCTTTCACAGTAAACCATAGCAATGCAGGCCCGTTTCAGACCTCCAGCACACTCTAAACACACTGTGCCACAGGGGGTTTGAGACAGACTTAAATGTGTTGAGTGCCCAGTCATAGGAAATAAAATAGCCATAAGTCCCATTAACAAGTTCCCTAATATCCCCCCTCCCCTTCGCTAAACAGACTCTACAGTGAAATAATGAATGTGCGAGTACATGTTGTACTTTGGGTCTCGAGAGTAAAAGTTGATTTCTGACAGGTTTCCATTGCAAAGTCAACATGAATTTATACTAGGGCTGCACAATTAATAACATTTTAATCGTGATCACAATTTTGACTTCCCACGATTACTAAACAAGGGCACAGTCTGTTTACAAATGAAAGTGTTACTGGACTTTCTCTGGTGTTCTATCTATTCAAGCACTCCTATTTTAACTCTCTCACAGTAGAAGGTTAGGGTTAGAAAATGTGAAAATATAAGAATTATTCTGTTCATTCAAAATGTTAAAGTGCAATAAAAGTATTATGTTCCCGAAAACCAATGAATAATCGTGTTAAATAATCGCGATCTCAATATTGACTAAAACAATCGTGATTGTATGCAATAATTGTGCAGCCCTAATTTATACCCCTGAAACACTCCATTTGATTATGCAGCAGATTTGACTTTGTGATTGTAAGGCGGTACGTCCTATACCTTACCGATCAGCCTTGGTGTCATCTTAACTCGTTACTCCACCCCCCTCAAGTATAGGTGGCCAATCCACACAAAGGGCTTGGTCACATGAGCAGCTCCCCTCATTGGAGGTGGCTGTACCCTCAGCCCATGCATACCTGCTCAGCACAGGGCTCAGCACAGGGCTCAGCACAGGGCTCAGCACAGGGCTCAGCACAGGGCTCAGCACAGGGCTCAGCACAGGGCTCAGCACAGGGCTCAGCACAGGGCTCAGCACAGGGCTCAGCACAGGGCTCAGCACAGGGCTCAGCACAGGGCTCAGCACAGGGCTCAGCACAGGGCTCAGCACAGGGCTCAGCACAGGGCTCAGCACAGGGCTCAGCACAGGGCTCAGCACAGGGCTCAGCACAGGGCTCAGCACAGGGCTCAGCACAGGGCTCAGCACAGGGCTCAGCACAGGGCTCAGCACAGGGCTCAGCACAGGGCTCAGCACAGGGCTCAGGGCCTTACCTTATGCACACTCTTGGGGTTCTCCAGCCAGGCAAAGTACATCTCCTCCACGTAGTTGGAGCTGGTCCCGTTGAGGAAGGGCTCAGCAGCCACGGGTGCGGTGTAGCACCTCATTGACTGAAAGGTCCTTGGGCCCCGCCTCTGCTGCGAGGCGTTCTGAGCAGTCTGTAAGGCCGTGAGGGGCCGAAGCCGTGAAGCGCAAGTCCTTAAGCGGTGCATCGCAGTCTTTTAGCACACCTCCCACCTCAACAAATCCACCACTGGGAAAGCGGGAAGCTCTTTCTCTGAACTAGTTTTCCTTTGTTTCCCCCCCGTCGGATGGTCCAATGGAAACCTCCTTATTGTACGTCTTTGTCTTCAATCTTGTCCTCGTTTGTTTTCTCCCACTACCTAAAGAAAAAAGTCAAAATGTATATATAAGACACTAAAGAAGACATGCTACTTTGAAAAAAAAAAAAAGCCAATGCCTCCCCACGCAAACTGGCATAAACACGCAGAAAAAAACCTGATGAGAGAGGATGAAGAAGAGCAAACAGTTTATGCCTGGGGATTCGACTATGAACAAGCACAATGACCACAATTACTACATGCGTAAAGTGAGTAATGTACACGGAGAGAATGACGCGGGACTATCCAGCACTGCGATTGCTTGCAACTGCAAACACACCTTCCCCAATTGTAGTGCGCTCATGTCAATTATTTTGGCGTTTTGCTCATTTTTTTGCTTGTGCACAAAGGCACAGCATCTTTAAAGTTGAAGTAATGCTCAAATCAACATTTTGTTCCAGTACTGCAGGACCAGTGAACTGACTGTGAGAACCACCTTCTCTCTGCTGGGAGAGCTGCTCCCAGGTCCCATAACATCCCCAGATTAGGGGTCAGGGGCAAAGGACAATGTAGCAAAACATCCCAAATCCTGCCAACAGTTTGTAAACTAGCCAAATCAGGACAAACATGCTTACCAGAACGGTTGGCATTGTGTGGTGCCCATGTGATTCGGCCAGAATTAGATTTCCTCTTGTGTGTTATTGCATGAGTGGGCATTTTAAATAGCTAGCTAACTGAGAAACTGTGGTGTTGGCAGATTGGGATCCACACTTTAAACTCATTAACCTATAAACACAGTGCGTTTTCCACAATAGAAAAAGCAAATCATTAATTAATCACCTCAACTTAGGTTTAAATTATACTATTGTTTTTACGGTCCATGTCAACCAAGAAATTTACCATGTGAAGGCCTAAACATGCTGAGGCTACCTGCCTGTAGCTACTCAGATTCAATTTATGTCTTCACAAGTAATGCAGAATACCTTTACTTTGCAGTACTCGTCTACAATTCTATTCAAGAAGATGCTGTAGAACAACTGAGTTCACACGAAAGTACATTTGCATGAACAATGCCATAAGAACTCGATGAAATCTCGATGGGAAAATGTACTGTAATAATGATGGGAAAACTGAAAGTAAGTACAAATATGAGAAAATAAACATGTGGTTTTATCAATGTCAAAGTTTATTAAAACAACTTATAAGAAAATGTATCTAATTATAAAAATGAGAATACAACTGACATCCTATTTTGACAAATGTATCTCCAAAGCCAAAAGAAGTAAACCACATGCACCTCCTTGACCCGTGGTCACTCGGGTCAAATCCCACAGTTAGCAGTGGCTTACTGACGAACACGTGTAGGTTTGTTGTAAATTCGTGGATGATAGATAGATAGATAAATACTTTATTAATCCCCAGGGGGAAATTCAATGCCAATGGCAGCACATCACGACAGCGTATGTAAACTAGTGACTATGAATGTAGAGCGGTTCGCATTAAATAGGCTACCTTAAAAAAGCCTTGATTAAGAAGACCTTTCCTCCAGTTGTAGACAAGTGTATGACACGACTGAACTTACATGGGGGTTACTTCTAAAGATGGAAAAGTTCGTGCAGTTTGTGAAGAATACCCTAAGATCGCACTGGAATTCCGGACAGAAGAAATATGTATTTTAAAACGTTAGGTCGCCACATGCATTGTCTTGCTAACACTAGATGAAATAGAGTAAACGGGAGTCGGGTATATTGCTAGCTAACAAGACAGCGCCGAAAAGTGAACCATGTGAAGAGAAAACGGTCAAAGAAATCAATCTGGTAATTACACAAAGCAATAGGGCCCTGTAAGAAACAGCTAAACATGAAGGGTGTTTTCACAGTACAACGGTGTGTTTTGACCTTGTGTCCTTACTATATTCTCCATTCTCCTTCAAGCCTGCCAGCCAAGCCCTAAACCGCCCGTGTACCTTCACACAGAGCTGATTGGCTAAATTAAATAGCCCCGCCTTACATGTAGCCGGGTACGCTTCGTAATGGATCCTCAACACGTCAATCATTATGTCCCTTTCCCCGCACATCCGAGTTTACGAAAATATATTCCTGCTTAACCTACCTTATGATAACTACGTTCAAATGAGCCAACTGTTTATCTAGCGAAGTTAGCTGATCATGTCTATACTAGGTTTCCTTCAAGACGGCAACGCGCAACACATATCTTAGCAAACATTGGCTAGCTAACGTACCTAAACAACTAGCTGGCTAGATTGCTAGCTACATGCTACGTGAAAACGTTACCTAGCTAGACAAATGCCATTAGCTCACTGGTCAGTTGTCTCACTGTCAATCGTAGTTAACCTTGATTAACAAACTTGCTGGCGAATTATGTAACTTAGCTGGTGATGTAGCAGGCTCCCAAAGTTAGTGAGGACAGTGTGCTACCTAGGTTATGTGGTTACATCGTGTGTAACGTTAGCTCGCTGCAGTTTCCCTAATGATCTCGCTAAAATACCACTATTGAAATTCTCAACAAGAAACCAACACGAGCGCACTTACTTTAAGTCTCTTTCCAGTCGTCCGGGAGGTGAAAGTATGCGAATTATTTTCACAAATAAATATGGCTTAACGGCGGCTCTGACTACAGCCGCGATTCCTACCGACTCTCTCCAGACTGTGGAAATGACAACGAGAAGCAACTCAGCGCTGGGCCTACTGCGTCATGACGCTCAGACGTCAAAGTCCTGCAACAACTTGCACGGCAAACTTCGTCCCCGCGCGGAGCTTACTGCCATGCACCGTGATTGACTTTTCAGATATTCAACATTTCTTCTCATGCTGTGGGCATAATGTTACAAAGGCAAATTCTGCATGATAAAATAAACGGGGTCGCGTCGGACAAAATTAATCAATCAAAAATAAATGAGTGATAAAGTTTTTCAAGAAATGCAATATTGCCATTGCATTTCTTCACATAATTTGAAAATGAATTACCTAAACTCAGTTTACTTTCTAACTTCCGTCAAAGTAAAATCACTACAGTGACAGTTTACACCTTCAAATTAAAATTTTTGCCTTAACTATTTGTTTAGAGACCTGGAGGGTGTATATGCACAAAGTAACCATCCGTAACTAAATAACCCGTAGGCCTACGTTTTAGGAAAATTTGCTCACTAGGCAATTGTAACAAGCCAATGCCTCCCCACGCAAACTGGCATAAATTAGCATTACAAAAGCTGATGTAAGAGGACAAAGATGAGCAAACAGTTTATGCCTGGGGATTCGACTATGAACAAGCACAATGACCACAATTACTACATGCGTAAAGTGAGTAATCTACAAGAGAATGACACGGGACTTTCCAGCACTGCGATTGCTTGCCACTGCAAACACACCTTCCCCAATTGTAGTGCGCTCATGTCAATTATTTTGGCGTTTTGCTCATTTGTTGGCTAAGGAAATTGTTCACAAAGGCACAGCATCTTTAAAGTTCATGTAATGCTATAATCAACATTTTGTTCCAGTACTGAGCAGGACCAGTGCACTGACTGAGAACCACCTTCTCTCTGCTGGGAGAGCTGCTCCCAGGCCCCATAACATCCCCAGATTAGGGGTCAGGGGCAAAGGACAATGTAGCAAAACATCCCAAATCTCGCCAAAAGTTTCTAAACTAGCCCGATCAGTACAAACGTGCTTACCAGAACTGTTGGCATTGTGTGCCCATGTGATTCGGCCTGCTAGAATTAGATTTCCTCCTGTGTGATATTGCATGAGTGGACATTTTAAATAGCTAGCTAACTGAGAAACTGTGGTGTTGGCAATTGTAGGCAATCTACTGGGTCACCAACAGTTTGGTCGGCTGGAATACATTTGGAATGGAGTCTCAGCTGCTCTGAGAAACTGGCAACAGTCTACTGCTGATAAATTTGATTCTGTAGCTAAATAACACATGCAGAGAATTTACTATTCACAGTTTTAAAACCTCTTTCTAGAGTTTGCAAGTAGACCTACAGGCTAGGCCCATGTGAGATGATACAGTAGAGATTTTTTTAAAATGTAATGAAATTTCCCATACCCAGGGGATTAGGCTTGTGTTACTTTAGGAGCCAAGATACAACTAAATTTCCGAAAAACTTTCCTTGTAAGGAATCCTAACGGCAAACAAACAACACAACAAAGCAAAAAACAAAACCACAAAAAAAAAAGCAAACACAAAAACCAACAACAAAAAGCCACAACAAAAAAACAAAATGCACAAGCAACAACACAACACACAAAAAACAAAAACAAAACAACAAAAAGCCACAACAAAACACAAAAAGCACAAAACACAAAACAAATGCAACACAAACAAAAACAAACAACACAACAACAAACAAAACACACAACAAAACAACAAAAAGCCAACAAAAAAAAACAACAACAAAAACAAAAACACAAAACAACACAACAACACAACAAAACCACAACAAAAAGCCACAACAACACGGAAAACCCCAAAAACAAAACGGACAAACAAAACACAAAAAAAAAGTGACCCAACACAAAAAAGGGGCGGGCCGGGGGAAAGGGGCGACAACACAACGACACACGGGGGAACACGACAGGACCGACAGAGTTGAGACAGTTTATTTTGAGATTTATTTATATTTTTTTTTTTTTTTATTTTTATTTTATTTTACGTTTTTGGTTAAGTTAAACCCAGATTTTAGGTTTCGCTATATGATTATTTTCGCTATATGATTGTCAAATGCTATATTATTTTTTATATTTTGCAATATGCGCTTACGTTTTTTTTATGTATGCTAACGTTAGCTAGTTAGTTATGATAGCATTAGCTATGCTTTAAGATAGTTTAAGTTACTAGCTTAAGCTTTATATTATTAATTTTTTTAATTAAATTAAGTTAATTTACTTTAATTACGTTTAGTTCAAGCGTTACGTTACTATTATTACTAGTATTGTCACATTATTATTATTTATGATTATTACTATACATTATCATCTTAGAGTACTCTTATATTGGAGTTGGACATCAATTTACAAGAGATATGTAAAAAGAGAAAACTGTAAAATAAAAAAACAAAATAATCAAAAAAAATGGGTAACCAACAACATAAATTATCGTTAACATGAGTCACACACCCACAACATCCTACACTGGTAGACACACACACAACACCTACTCTGTAGCCCTAAGTTGCACACACAAATTCGAGCTCCCTATACTCCACTTGATTACTGAATAGGTCGGTGACTTTGAGGGGTTTCCCGGTGTCTGACTACTAACGTTATGTTTCCCGTAACGTTTAATGTTTTTTATTTTTGGTTGGTTGTAAATGCTGTTTGTTGTGGGGTATAAGTAATTTTGTGAATGCCCATTTAATAATTCCCTACTATAGAATTTACCATAAATTTCCTTACCTGCCTATTACCTGCAATTCATTGTTCGTACACCGTTAAAAAAATAAAAACAAAAAAAAAAAATAACATTAAAAAAATCTCATTAGGCTACGAAACTTTTAATTGAAATGTGTAACATATGATCACATTAGCCAAGCCCATTGCTCAAACAAATACACAAAATTTTTATTTGCATGATATCTATATTACTTTACGTTTTACTTTAGGTTAACGAAATTAATTTGATTAACTAATTTAAAGTTAACTAAATCTTAAAGCTCTCTAGCTAGCTAGCTAAGCTAGCATAGCTGGCATCATAGCTGCATAGCAGGCAAGCTAACAACATAAATATAAAAAAAAATAAATATAAAAAATTATTCATCATCATATTGTGTAATCAATCATATAGCTATATAACAATAGTTTCCTAACAACGTACCACAAACCAAACCGGTTAAAAAAAATAAAAAAATAATAAATAAATAAAAAAAAAAAAAATACTACTCAACTGGCAGTCTGTGTTCGTGTGTCCACGTGTGGTCGGGTAGCCCCTCCCCTCCCCGCCCCCCCCCCCTTTCATTTTTTTTTCCGTTTTTTGTTTTGTTCCGTTTTGTTGTGGGTCACTCCGTTTTGTGTTTGGGTCACTTCCGTTTTGTTGTGGGGTGCTGGTTGTTGTGTTGTGTTTTTTGCCGTGTTGTTTTTTTTTTTTTTTTTGTGTTTTGTTTTTTTTGTTTTTGTTGTTTTTTTTTTGTTGTGTTGTGGCTTTTTTTTTTGTTTGTGTTTTTTTTTTGTTGTGTGGTGTTTTTGCATTTTGTTGTTTTGTTTTGCATTTGTGTGTTGGCTTTTTGCTTTCGTGTGTGTTGTTTTTTTTTTGTGTTGTTTTTTTTTGCATTCGTGTTGTTGGCTTTTGCCGTTTTGTTGTGGCTTTTTGTGTTGTGGTTTTTTTTTTTCGTCGTGTTGTGTTTTTTTTTTTTGTGTGTTGCTTTTTTTGTTTTTTTGTTGTGTTTTTGCCGTGTGTTTTGTGGATTTTGCGTTCGTGTGGCACCTATGGGCCACCGTAGAATCCAGTCAGCGCTCCCCATGACCAGCGGCCTGGCAGGTGTTTTCTGACTGGCCAAACCATCGCTTAGGCTCATAGATTTACTGAATTGTGAAATTTAGCAGTCACCAAGGCAAAATCTGTCTGTGCTGACCCAAATTAAAAGACAAACTTGTAATTACAAATGCAATAGTGTATTTTTCGGTGCAAAAGTTGACGAAGCTGAAAAAACAGGAAGTATACAACTTAACCAATTAGTGCTATCCACGGTTTTTAAAATTAACTAGGGCAGTGCCCGTGCCCGTTCGGAATGGGCCGATTGCTTGGGCTTGCAGCTTTCTGGAGAACCGCTCATTCAATCAACTTCACAGTCGACACTGCAGTTCCTTGGGTCCCGAGCTATACAACTAGCGAATTTCAACTTCATACAGTGCCCGGTTGTCGAGCAAAGCGAAATACAGACAGACAGAAGGACAGAGAGCATTTCTTCCTTTGTAGTTAGATTATGTAGAACTGGGAAATATGACATTTGAGTTAGTTCAAAACAAACACGCCATTTGGGGATATTTGCTGCAATTACTAATAGTTGCTTGCTTTGTGTTGTAGACTCTGTGGATAACTACTATATGATAGGATCACTACTTGCAAAGGGAGGATGTGGATCAGTAGAGCCTACTCTGGGATCCACATCTATAGTCTGCCAATAAAATGACAACCTCTCCACTCAGTCTGACATCCTGATTCCTACATCATGCCTTAAACACCTGGGACAATATTTAATCTTCTGATTGATCTCATGATTCAGATTTGTTTCTTTCTCTCTTTTATTCTCATTTGCAAGTTAGGCTACTACCTTCCAACAACTTGTTTTTGTTGAATGATATGATTTCATATAGTAAAAGCATAAGTGTGCAAATATTGTATTGTGCCTCTCATCTCTATCATGATTTCTTCAGGTTGCCATAAAATATGTGCAGAAATGGGAAGGGGATGAACTGCTTCTTGTGATATGTTATATTTGTTCAACCTGTTGGCTGTCCACCATCTTTTTACAGAGATTGGATGATTCATTGTCACATAATTATTTGTGTTGATATTCAGGGTTCAGTCCTTTATTTTTCTTTGTATAAATTGTCCTGTAATCTCCTCAAATGTGTGCTGCAGTATCAGGCCTGATTATGGCATTTATTTTGTTCCACGGATTCACAGCTTCCCATTATAACCACACTACTTCCTCTCTCTCCAGCCTGTACAGGAGGTTAGGACCACAATGGAAATGGGGTTCATGAGGCTTGTAAATGAGCATGCGGTCCACCCTAACATCCTGCGCTTACACAAATAGTTTGATGCCCCAGACCACTATGTGATGGTCCTGTAGCGTCCTGACCCCTGCATGGACCTCTGTGATTTCTGCGCTTCTCAGAATGGCTCCATGGCAGAACAGCAGGCACAGGCATCGATAGACCAACAGCACAGCGTCAGGCTATGCTACACTGCCAGCAGTCCGTGTTTTTCATCAGGATGTTAAACCAATAACCATCCTGATAAAACACGGAAACCCTGCATGTGATCCTAATATAATGATCTCTATGGGAATTGGGGGGTGAGACAAGATTTAGCTGTAAATTACACTGGAACACCCCCATTGTATGAGGGTCAGTGAGAGGACCAGTTTGTGCATCTTAATCAGTGTTCTGGAACTTGGGAGTAAATACAGACGTTCTGATGGAAACAGCAACTTACCTCCTGTGTACCAAATAGAATAGAGAGGTTAAATAAATGTGAAAATTTACCTGCACATCAAATAATATGCTCCCTATTATATACTGTAGGGTCTGCACTGTAGTGTTTCTTATTGTTATAGTCTGAAGTATTTATATCTTTACAGAAGTCATTGTGACTGCATACCATAGGCCGGCATAGGGTGTCTGTTTTTAGTCTTGTGTCTGCTTTCTGCGTGTCTTTCAGGCACCGAGAAATGTACACCTCCGGAAGTGGTTTGCGAAGGAGCTGTACCAGGCCGGCTCTGTCGCTGTGTGGTCCTCAGGGGTCACTCTGTTCTGCTTCATCTATGGCTACCTTGCATTAGCGATGCGACGAGCGGAGCGTGAGCGTACTCTGTTTCCCTGAAGGACTGTTCTCAGGTGAGGAGTCAGCAGGAGACAGTGTGACTGTGTGTGATTTCATATGTTTATCCCCTCTGCTCTGTACAATCACATACATGCTTTTTGCCATCTACATAAATCATGGACTTTATCGGCTGGTGCTTGGCACCCAAAGTGGAGGACCTTGAGATTTACTTGTCAAGAACAAAAAGGGAAGTCTGGTCAATTCTCATTTCTCTTGTTCAGACATGCAGACCCCTTTAATCACAGTGAAATATAGACGAGCGTCTGGATGAGGTCCGATGTGCTTTTCTTCATCCACAGCAATGTTAGCATCATAAACGGCAGTGTGAATGAGGAGCAATGTTAGCATCATAAACGGCAGTGTGAATGAGGAGCAATGTTAGCATCATAAACGGCAGTGTGAATGTTAGGCAATGTGCACTTCAACACCCCGCTGTTCTGTACATTACATTACACGCATTTAGCAGACGCTCTTATCCAGACTTTCACAACTTTTTTAGCATTTAAATTATTATTATTATATATATTTTTTAACATATTATCCATTTATACAGTGGGATATATACTGAAGCAATTCAGGCTAAGTACAAATTCAGCAAGATGCAGCACTGAATAGTCGAACCAATACCATTAAGTATTTTTTGTGGCTGTAAAATTATCTGTTTTGTTTTGGTTGCAACTTACTTATGTTAAAACCCGAATTTAGCCCGCCAATATCTCTCGCCGTTTTAGCACCATTACCAAGCCACTTGACAAATCAACTCATCTCAGATCTCACCATAAAACAAATATGGGAAAGATTTGTTCAGTTGTTTTCATATAGTGAAGTACATAAAAAATTAGCATTTGGATGAAGACTTTTTGCTTCCAACAACAAAATCTAATTCTACAACTCTAATCTCTAAAGTAGACATAGCGATATGTCGGACATGGACTAATGCTTTTGATGGGTGACGTTTCTGTGTAGCTATTGTACAGTTTTTAAATAAACCTTTATAATTCTGATAGCCGAAATGAATTGACTTAACATGGGGACATAATAAACAACCAGGCTAATTGAACATTCTATTACCTTTACAGGAAGGTGTCTGCGAGATTTTGATCCCTCTCATACGCTTCAATTAAACCTCCACCGCACAGCAGAAACCGGCCGTACCTATTTCTAACCTAAAAGTCCAAAGCGACCTTTAAAGTTTGCGATATGATTGAACCTTTTTCCGAATCACAAGAAGTGTGGGCACTGCCACATCCATTAAAATGAGCAAGGTGGATATTTTGCTTAAAAGGTATTTTGCCATATCAGTGATAACTGACAGTTCAAGCTACACAACTCTGGCCAGCAGAACGGCACCAACTGCAAACGTTAACAAATCCATCGAGTTTGCTAATTCTTTTTAGAAAAATATTGGGGAATGGTCATGCTTAGTTGGTAGCAATCATAGAAAGAACGATTCTGAGAGAAACGCAGCACCATACACTGTGAATACCCTCAAATTCTACATTCTAAAACCAGCGATTCGGATTTTGAAAACAAATTGGCTTATGACCATAGACCGTAGAACCAATCGAAGAGACGTTGTATACATCTGTTCTTCTGTATCTGCTGACATAATGTAAAATACAAATGAAATAAGGCTAAACACCGTAAAAGCAGTTGTACATTACATAATTCGCGTATAGGGTTTTATTACAAGGGGGTAACAAGGGCTGTGCCCTCTTGCCAAAATATCTGATTTAATAAGGCGGCCAATAATATTTTACCTTTCATGCAGGGTTATAATCCATCACCACCCATGTGGCTT
The DNA here is from genome assembly GCA_022702515.1 of Ilyophis sp. 1 JC-2022. Taxonomy (NCBI): domain Eukaryota; kingdom Metazoa; phylum Chordata; class Actinopteri; order Anguilliformes; family Synaphobranchidae; genus Ilyophis; species Ilyophis sp. 1 JC-2022. The sequence goes on along the minus strand of CM040404.1, from coordinate 12,939,436 downwards.
CATATCACACATTGCTCTCAAACGGATTGATAAATCGTCATGTATAGGCCTATACCGGGTAGGCAAACCGGAAGCGGGGATTACTTTCTTACGTTAGTTTAGTTCTGGCAGGTTCTGGTTTGATCTGCATTGAAAATGGCCGAGTTCAGAAGCAAAAAAGCTTGTAATGTTCTTCGCTGCTCCGTGTCCAAGAGAAACCAAGCCAGACGGAAGCTAGGAATCTAGCTTCTTAGATTCTGTCAGTGTTCCAGGAGACAGCCATGTCTAGGGGCATTATCCCCACTAGCTAGCTAGCAAGCAAGCAAGCAAGCAATAGGTTTTTGATCAGGCCTGCTCAACCTGCTAACAAGCTAACGTTATCTAAACGTTTGCGTGCTGGATCAAAATAAAGATGCTTCCCTGTTGAAAAAAAACGTAGAAACCATTAGGAAATTTTTCTAATGGTTTCCATCACATACCACCAGGTTTACCATAAAATACCACCACAAACCATTAGATACCAGTAGGATAAAATTTGATAAATAAAATAAATTCTTATGTTCCCAGGTTAATGATAAATTATCATAATTGTTGCATTATAAGTAGGTTTAGACATATAGGCTATAGATCCACATGCTAATGGATATTCGTACACGAAGGGCAGCGGACGTGATGCCGATTATTTGTACACAGCAGACTGTGTATAGAAACTAAATATCACCTTCTGCTTCAGTGCATAAATAGTACTGCGGTTGTTCATTATTACTTATACCATCATATATTCTACTCTTAATTTGCAAATTAGGATCTCGGCTCGGCTGGCCTCGGCTTATACCACCACCTATGAAAATCGATCATGTGCGCCGAAATAGTATGTATATATGAAACCATACACTGTTGGCATGCAGAGTACCCTATAGAATTTCACACATAGCATAACATGTAGGCCTAGTCATGCATAGTGGAGTTCAAAGTGTAGAAATAAGAACAATAGGTAAAAGTATACATTGAATAGCCTAATGCAATCACAGCATACAATTATATGGCTGCCAAAAAGGATTTGAAATGTAAACAGACTAAGACCATTCAAAAGCTATCAATATTATCAACATTTAGCTATCGATATTGGTATGAGGTATAAGAGGAATAGAAAGCCTTTTCGTACAGGTCACTGTCATGGGTGGGAGCACATACTCGAAGAGTATGAATTAGGCTCTTTGAGAGAAGGTTTGAACCAATCTGCCCAGTGATGAGTACATGTTGTTTGAAATACAGTAGACGTAGACCAACATAGTCTTAGAACTGTATAGCAGTCAGATATAAACGACAGAATACTAACAGAACAGAAATCCCTGATAGTGTAGAGAACTGATGTTAGGCTTGGTGTTCTCGTTTGAATTTCCTGTCTTTTGCTGCTTTTGACCAAGCCAAACATCTCACTTAAAACATATTTTTTGCTATTAATATGGATTTAAAAGTGTGACATGTAAAAGTGTGAGGGTACATGCTCCTCATCTACACTTTATGTATAAGCTTAGCATTATACTCAATAAAACCTCACCGACCAGAATGTTTATGATGAGTGTGAATAATTGATGAAGATGGGTTACTCTTCTGAACTGTTCAAAGATTACTAGATAGAGTGATAGAGACACACACATGCTAAGTTCTCTTATCCACTGCTGGCATATCACTGTCACCTATCAGCCCATTTCTGATTGCATTGGTTTCAACAAGTCAGCACTTATCATTGTGTGTAGCTGGTGTCACTTGGGCCTACAAAGGACATGGCACCAGAGTGTGGTTATAATCTCACTGTACAAGGAGACAGAGGTGTTCTACAGGGAGATAATAGTCAAGTCAACTTTATTTATATAGCACATTTCATACATAATAAAATGCAACACAATGTGCTTTACATAAAAATGACATATAATAATAATAATCATAAAACAAGTGCAAGTGCAGAAAAAATCAGTGCAGAATATACAAATGCCAAAATATATAAAATATATAAAACACATACACGTTTACATATACACACTCATATCCACATACACGCTAAGAAGTTAGCCATAGACTGTTGTGAAAAGAAATGTTTTTAACCTGCTTTTAAAAGTGTTCAGTGTGGGGGCCTCTCTCAGGTCCTCAGGCAGGGTGTGCCATCTACTTGGGGCATAAATACAGAAGGCAGCCTCTCCTGCATTTGAGTTAGTACGAGGGATGGTTAAAAGACCTCTGCCTGTGGACCTGAGGGCTCTTGCTGGTTTGTATCTAATTAGCATGTTCTTTTATATACTGAAGTGCAAGGCCATTTAGAGCCTTGTATACAAGTGGCAGAATTTTTAAATCAATTCTAGTTTTGACGGGGAGCCAATGTAGAGATCAAAGAACGGGTGTAATGTGCTCATATATTTTAGTTTCGGTAAGAACACGCGCAGCCGCATTTAAAATTAACTGTAGTCGCTGCACAGCTGATTTCGGGAGGCCGGTGAATAGACCATTGCAGTAGTCTAGTCTGCTTGTTATAAATGCATGGATTAATTTCTCACTGATTCATTTTTCAGTCTGATTTTGATAGAAATCCCCTTAGTTTTGAGATGTTTTTTAGACGGTAGAAGGCTGATCTTGTGAGATGATTAATGTGGCTCTTGAAATTTAGATCGCTGTCTATGATTACACCCACATTTCTAGCTTCATTTTTGCTCTCCAGAGAGAGATCTGAGATGATCTGCAATTTTTGTCTCTGAGCCTTTGCACCAAAGATGAGTATTTCTGTTTTGTCTTTGTTCAATTGCAAGAAGTTCTCTGACATCCATATATTAATATAATCAATGTACTGAGTTAGGGAATGTATGGGATCTAGGTCATCAGGAGAAAGGGGTATGTACAGTTGTTAATCATCTGCATAATTATGGAAATTTATTTTGTGTTTCTGTATAACATGTGCGAGTGGGAGCATATAGAGATTAAATAGTAGTGGTCCAAGAATCGAACCTTGGGGCACTCCACAAATAATACCCAATCTGTCCGAGGCAAAGTCTCCAATGGACACAAATAACTGCCTGTCCTGTAGGTAGATTCTGAACCAGTTTAGAACCGGGCCGGATTGGCAGACCCATTTTTCTAACCTCTTTATTAAAATATTGTGGTCAACAGTGTCGAAAGCGGAACTGAGATCCAGGAGCACAAGAACAGATAGTTTTTTAGAGTCTGTATTTATATGTAGATCATTCACAACTTTGATGAGTGCTGTTTCTGTGCTATGGTGTGATCGAAACCCTGATTGATACATGTCTAGAAGGCTATTTGATGTTAGATAGTTATTAAGTGAAGAATAAACAATTTTTTCAAGTATTTTGCTGAGGAATGGTAAGTTGGAGATGGGCCTATAGTTAGCAATAGCTGTTGCATCAAGGTTGCTCTTCTTCAGAAGTGGTTTGATGACAGCTGTTTTAAGTACTGCAGGAAATATACCTGACTGAAGAGAGCAGTTAACAATTTTTAATGCCTCAGGTGCTAAGCAGTTAAAAGCTGTTTTAAAAAATGTGGTAGGGAGAGGATCCATGTAGCAGGTGTTGGACCTGAGCTGCCCAATAATATTATCTAGTTTTTTATGGTCTAGAGCATGCATATTCAAATCTGAATCTAAAATCCAAGTATGGCCCTGGTTTTCTTTCTCCCCGGTAATTAACTGAACAATTAGCGCAAGTGATTGGCCAGACTGTCTTCACACCTGATTCCCAGGTAAAGGGAGGATGGAAAACCAGCAGGTCTCGGACCTCGAGGACTGTGATTTGAATACCGGGGGTCTAGAGGGTCAAAGTGAGACATGGCACAAGTTATATTTTTAGAGAACTGAAGGGTATGCACATTTCCAGATCTTAAGGCACTAACGTTCTGTCTGATGTCAATAATTTTGTTATTGAAGAATGTGGTGAATTGCTCATTTTCCAGTTGACAGCATCTCTGATGGGGTTTGAGACGGTGGATTAATAAGTCGATCAATAGTAGAAAAGAGCACTTTACCATTGTTGATATTTTCTTTAATGATTTTAGAGAAGAAAGACTGTCTGGCCTGTTTAATTTCTTTATTGTAGTCATTCAGTCTATCCTTGTAGATTTCATGATGAACCTGAAGTTTTGTCTTTCTCCACTCCTGTAACTCCCCATTTCACCAATGGCCAATCAATACAGCCACCTAACAGTCCTGGGATTTTTGTAGAAAACTTACAAATATTTGAAGTTACAAAACTTACCTTGTTTTCTGTTCTGTTCATGTGGGTTTCCTTTTTCACCACTTACCAAGAGTGTTGTCTTGACTACAACTTCCAGGGAGGGTTACAGACCCCCCCAAAAGTTTCTCAGTCCCCTATGGAAAACATACTCTGCCCACACTGTGACCCTGCAAAATAATAATAATAACGATAATAATTTACTGACTGATTGATCATATCACCTGGAACTACCAGCTCTGCACCGATATAAGTCTGATAGGAAAACAAGAAGAGAGCATTGTTGTATTTAAGTTCTCATTTTATTGATAACATCTTAACACATTTCCTTAAGTTATAGAACACAGAGAGCAAGGTGGAGAACAGAGCAATAATCCGAAGGATCTGATAAATATTGGATAATAATACCTTAAATAGAAACTCCAACTGACAAAAAGAAAACCAAAAATAAAATGAAGGCTCAACTTCAGATAAATCATAGTGTCAGATTCTTTTTTTTTTAACAAGGGGGAAGAAAGGGATTAGGAAGAGTGAAACGAACACAACGAGGACCTGTTAGCTCAGTGTTGTCAGAGCAGTAGGGAGTCGAGCGGTTTACAGTCCGCGTACGCCGCATACCCCGTTTCCAGTCACCGGCCATGAGTCACAGCACACGTCTGCGTAACCTCTTTAACTGACAAATAATTAAAGAACTCGCCGAAAGGAGATACAGCACTCTGAGAGAAGGTCACACAATCTTTCTACTGCGCTCATATGCGTTTGTTAGATCACATTGTGTTAAATAATCTACATTTGTATGACGATTGTAATGCAAAACTTTGATTTCCCAAACAGTACGAACCTGCCTCCCGCGCGAATAAAAAAAAATGAAAGGCGGGAAGGCCAGTTCGGGCGAAGGGAAGCCCGTTGGAATTTTGCCTCCACAAAAACAGGAAATCCAAACCCAGCGATTTCAATCGTCAGGGTGAGGGGAAAAGGTCTCTTCTGAACATGAAGCACTACTTTCTGATGCCTCATACTAAAAACTAACTGCATTGGGTAATCTCAAAACTAAGGAAATAACCACAATTCTAAAGCAGGAGATCTACAGTATATTGGATGGATTACTTGAAGTAAGATACTATTTATAAGATAAGAAAATGTTTTAACTACTTTAGTTTCTACTGATTAATGATGCACTGCTTGAAACCTGCAAGGACCACATTATTAATTGTGAACCACTGCTTTAATCTGAAAACCTAGAAATTGAATGTTGAGGAACAACAAATAATTTTTTGTGCTTTTCCATGTATGATTGTGCCACCTAGTGGGTTCTTAAGGAAGTGCAACCAATAACTGCAGAACTGTACTATTTGACCCCATTATTTCCAAATGGACAAGTAGGTAGGGCACAGATCTATCTGGTTACATGCATTAAATTTATATTGGCTGTGTCTCTCTCCAGCTCAGCACTTTGACCAGCAATGCCTGTGTTTTACACACACACTGGAAAACGTGCAATTGATTCACTCTGCTTTGACAACAATGAGCCCCTGTACAAAACGCATGCCATACAATCCCCATTACACCATTATCAGCACTGTCATCATCATCATCATCGTCATCATCTTGAGACAAAAATAGCTTTTTTTTTCCACTTACAAAGCTGAGAAAATAGATAGAGAAAGGATTAGTTACCAGCATTCAGTAAAAAAAAAAATTAACAAAGAAAAACATCAAACCTACTTTCCCGTTGAATGTCATGCAAAGAAATGCCATCTATGATATTACGAGTTAACTGTAGTTTTGCAATACTGTATTTATTTTAAAAGCTATTAGTTTTTTAAATGCTAAACACACTGAGAAGAACAAGAACAACACTGTGAACATGCGGTTTCCTCCTGATTCAGAAGGGAGAGGTGTAACGTTTGCATTACGTTACATTTGCATTACACACGTTTGTTTGTTTGGTAAACCCTTCTACCGACGTTTTATTTTTTTCTCTCTACAAACCTGATCTTTTCCTGAGGAATAACAATCCACATCAGGCATGGTGGAGAGGCCAGACAAAACTCAACGCTTGCTCCACTTTTTAAGCAAAGAGAAGGAAAATCGAACCAAAAAAGAAACTCAAACTCATCACCATCAGCAGATCCTCTCCTCAATCTCACCTTTGACCCTTCACCTTTAACACAGACCGTCACTTGTACGTAAGAACACAGATGAAAATAACGCAATATTTACGGTTAATAAAATGCAGCTTGAGGACTGACCTGCCGAGTGCCCGCTGTGATGGCTTTAAGACCTCCTCTATCCCAGAAATCCACTGACAGCCAGAATGGCAGAAGGCAGAAGAATACGCAAGTGGAGAAACCTGACCTCACGAGCAGCCCCGCTGCACTGCAGATTGGTCAGAATCACCCCCATCCTGCTCTCCTTCATACACTCAGCTTTCACTCAAAGGCTAATACATACATGACCATGGGCCCATAACACTTTGTTATTACATTAAACAAAAGAGCAGGTTAGACTAGACTAGGCACGCATCCTTCAGGTGAATTCACCTACCGGCAGCTACAAACCCCCCTTCTAGCCTTAAAAATAACATTAGGGTGACTCCACTCCACTCTCAAAGGACTTTTCCGGTGCACATGGGGGGGGGCCTTGAGGCCTCCTTCCCCACTGCTGTCTCACTACCCAGAAAACCTCCACTTCCTGTCTGCAGCTCTGCCCTCCCCAGCCCGTCACAGCCAACAGCCGACTCTCATTACCGTAGAACTTGAAAAGCGAAAAATAAAATACATTTTTAAAAAAGCATTCAGACATGCCAAAACATTTCTTTTCAGCAAATATTAAACACCCAATATGAAGAAAGAAATCCGGGTGAGGAACCCATCTCGCTCTCCACAAAATATATACAAAAAAAGTCAACCATATCCTAAAATCCAGTATAAACACTAATAATAATAATATTAAAATAATAATAAAAACAAACTGAAATGATTAATAAAAGCAGCCCCCTGACTGACGGCAGAGGACTGGTTCTCTTTAAATAAAGCCATCCTTCCGTAATAAAAGCCCTTCCTCCAAAGCCACTCCATCTCAGCACCAGTCAAATGTGGAGAAACCTAGAGACACGCCCCCCTCATCCGCACTTCCTGCTCCTCCCCCTACACTGCCATGGCGACCATGATGCTCAGCAGGCGGGACCCTGTTCTCACGCATCACGACCACGAGCCTCACTCCAGAAATTGCCAAACTACACCAGCGGCACAGATTCAGATCTCTTTGCGGAAACTCCAACACTGAAGCACAAAGACTTCCAGGCCCGTTATTCCTCCACATGGTCCACAGAGCCATCCATACTGCCAGGAGCCTAGGGATTGGATCCCTGCTCTGCTGTGATCTCCCTCTCCACTCCATCTAGGGAAAGGGCTGCATGCACACTCACTCGCAGGCCCTCTGAGCGCCTGGCTGGAGGTGCGAGGCCCGGGGACTGAGAGGGTAGCCAGCAGTATAATGTGGCGAAACACACAACTCAACCGTGTGAAAACATTGCAGTGAGAATCACTGTGGTGGAGCGTTCCCTCCAAATACAGCCATACGGCTCACAAACGGATAAGACTGCAACCCGCTGGGATTGGCTACTGCTGTGGAGCATCACCCGAAGAGCTCAACTGTAATCTCAAGGATAGATACAGAGGTGAGAGAGGTGATGATATGCTAACGTGCAAACGTGCTACAGTGCTCAGATCGAGTCTGCAGCCGGACAGCACGTGGAGCGGGTGGATCTGTAATACATGGCAGCGTATGTGTGGATGCCAAAAACTCTAGTTCTCGCAGCTGGTCCTGTATGGCTTCAACCAGCCGTGAGAACAGAGGGCACCTGCAGCGGATTCAACCAGCCGTGAGAACAGAGGGCACCTGCAGCGGCTACGCGCCTACAAACACAGAGAAAAATACAGTCCGTCCTCACGACATCGAAAAACATTACAAATAACTTAAAGAAAAAAAAACTCATTTTTTCGCTTCTATTCGCACTCCTCCCATAATGCACTAGGGCCTTTATGGAAATAGGATGTGATTGGAGACTGGAAGACCAAAGATAACATATCCAAATTCCAGCCCAGAAAAAGACCACAATGCTGAAATTTATGCCAGCTGTCCCCAGCACACACACTCTCACCCCAATAACCCACCTGACACAACCCTCCCAAAAAAATCACATCTCTCGCTCCAACACCAGGCTGCTTAGCATGATGGATAACGGACGGAAGCTGATACAAAACACAGAAGTAGGTTTCTTTTTACTTAAGCACAATAGAAAACAGCCACTGTGAACACTGAAAAAGTCATGCTGTCTCAAAAAGAGAGAGAGATAGGGAAAAAAAGATATTTCTGAAACTCTAGAAACCACTGGCATCAAGAATATGAATTATACAAATTACATATACAATTGCCATAGTGTAATAACATAATAATGATAACAATAGTAACTATAATAATCATAATAATAGATTTTTTGTTTGAAATTTTACATACTTATTTCAGAGAGCCTGTACACTTTGACAAGCCAGCTGAGACTTCAGTGAGGATGGCATGATAGGAACAGAGAGCCTGTACACTTTGACAAGCCAGCTGAGACTTCAGTGAGGATGGCATGGTAGGAACAGCAGAGGAAGCCAGCATTGCCAGGTTGATATAATAGTGGACTGTTAACACCTTTTTCCCCTGATAAGATGCTAGCCACTGATGCTACTGCTGTGGTGAGTCCTTACTGTGGGGTAGGGGTATCTGTGTGGGTAGGGGGGTGGTGTAGTTAGAGTTGGTAGGACAGTGGATTGGGTTGTTTGGAAGGTTTTTGATATTGATGTTGGTTGCAGTAGCAAGGGCAGCCCAGCAGGTGGCGGTAGATGTACAGAGATGAGCATGCGGGTGAGGAAGGGTGCCCAGTGCAGGAGGGCCGGCTGGGCGCTGCTGGCTCAAAGCTATCCAACCCTGGACTCCCCTCCGTCCCTCTCTTCAGCTGGGCACTCTTGTCCAAAGTGTCCACGGCAGTGTCTCCTGGAACACAAACACACCCGTCAAACGACGCAGACAAACCCCCGGCAACACGTCAACTGCCGCAAACACACCCTGGCAACACGTCAAACGCCGCAAACACACCCTGGCAACACGTCAACTGCCGCAGACACACCCCCGGCAACACGTCAACTGCCGCAAACACACCCTGGCAACACGTCAACTGCCGCAGACACACCCCGGCAACACGTCAACTGCCGCAAACACACCCTGGCAACACGTCAACTGCCGCAAACACACCCTGGCAACACGTCAAATGCCGCAAACACACCCAGGCAACAGATCAACTGCATCAAACGCCGCAAACACACCCCGGCAACATGTCAACCGTCACAAATGCACCAAAGTACAACAAAGTAAATGTGGCCCCGATGCTATACTGATGCAGAGTAAATGTGGCCCCTATGCTATACTGATGCAGAGTAAATGTGGCCCCTATGCTATACTGATGCAGAGTAAATGTGGCCCTTATGCTATACTGATGCAGAGTAAATGTGGCCCTTATGCTATACTGATGCAGAGTAAATGTGGCCCTTATGCTATACTGATGCAGAGTAAATGTGGCCCTTATGCTATACTGATGCAGAGTAAATGTGGCCCCTATGCTATGCTAATGCAGATTAAACGTGGCCCCTATGCTGATGGGCAAGGGCCTATGTATAACAGCGCAGTCCATACCCTCACTGGAGCGGCGCGGCGGGAGCGCCCGAGCAGTGGAAGTGCACGTTCTGCCACTTGGAGTCGCGGCGGTGCCAGACGCGGGTCTCCTCCGATTGGCTGCTGCGCGGCCGGCCCTGCCCATCCACGTACTGCGTGAGGCGGATGTAGGCGATGCAGGCGGCGTCCTCCCCGATCAGGTGCACGTGAGGGTTCAGGATGGTGGTGTGGATTGGCTTGTTGTTCTTGGACAGCACTGGGGGGGGGATGCGCACGGATCACCGTTGTGTCTTAATGAATGTGATTAATAAATATTTACATTTCCACCAAGCATGGATCAGAAGCGCAATTAAAATATATTAGCTGGTAAAATGTATCAATCACTCCTGCAGGTCTCTGAGAATTTTCAATGAAATGTGTTATGAACCAAAATATACAATCACTGAAAGGTGGTTTGAACATCGGTGAAAATAGACATTAAAATGGTGTCTAAAAAGCTTATAGTATTGCGGATAATTATTCGATCCAGGTCCAATCTCAGCTGTAAACTAGCTCCCCTGACTTGGGCCTCAGAGAGTGGCGCTCTTACGGTTCTCAAAGTAGAATTTGTGGAAGTCCATCCCCTCAACCAGGTTACCCAATGCCTCAGGCTCAAAGGAGGTCAGCCCAGGGTCACAGATCTTCCTGTACGCATCACAATGAGAGAGTGTTTGTGTGACATCACAAGTGGAATGACATCATAGCCAAGTGGGAAACAAGAAATACTCTAATAATGTAAAAATACATAAAAAGTTTATGTAATAAAATATTATGTATAATGTAATAAGAAAATTTCTAAGAGTGGAGAAACTATGACTACGTAAGCTTCAAAACCGCCCCTCCACCCCCTGACCCCTGACCCCACACAATGAGTGACTCACGCGTAAGCTTCAAAGTCTCCATTGTTGATGGCCTCAATCAACTGCTCTGTGATTTTGATGATTTCCTGTTTGCGTGCTGCAGAGGGACCAAAGACACAGTCAGAGCAGACAGGTGCCAGCATTACAGCCGTAATGGCCATCTATCACACACACACACACTCACACACACACACATGCATACACACACGTTCGCGCATACACAAACTAATCTGTGTGCGTGGTAATATTTACCCAAAATCAACCTTCATGAATTCATTGAATCATTTCATGAATGAAGCATCATATTAATAAATAGTATAATGAAGTATACTTGCAGTGTACGTCTTTACACTTTATAACATATATAACTATATATTTATAACTATAATTACAGTTTATATAATTATACTCCAAGTATTCAGCATTTTTATACAACATAAAAGGTGCATTATTTTGTCACATGGGCACACTAGTTTTCACAGGAAACGGGTGCAATGTTTTGTTGCGTTGCAAATTGACACGAGAAAGGTTCAAATGAACTCTAGACCATGAGCACAAATAGACCCTGCAAACACTGCTGTCACAAGATATCTGTGAAAGAGTGGCTTTCACAGTACAGTCCTATTCTTTCACAGCAGCTGTATTATCCGGTACCTTACTCCCGTCTAACGGCTGAAGCTAAGCAGCTGTTTTATCCGGTACCTTACTCCTGTCTAACGGCTGAAGCTAAGCAGCTGTATTATCCGGTACCTTACTCCTGTCTAACGGCTGAAGCTAAGCAGCTGTATTATCCGGTACCTTACTCCCGTCTAACGGCTGAAGCTAAGCAGCTGTATTATCCGGTACCTTACTCCCGTCTAATGGCTGAAGCTAAGCAGCTGTATTATCCGGTACCTTACTCCTGTCTAACGGCTGAAGCTAAGCAGCTGTTTTATCCGGTACCTTACTCCCGTCTAATGGCTGAAGCTAAGCAGCTGTATTATCCGGTACCTTACTCCTGTCTAATGGCTGAAGCTAAGCAGCTGTATTATCCGGTACCTTACTCCTGTCTAACGGCTGAAGCTAAGCAGCTGTATTATCCGGTACCTTACTCCTGTCTAACGGCTGAAGCTAAGCAGCTGTATTATCCGGTACCTTACTCCCGTCTAACGGCTGAAGCTAAGCAGCTGTATTATCCGGTACCTTACTCCCGTCTAACGGCTGAAGCTAAGCAGCTGTATTATCCGGTACCTTACTCCTGTCTAACGGCTGAAGCTAAGCAGCTGTATTATCCGGTACCTTACTCCCGTCTAACGGCTGAAGCTAAGCAGCTGTATTATCCGGTACCTTACTCCCGTCTAACGGCTGAAGCTAAGCAGCTGTATTATCCGGTACCTTACTCCTGTCTAACGGCTGAAGCTAAGCAGCTGTATTATCCGGTACCTTACTCCCGTCTAACGGCTGAAGCTAAGCAGCTGTATTATCCGGTACCTTACTCCCGTCTAACGGCTGAAGCTAAGCAGCTGTATTATCCGGTACCTTACTCCTGTCTAACGGCTGAAGCTAAGCAGCTGTATTATCCGGTACCTTACTCCTGTCTAACGGCTGAAGCTAAGCAGCAGTGTAGCTGGTCACTACGTAGGTGGAAGACCTCCTGGATAAGCTACGTCGCTGTGGGTAGTAGTAGTGTTAGGAAGGGGGCCTCCCAGAGGAAGCAGAAGAAGTATGATAAAAGACAGTTAAGTGGACCCTGTATGCTTGGAGATTCTTGTCTTTCTGACGACAGGGTCTTAAGTCCCACGACGCTTATCACAAAGAGTAGGGGGCTCCTGGTGCCCTGGCAAAATTCCCAACTTAACTTCGGCGACTTAATTGTCTCCAGTTCAGCAATCTCTCCCTCCCTCAAAATGGCTGCCGTGCTGCAACCAGGCGGGCACTACAAACAGGCGCTGGTTAAGGCGAGGCCCCCCCCCCCTTCCACTCTAAAGCATTATGATATCATGAGATGAAAGGTTCCATTTGAATGCAATCCATCATTATATGCACAATATAATATCAACGTGGCAATTAGCTTTCTACAAAATCATTTTTATAATAATGGAAATACATTAATTATATTGGATGAAACGTGTTTTACGTTCTTACAGCACAGCAGTGTTGAAAGCGTTTCCAGTTTTTGTTCCAAACCCTTAATAGCATTACTGAATCACTATCGGACTGTGATTAATCCAAGTGCTCATATTCTAATACCAGTGATTCAGGCACTCAAAAGAAAACCAAAATTAGAAAAGATTGCGCTGACGTGCGGGCGTCTCAATTGCACGAGTCAGGCCCGTGAGTCAGAATAATTCAGAACATGTGACCTGCCAGAACACTCATAATGAATGACCTTCTGTAACATGCACAGTAGATGATACAGATTAGCCGCTGATGCATTAGTGTGACGCTGACATCCGGAACACTCAGAGCGCGCGCGGAGTGTTCCGTGCAAGTGACATGAATCCATGCACTTAGCATACTGTGTACTGTCGATAACTGAATACATGCACTTAGCATACTGTCTACTGTCGATAACTGAATACATGCACTTAGCATACTGTGTACTGTCGATAACTGAATACATGCATGTGGAAGGCGTTGGTCTGGGCGGGGGAATCTGGCTGATTGAAGCCACGCCTAATGTCAGAGCAGCTATTGCACACAGGTGAGTCCTGTTAATTGTTTAACATATAGCTGCTCTGATCTCTCAGTAGGTGCCTGGAACACGGAGTAAGATGATTCCCCACTCAGCAGCAAAGCTGAACTCTGAATCACTGAATAAATGCACTTAGCTGTGTGCTCCTGTGGATAACTGAATATGTGCACTTAGCTGTGTGCTGCTGTGGATAACTGAATACATGCACTAAGCTGTGTGCTGTGGATAACTGAATATGTGCGCTTAGCTGTGTGCTGTGGATAACTGAATACGTGCACTTAGCAGTGTGCTGTGGATAAACGAATATGTGCACTTAGCTGACCGTGTGGTCATTTCCTCTCTAATCCTGGGTCTAAATTGGCTAACTATCCACCCACCTACAGTCACCGACCAGCCAGTGTCAGAGGCAGAGTCCTGATACAGACCCCCACAGTGCTGTGCTAAATCCTAGCCTGCCTCACACCCTCCTCTCTGTACACAGATTGTAATATCTACAGGCTCTCGCCTCACAGAGCCACAGTGGTAAAGCACTTTCTCTGTGCGATAACAACCCCAAAAAGATCAAGGGTATATAGGAGCACCAAAACACACAGTGCACAACACAGTCACACACACACACACACACACACACTGCATAGGAGTCACACACACACTGCGCAACAGTCACCCAAATCATCCTGTCAACTGCCTATCCACCTACATTAAAGAACAACCCTCTACTCATCTTCCTCCACTGGCTACTGATTAAATCCTGCATCCATATAAGGCCTCTCAGCCACTTCAAATACACTGCTTCTGTGTGCCTAAAAACCCTCTATATACCCCCTTCGCCCTGCAATTCTCTCCACCTGCCAATGTCTCTGGAACACTCGTCTTCATCGATGGTCCTCAGCGACAAAACAGGCTTTGTCCTGCCATAAAAAAGAGCTACGCTCCACGGGCCTTGTTCAGTTCACTGAACCACTCAATGTCCCCTGTGATTGGCCATAAAAAATAGCTACATTCCACGGGATTTGTCCAGTTCACTGAACCACTCAACATCCCCTGTGATTGGTGTCCTCTGCCTGTGCGGTGACCTCGTCCTCACCTGTAGCCTGCAGCTCCCACCTGTATGTGCGGCCTTCCCCTTCCTGACATCAAAGAGCTAAAAGCCTTTTATGACAGGCCATGAGGTCACAATGATGAGGTCACACTGAGGCCAATGTTCCATTGGACTGATGACTGAAGAACCTATCGCAGAGGTCAAACCGAGGTGCGAGAAACTGCTTGAGGAACTGAGTTATGAGGTAGGAACAGAGAGGCTGCTGGGAGAATGTAGTGTGGGCGGAGCCTGAGCTCTGTTGTGACCCCCTCCCCCGCCCGGCTCTCTGTGCCCAGTACTCACTCTGCGGGGTCAAAGAGGGGCTGGGTGGGACCTGAGGAGAAAAGGGGGAGGACTGGGGCGGGGGGGCGGCGGCCCGGGCGGGCGTGCCCTCAGCATCGGGCTGGGGGCCGGACCCCCGGCGGACGCTGCTCACGAGGTCTGTCAGGCGAGACACTGGCGGACAGACGGACAGCAGAGGTGTGGAGGACAACAGGAAGAGAGATGAAGGGGGAAACAAGTGATAAAATAAAAGAAAGAAGGAATGTAGGAACAATACACAATGTAGGAGCTGAATGACTTTTGATGAAGTACATTTGTGCACCTGAAGAACATCCGATTGGGTAAATTCTCACAGCCCATAAAGGGCGTGGGGTGGCTTGTATTAATTCCTCAAGAATTATCCAATTGAGGGCGAGAGTGCCATAGGGGTCAGGCAGCTGTTAAAGTGTTTAAGTAAATATGAAGTGGGTCACTGTGAATCTCCCCTTGAGCACGGTATATTACTTAATCTATATATACGCTTCATAATTAATGGGACGCTTCATAATTAACGTCACACCTCTTTTACTGTGGACATATTCTCATTTGCTCTCGAATGTGGCACTTATGTGGGGAAAACATGCTTTTGAACAGCATTGTTTTTTTCACATTTGTGCAATATGTGCTCTGCTGGTCAGGATAAGAGTGTCTACAATTAAACAAACAAATATAAATAGCCAGCTGTATAAACGGAGAAAATGTGAAACGGAACATTAAGCCGCTGTGCGCAGGAGAGGGTTTGAGCGTGTGCTGAGGAGGATGTGGACGATGATCACATCCTGCGTCTGCATGGAGCTCTGGGACGTACTTACTCTGAATGGGAACGACAGGGGTTTGGGGGGGGGAGGGAGCAGCCAGGCCTGCCGGGGGGGTGCTGGGCCCCCCCTCGCTGTCAGACGCGGGTCCTGAGCCCCTGCGCACACACCCCAGCAGGTCGCTCAGCTTGGAGGCTGGGGGGGTGGGGAGGCACAGGGAAGATCAGGACACACACACACATGTACTGTGGATGGGAGATGCGAAAAAAATGCGAGGAAGCGGGAGCACTGAGGCGGTAAAACCGGAGACGGCCATCTTTGAAGCACCATGCAGTCATTAGTCAGCAAGACAAACGTGCTGTCTGAACAAACCGAAGGCTACGGATTCATTGAGCGGGTTATGTTTTAGTCAAGGGGGATGTTTCATTCAATAAGACATTTCTCTCAGACTCCTTGTGCATAAATCCTCTTTCACCGCTGGGAGTTGCCCAAATGATTATAGTCGCACTGCACTTGTGGCTCCAGCGCAGGGTAGGTTCAAAGGATTAATGACAGAAAAAGACATTCTTTAAAGTAAGACGGATTGGAGCTCGAGCAGAAGTTCACTGATGTGGCAAACGCGCTAATGCAGGGCCGTGCGGCAGCAGCAGAATGCAGTCCTGCCATTCCGCTTGCAGCCACAGGGTGGCAGAAGGGAGCTAGCCAATGGTATGGCATGGCATGAGAGAGCTTTTGGGACTGTGCCATCTGAGAAGGGCATGGTAGGCGGTGTATTTAATTTTAATTCATATGTGAAGAGGAGAGCAGTCCGCTGAACTATTCAAGAGCAGCGCACTTCAAACTATTTCCTGTGACTGATACGATGATCTGTTCCTTGCTCTTCGGGAAATGCCAAGAGAGGACGACGCCTTGCAATCTGCCAGCATTGACGTTACGTCCTCTTGTTTGTCTGAGGAACCACGAAGAAGGCAGCCTTGCCCAAATATGTTTTTTTTTTTTAAACAATACACAATTAAAAAAAAAATAATAATAAGTTGAATTTTCTCTGAAGGAAAACTCAGCAGTGGAATGCTGCTCTTTCAGGGTAAGTCACATAGTTTCATGTAAGATTCCGTGCTAGTGTTCCACGCAGGTGAGTGTACCTACAGAGCAAACGGTAGCATCCTCCAGTGCACACTGGACCAAAGGGGACATGCTCAGCTCAGTGAATGAGTGCAAGGGAGTGCCAGGAGTGGGAGGGAGCACTGGGGGGTGCGGTTAGGCAGCACTGAGCATGTGCAGACATGCTCACTTACAGTAGACGGCCGGGGGCGGGCCCTGCGCTGATTGGACGGTCTCTGGCTGAGAGCTCGTGCTGGATTGGGTCTTAACTGTGCTGCTGTCTAGACTTTTCCCTGTGCAAACCCCGCCCAGGAACAGGAGAGAAAGACCGGAGAGAGAGATGAGAAGGAAGAACAGCATGAAAAAAAGGACAAAAAAGGGACACGAGGAAGGCGGGGTCAGAAAAGTCCAAGGTGGGCGTGGCCACGGTAGAGGTGTAGCCCTGAGAGTCTGGCTCTCTCACCCCTAGAGTCATGTTACCCCCTCCTCCTCCTCCTTCTCCACCTTCTGCATGGAGCTCCCGTGCACTGCAAATATCTCCTCAATATAAATATCTTCCTTGGAACGTCCGCTGGTCCTTACATTTGGATTAACATGTTATTATTTAGCTTCACAAAGTCTGAATGAAACATTATCCGCCTGTATCCTGTATCCGTTTTATGGATGGTGAAAAAAATACACATACACATTGAAAATACTGATTAAATGTGCTTCCTGTGGCAAGAGAACTTCTCTGGTTACACTTCTGGGTAAATCACAGATGTTCGAACTGACAGCCATTTAGGTACAACTACACAATTATACTGACTTTAATTGTTTGTTTGTTGGCTTAGAAAATACACTTAACACACTCTCTGTAATTGTTACACTGAAATACGACACTACTGCTCTTTACCGTAATGGTCATTGCAGATACTTAAGGCAAGGAAGATATTCACAATTACAATGGCACAACAACATAATTATCTGCAATTTCTCACAAACATCTCAAGTGCAGCATCCTTAGAGCATATTCAGTCCCAAGTTCACCATCATAAAAGAGAACACAGACTGATACAGAATATGCCAGCCAAAGTCATAACATAAACCCACACCAGTGCCTCTTTCATTGTCAATGGATGTATTCAGGAAAAGTTGATTTGCTAAGTCCAATGAACTGACTCATGTGTGCGCTCTCTCTCTCATACACACACACACACACACACACACACACACACACACACACACACACTCAAAAGGCACTTTCCGCTCACCTGTTCTTTTGTCTGTTCTTTTGATTCACTTGCATCCTGATGTTCCCATCTCTCACAATGTTGTTATTAATATGCTTTTAAACTCAACTCTGGCGATCTTGTTCTCCTCTCATTGCTAAAAATACACCCAAGGTGCCTTTCCTGTAATCCAGAGTATCTCCACGGGGACGGAGCTCTGTGCTTCCTCCTAGCTCGTATAGCCCAGGATAGGTACAAACTGTGCCAGGAGCTCTGTGCTACCTCTGAGCTCTTATAGCCCAGGACAGGTACAAACTTTACCAGGATTCCAGCTCATTGACTCTTAATATTTCATGCTACTCATAAAACCAGTTTTTACAGTTTAAAGGGGGGAACAGTGGTGTCAGGAATCAGGTGTGGGATGTGTGAGGTTTACCAATGTCTCTGCATGTGATGGAAAGGTCTGTGTGTGAATGTAACTGTGTGTGTGTGTGTGTGTGTGTGTGTGTGTGTGTGTGTGTGTGTGTGTGTGTGTGTGTGTGTGTCAGTTTGCTGTGTCCGTGGGTGATTTTTCCCAGTGTTGGGGTGCTTAGTTTTTGTGCTTCGTCAGAGACAGTGTAACTCACCTCTCACATCCTCATCCTCAATGGTGGTGTTGCTACTGTCCGAGGATTCCTGCGGACAAAGACGAACCAGTCACTGCCGGTCAAGAATGACGAACACAAACACACTGACCCACACACAGCATACAAACACACGCACAGTCGCCCCTTACAGACACCTAAACATCCACACGAAACATTCAGAACGAGACACAATAACCTTCGGAAAAAACAAACCACCATTACCCGTCACTGACAGTCACAAAGTTCAAACACTGTGTTTTCTCCTCGCCTACCACTTTATTACGGGACAAACACAATTCACAACATCTGGGAGGCTTTGGAATGGAAGCACTCGGGAGCATAAGAAACTGGGGTGATATCTGGGTTTCCACCACAACCGACCAATCAGCACAGAGATACACAGGAAACGGAGAAGTCAGCTGGGCTGGTGGAAATGCAGGGCTGCGTTCGGATCTAAGTTTTATGCCTTGTTCCTGTCGTTCCCTTCCCTTGCTTCAAGGGGGGAATCCCCAAAATGCCAGGATGAAATATGGCCGCCACACCAATTGGGATCCAATTTAAGAAATTCTTGTTTATTCTCCCTCCCACCAAGGGTATAAAATGCAAGCTTCCAGCAAGAAGAGAGTCCCACAATGCAATTCTCCACACGGAAAGAGTGGGTGGTCACGTTTCAACTCGATGGTTTTGCACTTCCTATACGTTGCGAGGGCGGTTCAGTTGCGTTTTTGTTTGTTTCTCGCCGATCCTCCCTTGCAGAGCAAGACCTTTGCTTGCTGCACGTAGCAAATTGCGTCAGAAAGTAGTTCACTTGAGGGAAGACAGCGAGGGAAGGGAATGTGTTAAATTAGATCCGAACACAACCCAGGTATTCTAGCAGAACTCAGCCTTCAGTTCCAGCACCGTCCACTACAGACACATAGTACTTCCCCCCCCCCTCATATGATAAGTTTGTGCTAATAATATATAGACTGCAGGATACATTATTCCTTGAAATATTACCGTATTTCCAGATTTGCTTTATTCAATCTCAATTTTATGTAATCGCTTATTAAGTCAATTTTTTTTCTTCATTGGAAAAGTGAATTTATTTGACATTTTTATGGTAATGCAGAGGTAGATGTATAACAGAGAGAACTCCTCATTCTACAGAAGAGACGGACAGAGAGAGGGGGACCACTATCTCTGAGACCCGTCACCAAGGCAACGACAGGACTGTACACTGGAAACAGTGACGTCGCCGTGGAGCAGGACAGCTGTCCTACCAGAAACCGTCCACTACGGTGCGCTTTCTGGACCCTTTGGTGCCACGGAAAGACCCTCCTGCCTACAGGACATTTATAAAGGGTGCACCACCATCCCTCTCCTGGCCTTAAGATTCCATATGTTCAGTCTCTTATGAATTATTAGACTGACAAGTGAGGCTAGTAAAGACTCAATCCCCTGAGCCAACAGCCCAACGTCACTCTCAACGGAGGGAGGACAGACACACACAGAGGACGCCAAATACACAAATATCCTTCCTTTCCACCACCAGGCCTGGACCTCTGTGCACGGGGCAGGCAGAGGCACGTGTGTCTGGGGATGGGGCCGTAAACAAGACACCACACCCTGGGCCGAGTCAGGGGGCGGGGGGGGGGGGGCGGAGAAAGTGATGGGGTGAACCATGTCAAAAAAAAATGATAGAATGGAGGGGGGGACAGACAGAGGGAGGGGGGTCCCCACAACATCGGCGTAATGGTTTGTAACATTTGTTTCCCCGGTTTTATTCTTCACATCATTCAAAACCAGCACACCCCTCAGAATCCTCTCAGCACCGATAGACACACTCCCTAGCACACACGCAGACATAAACACACACACACACACATTTCACGGAGTGATTGCATTCTGGGTTTTGCAGTGTTGTCGAAGCTAAACTTCCACAGCTTTTATTAGTTGCACTTCCCCCATTGACCACACAGGTTGTTTCACAACAGTGATCATTTGCAGACATAGTTCCACAAAACAGCTAAAAAAAGGCTTAGATACTGTGGACCACGGCTCCTCTTTATCCACTTGTCTTCATAAACAATCTTAATCAATTACAGCACAGGGAATGTGTAAATAATAAACACCATGACCAGATGTAAACACATTTAATAAGACATTACTGAATAATGTAATTTGCCACATTATTTATTCAATATGGAGCAGATTTAGTGCCATAATGAGGTAAATTAAGGGTAATTACTTTAAATATAAACAAAAGCAAGTCAACAAAACACAATCAACTTAGAGTAGAATCAGGACTAAGAGCAGATGTTCTCAACCAGAAAGGGGTCAATTGAGTCCTCAAAGTCAGGGGTCTTGTGACTCGACGGGCCATTTTATGAGCCGCCTTTATTCATTATCATGCACTTAGCCAACTGGAGTGCTTTCCTGGTCACTGTATAAGAGGGCGGGATGAACAGCAGTTCACCAGCTGAATCACAACCTTTTGTGGCCAGGGACCAATCAGCTCTGTTCAGGACGCTTGCACGGCAACACTGGACTCTTTGAGAATAGTAATGCACACAGAATGACAGCTAGACCGATAGACAGACAGACGCAGTCTCTGTCTATCATGGACACACTTGGATCGGCACAGACTGGAGTGTGGTGGACAGGAGCGTACACGCGCGCACACGCGCACACACGCGCACACAGACACACCCACAGACGCAGCCTGCCCAACACGTACGCACACACCTTCATGAACGACCAGGCCAACAGCTGAGATGCAGGACTGAGAGGTGGGGGTGTGAAGCAGACAGACAGACTGAGAAACAGAGAGAAAGAGAGAGAGAGATAGAGAGAGATTAAGAGAGAGGGGGGGAGGAGGAGGATGTACCTTGGTCCCATCCACTGGGTTATGGATAACAGTGGTCTGAGGTTCCTAGAGAAAGAGAGAGAGAAAAAGAGAGAAAGAAAGAAAGCAAAAAGATGCATGTGGGGTGGGCATGAAAGATGGACAGAATGACAGAAAGAGGAAAGCAGGTCACAGGCGACAGCAAAGAAAGATGGAGGAAAAAGAGGAAGAGTAAGAAATTTGTAAGAAAGAGGAATAAGGATTTTGTCCAGTGAGAAGGTTAGGGGGGCGGGCTGAGGGACGGACAATCCTGAGAGAAGAAAGGTATAAAAACCAGGAGCCTGAGAGGAACAAGCAGGACCCGAAATACAGCGAACAGCCAGCGTTAGTGGCGTGTTAATAACGACGCGGCCCTGCCCCGGCGCGCGTACGCACCTCCTCCGACACACAAAGCGCCCCCTACAGAGGTGAACCGGGTTGAAGAGTGATCACAGCACACCTCTGCTGACCTGAGAAACACTGCGTGTGTCTCCACAGTCCACAACCAGCGAGGGAGGGAGACACACCTCTCACAGGACAGGGCTCGGTTTGTGTTGAGGGGGGGGGGTCACACAAAAACACAACCGCCATCAACAGACGATTTTGTTTCCCAGCGAGCTGTCTTTAGGGTGATCATTCCTGAAAATGTTAGTTCTAGGAACTGATGATAATGCATATAAATGATGCGCAGTTATAACGGTTGTTCCAAAATTTGGAGTCAAGAGTGGCTTTATGTTCAGAGGAATCTGCTGAGCATTTTCCATTACCCCATTGACATTGTGCTTCGGAAATTCAAATTTCAGACATTCCTACACTATCAACAGAAGGCCAGGCCACACTGCTTGCATCTGTGTGTGTGTGTGTGCGTGTGTGTGTATGTGTGCATGTGTGTGTGTCTGTGCACGTGTGTGTGTGTGTGTCTATTTGGACACATTATTTTTCTGTAAAATCTACTTATACAGCAGAATATTTAATGAAGAAATTCAGGTAAAGTAATTTGCTCAAGGGTACAATAGTAATGCACCACCTCAAATCAAACCAGAAACACCCGTGTGACAAGCCCAGTTCCCTAACATTTATATGACGGCAGTGGTCCCCATCCCTGTTCCTGGATGTGTTCTCTGCATGTGTGTATGTGTGTATGTGTATGTGTGTGTGTGTGTGTGTGTGTGTGTGTGTGTAATTGAATAACGTTTATAACTGAAACTAGTATCCCGATGCTTTAGAGCCCCATTTCTCCCTGGGGTCATTCTGCAGGCTGTAAAGTGACAATAAATCTGCCTCATGCAGTTTTAATGAGGACCGGGCCGCCGCAGTGCTGCGTATCAATAATAAACGTGAGAGGTGCTCTGGACGCGGGGAAAGAGCTGCTGGAGGCGGCCAGAGAGTCCGCGCTCTGGGACACGTCTCCAGCAAGCGTTGCCGGGCGCATGTTGCCGGGCAGCATCACAGAGGATGTCCCTAGGACTCACTGCTCTGACTGTCGGTGAGAAAGATGGGGTCAGTGAGCTGGTCAGTAGCTTTGCGCTGGCTCCTCCTCTGACAGGGCTCCTGTGTGGGGTCAGAGCACGCCTCTGGGAGCTCTGCACACAACACGCGTGACTCCACGCGTGTTCACGTGTAGCAAACAGAACTCTTTCCCCACCTACAACGGGGCAGCTGCAGCAGTTCCTGTATTATACAGAGATAATGACCACGCTGACATAATGCATCTCTCTTCTGATAGATGCGTACTTGTGTTGACTAGAATAAACACCCCATAGCATGAGACCACAGACATGACACGGAAACACAGTCATAAAAGACTAATGCGTTCCATCACAGCACCATGAGCCTTTAACAGGAGGTAACCGGGTTCCAGAAAAGTGCCCTTCACTGCGGAGTTCTGTCTTCACTCAGATCCAGAAGAGAGAATTTAAAAGCGCAGTCGAGCCAAGGGCTCTGCCGTAACCGCCACGCGATGCACATCTAATGCATCCTGCCAATAGCCCTATCAGAAATGTCACCCGATACACTTTGCAGCTTCTCGCCCGTGGCTTTCTCTGCTCCCCCAGGAAGTAACATGCTCACCAATCGCCAATCAACAGCCAGCTGTCTTTTTGCACAACAGTGATATCCCGTCACCATGACAACAATCACCCAGAGCAACAAGAACGGCTACTGATCAGTTTCTGATGTGTTCTGTATGTGGGGGGTCTGAGGATTAAACACAGGTGGGAGGGGCAAGAGTGATAAAATGACTGATTGACAGGAGGCACACAAAGATAGATACGTACCACTTAAATGAATAGAACATTTTATCTGCCATCCCTACAAATACTTATAATCATTCCTCATCAAAAACCATGAACCCGTAACTCCGCTAATCAACAACCTCTGCTACACTGCTATGGAACTCAAACTGCAATAGGCTTCATTAGATGACTAAACGTACTTAATATATTTTGTTTAAGCGGTTTTCTCAGCTCAATGCTGCTTGTTTCACAGACTGTCCTGGTTCATTTCATTGGGGCACAATATCCTACAGCGTTGTGCAGCGAGAGACGGCTCTCAGCGTTGTGCAGCGAGAGACGGCTCTCAGCAGTACAGGAATCCTCCTGCCACCTGTCACATGTAAGGGCCCAACAGCACATCTCTAACCGAAACTGCCTCATAACCTCTCCCTGAACACACAAACACACTGTGGGTCAGAGGGACTAGGACACTGCTGCACAATACACAAACACTACTAGCACTACCCAACAGCTCCAAACTACATTACCCATGATTCATGTGTGAGCAATCTATTAGCTGTTTGTAATTAAGACAGCATGCAAAGCTTAATTTTTTTGTGAGGCCATCAGGTGCTGGCAGGGTGATTATTACCTGGGTTACGCAAGTTAGTCAAGTCACATGCACATAGCAACATAGCTGACATATGAAACAAAGCCAGGGAGCTAACTCAGGTTAGTGGCATTAAGCAGCTGAATATCAACGTGAAAACAACTACTATATATATAGACATACACATTTGCACCATTTGAAAACTTTTAGTATGCAATGTCTACCTCGGAGAGGAGGCGTACAGAAATACATACAAACATATATTTCATCAAAGACACATTTCAGAGTGACATAAGAGTACGACGGGATGTGTGTGTGGGGAGGTGGGAGGAGGTGACATGAAACCATAGAGCACAGCCTCTTTAAATACCTCCTTATTTCCCATTCACAGGCATGAAGCTCAGTCTACTTTACTGTAGTACACACAAACACACACACACACACACACACACACCACGCAAGCGAGCACACGCTCACACACACAAACACACACCAAGCGTCGAGCGAGCACACACACACGCACGCGCACACACACACACACACACACACACACACACCACGCAAGCGAGCACACTCTCACACAAACACACACACAAACACACACCAAGCGGCGAGCGAGCACACACACACACACCCCGCAAGCGAGCACACGCTCACACAAACACACACCAAGCGGCGAGCGAGCACACACACACACACACACACACACACACACACACTCGCACACATACACTCACTCGCGCGTGCACGCATGCGCACACACGCACACACGCACACATACACACACCACGCGAGTGAAGACACACACACCACGCGAGTGAACACACATACACGCAGCACTGAAGGGCAACGGTGAGTGTCCCTAAAAATACGGTGGTATACAGCTCCGCTCCACGTGCTGTGGTTACAGTGCATGTCCAAAGTACCAGTCATTCTTTTCTCTTCCTCGCTAACTTCCTGAGCTCTGTTTAATACCACAGCCCTGAGCTCTGTTTAATACCACAGCCCTGAGCTCTGTTTAATACCACAGCCCTGAGCTCTGTTTAATACCACAGCCCTGAGCTCTGTTTAATACCACAGCCCTGAGCTCTGTTTAATACCACAGCCCTGAGCTCTGTGTAATACCACAGCCCTGAGCTCTGTGTAACACCACAGCCCTGAGCTCTGTTTAATACCACAGCCCTGAGCTCTGTGTAATACCACAGCCCTGAGCTCTGTTTAATACCACAGCCCTGAGCTCTGTGTAACACCACAGCCCTGAGCTCTGTGTAATGCCACAGCCCTGAGCTCTGTGTAACACCACAGCCCTGAGCTCTGTTTAATACCACAGCCGTGAGCTCTGTGTAACACCACAGCCCTGAGCTCTGTTTAGTACCACAGCCCTGAGCTCTGTGTAACACCACAGCCCTGAGCTCTGTTTAATACCACAGCCCTAAGCTCTGTGTAATACCACAGCCCTGAGCTCTGTGTAATACCACAGCCCTGAGCTCTGTTTAATACCACAGCCCTGAGCTTTCTTTAATACCACAGCCCTAAGCTCTGTTTAATACCACAGCCCTAAGCTCTGTGTAATGCCACAGCCCTGAGCTCTGTGTAACACCACAGCCCTGAGCTCTGTTTAATACCACAGCCCTGAGCTCTCTTTAATACCATTATGCCATAACTGTTCTATAAAGCCAGCCAGCTGCGATAGTTTAATGCCAGGACTTAAGCACAAAGCCAGTCAAGTCTGATAGTTTAATACCATAACTTTAGCACAAAGCCAGTCAGCTCTGGTAGTTTAATGCCAGAGCTTCACCATAAAGCCAGTCAGGTCAAATAGTTTAAGGCCATAATTTCACCACAAAGCCAGCCAGCTCTGATAGTCTAATACCATAACTTTAACACAAATCTCGTCAACTCTAAGTGCCAGATTCAGAGATGGCCAACTTAAGTCATGCACTTAAGTGCCTCTCCTGCGCAAATTTAATGCGGACTGAGATACGCCGTATTCTAACCTGCACTACGCGGGTGCTTTTCTCAAAATGTGGGTGGCACGGGGCATAATATTCTAATAACCTGTTTCTTGTACCTGCCCCCTGGGTTGCCAGCTTTCTACTAAAAAAATGTGTGTGGGGGGTATACATTTTCAATGTGTCAGTGACATTGCCTTTAATAACCGCATTTACCTTTTGGAAAATTCTGCCTTTGCGCATCGTAGTTGCTCGTGCGTGATGGGGAAGGCAGTGAACATATTAATATATCGCATTGATAAAATGATCATAGCTGGGATATATCCATCACACAATCAAAAAAAAATTATCGCTGGACAGTGGTTGTATGAGACACTTAAAACAGAGGGTAAGTCAAATGTCTGAATCACAAATAGCTTAAGCTACGCGGAATTTTGGCAGAAAGTCCCATTTGCGTGTGCTTATCTCAACTCTGAAGTCTTGAGTTAATGCTGTTACTTTATCACAAAACCAGTCAACTCTAAGATGTATTCCATGCGATAGCTTAACCACAAAGTCAATCATATCGACATTATCTAGGCCTGGTCCCTGATTAAGACAACGTCATACAGGTATTTTTTATAATTATTAATAATATTGCAGAGCAAACTCGGATATTGATCTTTATGCCCTGCGATCCACTACTTCTCGTCTTCTAAGTACTTAGTATCATAAAATCACGTTTGAACAATACAACTGACTTTACAGTCATAACCAGAGAGCGAACCTGAAAGATGGACAACAGCGCTCTGTTGGAAACTATGCTCGGCAAGGTGCTGATTGGTCAATTTCACTCAGCTACCATGGTTCATACTACCTTGTCAGTAATTCCTAGGCTGATTTAAAGAACCACACCCCATACAGAAGAAGAGAATGTATTCTGTGCCGTACCCTCCCAATACAGGGGGCCTAAAACACTCCTCATATACTAGTGATGGGACTATACAAGTCCACTGAAATCCATTGTGAAGTCCATCTTTATTAGGAACATTTTAAATTCAGTGATATATGAACAGGCATCACCGTGGTTCCCTTTTTAATAATAATTTTTTTGGTTAGGGGGAGGATAAAAAACCAGAAAGGAAAACCATGACTACGTGTGACACACAGAGAGCAGATGCATTTGGCCTGGGAGCTATGACTGCCGCACAGTGCGGTCTGCTATTAGCCCACAGCTGTTTGGATGATTGACTTACATACACCGGGAGTCTAATGACAGGTGTTCCACAAGCAAAGAGGCGGGACAGAGACACACACAGGGAGAGAGAGAGCGAGGGAGTGATAGAACGAGAGAGAGATAAATAGATAAATACCAGAGCAGAAGGGACGTTTCCTTTGGGACTGGTGACTATGCTGTTTTTCGTGCTGTTTGACTGTGGCTGTGCAGGAAACACAAGACAGTGTTAAGAGTGAGTCAACCGTTACTATGGGGGGAAAAAACACAGCTGCGTTCAATTCGGCAAAAAGCACCCGCAAAAAATCTCCTCTATCATTTAATCCTGGTGCTTAACAGTTAACACAACGTAAGCTAACAGTTTGAAGCTTTTTCAGTCAAACTAGTGCCACGACTGAGCAAAGTAGGTACGTGGAACGAGACAGGAGATGGGCATAGTGTTCAGGATATACATGTACTGAAATATCCAAGCTAATCTACCTCTTCATGAAACTGTTCTTGGAGTTTCGATATAGCAAAGAATGTAAAGCTTTTTTTTTCTTCAATTATCAGTGGCGCTAGTAAGATCACAGTGCTAACTAGCTATAGCTAAGCTATATTGAAGCATTGTTCAAGCTGAAGAGCAAAACAGTTACTATATGTACGGCTTTTGAATGACTATACCTCCTCCCCAGTTAGCGACCTAGCTAAGAAGCTACATCAACATGTTGGAAAATCTGACAAAAATGTACTAGCAAGCCGACTGAAGCTGTTGCTAGCTATAAGCTACGTGCAGTACTGCCTGGTACATTATTCAGTTTGTTGTAGAAGCTTGCCAGCCAAAGGAACGCTCATAAAGTCAAACTAAAGCTGTTTAAAAGCAACACAGTTCACCACAAATCTATAGTTGAACGCACCCCAGAACACACTCAACAGGACACACTTAGTTGAGAAAATGTTATTTATTTTTCAATGACTCATCAATCTAGGTCTGGCCAATCAGATTGGTCAAGCCTGATTAAAGGCTGTACCGAAATGATTGTACGAGCCCAAATAAAACTTAAACTTAGTCATAATTAATTCATTAATTAAAACTGATTCATTTCTGTGAACAATGCAGTAGCTTCATAAGGCAGACTGTTTCCTATAATGAGACCAATGTCTCTCACTAGCCTGACCAAGACTATTATAACTACAGTTACAACCTGGTCACTGGCAGTTATAGGGTTAGATAGATGGCGCGTTGCTGACATCAGACGGGATACACAGAAGAAACAGTTATAAGAGTTATAAAACAACAGTGAACAGTGGCTTTGCGGAAGTTACTCACGCCCAGACTAAAATAACTGCACGATAATTCATTTAAACTGCATAAGAAAGAAAAAAGGTCAATGCTGAGCCAGAGCAACAAACACAGACAGGCAAAGCCACGGGTGCTCAGCGACACTGCACATCGAGGAGCTAACACACATATACACACACGCACGCACGCACACACACACGTACGCACACGCGCACACACACACACAAACACACACACACACACACGTACGCACACACACACGCTTACGCGCACACACACATACACACACACGCACACACACACGCACGCACACATACACACACACACACACACGCACGGACACATACACACATTCACACGTACGCGCACACACACACACACACACACACACACACACACACACACACACACAGATCAGATCGGAGGGGGTTGTCGCTGACAGGGGGTAACAGCCTGTTACCTGCCCCCTGGACCCACCTCATTTTCTCCAGCACTGCCTCTCACTCTCTCCCACATTAGTGCTGCAGGCTGGAGTGCAGCTCCCTACATCCCAGCAGACACCTACATAACAGCACTGTGCAGTGAAGTGAGCTATCGTCAGCCTGAGGGATCAAAGGGAGTCTCAACCGCATCCATTCTCTAAATTACCCAGCGGAAAATGTCACGTTCATTTTAGTCTCTCCCAGAGTCATTTAACGCGTTTTCGTCAGCGTGGCACATTTTCACAAGGATGGATGGATGCTGCCAACACAACAGTCAGAGTCAAAACCTCACCAAAGTGAGCAGTTTGGTGGCATACCTCACCATCACGCCCAACACAACATGTCTAATCGCTCAGCGTTTATTGGCAGTGTTTGCGGCCTAAGAAAATTGATTTCACGTTGGCGAGCTGAGACGGGCTGAGTGGCTTGTTCTCTTTGTGTGTGTTTGTATTCTTAAGTTGTTTGTCTGTTTTTGTGTCTCATCCAAAATCTGAAGGCAAAAATCACATTTTTATAGCAAGCGGCTACTATGCTGATTGAAAACGGACTCGTTTGGCTTTGAATGAACACGGTCTTAGACAGGGGAGTGCTAAACCCAGAGATGCTGAACGGCACATTATTGCAGATCATTAAACCCACAGTTCAAACGCAGTCAATGAACGTCAGAAAAAACAATACCCATATAATAAAGGTGCCAAAGTGGGTTTCCGAAAGGACTCGTGTGTGCTGCTCTTAATTACTACATTCAACCAATCGACTTTATTTTTGCTGTTAGTGACGCACAACTGGAGAAGTCAGCGGCGCCCCTCATTTTGTAGCAATGCATTTTGGAAAATTAATAGGTGAAAACGTTTTAAGCCTCAGAACATGAACCAGCCTCCAGATGAGCTGCCCGTCAGAGGCCAGTGGGCGGGGCTCTCAGATCAGGGGTTTGGCTGGTGGGGGGGGGGCAGAGGCTCATTCTAACCACACGTTCCACCTTCAGCGTGACACAAACCAGGCCAGGAGAGGCAGATAATCATCATCAACCATAGCAACCAGCACACCTCACCATCCAGAGCATGGATCCCCAAGGAAGGAAGACCTTAAATCACATATGAAAACGACCCCTCCAGTGAGTCCCACACAGTCAAGCCGTACAGCCGTACGCACGGGGCCTGAAAAACGGGGCGCTTTCTTGTGAGAGGCGAAACCTGAGAACATTTAACACTTTAAGATGTGAGGTCACAAATATGTGATTAGAATGTTCTTAACTGAACATTCTATTGCTGATGTAACAATCGCTTAATTGAAAGAATTGAAAGCAATGGAGTTGTAGAACACTAGCTTGGAATTGTGAAAAAAATCTACTCTTCAAAGGGTTAAAGGCAAATGGGGTGAGGGTAGAGGGAACCAGCGGGGCCACAAATATCAGAGCTGAGGGCCCTGACTCAGTCCCTGGAAGGAAGTCCAAAAGATTAAATTCAAGAGCCTGCAGCCTGAGAGATATCCAGGATAAGACCCAGGTGAAATGCACACCTGAAGCACCTCTACTGATAACAGATCACTTCGAACATAGCTCTTGACAGTTCTATTGCTGCAGGACACTGAGAGACCCAATGCACAGAGGCCCTAAGGTAGCGCTTTGTGAGGCACAGATGCAGATCGCTGGATGAATAATGAGATTGTGCCGTCAGCGCTGTGCAACAACAACAAATAACCCATTACGTATTTTAATTCAATTCACAGAGTGCAAGCACAGGCTCAAGACAACTACAACAGAAATTCCTCTGGAGGAACCCAGACAAAAAACCAATTTCATTTTTGACAGCCAACCACAACAGTATTAATATACTTACCAATTTTCTTTTCAAAGCACAAAATAAGCAGTGGGGGGTTTGTGAGAGGAGAAATAATAAGGACAAACTGAGGACTGGCCCAGATTAAGAGGAGAATGAATGAATGGATGGACAAAAGGAAGAAGGAAAAGAGGAAATGAAGAAATGAAGAGGAGGATGAGGAGGAGGCCGGGATTAAAACAACATGCTCACCATGTACTGAACTCTACAGGTCGTTCTTCTTTTCTGCTCCAGATCGGGGGGGGGGGGGGGGGGGTGAGAGAAAGAGAGATTGAGAGAGAGAGAGAGGGTGAGAGAGAGATGGTGAGAGGGAGAGAGAGAATGAGAGGGTGAGAGAGAGAATGAGAGAGAGAGGGTGAAAGAGAGAGGGAGAGAGAGAGAATGAGGGAGAGAGGGTGAGAGGGAGAGAATGAGAGAGGGAGAGAGAGAGGGTGAGAGAGAGGGAGAGAGAGAGAGAATGAGGGAGAGGGAGAGAGGGTGAGAGGGAGAGAGGGTGAGAGGGAGAGAGAATGAGAGGTGACCGTCACATCAGAACCAAGAGCCCGGAGGTGCGCTCCGAGTACTTTGGATTGTCGGAAAATTCCAAAAAGATGATTGGTTATTTTTCGGAGCACAGCGTCGATGGGAAAATTTGGGAATGGAAGTCGGGTTGATAAATGGACAAGCTGGGGTCAGGGCAGGAAGTGATGCGAATACATTAAGTGACAGAAGGGTTCCAAAAAGATAATCAATGCTAACAAAGCTAAGGAAGTGCGAGTAAGGCTCTGTGATCGTTCTGGGAATGACAATCAATGCACACTGACGGTTTCCCAGCAACACCTCCACCTGCTCTGTGACCACATTAATCTCCCCTCCTGGCGACTGCACAACAGAGACTTCATTAATGACTACAAAGACACTGTTAGGATATGAGAGTGTTGACCTTAGTGACAGGGATGAGGATGGTGATGACTAATGTTTTGATGATGCCGAGGTCAGAATTAGAAGCGGTAAGGTGTCATTCAAACTACATCGTATGGTCAACACGCACACACACACACACACACACACACACACACACACACAAACATAGTGTCAGTTCTATCCTTGAGCAACCTCTCCCTGAGGAATCACTTGAGGTCAAATTACTTAAAATGAATGATCTTGGGCTGGCAATAATAATGATCATCAGGCCAAGAGGAACTTGCATCTACTGTAACAGGCTTTCCAACTGCATTTAGCGACCAAAAATCATGGGGGGGGGGGAGGTGTCACTATAGGGGGCTGCAACAGAGGGATGTTTTCTGAGTCAGTATGAAAAGAAGACAGAGAGAGAGAGAGAGAGAGAGAGAGAGAGAGAGAGAGAGAGAGAGAGAGAGAGAGAGAGAGAGAGAGAGAGAGAGAGAGGGAGAGTGGAAAATAAATAAAATTTTAAAATGTCAGAATGCATGTACACGGGGAGCTGGTTGCTAGGCGATGAGCGAGGCTCAGTGGAAGTGTCTATTTCTGTCGCAGAGTTTCTAGGGTTCAGACTCTCAGCTATTCCTGGAGCTGGAGTCACATTCCCCATGGAACTGACTCTCAGCACTGAGTATTCACTCACACACACACACACACACACTCACACACACACACACACACACACACACACACACACACACACACATACACACACACACGCACACACACGCATAAACATGCACACACATATACACACACACACACATAAATATGCACACACATACACACGCATAAACATGCACACACACATACACACACACGCGCACACACACGCATGCGCACACACACACACACATACACACACACGCGCACACACACGCATGCGCACACACACACACACGCACATACA
Source organism: Ilyophis sp. 1 JC-2022 (assembly GCA_022702515.1). Classification (NCBI taxonomy): domain Eukaryota; kingdom Metazoa; phylum Chordata; class Actinopteri; order Anguilliformes; family Synaphobranchidae; genus Ilyophis; species Ilyophis sp. 1 JC-2022. Next base: position 12,906,531 of record CM040404.1, on the reverse strand, counting down.
CACGCGCACACACACACACACACACACACACACGCGCACACACACACACGCACACACACACACACGCACACACACACACGCGCAAACACACACAAATGCACGCACACACACACACACACACACAAATGCGCGCGCACACACACACACACATGTATGCAAGCACACACAAATGACAAATGTTTTGATGATGCCGATCACACACACACGCACATACATATACACATGCACACACATAGTACAGGTAAGGAGTAGTGGGTTGGATGAAAATGGGGAAGAACAGATGCAAATCCAGACACAGAGAGCATTATTACTGAAGAGGTGAGGCGACTGAGCCCAGAGACAGAAACAGGAGTAGGATGGATGAGGAAGTGACATGACATAAGAAACAGAAAGAGAGAGAGAGAGAAACAGGGGCAATCTACAGTAAATTAACTAACTGATTAATTTAATGTATTAGAGCTAAGCGATGAAATCTCTATAAGGGAGCTTCCTTTCACACCATCCGGTGTTAACAACAGTTAATTTCACCGCCGTCCCTGGTCTTTACGATGAGCTCATATATCACACTGGCCCAACACAGCTACAGCTCGAGCTATAGCACAATGCTCCATCGCCTATGGGACACACCTAATACACGCATTATTACATTGTTATTATACATCAGTTACACAACTATACGGTACAAATTCTGAAATCTTCAGGGTCTTGTATGCAGTAACTACTGCGATACTGTGTGAACTTATGTAAACGCTTGCATGATATGCAAATGCGAGTAATTACAGCAGCAACCAAGACCTCACCCCCCCCCGCTTTGCACATTTCTCTCAGACGGTTCGACCAGATTCTGCGCCGTCTCGCGCTAGGCTAAAAGCCGCCGCTCGCTTTGTTTAGCCTGGGTGCACCTGCAGGATCCCGCCGCCCAACACCGATGTTGCTCCTTCCGTCACCCACGTCACGGTGCCATCTGAATCCAGGCCAGCCTCTCCGCTAACGCCCGCCGTGCTCGCCAGAGACACGGACGAAAAAATTTAATAAAATTAAATAAAACGCCCACGTCGTTTCCGCCGTGAAAAGAGCCGGCAGAACGTGTCGTTCTCGCCGCAGAGGGGTGTGGGGGGGGGGGGGGAGCTCTCAGCAGACAGATCCCGCCAACATCCCTTCCATCCTGCTTTTAAAAAATATTAAAATAAAACGGAAAAGAAAACAGACCGGAAGAACTACAGGGGTGCCGACACAGGCACTCGAAAGTTCAAAAAGCTCTCGGGTTAAAAATACCCGAAGACCTGTGGCGCTTTGCATACACTTCACAAAGGAAAACGGTCAAGGGTTTTTCTGTCTTTCTTTTTGTTGTTGCGTAAAGATCTGTACTCAGTCGGGGTAATGCTTGGTGAGTGCCACGATTACGCAAGGTAGCCTATGATTAATCACTCGAAATGCAGGGATGAGAGGATTATATAATATAATGATGAACCTTTTAGGGCAGTTGTTTTACAAAAGGGCTTAGCCAGCCAGCCCCATTAGACTGGATAGAGCTAACCTAATCTAACCCTTTAGGTACCAAATGGCTTCTGACTCCCATCTTCCATCTTTATGATCAGATATACTGTCAATTGTGAATGACAACATGACAAACAACCTACCTTCATAGAACGCGTGGCGAATTAGCACTATTTCCATAGCGAAAACGTGCAGGTTTCTCACATGCCCATAACTTACGGTTATTGTGCTGTCATTATGAGGACCGGCTGGTTTCTCATCCCAGCGTCTGGCTGGTCTGTCACTTATAATACAGAGCCAGCGCTTGTTCTATAGCAACCTGCTAAGTGCCTCCTTACAACAGAACCAGCAATACTGGGAATATGGCCATGGCTAACCAGCCAACAGTCATTTCTGTGAAGTGGATGTGTGGCTTCACACACAATGACTTGCTTATTCTTATAAACACTAACATACACACACACACACGCATGTAAGGACCTTTCCAGAAACATACCCTGAAATTTATCTTTGTAGCTCTGTGGTTAGAGAAACTACTGAACGTTGTCTTGTGGGCAAAGACAATCTTACGAACGCTGGTATCACCACCGATGATGCCAGAAGAACTGCCAGGAGAACCTGGTGTCAAATTAGCAGAAGCAAACAAAATGTTGGTTTAGGATTTAGATGCCATTCAATTCAATGAAAAGCCAGAAAAGCTGGCAAATAAGTAGTAGCGTTTAGCTGATGGCAGTACGCAATAAAGAATCGAGCCACTGTGTGAAGATTCTGAAGTTCTCTGTTGCAGCGGAACTGTAATCCCTTAGAGGGATTAACAACTTCCTGTTTAGCGCGCACATATCGCTGAGAGAAGCAGAAATGGCGTTCGACGGAAGAAACAAACAATCAACGGAGGCGGGCGGTAGCCAGCACCACGTGGCTCACGCTCTACGGAGGTGTGAGATGGTGAGAAGGACTAAAAGATGCTCCTTGGCTTCTCTTCAAGTTCCACAGACAGCTCGAGACTCCCGGCACACGGCTGTGAACGAGAACAGCGCCCAGGTAAACGAGAGCGACAGGCGCAGACTCTGAGTTGACTGTAGAGACAGTAATGAAGTCACAAGTCACTCCTGTCACAGGGTCTCTGACATCATCAGAGCACCTGGCGTGCCAGTATGTGGTGCTGTGTACCTCTCCTTGTAGGAAAAGACCAGGGCCCCGTTCCTCGTACGTGGATAACTCGGTTATCTGGCTAAATGTGCTGAGGAAAACCAGGAAACCCAAAGAAGATGGAACATTTGAACTGTTCTGGGTTTTACTCAACCCAGTTAGCCAGCTACGAAGAATAGGGCCAAGAAAAACCAGAACCGACGTTACGCATTATCGACATACCATGTGTAGATCTAAAATAGGTAATGTTATCAGTGTGGGTGAGGTAAATATTTTGGTAGATGAAGTCAGTCTGTAAAATTGTTTTCTCAACAGGAAATCCCATGTTTGCAGATTCCTGGTCAGGCTCGCGGCCTGCCTGACCCTCTCACGCGCACTCTCTCACACACACAAACACACACGCATACACACACACACACACACAGAGCTACACAAAAAAAAGCAGCAACCATCAGCGGAGAACCAGAAGCAGTTTTCATCACAAGCGGACAGAACGGACAGAAGGCAACCGAGCGAGGAGAGAGAGAAAGAGAACGTGAGTGTGAGAAAGAAGAGAGAGAGAGAGAAAGAGAGGAAGAGGAAGTGTGTGTGTGTGTGTGTGTGTGTGTGTGTGAGAGAGAGAGAGATAAGGAAAAGAGGTGGAGAAACAGGAAGGAAGGTCTGCATGGCGGTGGGCTCTTGAGACTGGGTGTGGCCGGGCCTTGAGGGTCAGACGGCCTTACCTTCACATCTGCTTTCTTGTTCAGCAAACTCTTGGCTGCTGCAGAGGGGACGAGAGAGAGAGAGAGAGAGAGAGAGAGAGAGAGACGGGCTCAGAGGGGTGGACGCAAACACTGCAGTGTTCAGTGAAGAGAAAATACCAAACTGTCGTTTTAATAATCCTGACAGCAGCAGAGAGAGACAATGCAATTACGACCCTAAACCACCCCCCCCCCATCCCTCCGTTCGACGCACACACACACACACACAAACCCTGGAGCCCCGCAGATAGTGCCATTGCTACAACGAGCAGAACAGCAGACAAACGCACACAAAAAAATCAGTCAAGGGAATTTTTAGACAGAAAGAGGATTACGCACTTTGAAACACATCCATCAGAGCAGTAAATAATGAGTGAGACTGAGAAAGAGAAGTATGCTGCATGATATCTGCTAATACGTCACAGCGGGGGGAATTACACACTGATTTACACACTGAATTACACACTGATTTAATCTGGAGATTCGGAGATTCCCCAGACACTGCGCCCCGGCCACACACACACACACACACACACACACACACACACACGCACAGGCCCGGGGGTGAGATATTCCCGGTCAGTGCACTTTCTCCTGCTCCTCACAGGGCCGGACCAGCCTCGTTAGCGATGAGCTAATCAAGCTCAAGCTGGTGCATGATGGGAAACGGAGTCCCGGGCCATCTTCAGGCTCCGCACGCGGTCTCCCCGTCGCCCTGTACGTGCGGCCTGGCATCTCCACACACGTCTGGGGCCTGCGACGAGCACCACCGATCAAACGCCCTGGGTTGCTGGAGAATACCCAGCATGCACTACGGGGAATTTACACGCTATGCTATGTTTTCTTCCTTTGTTACTTTATATACAGTAAACCACGGTAGGGATGCACTGGAGGAACAATAATAGGGATGGTGGCTCATATTCTGAGCGAAAGACAGGCCAGACATTCCATATGTTATTTTCAGTTTTTTTAATTTGGATTTTAATAAACTTTAGCTTATTTAAGAAATATAGAAATTTCTTGCACACACAAGCCAGCCCTTCATCACGTGTGTGATAGTGATGGTCATTTTCTACATAACAATGGTCGCAATGGCACTGAGAATATCTGTCCCTAACCCAGTATAGAGCTCCTCACTCTGAAAGGCTGCCCTGTTCCACAGTGGCAAAAAGTAACTTACAAATCAAACTGACAAACTGACTTTCTACCACAATCACAGGCTGTAAGAGGAGCAGAATGGCTGAGTTTCTGCACTTTGATTTCAATTAATTTACTTTACTGTTTTTAAGGAGCTACAGTCCCATTTTCCAAGGGCAAGAACACACCACTCGATACTCAATGTTGCAAAGTGTCTGTTTACACTCCTTTGCAGGTCTTTGTTTAGAGCCTGGAGAGATGACTGTTCGTTTTACAGGTGATGGGGTCCACTCTTGGAGTCAACCCACCGCCTCCTTCGCCACTTCATGGCAGTGCAATGACCTGTCGGGTCAGAGGGGGGTGCTGTTTCACCATAGCACACACCCAGAGAGAGGGGCCGCTTACCTTGCCACAAATTACAGAAGCGAGAGGAAAGACAGAACGGAGAAAAGGAGAGATTAAGAGAAAAAGGAGTCACAATGAAGAAGAAGAAACCCTGAAATAAAACATGGAGGAGTACAGGGCTCAAGGATAGGGGGTTCAAATCCAGGCGAACCTCGACAGAGTGTGCTCACCTCCTGGTGAGGGATGTGCTTCTGGTCACACAGCTGATGACTGTAGACTATTACAGCTAGACCCCGAGTTATTCAGACCCTTAAACACAACTGTATTTAACTGGAGGGAAACGCAATATACCCACCGCTGTGCCTCAAAAATAACCACAACGAAACCAAAATTAGCCACAAAATTATTCTGAAAGGTACAAAACCTTCCGTCAACCATGGCTCATGTCTACTGAACTTGTTCCAATACGTAGATAACAATTACCAGAGAGTACCAACGCTGATTAACAGAAATATCAATGGGCCATTTAAATATGATCTCTTGTTCTAGCTTGTGAAACTTGTAAATAGCGAGAAAGAGAAAGGGGGTTTGGGAGGCAAGGATTGCAGACTACAGCCTGACCGAAAAACGTAGGAAAACTCCACAGCTGTGAGTGGCAGCATATGAATATTTGATTGGGCAAATATTACGCTTCCACTGCTTATTACGGCTTTTAATTGCCTCGTTGTGGTAATGGCTACATACACATCGCATCTGCTGCCATACGGTCGAGAAAAACAGCTTCACCTCAGCTTAATTTCCATAGGAGTTAATTCAAAGCTAATGCTTCAGTGTAGCATTTTGTGGGCTAGACTTTCATATAGAACCCCCTAACCTTACATATAAACTTACAGACAAAGCTTCTGACATGCATCTTATCTCCACCCCAGTTCCCCTCCCCCCCCCCCCCTGTTACAGCACATGCACCGGGCCAGTGCCCCATGCAGCATTCAGCAGGCCAGCAGGAGGGCGATACCATCCTTCAAACCATACGGGGGGGGTTTGGCAGCCCCACACTCAAAAAAAGCCAGAGGGAGAAAAAAGAGTAGAGAAGGAAGTTGGAGACACAGCAGGAAGGAAAAAGAGAGGAGGTAGAGCAAGCTTTTGGAGAAGTGGAGAAACTCGGGAGGGAGAGAGAGAGAGAGAGAGAGAGAGAGAGAGAGAGCAGGCCCATGGAAGGCTGGAGAGAAAAACTGAAGCGAGAGATAGAAAGAGGGAAAGAAAGAACGGAGTGAGAGAAGGACAGGGGCAGAGTGGACAGATGGGGTTGCTCATGCATGGCCCTGTGGGGAGAAATGGAGGGTGTCAGTGGCAGAGGGCTGCGGGAGCGACAGCTGGCCCACTGCAGGAAGTCTGATCGACAGCCGAGCCGACGCCGGGCCGACGCCGGGCCCGCGGTGCGCACGTCATGCTTTTGAGCTCCATGCTGAACGGAGAAACGGGAGGGATGAGGGAGAGATGGAGAGATGGAGGGAGAGGTAGGGAGGAGATGGTGCCCTGTAACACGCGTGGCTACCTTGTTCCACCAGCCCTGCGGTGGTGCCGGACACGGCAGCGGCGGCCGCAGCGGCGGCAGAAACGGTGGCCGGAGCCGTAGACTGACGGCCCACTGCCCAGTGTCCCCGACAACAACAACAACGACGACGACAACGAACAACCCAGAGGAAGGGAAGAAGGGAGAGGGGGCGAGAAAGAGCAAAGGGGGGAGGAGAGAAGAACAATCCGTTAGTTTGAAAACGAGGGGGTGGTGAGAAGAAGAGGGGAAATTAAAAGGTAAAAAAGGGGAAGAAAGATATTGAGTGACTGATTTCATTGGTTGAGGAAGGCACAGGGGGCGGAGCCCTGCGTGTGAGCCCGGTGCAGTGTGGCTCTCTGCCGGTTTTGTCCCGCCTCTCCTGCCTTTCTGAAACGGAAGCCGCTTGTTTAGCCGCGCGGATTCCAGCCGGGACTGGAGCATGCGGTGAAATCATCCCCCGTACCGCTGAAGTACAAACCGCGCTTTCGCCGAGCGCAGGAGCCAACGGAGTGACATCAGAAACCCCTCCACCCTCACTCTCGCTCTGAGCCGCCCCAGGAGATGCACTCGCTCACTGTGCTAATGAGCCCCGGTAGGAGAGAGAGAGGAGACGGAGGGCTCAGCGCTCACCTCCACCCTCCCCCGCTCCCTCCTCTCTCCCCCTCCTCCCATCACAAGGGCTTCTCCTCTCATGGCCCCCAGAGCCAACACACACTGCCGCCCACTCACCTGCTGCGTGTGTGTGAGTGTGTGTGTGTGTGTGTGTGTGTGTGTGTGTGTGTGCGCGAGTGTCTGTGCACATGTGTGTGTGCATGTGTGTGCGAGCGACTCTGCACGTGTGTGTGTGTGTGTGTGTGTGTGCGAGTGTCTGTGCACATGTGTGTGTGCATGTGTGTGCGAGCGACTCTGCACGTGTGTGTGTGTGTGTGTGTGCGAGTGTCTGTGCACATGTGTGTGTGCATGTGTGTGCGAGCGACTCTGCACGTGTGTGTGTGTGTGTGTGTGTGCGAGTGTCTGTGCACATGTGTGTGTGCATGTGTGCGTGAGCGACTCTGCACGTATGTGTGTGTGTGTGTGTGCGAGCGCCTCTGCACATGTGTGTGTGTGCGAGCGACTCTGCACGTATGTGTGTGTGTGTGTATGTGTGTGTGTGTGTGCTGAGAGCATCTGTGCACGTGCGTGTGTGTGTGTGTGTGTGCATGTGTGTGAGTGTCTGTGCGTGTGTACGTCTGTATGTGTGTGAGCGTCTGTGTGTGAGAAAGAGAGGGGTGAGACATCATACAGGCCACCCATCATAACTCATCACACTTGTGTAAGACAGAATGCACACACACTCTTAACACAATAAGCACAAAACTAAAGGACCCCTCTGAACGTAATTTCCCCTCAGAGAGAGAGCCGTTTCCCACGTTGCCCACGGGGCGCAGGTGGTACAAAGACATTGCAGTGGATTCTGATAAAAACTAAAGCTCTGAAGACCATTGCAATGACCACACCCCCTTTAACCCCAGCCATGACATCATCATCATCATCATCCCTCAACAACATTCCACAGGCCAGCACACTTTCAGAGCGAGGACTCTGCCGGCGCTTTGGCTGCTGTTAGCAGTAACTGAGCCAAGATGACCTCAGTCCCCGCAGAAGAGATGACTCCCCAGCACAACCACAGACAGACAGATGATTACACCGTATGACTAAAGGCCCTGTATCAGAGGCCAAACTCCTTCATTACGATGACAAACAGAAGTAAGGCAGTAAATTGCACGAGGTCCCTTTTTAAATGATCACGAATCCTTTCAATGGAACACGCCACTCTCCTAAAACCAAGCAAATAGTGGCGCTTCAAAACAAAAGAAACGTAAACTGCATTTAAAACGCCTCGAGTTTACATTTGGCAAATGCTGCGACACAATTCTCCCGTTTGGGAAGTAACAATATAACAGTCTTCTCTACTCCACTGTCCAAAAAAAGCTCCCACCTGTGGAGCTGAGAGGAGCAGATTGATGTCATAGGGAAGTGTGTGTGGGGTGGGTCTCCCACTTACCAGAGAAGTTCCGAGACACCAGCATGGTGGTGAGAATGGCCCCCTGCAGAGCAGATAAAGCAGGTCAGCCTCATACCACAGAGACCCCCCCACCATTTAAATCACCCCGTATCAGACCTGAACTTTTCACATTCCCTAGCAACCGGCCATTATTCACCACAGTGCAGATCTGTGTGTTGATTAAGGCCATTATTCATACCGGTGACCTTTATTCTTGCTGGCTTTTCCTCTGCCCTCATGTCTAATAGTTTACTAACCTGGACTGAGCCTGGCATTTAGCTCTAGGGTCTAATCCAGTGCTGCTATGTGTCAGTAGGTTGAGCTGTGGATAAGATTCCTTGCGAGTGTCAGTACTGTGTGCCTGGGTATAATTAAATTAGCAGGTGTCAGTAGTTCATGGCTGCGTATTAATAAGCTGACAGGTGTCAGTAGTTCATGGCTGTGTATTACTAAGCTGACAGGTGTCAGTAGACCATGGCTGTGTATTAATAAGCTAGCAGGTGTCAGTAGTTCATGGCTGTGTATTAATAAGCTAGCAGGTGTCAGTAGTTCATGGCTGTGTATTACTAAGCTGACAGGTGTCAGTAGACCATGGCTGTGTATTAATAAGCTAGCAGGTATCAGTAGTTCATGGCTATTTATTAATAAACTAGCAGGTGTCAGTAGTTCATGGCTGTGTATTAATAAACTGACAGGTGTCAGTAGTTCATGGCTGTGTATTAATAAGCTGACAGGTGTCAGTAGTTCATGGCTGTGTATTAATAAACTAGCAGGTGTCAGTAGTTCATGGCAGTGTATTAATAAGCTGACAGGTGTCAGTAGTTCATGGCTGTGTATTAATAAACTAGCAGGTGTCAGTAGTTCATGGCTGTGTATTAATAAGCTGGCAGGTGTCAGTAGTTCATGGCTGTGTATTAATAAGCTAACAGGTGTCAGTAGTTCATGGCTGTGTATTAATAAGCTGGCAGGTGTCAGTAGTTCATGGCTGTGTATTAATAAGCTGACAGGTGTCCGTAGTTCATGGCTGTGTATTACTAAGCTGACAGGTGTCAGTAGACCATGGCTGTGTATTAATAAGCTAGCAGGTATCAGTAGTTCATTGCTATTTATTAATAAACTAGCAGGTGTCAGTAGTTCATGGCTGTGTATTAATAAGCTGGCAGGTGTCAGTAGTTCATGGCTGTGTATTAATAAGCTGACAGGTGTCAGTAGTTCATGGCTGTGTATTAATAATCTGACAGGTGTCAGTAGTTCATGGCTGTGTATTAATAAACTAGCAGGTGTCAGTAGTTCATGGCTGTGTATTACTATGCTGACAGGTGTCAGTAGTTCATGGCTGTGGATGAAACAGCTAGCTGACCTTCAGTTTCCTCCTGGCGTTGAATTTCTTCAGGCACTCCACTGTCTCCTGTCTGTGCATCATAGAGGCTACAGTAGAGCGTTGCTGTGAGGGAGAAAGAGAGAGAGAGAGAGAGAAGAGGGGAGCATTAACATCAGCTTTGTGTGTGAGTGTATAATGTGTGTGCGCTTGTGTGTATAATGTATGTGTGTGCGCTTGTGTGTGTGCCTGTGTGTATAATGTATGTGGTTGTGCGTGTGTAAGTGACCGAGTGTGTGTATTCATATACAGTATGTATTTTTTTGCGTTTGTGTGTGTGTGTGCGTTTGTGCGTGCGTGTGTGTTGTGTGTGTGTGTGTGTGTGTGCGTGTGAGCATGTCAGTGAGTGTATGTGCTTATGAGCACAGCTCTTGGAAGGGACACTCACGCAGACCCATGGGTGTTTGAGCGCTTCCTGGGCGGTGATCCTCTTTGCTGGGTTGATGGTCAGCATCTGGTTGATCAGGTTCTTGGCTTCAGGGGTGACAGTGTCCCACTCAGGAGAGGGGAACTGTGAGAATGAGAAAGAGTGTGTGTGTGTGTGTGTGTGTGTGTGTGTGTGTGTGTGTGTGTGTGTGAGAAGAAGTAGTGAGTTAGTTACAGGTGTAGCATTGTTCACAGGTCATATACACTTTCCATATTTTTGCTTTGCATGAGATCTGAGACTTCATTCCAGTCATTTAGCAAAACCCTTTATCAGGTCACATGGATACGTAGCAAGCAAGCGCTTTCCGTTCATTTAAAATATGAAAGAGGATATCTGGTTACATAAGCCAGATTCAAATAAGAGAGGACTTGTGAGTCGTGTGAGAGCAGGAGCAAGGGGGAGATGTAAAAAGTTAGAGTCCGAGAGAAAAAAAACAGAAAGAGAGCGAGAGAGAAAGAGAGACACAGGCAGAGAGGAAGAGAGACACAGGCAGAGAGAAAGAGAGACACAGGCAGAGAGGAAGAGACTAAAGAATGAGGAAGAGACAAAGAAAGAAGGAGAGAGACAGAAGAGCAAGAGAGAGAATTAGAAAGAGAGAGAGTCCACGAGTGATGGCTTGCCCCAGTGGCTACACTCACATCGTAGGCTCCTGCTTTAATCTGCTGGTACAGTTTGTGCTGGTCCTCGTCCCAGAAGGGTGGGTACCCCACCAGCAGGATGTAGAGAATGACACCTGAGCCAAGAACAGGTGGGGATGACACTGTAATGAACAGCTCTTATCCCTGAAACTGTTACAATAAGAGTCTAACTACAGAAAAAATATACATATGAGTGCAGGTAACACAGTCAGGGGTAAACAGGAAGTGGACATCTACACTAGCAGGGATAACAGAATGTACACTGTACTTGGAAGTGGAAGATGTTATTTTTGTGCTTAAACATAAAACTAATGAACATATTAATGCCAATCTCTGTGTGTATGTATGTGCACTCACCACAGGCCCAGATGTCCACAGGCTTGCCATAGGCCTCCTTCCGCAGCACTTCAGGGGACAGGTACCCTGGCGTCCCCGCAAACCCTGCCCCACACACACACACACACACTCTGTCACACCCTGCTACATTCCTGCAGTTGGACACCAGCATACCACTGCTACACAGATCCTCACCTCAACAAGCCGATTCTCAACAAATACAATCCTACTGTATTTTAAAACTTTTTAATACATTTAGTTATTAGCAAAACTAGTAAAACAACCGATGATTGGTGCAAAGCAAATACCATGACCAATCATTGCTGCTAAGAGGTTTTGCACACGCTGAAGGTCTTCGTAAATCAAGCCCTTAATCTTCATTTGTTATGGGGCTTGATAAGATGGCGTAAAAGAAAATAGAAACACCTACCAATTCCAACTGGGCCAATGAATAGCCATTTAAAAATTACTGACATAAACATCATTGATTAATTCATTATTAACAGACTTCCTTATCCACAGCTACATTGACATATTAACAAATAACATATTGTCCGGACATTTCATAAAAAATTTAAGTTAATTGCATAATGTGCATTAGTCAAAGTTACAAACTGCCATCAAACCATCAAACACATACCGAACCAGGCCTGCTGTTCCCCCTGCACCTCGATGGCCAGCCCAAAATCGGCCAGCTTAACAGCGGCATTCTTACACTTACTGGCCAGCAGCAGGTTCTCTGGCTGGGGAGGGGGAGGGGGGGATGGGGAGAGAGAGGGTCACTCAGGTTACTGCTGTCATCACTGCAGGACACACACACATATACACACAGGCACACACACACACACACACACATATACACACAGGCTATACACACAGGCACACACACACACACACCCCCACGCACGCACATACACATACTCACACACACACACACGTGCGTCACGTAAAAGAAAACTACTGCATATGGAATCTATGGCATACTAATAGAGAACTAAGAGGAACTGGCCTTGTAAAAGAGGATTATCACTACAGCCTTCGGGATAATACAGCATCCCCACTGTGGCAGTGACTGGGTAGCTTGGGTCCGTTTTACCGCCACACCTTGTCACCAGGGCTGGGGTCCGTTTTACCACCGCACCTTGTCACCAGGGCTGGGGTCCGTTTTACCGCCGCACCTTGTCACCAGGGCTGGGGTCCGTTTTACCGCCGCACCTTTTCACCAGGGCTGGGGTCCGTTTTACCGCCGCACCTTGTCACCAGGGCTGGGGACCCGTTCCCCAGCTTCCGTTTCCCTGCAGTGAGCGATTTTATTTATTTTTTCGTCTCAGGCCAGCGTGGGTGTCAGAGCTTTCCTTTGGCGTCCCAGATTAAGGGAATGCTCATTAATCTCTGTCAGCAGCACGCATTGTACCATCCCCGATGGCGACTACGGCACTGCAGCATTTCCTGTTCCCTCCCGCTCTCCTTTCCACTTTCCTCCTGCAAAGATCACGGGCAGCGTTTCGTTTCTATCCCAGGTGACAGAGGTGGAACACACGCGCATGTGCACACGCACGCACGCACGCACGCACGCACGCACGCACGCACGCACCTTCTGAAAGGTGGGGGTGCATGGCGGACGGGCCATGTGGGGGTGTCGCCGGCTCCCCCGCATTGCAGCAGCGGTAGCTTCTGTCACTGCGCTCCACCCCCCCTCCTCTTTAATGCTGCCGTTCCTGAGCACTCTCAGAGCACAGGGAGCGTTTCGCTCTTCGTCTTTCAAACAGGAGAAAGTTTCTCCGCAGCCGAGGCCCCGCCGTACGCTACTTTTAAACGGCTGAGGATTTAAACGGCCGCGCATATGGCCGCTAATGGATTGCCGTTCTGAGGCATCGGGCCTTTCATTACTCTGATTTACAGTCACTCAGTGAATTCATTTAGCAATTTAGAGACCATTACATTACAGGCTCAGCAAAAAGCCAGAGCCTCTCTCTGAAATCAGTTTGTCACACACACACACACACACACACACACACACACACACACACGTTTTGGAAATATGCATCCCTACGGGCAGCGGAGTCACAAACACACTTTCAAATGCAAAACTGGAACTCTGAACACGGCTCCACAGCATTGCAGTGACAGTCCTTTTTTTACTCCTGCTTTGAGAAGATGGGGCTTGCAGGTTCTGCAATCTTTTTACGGGGGGTATTTCCAGTCTTCAAATTCACCGTACGTGGGGTGTCTTGGTGGCGTAGCCTGTAGAGGATCGCCCAGTGCCCACATGTTCATTGCGAGCCGCGACGTAGGCGGTTCGAATCCGGCCTGTCACTCTCTCTCTCCCTTTCCCCATTCGACATCACTCACTCACGGTCAACACCCAAATGAGGCACTATCGCACTATGACATTGGGGAGAATATCCCAATCCCATCCACCAAAACCCTCGTTCCCTAGTGGATGTTGAGGCCAATTACGCATCATTGCATTGGAACCCAGGACTGGCATTCAGCACTGCATTGGAACCCAGGACTGGCATTCAGCACTGCATTGTCTAAGCAAAGGGAATCAATAATGCCTGCAAATGTGAGGTTAATCCTTGAGGGACCCAGTCTACAGTTAAGGCCTTGAAGGACCCACAACTTCTGTGACAGGAGTTATACACACATACACACACACACACACACACACACACACATACACACACATACACACACATACACACACATACACACACTCAAATCTGAGCAAATGCACACAAACACACACTTACACATACACCCAGGCACACACATTAATTCTACGGAGACACTAATTGGCCTCAGCTCGAGCCAATCGCCGTGCACGTTGCTGGGAGGTGGGAGGGGTCCACAGTACAGTACATTCAGGCCCAGTGCGTGAGGGACCCACAGGAGCCAAACTACCGAACATCTCCGAGGTCATAAAGTAGGCCAGGCTCGCTCCGCTGAGGTGAGAAAGTAGGTTAGAGAGCAGAGTGGGGAGGCACGTTCGATCCCTGCTCCTCCCTGCTCCCCCCCTCAGAGCCTCCTCCAGGAGAACAGGGCGGGGGGAGTGCTTCTCTGTGAGAGTAGCAGTCTGAACTAGACAGCCGCCAACAGTCTCAAACTGGCATAAAACCCTTTTCATTTGGAAAGGAACACATCTAAATTTACACTGCTGAAAGTGCAAGATGGGGCATTATAACCAGCACTTATGCGATAAGCCGCATTTCTTTTTACAGTTCTTTGGATGCAATTATAATTTGTGCTGACATTTAACATTTAACATTTAGCCAATTTCGCAGGCTACTATCACACACTCTAAATGGCTCCCACCGTGTTAAACATGTATTTCTGTAGAAAAAGCTGCTACTATACGACACTAATGTAAAGTCATTTACAGTATGCTTACAGGGTTTGACCAACGTAATTGAAGTGCAGTGTGATTTCAGTGCAATCATGCTGGTCGTATGGAATACAGGGTGTGTGGCTGTAGTAAGCTTATACCTCAGGTACTGGCTGCAGTAAGCTTATACCTCAGGTACTGGCTGCAGTAAGCTTATACCTCAGGTACTGGCTGTAGTAAGCTTATACCTCAGGTACTGGCTGCAGTAAGCTTATACCTCAGGTACTGGCTGTAGTAAGCGTATACCTCAGGTACTGGCTGTAGTAAGCTTATACCTCACTGTGTGGCTGTAGTAAGCTTACACCTCAGGTACTGGCTGCAGTAAGCTTATACCTCAGGTACTGGCTGTAGTAAGCTTATACCTCAGGTACTGGCTGCAGTAAGCTTATACCTCAGGTACTGGCTGTAGTAAGCGTATACCTCAGGTACTGGCTGTAGTAAGCTTATACCTCAGTGTGTGGCTGTAGTAAGCTTATACCTCAGGTACTGGCTGTAGTAAGCTTATACCTCAGGTACTGGCTGTAGTAAGCTTATACCTCAGGTACTGGCTGTAGTAAGCTTATACCTCAGGTACTGGCTGTAGTAAGCTTATACCTCAGGTACTGGCTGTAGTAAGCTTATACCTCAGTGTGTGGCTGTAGTAAGCTTATACCTCAGGTACTGGCTGTAGTAAGCGTATACCTCAGTGTGTGGCTGTAGTAAGCTTATACCTCAGGTACTGGCTGTAGTAAGCTTATACCTCAGGTACTGGCTGTAGTAAGCTTATACCTCAGGTACTGGCTGTAGTAAGCGTATACCTCAGGTACTGGCTGTAGTAAGCTTATACCTCAGTGTGTGGCTGTAGTAAGCTTATACCACAGGTACTGGCTGTAGTAAGCTTATACCTCAGGTACTGGCTGTAGTAAGCGTATACCACAGGTACTGGCTGTAGTAAGCTTATACCTCAGGTATTGGCTGTAGTAAGCTTATACCTCAGGTACTGGCTGTAGTAAGCTTATACCTCAGGTACTGGCTGTAGTAAGCTTATACCTCAGTGTGTGGCTGTAGTAAGCTTATACCTCAGGTACTGGCTGTAGTAAGCTTATACCTCAGGTACTGGCTGTAGTAAGCTTATACCTCAGGTACTGGCTGTAGTAAGCTTATACCTCAGGTACTGGCTGTAGTAAGCGTATACCTCAGTGTGTGGCTGTAGTAAGCTTATACCTCAGTGTGTGGCTGTAGTAAGCTTATACCTCAGTGTGTGGCTGTAGTAAGCTTATACCACAGGTACTGGCTGTAGTAAGCTTATACCTCAGGTACTGGCTGTAGTAAGCTTATACCTCAGGTACTGGCTGCAGTAAGCTTATACCTCAGTGTGTGGCTGTAGTAAGCTTATACCTCAGGTACTGGCTGTAGTAAGCTTATACCTCAGGTACTGGCTGTAGTAAGCGTATACCTCAGGTACTGGCTGTAGTAAGCTTATAAATAATTTAAGCAACAGACTAAAGTTTTTTTTTTTGCGTAAACAAGTTTTACGCAAAATCAGAGGGAAAAAAGTAAAGTATTGTTCATATAGGGGAACACATTACCATACATACTGTACATATACTCAACAGATAAAAGACTTCACATGGTCATTAAATCTCATGCACAGAACAGACACAAGTACAGAGCATGCAAAACGCAAGGCAGGACAGCCAGCAAGCAAACCGTAGCAGACTCTGCAAAGGCTGGCTTCCCTTCACATCTCGGACCTGACCGTAAATCTGAGCTTCAAGCCTCACAAAGCCAAATACCGTACATGTAGGCTACTTAAACATCTCCATAACTTTGTACCAAAACTGACTGGCGCCAGTCACATCAAGTCTTACCCATAATACAAAGCCGTTTGTCTGAAAAGCAGCAATGCATTTATTTATTTACATATACTATACCAAGAAAGGCAAGAATCCCAGAGACATTAGTCTGTCATGCATATTCCACATGGTGAGCAAAAGAACGGTATTACATCAACAGCTCAGAAAACATGAAGAATTGCATTTTTTCAGATGTAAAAAGGAGGAGGTTCACAGAACACAATGTGCAATCAGATGCAATCACAGCGTGCTCAAACCTGGGTTGAAGGCACTGCACCAACGGACCGGCTGTCTGTACTAATTCAGAATCACTCAGTATGCTACCTACATTCAGGGGGAATCATGGGAGGCTTCAGGTAAAACAGAACACAGAAATGGGGCTTCTTTGCAGTAGTGAAAGCAAGATACCAATATTTAATTGGTGGCTGGGTAAAACAAAAGCGAGTCCCTTCTCTCTGAACAGCATTCTAACTATTTACTGACTGACTGGCCTTCTATTGTCTTTTTTAAATTTATGAACCAGCCAGAGCTTCATGACATGCCATTCTATTGTTCCCAATGCCTCTCTTTCGTCTTGCTCTGAAGGTTATTGGCTGTGGAGTCATGTGTCTATGACAGCAATGTAGTTTCACACCCACGCACACAGATACACAATCACTGTGTGGAATCTCCTTAAATACAGGTAAGATAAAGCAAGATCACGTATGTCAAAACGCCTTGTGTAAATAGAATCTTACAACAGAGGGCGACACAGAACAGTTCAGCCTTTAAACTGGGGCACAATCCACACAGTGATGACCACACACACACACACACACACACACACACAGATACGCAGAGACACACACACCTACACACACAAACACTCAAAAGGACTGCAATATTACAAGACCTGCCACTCACCTTCAGGTCTCGGTGCACCACGCCCATTTGATGGCAGTGAAGCACCGCCTCCAGGATCTGCTGGATGCAATGACTGCATGCAAACACCAGGGGGCGCATGTTAGTCTGAGCAGCATGACAACAATCCCGTGCACAGGCCAAGGAGGTGGGAAAAGAGGGGGGGGGGGGGGGGGTGTACTCCTGCCTCTCCCCAGGTCAATCCACCCCACTGCCCAACACACATACACAGACACACACTCCAGCTCCCCAACCAATCAAAATGAAGGCAGAACAGAACTTCCCTCAGCACTAAAACGCCTAGGTGAAGCAATACGACTGCTTTTTCAGCTATTTTCACTTCACAGAGCAAAATCTTTTTTAATGTCTAGGGGGGCAGAGCCAATGTGGATATTTTTTTTGTCCTGTTCGCTGTGATATTGCACATTGGCAGGTGACTCTTGAAGAAATGAAGAGCACCTGCAACAATGCTTTATGAACACAGACCACAGTAACTGTCACGTCTTGCCCTTTAATTTAGTTAAGAATCCAAAATAGACGACCTCTGAAAGTGAAAAGAGCAGCCCCTGTTAACCGCAATGTTAGTGCAGATGCATGCTGGGAGATGGAGTTCTCTGGCCCTCTGAGCTGAGCTTGGTGGTGGTGGAGCAGGCTGGACTACACTGGTCAGGAGAGGCAGGGCTGTGTGTGCACCCGAGTGGCAAGAGTGTGGGGGGTGAGGGGTTGGTAAAGGGAGGGGTATTATTTTACACTACACTTTAACAATGATAACAGCATTTCCATCACTCAGTTTTACCACATTATCTGTTACCTGTTATAGTTGCACTCATGAAAAGCATGAAATCATTCCCTGGCACTATTTAGTGGAAGCCCTAGGGTTAGATGAACAGACACGTGAATGCGCTCGAGTGGGACAGGAGAAGGGGGAGGGGGAAAAAGGGGGAAGTGACGAAGAGGGTCATTTCCTGCACACCGTATTTAACATGAGACCATTACAAAAGTGCACCACATTGATAATGTCACGACTGAATGCCCCTCTGCTCTCTGCATACACGTGATGTCACAGTTATGTGACTGGCAACTACTACTCAAGACAACCAGTGTACACGGCGTAGCACTGTGCTACACAGAACCGTGTCCTGAAATTTGAACTGCGCACATCCTTGCATATATCTATGTGAGTACAGATATATAGCATAATAAGCACATGTAGATGTACAGTATATGTACATGAACAGGCTGTATAAGCACTGTTACATGCACAAACGTGGTGTTGCTCTGAGCGCATGTCCACATGCACGTATGCTGCCTGTACAGGGGGGGGGGGAGGAGTGTGTGTGTGTGTGTGTGTGTGTGTGTGGGGGGGGGTGGTTATTCAGAGCTGTAGGCTGTCAGGGATTTAATCACTGGAGCCTCACACATGTTACTATCTTCCTACTGTAAATACGCTGCCTGGCCCAAAAGTCGGACACTGTAATATTTCGTTGGACCGCCTTTAGCTTTGATTACGGCGCGCATTTGTCGTGGCGTTGTTTCGACAACCTTATGCAACGTCACAACATTTATTTCCGTCCAGAGTTGCATTCATTTTTGGCCGAGATCTTGACGGGAGAGTCTAACCACTCCGTAAAGTCTTCTCCAGCACATCCCAAAGACTTTCAATGGGGTTAAGGTCAGGACTCTGGTGGCCAATTCATTTGTGAAAATGATTCCTCATGCTCCCTGAACCACTCTTTGACAATTTGAGCCAGATGAATCTTGGCATTGTCGTCCTGGAATATGCCCATTGATGGGATAACCTGGTCATTCAGGTGTGTGTGTGTGTCTGTGTGTGTGTGTGTCTGTGTGTGTGTCAGTGTGGGTGAGTATCTGTGTGTGTGTGTGAGAGAGAGAGAGAAAGAGAGAGAAAAAAAGAGAGAGAAAGAGAGAGCGAGAAAGAGAGAGAGAGAGAGAGAAAGAGAGAGAGAAAGAGAGAGAGAGAGAAAGAGAGAGAGAGAGAGAGAGAGAGAGAGAGAGAGAGAGAGACCAGCTGCGCGGTAGCTAGGGTGTCCTGGTGGTGAGTGCTGATGACTGGCATGGCAGGAAAGTTCAGAGCTATAAATTAGAAGCCTGCTTCTTGCTTTTAAAGGTCTCCCAATGAAGAAATACTGAGCAGGTCACATCCGCAGCCCAACTGCCCCCGTTACTGCAGGGTGTGTGTGTGTGTGTGTGTGTGTGTGTGTGTGTGCATGTGTATGCGTGTGTGTGCGTGTATGTGTGCATGTGTGTGTGTTTGTATACATGTGTGTATGCGTGTGTGTGCATGTATGTGTGTGCGTGTTTGTATATGTGTGTGTGTGCATGTATGTGTGTGCGTGCATATGTGTGTGTGCGTGTGTGTATGCGTGTCTGTGAATGTATGTGTGTGCGTGTGTGTGTGTGCGTGTATGTGTGTGTGTGCGTGTATGCGTGTGTGTGTGTGACAGAGTGAGAGAGTGATTCATTGAGTAAAATAAAAATAGAGAGATAAAGAAAGACAGAGAGATATGTGTGTAGTGGAGTGGGCAGAAGTGAACACACTCCCTCTGTGTGAGTGAAAGGGTGTAATAAGAACAGGAGCATAGTGTGTGTGTATGTGCATGTGACTCTCAGCAGTGGTGGAAACAGGCATGGCATGTGGAATGTGGAATGCGGAACACGGAACATGGAATAGTTCGCTCATTCTGGTTCTATTTGAGCTCTGAGCTCAGAGGAGGAAGCTGCAACTGCTGTCCACGCTGGGCGGCAGAGCTTGTGCTTGTGGCGAGGCCTTAACTGACTGAGAAAGCTGGGAGCTACAGTAATTCACACTAACTGATAAAATAGCAGTGACTGTAAATTAAGTAAACGCTCCTATCACCCCCAGCTCTGTTACAGGGCTGGCGAAATGAAACGGCGCACTAGCGCGTGGAAGTGCCAGGAGAGGAAAGAGCCGTCGGGAATGGGGTTTCGTATGAGGGTGGATTAAGATTGCGAGCGCTCGTGCGCGCACGTGATGGATTTATTTTCTTTCACTCCATTATTAACCGTTTTATTTCCATTAGATACAGGCTTTAGAACTACAATTCCCGTTGGTCATAGCAATAAACGCAGTTTGAATTCGCATTTGAGAGAGAAAATGAGAGTGTTGTACATGTGTGGAGTTGGGAAAAGAGATAGAGATGTGTGTGTGTGTGTTTGTGTGTGTGTGTGTTTGTGTGTGTGTGTGTGCTCTGAGCTACAGACTTGATTGAAATGAGTAGCATGTTGAGTGCTCCTGTGTTAGCAACTTGTTATACGTGTATCAGTGTGTGCATGTGCGTGCGTTTACATGACTGTGTGAGTCTGTGTCTGTGTGTGTGTGATCGTACCTAAGTGTGCATGTGTGTGCGTTTACATGACTGTCTGTGTGTGTGAGCGTACCAGACTGTATGCATGGGTGTGCGTTTACATGACTTTGTGTGTGTGTGTACTTATTTTAAGATGAACATGTCGAGTGCGACGCCTGTCGCAGCAGTAGTCTCCGGCCCCGACATTTGGGGTGTGGCTATAGTGCTAACATGTCACAAAACACACACGGGGCACACAGAGCGCGCAGAGACGGTAGCCCTGAGAATCACAGAACGTGCCGGGCGCCCTCACCTCCACGTCTCTGGCGTTCTGTTCGAAACACGCTCTGTTGTTGCAGCTACGCTGCCATTTTGTTCAAGCATAATTTCAACAGATTTTCAGTTTCTAGACATTTTTCAGAAAAAAAAGGGCCAATCAATTAATCAAATGTGCATAATGAAATACCCACAGCATCCGCACATGTCCGCACGACTATCAGTCCAAATTACGCGCCACGTCCGTTAGGCCTGTGATGTGATTAACTGGCACGAAGAATGCCAGACAGCTGCTGTGGCTTTTTAATTTGTGCATTTTCTCCTTTGAGAAAACTAATTTGCAGATTGTATAAAAATATACACAATTCATTAGGCAAACCTCAAGCTCTTTGGGCACGAGTCGCTGGCAGACCTGCCAGGATGGGTGAACTTTTCCTTTAAACGTTCAGTTGGCATTTAAATGTGCAGAGAAATGCGGGGCAGCACTGTGACAGATGAACGTTCATTAAGACAATTCCCAAGCGGAAAAAAAACGTCAACACGCTCCCAAACAGAGAAGGTCGGATCACTCTTGGGTCATTCCCGACCATCATGAACACAAACCTGAAAATGATCATTTTTTGTTTCTTAAAAAAAGGAAATTAATGATTAAATGAAAGTAACTGAAGTCAACACAGTAAGAGCAGTATTTTGTGGCCATACTGACTGTATGAGTGAGAAGGACCTGTCGGGGTCAGAAGAGCGGGGCAGTTAAAGGGGTGGGGGTCGTGGAGAGGGGGGGGGGGGGGTTGGGGGAAGTGCAGGGAGTGGGGGTGCCAGTGCATCAGGAGCAGGTCAAGATGCCGGAACCACAGACAAACGGACAGACGGACAGAAGCGGACACAGGCAGAGTTGAAGGAGGGGCCAGGCAGGACAGTGCAAATACTGACCTTCAGGTCCCTGTGAACTATGTCATGTTGGTGAATGTGATGGACACTGTCTAGAATCTGATGGATACAGTGACTGTGAAGACAAAATGACAAAAGGAAAGGGGGGAGGGGGGGGCAATAGAATGATTAGAGGTCATGGGGGGGTGAAAGGGCAAAGTGGACGGGGAAAAGGTTGATTTAGGAGAAGAACCAAGTGTAACACAGGCATTGGGGAGGAGAGAAAAGAGCAGGACAGTTGGGAGAAGGAGGGAGCAATGGAAGAGAGGAGTGAATGAAAAGTGGTTTTAGGAGGGGAAAGGGGGAGTGGTGGGGTACATGGTAAGGAGGAGAGATGGAGGTGGGGTACAGGGTAGGGAGGAGAGATGGAGGTGGGGTACAGGGTAGGGAGGAGAGATGGAGGTGGGGTACAGGGTAGGGAGGAGGGGGGAAGGTGGGGTACAGGGTAGGGAGTGAATGCAGTGAAGAGTGAGGAGACAAAACCATTTAAACATGATGAGACCCTGACACAACACAACAGCACAGACAGGCAGGCCACCAACAGAGAGAGGGAGAGAGGGAGAGAGGGAGAGAGGAGAGAGAGGGGGGAGAGAGGGAGAGTGGAAATAGAGAGAGAGAGAAAGAGCGGAAGAGAGAGAGAGGAGGGGTGGAAAGAGAGAGAGAAAGAGCGGGAGAGGGAGAAAGGGGAAGGGAGGAAAGAGAGTGACTGAGGGGGCAGGAAGACAGAAAAAGAGAGAGAGATAGTGAGAGAAAGGGGGTTTGGCAGGAGAAGAAAGAAAGAGGAAAGGGCGGGAAACAGAGACCGGGACAGAGGGGCAAAAGAAAGAGAGGGTGGGGAGGGAGGGAAAGAGAGAGAGAGAGAGAGGTGGGGTGAGGTGAGACATAAGAGAGCAAGCAAGGACAGTGAAGAAGAGTGTAAAAAAGACAGGAAACCGTAAAGAAGTGGATGAGAGAAACAGAGAGAGAGAGAGGCAGAGAGTGGCGTAAGAGGAGAACGCCAAACGGCACAGACGGTCCACGGCTCTCTCACGCCATGGCGGCTCTGCGGTGCTAAAGCAGACGCAGTTAGGCTGCGAGCCAGCTGCCCTTTGCATGCGCAGCTCTCAGCATCACCTGTGCGGAGGGAAGGAGGCTCAGGAGCACCGCCACAGCGGTGTGTGAACGGATCCGGTCCCCGTAAGGCATTGCTGTGTGAACGAATCCGGTCCCCATAAGGCATTGCTGTGTGAACGGATCTGGTCCCCGTAAGGCATCGCTGTGTGAACGGATCTGGTCCCTGTAAGGCATCGCTGTGAGAACGAATCCGGTCCCCATAAGGCATTGCTGTGTGAACGGATCTGGTCCCTGTAAGGCATCGCTGTGTGAACGGATCCGGTCCCTGTAAGGCATTACTGTGTGAACGGATCTGGTCCCTGTAAGGCATCGCTGTGTGAACGAATCCGGTCCCCGTAAGGAAGTGCTGTGTGAACGGATCCGGTCCCCGCAAGGGAGTGCTGTGTAAACGGATCTGGTCCCCACAAGGGATCACTGTGTAAACAGATCCGGTCACCGCAAGGGAGCACTGTGTAACCGGATCCGGTCCCCGTGAGATAGCGCTGTGTAAACGGATCCGGTCCCCGCGAGGGCTACGAGTGACGCATGTGTGAGAAGGGGTTAAATTTGCTGGAACTGTGACTAATAGCTGGAGCAGGGAGACAGCTTGCAGGATCCTCACCCACACACTGTCTACTGTGTGGGCAGACTGAGAGAGAGAGTGCTAACATATACGCCGATAACACACACACACAGGCACACACGCACATATACACACACGGGCACAGACAAACACAAACCATACTCTCTCACACACACAACATAATCCAACACAGACAAAGCATACTCACACAATACATAGTTTCTCTCCGTCTCCCTCTCACACATACACACACACACACACACAACACTTGGTTAAGTTCTGGTGATGGTGAAGTTTAATCAGCATTATTACATGTTAGTGCACATCAAAAGCACAAAGGCCTAATTAAACCTGAAGATATGTGAATAGACTGACTGTATTTCAGGCTGACTCATTCCATGAGCTGTCTCGTGTACAAGAAGAGGACAAACTTGCATGCACACAAGCGAACGCACGCACACTTACACAAATGCATATACACACAAATTCACAAACACGCACGCACACAATCACACACAAATGCATACATTAAACACACACAAGAGTATAAACAGGCTTTCACACATTACTACACGCGTCTACATACGTGCATGAGCAAATCATAGACATTTGCAACTGAACCAAAGTACAGCTAACCTGGCTAACGTGGTGACCCACTACCTCTGAGAAGGCTGTCATTGTTTGTGTAATATGTGTTTTTTGATAGGTTCTTATAATTGATAATTAAACACAGGTGGCTGGCTAATAATTAACAAACAGGTGGCTACCTATGGGACCGAATAATAATAATAATAATAATAATAAGAATAATAATAATAATTATTATTATTATTATATATATATATATATACCAGCTCCTTCCTGTGACCGCAGCTTTCCATGTCTCGAGCATGACTAATGACTGCTGCAGTTGTATATAGCATGACTAGCCTACTCAAGGTAGACTCCCGTTTTAAGGAGTTTGCTAGAAACTGTTAGGTAAACAAACTATGTACATGTTGCAAAGCAGCAACAATTCAGACGTTTTTGCCGCATAAACGATGACGTGTTGGCTTTCGTGACATAGCCTACAGCTTGGTCACGGACGTAAACAAACAGAAACAGCCATGGCTCCGAGCTGGACTAGGAGGACAGTAATTGGTGAGGCGGCGCTTAATTAAAACAGCTTGTGATTTTTTCAATTCAAAATGGCGATATCCAACCAGCGTAGGTTGCCTGAGCGCACAGCCCCTTCATCATCTACGTAATTTGCCGACAAGATCAAAGCCGCCTCACCAGAGTCTGGAGTAATGGTCCAGACTGAAGTGTTATCCAGAGTAAAGTACAGCGTCCATGTGCGCTTTCTCTTAAACCAAGGCCGTGTCCGAATACGACCCCAACACCCTTTTTGGGGGCGCATATGTGAGTCAACTTTGTCAAAAAGCTTTTGAGTGGGCGACTTTTTCTCACAAATGGGGGCACTTAAAATACCAGGATGAACGGCTTATTTACGGGGTTCTATTGAGGGAATTCAGGAGCACACTCATCAGAACGGTGCACTCATCCGACAATTTCAGTAAGTAAGCCGGAAGTAAAAGCGTAAAAGACATAGAGCGTATATGGTATAAAATAGGTTCATATTACAAAATACTCTTTTTTATTTTTGTTAATTCTATCTTCATTCATAATCACTTTGTAAAAATTGTCATATGTTAACTGATTGATATTCTCAATAAAAAAAATGTAATTTAAATAAATATTACGAACTACTTCCTCACTAGTTTGGAAAGAGTTTCGCACACTGCTTGCAAAGTGAGGGAACAGGGCACATAGAGACAGGGGTCTGAGTGGACAGGGGACAGTGGACAGGGAACAGGGGTCGTATTCGGTCACGGCCGAAGTATGAGGCTTCTCACTCAGACCGTGTGCGAGAGGTCTCTCAGCTGTTGCTCGCACGCGGTTGGTGGAATGGGCTGAGAGTGGCAGGTGTGGGGCGGGGCTTGTGAGGCCCCTCCCCTGTAGTGACACAGATAAGATCTGGATGGAGCGCAGCTTCAGAGACAATCGCAGGCACTAATTATCCTGACTAATTAGAGCCCCAGTTTGTAGAGGTCTCGTAGGGAGCCCAGGGCCGGCCTGGATACAGCTAAAAGAAGAGGGGAGGCAGAGCGGCCTGCGGGCCAGTTACAATGAGAATTATCCTCCCAATACCCAGCCATGAATGAGCAGCAAGGGACATACAAACACACGCGTACACACAAACAAACACACACACACACAGAGGCACACACAAACACACACACACACACACACACACACACACACACACAGAGGCACACACAAACAAACACACACACACACACACACAGAGGCACACACACACAAACACACACACAGAGGCACACACAAACAAACACACACACACACACACACAGAGGCACACACACACAGGCACACACACACAAACAAACAGAGGCACACACACACAGGTACGTGCACAGAAACAAACACACACACAGGCACACCCACACACACACATACGTACGTGCACACAAACACACACACACACTGGCACACCCACACACATGTACGTACGTGCACACACACACACACAGAGGCACACACAGACAAACAAACACAGACACAGGCACACCCACACACACACACACACACGTACGTGCACATAAACAAACACACACACAGAGGCACACCCACACACACACGTACGTACGTGCACACAAACAAACACACACAAACACACACACACACACACATACGTGCACACAAACAAACACAAACACACAGAGGCACACAGGAACACACAAACAAACACACACAAGCACACACACACACAAACACACACACGTACCCACACACACACACAGAAACGCAGACACATACACACACATACACATGCACACACGCACACAAACATACAATATATTACTGACAGACTACAGAGCACGCTGGGTCACCAAAGGGCTAAACCAATAACACAATTGATGGTGCCCTGTAAGACTTATAGACCTATAGCTGCCCTGTAAGATTTATAGCCTTATAACTGCCCTGTAAGACTTATAGCCTTATAGCTGCCCTGTAAGACTTATAGCCTTATAGCTGCCCTGTAAGACTTATAGCCGTATAGCTGCCCTGTAAGACTTTTAGCCTTACAGCTGCCCTGTAAGACTTATAGCCTTATAGCTGCCCTGTAAGACTTATAGCCTTATAGCTGCCCTGTAAGACTTATAGCCGTATAGCTGCCCTGTAAGACTTTTAGCCTTACAGCTGCCCTGTAAGACTTATAGCCTTATAGCTGCCCTGTAAGACTTAAAGCCTTATAGCTGCCCTGTAAGACTTATAGCCTTATAGGTGCACTGTAAGATTTATAGCCTTATAGCTGCCCTGTAAGATTTATAGCCTTATAGCTGCCCTGTAAGACTTATAGCCTTATAGCTGTCCTGTAAAACGTATAGCCTTATAGCGGCCCTGTAAGACTTATAGCCTTATAGCTGCCCTGTAAGACTTATAGCCTTATAGGTGCACTGTACATCTTATAGCCGTAATATTAGTAGCCTGAAACTGAGCTTTAGCATAGCACACCCTGCTATAGCACGGCCAGTGACAGGACTGTGTACATCCAGTGGGTGATAGCATGGGGGGTCGCCGGCGGGCCTCGTTTGGGCCTGCACAGGGGGGCTGTGAACAGGAAGAGGCCACACCCTGCTACTGCCTCACTACTACACGAGAGGAGGTGTGAGAAACGAAGCCAGGAGAGTCAAACTGTCGGAAGGTCTAACTGTCAACGCGTTTACTCCCGAGGGGGACGGCTGGAGTGGACTGTATATTTTTATGTGTGTGTGTGTGTGTGTGTGCAAGTCGGACTGCGAAAGACACAGAACGAGAGGGGTATAGAAAGAGAGGTGTAGAAAAAGAAAGAAAGAGAGAGAGAGAGATCCACACAGAGAGCAGGCAGCAGCAGATGGCCTGGGCGGGCGCTCCCCCAACGTTCTTAAACTTGTCTCCGGATCTGAGTAAAATCAATGCGGAGAAACTGATCTGTGACTCTGTAGCGTAAAGCAGTCGTGCGGCCTCTGCTCCAGCTCCCGGACCGTGTGCAACCTGGCGGAACCAGCGCTACGCCACCACGGGTTTCTGAAAGCGGATCCAATTCACACTTTCACACTGCATCTGCTCCACGGCTCTGATTCATTCCTTCCTTCCTTATGGGGACTTGTACCACTGCCGGTACTATTTAAAAACTGCATTTATTTAAAAATGCGAGAGAGTACACTACTAACACAAAAAAAAAAGAAGAAAAAAAAATAGGAAGTGAGGACAGGAGAGGAAGAGGATGAAGCCCGGGAGGAAGAGGAAGAGAGAGGGAGGGGGAGGGATTGGAGAAGAGGGGGATATAGAGAGAGAGGGAACAGGACAGAGAGAGAAATAGAGACAGTAAAGCTTACCTGGCATCCGCTTCGCTGTAATATTCTCGGGCTACAATATCTTCAAACAGCTCTCCCCCAGTCACCCTGAAAAACAAGAGCAACATGCACGTTGGCTCAAGGCCCACTGCAAACAGCGCTCGATACCCAACCACAACCGGCGACAGTCAACTCTGTCCGCGCCGTCAACACAGGCACTTCCTGCGCGAGCGGACGCAAGTCGGCAGCTGCTTTGGCAGAGTGTTTTTGTCGGCCAGAACAAATGATCTTTGACCGCGTGTTCGAGTCTGTAAGAGCATAATGACTCAGTGCTGAGTGTGAGTGTGAGTGTGCGTGTGTGTGTGTTCGTGTGTGTGATACACGGCATTTTGGGCAGGAGGGATCGCCGCCGCTGCAGGATTTCCCCATTTTCTCAGCCTAGCTTCATTGCCATGAAAACAAGGGCATGCTCTGGAAGCTTGCAGAGAATAAAGAGGAGTGCAGCGTGGAAGCGAGTGGAAGTACGGGCCACGGGAACGAGGACATCACCACGCAGCCGAGGGAAAAGATCAGAGATACTGTAGTACAGCCACGGGAATACGCTGGGTCATTCACACGCGAGGATAAGCTGGGTCATTCACACGCAGGGTCATTCGCACGTGGGGATACGCTGGGTCATTCGCACGCGGGGATACGCTGGGTCATTCGCACGCGGGGATACGCTGGGTCATTCACACGCGGGGATACGCTGGGTCATTCACACGCGGGGATAAGCTGGGTCATTCACACGCGAGGATAAGCTGGGTCATTCACACGCGGGGTCATTCGCACGTGGATATACGCTGGGTCATTCGCACGCGGGGATACGCTGGGTCATTCGCACGCGGGGATACGCTGGGTCATTCACACACGGGGATACGCTGGGTCATTCACACGCGGGGATACGCTGGGTCATTCACACGCGGGGATACGCTGGGTCATTCACACGCGGGGATACGCTGGGTCATTCGCACGCGGGGATACGCTGGGTCATTCACACGCGGGGATAAGCTGGGTCATTCACACACGGGGATACGCTGGGTCAATCACACACTGGGATAGGCTGGGTCAATCACACACGGGGATACGCTGGGTCATTCACAAAACAAGACACTTACAAGTCAAAGAGGAGGTAGTGAAATCCTTCTTCTGATATACTGTCATGAAGACGAACTGGAGGAGAGAGAGGAGAGCAGAAGTTCAGATACAAAATGCACAGTCGGAAATAAGCCCACCCACACACACCCACTCACAGGTAATTAGACACACACACACACACACACACACACACAGGCAATTATACACACACACACTCACAGGCAATTAGACACACACACACACACACACAAACAAACACACACAGGAAATTAGACTCACACACAAACACAAGCAATCAGTCACATAGATACATAACAGATCCATAAACACACAGGCAATGACACACACAAACACACCCAGGCACACACAAGCCACATGCAAACACACACACACACACAGACACAGACACAGACACGGATATGAAGGAACACATTGCTGCCATACAGGACAGAGGCAGTCAGAACACAAAGTCAGTGTTTCCATGGCGCACAGTTCAGCACTGACATGCGAAAGGTCACGGCAGCCTTCCTCAGAAACAGCGCGCCGGACTGAGACAGCACTGAAGCAGCTAACTGAAGCACTCTGAACTGAACTGTTCATTTCCCGTTAGGCCGCAAGGCTCCGAGCGCAGCAGAAGAACACAGCTCAAACTACAGCGCGCGTCTCACGCTCAGAGCTCCGCAGATGGGGGAGGAGCTGCTGCAGATCCAGGGAACTGGATCACAAGAATGTGCGCCGTGCGCTGCCCAAATGCGGTGCCTGGGTCTGACTAAACATTTATGCGTTAAACGGGAGTCACGTGATGTCCAGCGCCCTGGCCTGAGGCACGGGCAGGAGGTAAAACAGTCCCAGAGAGCAGCCCAAAAATACACGATTAGGACAGAAGCACCAGCCAGGTAGAGCTCTACCCACAGGCACAGCCCTTAAAGAGGGCCACAGGATCCAGCCCCTGTGAACCACAGGCACAGCCCTTAAAGAGGGCCACAGGATCCAGCCCCTGTGAACCACAGGCACAGCCCTTAAAAAGGGCCACAGGATCCAGCCCCTGTGAAGCACAGGCACAGCCCTTAAAAAGGGCCACAGGATCCAGCCCCTGTGAAGCACAGGCACAGCCCTTAAAAAGGGCCACAGGATCCAGCCCCTGTGAAGCACAGGCACAGCCCTTAAAGAGGGCCACAGGATCCAGCCCCTGTGAAGCACAGGCACAGCCCTTAAAGAGGGCCACAGGATCCAGCCCCTGTGAAGCACAGGCACAGCCCTTAAAGAGGGCCACAGGATCCAGCCCCTGTGAAGCACAGGCACAGCCCTTAAAGAGGGCCACAGGATCCAGCCCCTGTGAAGCACAGGCACAGCCCTTAAAAAGGGCCACAGGATCCAGCCCCTGTGAAGCACAGGCACAGCCCTTAAAAAGGGCCACAGGATCCAGCCCCTGTGAAGCACAGGCACAGCCCTTAAAGAGGGCCACAGGATCCAGCCCCTGTGAACCACAGGCACAGCCCTTAAAGAGGGCCACTGGAGCCCCTTTGACTGAACTCTTCAAAGCTAAGTGCATGACGCACACCCTCAGCATGTTTTTTAGAGACAAAGTGGACAATACAGGGACCGCTGGCTCCAAAAGTTGCGTGTCTGAAAATAGGTCACTTACAGCAGCACAGCGAGCGCTGAGCGCGCTATGGAAGCTATTACACTGAGCCGCCGGAGCTCATATAAAGGTCAGCACCCTCCATCACGAGGGATCATGGGATACGTGCTGAAGTGGTCCTTCTTCCACAACAACAGAAAACCGAGGCTCTACGCTGACATGTTTTCGGAGATTCGATCACGTCTCAAGCGGCGTCGCCCGGGCCGAGAGGCTGGTTAGGAGAGCAATCCCCCGCCACGCTGGTCTGCAGGTGCACCCTGTGCTCGGCACCCTCACTCTCCCGTCACACGGGCGACATTAGGAAGAGGGCGGCGTGCCAGGGCTTAACTTCTTCGCGCATCGCTATGGCAACGTCGCCGTCACGCAACGTCGTCCCCGCGAATGGGCTCCCTCGCCCACACCGGCACGAACGGTGGAAACGGTGTCGGAACATTCTGCCATTTTTGCGCGGGTTAGGACAGGCGCCGCTAAGCTGCCGCGGTTCTCAAGGCCGGGAAGGGTCCAATTTAATTTAACCTGCGCTGTCTGACACCCCCACAACCAGCCCGGTTCCACATCCTCCAGCACCCAAACAAGTTTCATTGCTGTGGCCTTTTTCCACTGACTCTGTATCAGATTTGCTCTAAGCACCTCTCATATGAGCTACAGCTGTGGCCTTTTTCCACTGACTCTGGATCAGTGTGCTTCCAAGCGCCTCATCCTCATCAGTAACTTTCCTAGCAGGAACTTGTGTCCGAAACACACTCAGAATTCACATTCTACACATGGCCAGAGGGTTATCGACTACATTAGCCAGCGGAGAAACTGCGCTGACAGAGACGGACACAGCTATAATGGACACGGGAGCCTCGAGAGGTACTGAGGACTCTTTTACATACGGTCCCTGCGTGGTTCTGAAGCGACAGAAGAGCTTCAGCCATCACAGGCATCTGAAGCTCATTTTACCCGTCTTTGCTTCGCCGGGGCGTGTGTTTGTGTCAGTGGGACCGGGGGTGTGAGAGGGTGTTTATAAAGGCTGAGGGATGTTTTTTGGGGGGCTTTTCTGCTTTTTTATTGGACAGCACAGTGCAGAGAGACGGGAAGAATGGCGAGTGAGAGAGCGAGACAAGCGACAAAGGTTGCGTGGCCGGATTCAAAGCCCTGACTTCACGGCTCGTAATGAGCATGTGGATAGAGCTCTGACAGGCTATGCCACCGAGACCCCCCGGATGTACATATATGTTTTTCTTACAGAAATTTGTATATGTAAGTAACTGTGGGTGTTGTGGTATGTCCCCAGGGAACAGGTGGCCCATAGATGCCTGTGAAGAGTCTTCTTATGTCTGTATTAATATCTATAATTTTAGTATCTCTAAGGGTTTTGTTTACTTTCACGGTGCTTGTTATTTAACTTTATCTACGAGCTGCTAATTGGAAAAGACCACTTCAAAATGTGTTTTTGACAGGCGTTGAGATATTCCTGAGAGCGACCGTTCACACTTCCATCTCCGGCAAATTAAGCATTAAAAACCTTCCTTTGAGTAACCATGGTGATGCACCAGTAAACTTACCGATGAACCCTTTCTTTCTTGAGAATTAACACTGAGATGACGGCATGTTAATTTTTCAGAATAAAATGTTACGCTACTATGGATACGTTGCTTAGTTTTCCGTCCACTTTAGCTCTGTGCTCAGTGTCCGTCCACTTTAGCTCTGTGCTCAGTGTCCGTCCACTTTAGCTCTGTGCTCAGTGTCCGTCCACTTTAGCTCTGTGCTCAGTGTCCGTCCACTTTAGCTCTGTGCTCAGTGTCCGTCCACTTTATCCGCCGCAGTAGCTCGACTCTCCTGTTGTGTCCTACAAGGTGCTTCTGCAGGTGAAAAGGCACACGACGCTAACGCAGAGAGACTTACCGATATTGGAGTGCTTGAGTAGGCGACAGATACGAGCTTCACGGTCCAGCTTCTGATGATCTGAGGAGAGAGAGAGAGAGAGAAAGAGAGAGACAGAGAGAGAGCGAGAGAGATAGAGAGAGAGAGAGAGAGAGAAAAGAGAGAGAATGAGTTAAGGAGGCCTACTGAAGGAATGGAGGCAGCTAGTCAGAACCACACACTGATCGCCAGGCACTGGTTTCAGAGGAGTAGAGGATGGGTTTACAGTGTTCATTTCACGCCGGATTCAATTCAATTCAATAATGCTTTACTGGCATGACTGCATTAGTTACAATGTTGACAAAGCAGGTGAAATAGAGTAGTTAAAATAAATACAAATAAATTTAAATGTGACAGGTAGGATTCTTTGTACGGTCTGTCTGCCTGCACTGTATACTGTATACTATGCGATCTGATGCATTCACAGACTGACAGAATCCCACGGTGTCAGAGTGGACCAGCAGAGCCTGCATCAGATCAGTCTCCCGGTCCTTGTTTAGAGTAACGAGCTCTAACGGGTAACTGGGTCTCGCTCTGGAGCGTGTTGGTCGCAGAGAACATTCAGACCATAAATCAAAGTGAAAATGTGATTTCTAGGAACTAATATCTGCGATGCTGACTCATGCAGTGTATGAGAGTGAGATGGCGCCCTTTAACACACAGGCCCTGAGAGCTCTCTCTCCATCTCTCTGTTTCTCACACGCACACACACACACACACACACACACACACAGCTCAGCAGTAGAGGGTCTGGGGCAACACGCCTACACTTATTACAGATGGATGAAGTCTGTCCTGGCCCCACGGTGGTGGAATGACCTCCCCGTGGAGGTCAGAACAGCAGAAAGTCTGACCGCCTTCAAGCGCAGATTGAAGACTCACCTCTTCAAGCTGCACCTCTCTCCACCCCTCCCTACCTCCCTGTGACTATTGTTATTAATGTTGTGTAATTACCACCCCCCCCCCCCCCCCAAACAAAAAAACCCCCAATCATACTGACTGCGCCTAGTACTTAGATTCGTATTTGCCTTTTTAGGGTTGTTTTTAAACGCTCTTGTTCCTAGTTTGAAAATGCACTATGTACGTCGCTCTGGATAAGAGCGTCTGCTAAATGTCTATAATGTAATGTAATGTAATGGGGAAGAGGAGACAAGTGTGGAGAAAAAGAGAAAGATTAACCATTTCAGTCTTGCACCAGAAAAACAGGTCCAACAGCACTGATAAAATAAAACCGCAGTACACTACTGTGTGACAGAACAACTCATCAGTCCTCTCTTAAAAATCAAGTCTAAGTTCAAGACTTTTCACTGGTCAAACAAGGCGGCCTCTTCAGCTCCCATTATCTTTGTGCTTTGTGTTACAAAGTGCATCTGTTTCGCTGAAATACACACCAGCCACTGAAGCCCAGGGCGCCGAGCGTCTCATGGCTGCCATCCGGGAAAAGGGGGCTAAATCCGTACCCCATAAGCGGCTTGTGTTTACCCTTCCTTTACATGCGGATCTGTCCACGAGTCGCGGCCATTTCATCCCGCGAGGCGAACCAGTGAGCGGGACCGCTGCCAAACTCACTCGGCGCGGACAAAATCGCGCGCGGAGCGTGACGGAGAAGCTAGGGGCCAGGTGTCCGGCGTTACGCGACCCGTGAGTGTTACACCTGGGGCTTGCAGTGAAAAACCCGTATCCCCGGGAGACGGCTGAGCCCACGGAGACAGCTGTGTTAGGGACAGCTGTGTTCCAGCTACTCTGTACCCCCTCAGGACCCGCATACATACACACTTATCTCACTTACACATACAGCGGGTTAAAATAAAGCGCATACATACACACTTATCTCACTTACACATACAGCGGGTTAAAATAAAGCGCATACATACACACTTATCTCACTTACACATACAGCGGGTTAAAATAAAGCGCATACATGCACACTTATCTCACTTACACATACAGCGGGTTAAAATAAAGAAAGAATAAAAACACACTTATCTCACTTACACATACAGCGGGTTAAAATAAAGGAAGAATAAAAACAGACTGAGCACACAGCCGGTGGCGGTGTGAAGTGGGCTGTTGAGGGAAATTGACTACCCCCCACGCTGAATTAAAGTGCTCCCAAACGAGTTTAATGGCGCAAACAATGTTTTCACCCGCAATGTTTTCACCTTTTATGGTACAGGTACAGACTAATAGCATTCATAAACAGAATATTAATAACTTCAATCAATGTGGGAATGAAAACCATAAAAAGCAGGTCGCTTGGCTTGTTGCAGGACCCCTGGTGTCGTAAAATTACCATTATGTACTGAAACCCAGCAGGAATATTCATGTAGATATGATGGAACAAACACTGTAGCATTAGTGAATATACAAAAACAATTATAATAATAATAAAAAATGCCATTTAGGAGTGATGAAACAAAAATGGTTTTCTCGATATAAATAAATTCAGGGCATGCACAATGAATGTGTGCTGCGTGTTAAGCCACGGTGTCAGCCCCCAACGAGCTTGGAAATCAACATGCCCCGTGTTGGTCTGCGTGTCTGCAAGCGTACACAAGTACGTCGTGTAAGTGAGAGTGTGTTTCTAAGGGAGTGTCAGGCATGGTCAATAATGAAAGAGCAGAATACACCGTACGGCATCCTTCCGTGTCTCGCGCACACACACACACGCACACACACGCACACACGCACACACACACACACGCACACACACACACACACACACACACACACACGTGCTTCTACAAAAAAGCGTGCTTTGCAATACACGCATGTACATACTGGAATAAAAAGGCTGCTATTCACCCGGGTATAATCATGACAATACAACAGCTCTTGCAATTTCAGTATGAAGATTTGGGCTTATATTTAGCCAACTGTAAGTGTTACTGGCGTCACTATGAAGTTTACTGATGAATACATCCCGGGTGACTTGCAGGTTTTAAAGGTATAATGGCCCCATGTGATCTCTGAATGGCATAATGAGAGACAAACCGGAGGGACCAGCCAACATGGACCAGACAGTAAACTGGAGGGAGGGTTACTGGGATAAAAACCCAAAGCACAGCATCACCACGACATTCACACTTCCAGCGGTTACATCATTATCTGACTCTCGTGGAAATAAAAGGCTCTTTTTTCTCTCACTTTCTCACTCTGAGTGGATCACCCTTCTTTGCCCAATCAGAGAATCACTACAGGATAAGATGAGGTCACTGCGGGAGTTGGGTCTCTTTCCAGTCGACACAGAGAAGCACACTAAACTAAAACAAAAAAACGAAACTTGAGGCGATTCATAATCCATGACTTGCGCCTGAAAGCATCTGAGGGGGTACTTGTGTGTTTACCCTTCACATCCTGATATAGCTCACGCTCTGTGCGCTCGGGCGGCCATGACGAAATCGGCGACTGCCACACCCCCCCCCCCCCCTCCCCTGAAACAGCCCAGTTCTTCCTCGGCGCTAAAGACAGAGGCGCGGAGACAGAGGCGATGTTTCGTGAGAGATGAGGGAGGTGGGGGACAATACATACAGGCCCGGAGGGAGGGTGGAGAGAGCGTGAGTAAACGTGCTCACTGGGTGAGAAAAATCTACAGAGTGGCGTGACTGTGCCCGTACCCCGCAGGATGCGCCGCTCTACGGACGACGAGGGGCAAGAGGGGAGCGAGAGGGCGAGAGGGGCGGACGGGGGCGTGGGGAGACGGCTCAAGCTTGTGAGTCACGGCCATCGCGGGAGGAGAGAGGAGAGAAAAAGGGGGATGATGGAAGGATGAAGGGGTGGAGAGCTCCTCCCGTTTCTGATGCCCACGCTGTAATTTCTCCTCTCCCTGCTGTGTGTGGTTAACCACCTCCCTCCCAAGGGCTCGGATTTGAGCGGTAAACGCAGTAGCCTGCAGAACCTCTCACAGTGTTATTCTGGGCAGAAGTTTAGTATAACGGGTAGGGAACTGGGCTTTGTACCCAAAGGTAGCAGGTTCAATTACCGGGCAGGGAATCCTCCTTGCTCACACTTAACCTGAATTGCATCAGTATATATCAGCTGTATAAATGGTTAGTAAATGCTAAAGAATGCGGTTGTGTAAGTCGTTCTAGATAAGAGCGTCTGGTAAATGCTAGTAATGTAATGTACATTGCAAAAAATGTCTGTCTTAACAAGTGTTTTAGTCTTGTAATGAGACTTAAAATCATATTTGTTTTCCTCAAAAGTAAAAACTATTAGCTTGTTTTAAGTTAATTTCACTTGTCAAGTAAAAAGTGTCTTACCCCACTGGCAAATCTTGAAATTAGTAAAAGTAAAAATATTTCACCCCACTGGCAGATAGTTTGTTTTATTTAGCAAAAAAGTAACATAAATAAGATTGTAAAATCTAAATATGAGATTAAAATGCTTGTTAAGATTTGTTTTTTTGCAGTGTAATGCTGGAGCTCTCTGATCTAAATATTGTCCCCATTTAATGAAACGGCGATCCTTATTATTATTTTTTTTTGCTGTTTGCGACAAGAACACACCATAATAATAATAAAAAAGCCTCTTCCTTCTCCCTCAGACTCTGAGTGCATAAGGCGGGGGATGGGAGGGTAAGGGGCCTCGGGCCTTTTTCAACAGGAGTGAGGATGAGTGTGGCAAGCTGCCAGCCTCATGAATGTGTTTCCTTGCAGGCGTGTAACATACAGTGATGGTGCGGCTGCTGCTCCAGGAATCACGTTAGCCCTTCCTCCCTCCCCTAACCTAGGCACACAGACCGTTTTTGAGCTCCTACAACTCCCACAATGCATCAAATGCTACGTTGGCAGCAGCCAATCACAACGCTTTGAGTGTTAAAACCACAGTAAATCATATCTAGATCTAAAAGTGTCAAATAATGTAAAATACACAGGGCAAAAAGCAGACAACATACAATAAGCTATTAAAAACACTTTCTACTTGTAATATCAGCGTTATTTTTCTGCAATTATTTTCCAAGAGAACGCTCAGAGTCCAAAAATAACCCCTTGCTTCTCCATCATTAAAACATAAAACTGTTCATGCGTACTACCTAAATAAAGCACTCGAGCTCTTGCGACAAAGCACAAAGTAAAGGCCACAGTTGAGGGACTCTAAGCCCGGTATTTTCCCTCCAAACACACTCAGAGTATTTAAGGTCCTCTGGAAGAAGGTGGCGGCCAGTGCCACAGTATGGTGTCCTACTGACAGAAGCCGCAGTATTCAGCAGCGCTTACAGAAGGCCAGTGTGAGAGCGCGCCGTGCCCAAGTCGTGACTAACTTCACCTTTCCCTGTCTCTGGGTCAGATGAGAGTTCCGTGCTCTAGCCATGTAGGTCCACAGACTCAAAGCCTGTAGCTGCCAAGTGCCTGAGCTGCACTACACTTTTTCTCTCTCTGTCATTTTCTCTCTCTCTCTCCCCTGGCCTTCTCTCTCACTGTATCCATCGGTCTATATCTGTCTCCACCTCACTCTCCAACAACTCACAGACAAAAAGGTCACTGCTATTATCTATGTATCCAAACTGTCAATGGTAAAA
The DNA here is from genome assembly GCA_022702515.1 of Ilyophis sp. 1 JC-2022. NCBI lineage: Eukaryota > Metazoa > Chordata > Actinopteri > Anguilliformes > Synaphobranchidae > Ilyophis > Ilyophis sp. 1 JC-2022. The sequence continues at coordinate 12,868,350 of CM040404.1, read as the reverse complement.
ACACTCTGAAAGACATCTTCAGATGTATGAAGAACTAGAAATAACCGCCTTGCAGTTGTATGCCTCCGCCAACAAGTCAAGTTACAGTTTACATCCATGTCTGTCCAGACTCATAAAATACATGTAGTGAAAAAATTTAATTTAAAAGGTATGAAGTGTATTTATTGGCGAGATGGAAGTTATCACTATATTGACATGTATGATTCCAGTGAGAAACAGAGAACAGAGGACTGATAGAGAAGCTAATTAGCCAGCCAATACAGTTTTGTCATTTTTTAATTTGCAAACGAAATTTGGAAACTGTTCAGTCATGTACCTGAGACAAAAGTTGAGATCAAGCAGCTGAGAACCATGCAAAAAATTATAACAAATGGATGGAGGGTTGAACTGTAGAAAGACAGACTGTTTGTGATCGTTTTCTCAGCTACAGTGGTAAGCAAAACATTATGATGTCACACCTTTGAACTTTTGGATATAAAATGTCATAACTTCATCATTTTATCCTATTAGACATTTGTGTGAAATTTTGTCATAATTAGCGTAGGAATTCATGTTATGGCCAAAAACGTTGTTTGTGAGGTCACAGTGACCTTGACCTTTGACCACCAAAATCTAATCAGTTCATCGTTGAGTCATCCTAGGCATGCTAATCTAGGGATCCTGCAAATCCTGTGACACCGGCACTGTGCAGTAATATTCCATTTAAAGCACTATTCAGTGAGCAGCCATCATGCGCACCAACGCAGAACTCCTTTTACTGAGAAAACCATCATGAGTTCACCATTCTGACCTGAAAGTATAGTCTTTATAGTTTAAAAAGTAGGGGGATAGGAAACCGTTTCATTATTGGCTCGGATTTCACAAGTGAGGAAAAACACATCATGGAAGATGGACACATCAAGCAGAGCGTGGAGGAAGATCTACCTTTAACATCAGAGCCGAGTGTGACCCCGGGCACATTTACATTAAATTGAATTAAATGATATGTCATTACACGAGAGAGTGTAAGTAATAGGGCTCATGGTCGGTAGAGGTACACTACAGGCATGCGAGATGACTCATCCGAAGGTGTCCTTAACGTAGTACCTACAGGCCGGGCAAGCTCGAGCCCCTGCTGCTCGGGAGACTGCTTACTTTTATGCAACAATGACCAACTGTCTCAAAAGTCCAATGTTACCTTTTGTACCTGAAAGGAACTCCAATTACAGGGGAGATAATGAGCTTCTCAGAGCTGTCGGCAGCAAATAAAGTGTGCAAGAACCTTCTGTGACCACGGCAACTTATTAGTCTCAGTTCCCTTTGGGAGTCCATTTAACACCCCCCCCCCCCCCCCCCCCCAAAACACATTTGACACCTCTACACACAGCATGGGCCTACCTCTTGCAGAGAGCTTTTTGGTGTTGATTATTTTGGCTGCGTATTCCTGGCCTGTGCACAGTTTGACACATCTGCGCACCACTGAAAAGGCTCCCCTGGGAAAACAGAAACAAGGAACATACACATGGTTAGAAAGGTTCCAGCACTCGATTCAAGATTCTCATTTATTCTTTATGGCTGCAGTAGTACTTGTGTCTTATGAAAAAAAGAGAAGGACAGGAGGTAAGAAGCATGTGTCTTATGAAAAAAAGAAAAGGACAGGAGGTAAAAAGCATGTGTCTTATGAAAGAAAAAGAAGGACAGGAGGTAAAAGGCATGTTTCTTATGAAAAAAAGAAAAGGACAGGAGGTAAAAAGCATGTGTCTTATGAAAGAAAAAGAAGGACAGGAGGTAAAAAGCATGCTTCTTATGAAAAAAAGAGAAGGACAGAGGTAAAAAGCATGCTTCTTATGAAAGAAAGAGAAAGACAGAGGTAAAAAGCATGTGTCTTATGAAAGAAAGTGAAAGACAGAGGTAAAAAGCATGTGTCTTATGAAAGAAAGAGAAAGACAGGAGGTAAAAAGCATGTGTCTTATGAAAGAAAAAGAAGGACAGGAGGTAAAAGGCATGTGTCTTATGAAAGAAAGAGAAGGACAGAGGTAAAAAGCATGCTTCTTATGAAAGAAAGAGAAAGACAGAGGTAAAAAGCATGTGTCTTATGAAAGAAAGAGGACAGAGGTAAAAAGCATGTGTCTTATGAAAGAAAGAGGACAGAGGTAAAAAGCATGTGTCTTATGAAAGAAAGAGAAGGACAGAGGTAAAAAGCATGTGTCTTATGAAAGAAAGAGTAGGACAGAGGTAAAAAGCATGTGTCTTATGAAAGAAAGAGGACAGAGGTAAAAAGCATGTGTCTTATGAAAGAAAGAGAAGGACAGAGGTAAAAAGCATGTGTCTTATGAAAAAAAGAGAAGGACAGGAGGGAAAAAGCAGATGATTTTTGTTGCTGAATGTACATCTCATTACTGTATTTATTGGCAAGTTTCTTTTCCTTTGTATTTCACACGGCATCGCCTTTGGACAAAGGACCGGACGTTTTCAAGGAAAGGAGCTACAGTACACCACACTAGAAAATGGGTGCAATGTGTCAGTTTGGGTCCATCCCTGCCCTCTATTGTTTTATCCCCAAAAAGCAGGGCTGTATCTATGATCACATCAAGCTAAACAGGAAAGTAATGACAGCTATCGAGAAATGAATCAAAAAAACGAATGGCTCGAAGAGGATCGGGGTTTATTTTGGCACCTATAATGAGACAGAAGGCAAGTGTCAGGATTAGAGATTTGAGTACACACCCTATGGTACACGCACAGTGCATCACATATCCAATTTGAATAAATAGAGTGTGCAATTTTGAACAACAGGACATTTTAGTGTGCTTTAAATTACATGGACATTTATTCGCAATTCCCAATGTTTTTTGCACTGCTTGCATATTGGCTTCACTTTGCGCAACTAATGCAAAACCAAATTATCCGCTTGTATTCTAGCTTACAGCGATTTAACTTACGCATTTTTGCTTACATCGATGAAATTTAGACTGCTGTATGGACCTGGCTGTTTAATATACTCCCCAATGACAGCCCTGGCTAAATCAGCAAACTCTGAAATGTGCAAAATAGTACAATTTCTACAAGGTGACAGACAGTGACAGAGAGCAGATTTAGCAGGATGGGACCTGGACACCTACAAATTCTCACACGCACACATGCGCATGCTCACACACTCACTCACACTCACTCACTCACTCACACTCACTCACTCACTCACACACTCACTCACTCACTCACACACTCACTCACACTCACTCACTCACACTCACTCACTCACTCACTCACTCACTCTCACACACTCACACTCACTCACTCACTCACTCACACTCACTCACACTTACTCACTCACTCTCACACACTCACTCACACTCACTCTCGCACACTCACTCACTCACACACTCTCACACTCACTCACTCACTCACACTCACTCACTCACACTCACTCACACTCACTCACACTCACACTCACTCACTCACACTCACTCACTCACTCACTCACTCATACACTCACTCACACACTCACTCACACTCACTCTCTTGCACACTCACTCACACACTCTCACACTCACTCACTCACTCACACACACTCACACTTACTCACTCTCTCGCACACTCACTCACACACTCACTCACTCTCACTCACTCACTCACACTCACTCACTCACTCACACTCACACTTACTCACTCTCACACACTCACTCACTCACACTCACACTCTCACTCACTCACACTCACTCACTCTCACACACTCACACACTCTCACTCACCCACTCACACTCACTCACTCACACACTCACACACTCACACACTCACGCACTCACTCACTCACTAGGGGTGGGACAATGCACTGATGCATCACGATGCATCGATCTGAATGTGTAAATACAACTGCATCGATCTGTAAGATTAGAATTGATAAGCATCGATTAATATCGCATTGTAAATGAATGTGCACATGTATTTATTTATTCAAAAAATATATTAATTTAATTATTTAAAAAATATATTTCTGAGACACGACTACTTTTAAAACTGTTTTGACTAGCTTTAATCCATGTTTCTGCTCCAACCCCCATGCAAGCGTGAGTTGAAAGCAGCGACAGGCGGGAATCAAGTGACAATGAGACGGACAGATCTGAGCGAAATGGCTAGCTGCTCGAGTGCGACAAAAGAGACAGAAATTGACAGAATTTGCGATGTTCCGAACAGAAAATCAGTGGTATGGAAGCATTTCGGGTTTAGAAAGAAGGAGGGTGTACTTGACAAAACCGCTGCAATATGCAAGATATGCCAAGTTGAAATCAGATACACAGGCAACACCACAAACATGATAAACTATTTGAGCCGACGACACACCATTGACGCGAAGGACAGCAAGCGGGTTAGCAAGCTAAACTCGGGAGTCAAGATTTTCCTGGAGAAATGGCCAAACAGTTATTTTATTCGTTTTTATTCGTTTTTATACACATACCGTGTCCAGACAGTTAATTGTAAAGTGCTTTCTGATATTTTAATTTAAACCATTTTCTATTCAAAATCAAGTAGACGTTAGAGACAAAAAACAAAAATAGTAAGACTATTTCCAATGTCTTACGTTCAATTAATTATTACTACGTTAACTGTGCGATTCCAAACATCCCCCCCCCCCTACATATCACACAGACAAAAACTAAAATAAAATTTAAAAAACAGTTCTAAACGGGCAAAAGAGGTGACATCTGCTATAGCCACGTTCATCTGCAAAGACCTTAGACCATACAGTGTGGTAGAAGAAGAGGGATTTAGTCACTTAATGTCGTGGAACCTAGATACACCATACAGAAAACATTTTAGTGAATAAAGGAAAGGTATTAGGGTACCATGTCTGACACTGTTTGAAAAACAATAACTTCAATAGGGCAACTTTAGAAAATACACTGTTAGTCATGTTTATTGCTGCATTATTTGCTGCAGACAGCTGCAAAATGTATGGCATGCCTTAACAATAAACATAATTCTGTGAACTTGGCATAAGGTTCTAATTGAATATTGAATTACTGCTGACTGTATCGGTATCAAATCACATTAGCATACCTATTACATTTTTTTTAAAGTATCAAAATTCATCGAATCGAATCGTGGTCAAATGTAAGATGTTATGATGCATCGAACCTTTGCCTAAAGAATCGTAACCGAATCGAATCGTTATGGGATTGAATCGTCCCACCCTATCACTCTCACTCACTCACTCACACTCACTCACTCACTCACTCACTCACTCACTCACTCACACACACTCACTCACACTCTCACTCTCACACACTCACTCACTCGCACTCACTCACTCACAGACAACAGGCACAAAATTGCACACTTACACACATACATACACACTCACATTTTCATACAATAATACACTGAATCTTTCTTACAACAGAGTGCCCACTGCTCATTAGCACCCATTCAAATCTGAAGGGACTGTAGTGGTCCCTGATAAACGGAAAACATAGTGACATCAAACCCTGCTGACAATTTCACCTGAAACCAGCCTTAACTGGTCAAGCTGGTGTGTTTTCGACACTTATAGCTGGTTTTAGCTGATCGACCAGCTGTTCACCAGCTGACAAGCCTATAGTCAGCTAATCCACCAATTTGGCTACCAGATTACTTTACCAGTTTAACCAGCCACAAAACGGCTTTGACCAGCCGGTCTCAGCTGGAATTGTCAGCAGGGTAGACTCTGCCTGGTATACTCCGTGGTTCAAGTGTGTGAGCATTACGACCCAGTCAGTCAGGGCCTGCTGGTGTCAATGGAGTTGAAAGGCACAGTGAAGACCCCACACTGCAAGGGTCAGTCTGAATCTCCAATTGAGATATTCCCCTCTCTCACACACACAGAGAAATAGCTCTGTAACCCACCTAATGTCCAACATTCTCCCAATGTTCCTGAAAGACCACAGAAACAGGGGGGGGGGGGGGCGAGGTGATATTCAGAAGCCTTGGGCGATACGCAGCTGGATGTAATGCATGTGTGAAAAAAGTGCTTTTCATTAGCGCCTGAGCTGGCCCTGTCCGTCTTTTGGAAGAGACATTAAACTGATTTATAGACCTCCGGCTGTCAGGCGACCGAGGTAGCAGCCGGGAGAAGGCCAGCCGGCCTCGCTCCGTCAGACGTGCACCTCACCCCACATAGCTGGAATAGCTTGAGCCGCTGGGGAGCTGGGGCAGGCTATAGACGGCTACACACGCTCGCGCGCGAAAACACACGCTACAGCTGTCTCCGACAAGCTCGCGCCGAGACGCGCCGCAGTTGCCCTGCTTTTTTTTTTTTACCCGCAAGACTCGTAGAGCCGCGAAATCGCGAATGCACCTGCTGTGTGAGTAATTTGTCTCACCTGCAACGGCATCACCCCTGCGAAGACGCCATCCACGAGAAATTAAAACACGGGAACGACGGTATCCGCAGACAGTCTTCTGTTGGTTCAACAGCACAGCTTTTTATGTTGTGCCACAAAACCCAAACCTTCCTTTCTTCACTGAAGTCTTTTGTTAACAACATGAAATGTGCTCCCTCAGCTCACCAAATCTCAGCTCGGGGGACTTGCCACTCTTAGAGCCTGATTTACTAAGACCTTTAGCTATGAGCAAAACCTTTTAGCACACGCAAAACCAATAACACGACCAATGATTGATCATGGTATTTCTTTTTCGCCAAAAAATGGTTGTGTTATTAGTTTTGCATGTGATAAAAGGTTTTGCACATGCTAAATGTCTTAGTAAATCAGGCCCTTAGTGTGAGCTACAGCCGATAACCTATGGCCCCACGCATCAGAATGTCTGCCATTTCGAAATAAAATCTGGCAAAAATAATTTGCATAACCCAACGCCACATTCACAGGACTAACTACTTGATTGTTTTTGGAAATAGAGCGTTGGGAAATTCTGAATATAAAGATAATGAATAGCTGCACCTTTCCATATTAATTATTTAGGCGTGTAATGTGTGTGCACTCAGCAATGTGTGTGTGTGTGTGTGTGTAAGTGTGCATGCAGCAATGTGTGTGTGTGTGTGTAAGTGTGCATGCAGCAATGTGTGTTTGTGTGTGTAAATTACAGTAAAATGCAGGTTTCTAAATGACTGCTATATAAATTGTGTAACTGGGCAATGTTTTTTTTCTGGGTTAAGATATTATTTTGTATTGTTTTACCCAATACTCGTACGCACATGACACACTTTATCAGCAGTAGTATGTGACAGAGTAAGACGGGGTGATAGTATGGTTATGGCTATGGTAGCAAACTACAACACAACGTGTTGTTTCTTTCACTTTTATAAGTCGCTCTGGATAAGAGCGTCTGCTACGTTAAATGATTGTAATGTAATGAGCGTCAGTTTGCATCTAGAAATCAAGATTTAATCGTGAACACACACAAGGGAATTGAGCATTGAGAGGACGGAAGCATTTAAACCAGCATGTGAACGCCATACGATATTGTGTCAACGTGGGGTTAGCTCATTGCAAACAGATCAGACGGCGACCACAACCTGGAGCAGCGCCTTGTAATCGGGTTTAACCTCAAAAAGTTTCAGCCTAACTGGAAATCTATCACGTTATTTAATATGTCCGTCTTTTTCACGAGGTGCAGCGGTAACGTTAGCCTACGTAAACGTGCAGCCAAGCGAGCGGTTCTATGTGCTGCTCAGTCACTGATATGAAGCTTCATCGTTCGCAATATCGTCTCGGAACCGGATAGCTACACGAGGTTCAATAGCTGTGTCGCTAGCCAAGTCAGCATTAACAGAATATCTGGAAACAAATGAAAGGGGGTCATCGCCCCCGAAAATACACAAGTGAACATGTGTGTATCAAGGGCAGACATTTGGCTTAATAACTAATAACTGGAGTACAGTCAGCTGAGTTGCATCGCGGGCAAAATTAATAATTCAACAGAAAACACGGCAAAGCAGCGCAATATAAACCGAGGGGAGGGGGAGGCGAACAAAATACGTCCCTGACGTCAGGCAGCAGGCATGTTCCACCACAGACGCAGATTACAGACACCAAACAGCCGCCCCGATTTCTGACAGCTCAAAATGTCAGTCTACTGCTAGCTGCTGTGCAGAAGAGGCCGAAGAGCCAAAGAGCTGGCGAGAGGAGAAGGGCATAGCTATACCCGCCAGCTTTAATTTCAGAAAGACACCATTTGCCTCGATTACCGTAGCAGGCTTGCGTGTGTGTGGGTGGGTGGGTGTGCTGCCGCTAGCTTTACACTGGAGAATGGGAACAAGCGAGCTAACTAGCGTTAGCTGGACTGCAATGTAAAATGTGCCAGTTACAATATGCTGTCATCTGTCACCGAAAAAAAACCGACACACATTTGCATATACGCAAAAATACCTTAATAACAGCCATCAAAACAACAACAGCAAAATTGACATCTAACGGTCACGTTATGGCATATAATGTTAAATAACAACATCTTACTTTCCAAGCTCTTCATATAGCTGATACTCGTCCGTAAATCGTGTGCAGGTTGTCGTAGCCATGTCGCCGTCTTAGCTCGGGTCTGAGTTGTGTCACTGTTTCGGCACGCTGACTTCCACTCTAAGACTGTAATTTAATTTCTACAGAGGTGTTCTTGGGTTTTTGCTGCCGATTAGTCGTCACAAACAGCAGCAGATATGTATTCGAGTAAAGGAGAGGTTTTGCTAGCGAGCTAGCGGACTGCCTGCGTCTCTCCCCCTCTATCCCAGCCTACTGTGTCATGCACTTTCCCAATGCGTGCAAGCGCCCTAGTAGCAGAAGGCTCACCGTCGCCACCTATTGGTCTCTCCATATCAGTGCGTGCGTGGGCACTGGTTCAACCGATGGGTTCAACGCTCATTATTTAATTTGCCAGCGTAGTTTATTTCCTTTAGGGGACGAACAAAAATGTAGTAAAATGTATATATTTTGTACTTGGGGGAAGACTGAGCGTACATAAACACAAGTGATTAAGCTGAATAACGCTTGATAGATTAACTAAATCATCACGGTGTTCGAATTCAAAAAGAGCAAGCTTGCTAACCTGCATCGTGTTGTATTGACAGCCTGCACATACATACCAGATATAATCTGACATCACATATCTAAATAGGCATCGGCTATCCTATAAGGACGAGTAATACAGAAAATCATTGTAGGATAACTGACACAAACCACAAGTGCGGTTGTGAAGTGGAGAATCACATCGTTAGTAAGAAATTGCATGTAGAACTAATAGGTTGCTCACCTTGAATTTCAGCATATAAGCAGATAACTACGATTACGGTCAGCTCCAGACGAGCCGATTTCCTTTGTACTTAAATGACCCATTCTCAAACTCAGGAAACACAAGTAGCTTTGTTCTTACTTTCCCCATTAAAGCCACAAAAACAAGAGCATGTACTACCCAATATTTAACACATCAGTTTGTATTCAAATCATCAACGTTATTGATGATTGTTTTAGTAATATTCCAACAATGTGTAAGTTAAATATTTTGGACCACCATTTAAGAAAATCATCCTTTTACACAATTTACAAGTTATCAGAAATGTCTATGCCTTGGGCTCTCACACTAGCTATTCTGCTGTATACATTAAATATATATGGAATTATGAGCCAAATTATGATCATGGAACAATGTTGAGGAAAACCTACCACATCACCACACATTTTCCACACCTCTCAATTTTTGCTTGACGTTTTAAAAAATGTTTTTTTAAAAAACTTAAATTCTATTTGCAGCACGACCAACATGAATTATATCTATGAAGCACTTTTGAAATACAAAGACACAAATAACATATTACTAAGGTCACTCCGATGCTGCTTTAGTTGCATGAGGGCCTAACATTATTACTTATGAATTTATTTATGAGGCTAATCGTTTCACCACGTTTCAAAATCTGCCCACAGGCTTTTCGGGTATTCTGCTTGCATACCGACACACAAATACACATGGTGATTACAGACTACCTGCGGCAGTGCCCCCTAGTGGTTTCACGGGGTAATTACAATGCCAATGCGGCCTCAAGCATAACTGAATACGTATCCGACAGTATATATTTTGTGTGCATGTGTGCGCGTGCGTTAAAATAATAATAATAAAAACGGAAGTGCACACTACAGTCAGTCTTCTCAACTACAATTATTTCCTTCACATTGAAATTTAGAGACGGCTACAAGTGGGAAAAACACTACCGCGGTAGAGCCAGAAGTTCTGATGACATTACTGTTACAAGCGCTGGCTGATCAATTAAGTAGAGCACTCATACATTTTTAATTCTTTACTTGGACAGGTTTTCCAAGTATGGTATTATAATTTGGTGCCATGACAAAAAACAACATGTTTTTTGAACTTGCATAAAGTTTATTATAAAGTCCTGGACAAAAGCACAAATAATTGGTAGAATCTTGGCTGGGGAAAGATAATAACAACAGAAGCTATTAAACAAAAATCTACCTGCCCAACAGCCAGAAAAGAGTCATCAACTCTGATGGAACAATTACAAAGCTCAAGAGAGCTGGCATTAGAGGGAGAAAGAAAAAAAACACGCAATCCCGCTGGCCTGCCTGCAATTATGGTCGTTTCCCGATCGCTTATTTTATATTCAATTTATTAATTAGCATTGTTTTTTTATATCAGAAATAGCCTAATCATATCCTCAGGCTGTTTTTTATTGTATGAAATGGTGAAATGCTATGCAGAAATGACTAATAAATACAAGCTGAAGGTACTGGTGATATATAGTTACATTCCAGCGTAAATATAAAATGAGATGTGTATATATATATAAAACGTAGATTAATTCTGAAATGCAGTCCAAGACACTCAATAACAATTACACCTATGCTCTGCCTTTAGAGTGCAGTGGGCTTAAGTATGTTGGTGCATGCTGAATACTGCATTACAGTAGCAGATCACTGGTGCAGTGGGCTTAAGTATGTTGGTGCATGCTGCATACTGCAGTAGAGAGCTCCATTACAGTAGCAGGTCAGTGGTGCAGTGGGCTTTAGTATGTTGGTGCATGCTGGATACTGCAATAGAGAGCTCCATTACAGTAGCAGGTCACTGGTGCAGTCTTCAGCATGTGGCAATGCACTAAATCCCACTGACGTACCAAGACAAATGGCCTGCTATGAAAGATATGTGGAATGTCTCCAATGGCCATAGAACAGAAACAATATTTCACCAATGAACGAATTAAAAAAAATATATAAAAAAAATTGCTCCATAAATTCTAAAGAGAGGTATTCAACAATATATCCACAGGCTGCAGGCCCAGCCCAAATTACTACTGATGACGTTCATTGTTCCTCTCTGCATCCGTCTTGACTTTAGGCAGGTGAATTGAAACTATGAATTTGGGTAGTGTGCCTGCCCTCTCTCACACTGCAGTGATGTCACAGTCCCAGGATGTACACGCGTGTGCGCGCACGCGCCCGTCTTCCCGTCAGTACCGTTCTTCCCCTCTCTCTCGGCCCTCTCATAACTGCACAGCGCTGGCCGGGATGTCGAACATGGAAGCGTCAAACGTCTGTCCCTTAAAGGGGGAGCCCTCGGCGTCCCAGCCCTTCTTCAGCATCTCGTGCACCTTCTGCAAAGACACATTCCCGCAAGAATTAGCCATCGATGTGCGCCCCCCACACCAGCGGCCGTGTACAAAAGAAAAAATAAAAAGAAAGTCATAGAGGAAAGTCAGCACACTACTCTTGAGTTAAAATGATAAAACAGTCAGACAAATGCGGGGTAACATTTTGACCTGCTCGGATCATTTGTGCACAAAGAGTAGGCAGGGGGGGACTTAATTTCTTCTTTTAGTATTCATATTTTGGTCCTGCCCCCTCCAAAAAGACCGGAAGTGTGCCTGCAGTGATCTTAGACCGCCACGCCTGCAGTCACACAGGGGGGCCGCTAAAAGCCCGCTCTCACCATCTCGTGGCTCTGCGGCTGGCCCTGTAGTTTCTGCCGGTAGTCGAAGGTGAGGCGGTCGAGCACGGCGTGCTCCTCCTCGTCCACGCTGGCCATGGAGCGCTCCCGGTTGATCTGGTTCACGTCGATCTCCTTCTCTCCCTTCAGAATGGCGTTCCACCACACCTCCCCACACTTAGTGAGAGAGAGCTGAGGAGGAGAACAAGAACACGTGGACAATGTTATATTTAAACGTCACATTTAAATACAATGTATTATTTATTTATTTCATTTAAATTTAAATGTCACATCCGCCAGTGTCTTAACTGAACTAACAATTAAAATTATATTTAAAACTGTGATTACAAATATATATTCTTTTATTTCCCTTTCATAGAATTGTGTTTTATTGATTTAACATAAAATGCTGGGTAGGTCAAAATACACCCGTATTGCTGCGTGTTGGAATAGAAGCAGTTTTTTAGAAACATTTTCCAAACATCCTTTCATTTTTTTAGATTTATGCGACTTATTATAAAAATAATAAAAAACCAGAAAAAATTTTGGTGGCCTTGGTGTGACACAGTGTGTTGTGTGTGTGTGTGGTGCTGTGTGACAGACAGAGTGTGCTGGTGTGGGCCTGTGGTCAGTGACTGAAAGTGTGTGCTGTGGGCTGTGGACAGTGACTTGTGTGCTGAGGGCCCATAAACGAGGGCACGGTGCCGCCTGAGGCTCACCAAAACACATTTTCCAGGCTCCAAGCTCCAGAGCGAGGTCTCCATGTTGATCCTGTGAGAGAGCTCCCCGTCCACCAGGAGGCGCTCTTCTGCCCCCTCCCTCACCGCCACACGCAGCCTGCCGGGCTGCAAATTCACCGACACCTGCCCCACAAGATAGCCCCACAGGGGGAGAAGTGCATTAGCAAACCATCAGCGCCGGCTGATCACACCGGGCCTTTTTCTCCATGCGGTGAGCTAAAGTGCAGACTTGGACCACGAACAAAAGAGCATTAGAGTTGCATTAGGAAACGTAGCCAGAAGGACGGGACAAAGCGGTAGCTGTAATAGGTTTTGGCAAAGCGTGGAGGCCTCGGCATACCTGCTTGCCCTTGATGACATTAGCAGGGACGAACACACGGACCTCCACATCGGTGTAATCCTGGGACCAGCTGTAATTGTCTCTGACGGCGCCGTTGTAGCTGTCTGGGTTTTCCTGGAACTGTGCCTGGCCACTGACAAAAGGCAAAAGCCACTTTTTAAAAGTAATTGTACAAAATGCCAAACTTTAATATTTTCTATCTGGCTAAAAGGACTGAGGTTGAAATGAGGCCAAAAATACCAACCATGTAATGTTATCGAACCTGTAATTAATGCTTGGGACACAATATACAGCTGTGGAATAAATTAAGAGTCGACATCAAATTTTCAGTTTCAGAGATTATGGGTATGCGTCTGTGTAAATAGAATTTTTGATAGATTTTTATGAACTATTGACCACATTTTGATTTTAATTAGCAAAAAATGACAACTGGTCAAAATGCTAAAAACTTGTTATGCAAACTGAACAAGTCTACACCCATCAATTGATAATAACAATAACAATCTCTTTGCTTAGGAAGGGTTCAACAATCAATATTTGGTGGAGTAACTCTGATAATTCTTCAAAAAATATGGGGTGGTCTCAATTTTCTTTTCCAGAGCTGTATTCGAAGGCCATTGGGAACTCAAGTGGGGCAGAGAGTTTGACAAGATGGTGTCCAGTTTTTTGGCACCACACTCACCATTCTGCGGTGGCCGTTTCTGGGCAAGGTGTTGCCTGATCCCCCTCAGGAGATGGGGCAGCATCATTACCAACAGGCTCTGTGCTGAGAGGCGGGATCTGCACCTCTAATGGGGGTGTGGCATCTGCTGACTCCTCCTTATTCTCGACCACTGACTCCACCTCCTGCTCAGACTCTACCAGCACCTCCTGCACGGGAAGAGGAGCCGTCGTTGCAGCCGTCTCTCTCGCTCTCCTCAGCTCCGCCTCCTGTGCAGTCCGTTCTCTGTCCCGCGTTGCTACCTGATCAAACATCCTAAATGCCTGGGGGGGGATGGGGGGGGGGATTATTAAACAGCGGGAATAAGCCATTTACACAATGCTCACAAAAACCTATCGCAACAGAACCCCAATACATCCAGCACTGAATGCTGTTCAGAAGTGCTGTGTGAGCCATGGTGATCCACAGCGTTAATTCAATCCACCAGTGTAGTAATGACAGAGGACATACCACCCAGTAGTACCAACAATAACATCAACAACCTCAATTTTATACTACATCTATCTTAAATTAGTGTTTGTCTCTTTGCTGTCCCCGATTAAAAATATATATATTTAATTAATTTGTTTAAATTTGTATTTATAATTTTTTTTTGCTTTCTATGTCTATCTATATCTTTGTTTCATTTGTATTTTTTTTTTTTTTTTTTTTTTTTTTTTTTGATATTTTAAAAAAATTTTATTTTTTTTTTTTTTTTTTATGCACACTGAGCTGTTGTGTTCACTTGTATGAAATGTGTAAAATAATATAGTTTTTTGATTGACAACCCTGGTTTGGCTTTTGGAGAACCAGAGTTGAGGCATACGTTCTGGACAAAGTGGCAATAAATCTCGAGTACATTACTAAGGACACATGACCATCATAACCAAGGCAGTATGTTGATAATTTTGATGGAAATAAGGTACAGATTCGCTGAGATATATGTGTGGTCAGTGTTACAGTCAATGTGGCTGCGGTTGAGGTGAGCCAGATCCTTGCTGTATAGTCCCCAGCCAGAGGTCTCTGGAGGAGCCATTTCCCCTTCCACACCATAACGGACATGACATCATTTAAGCATAATGATAGAAAGAATACAATTTGATCAGGTGAGTGATTGTAAATTCACAATTAGTGGCTGAGAAACAGCAGCCTGGCAAAAAAAGAGAAAATTATCAGATGAAATACCACGTTTTAAGATCATGCTAGTACGTTTCACTGAGTGTGCTGTTCATACTTAGATTGAATGATATGTTCATCTTATGCTGCAAGCATTATCCATGTGATATTTTTTACCTGAAGTGTAATATTTTAACCAATGCACTGCCAATGGGTTATATTTCATGAAAAAAAACCCATTTAAACATGGCCACTGCCCAAGGGGAAGAATCCTGCAATAATTCTGATTTCAGGCGAGGTCAGCTTTGGCACATTGTGTGAGATCTCTCAAAATCACAGAGAATGAGCTTTATTTTTAAAGTCTCACCCTAAAGAGAACACTTTACGCGGTGCGATGCCTAGCCGGGCTGCGTCGCAATATTCTTGACACCCCACCTCCACTCCCGCACTACCACTCCTCTCCTACCCAGAAGTATGCAAAACTGGCTGCATGTTTCGAGTACAAGTATTTGCATGTACAGTATACAATGTACCTGACATCGCATTTTATGTCGAGACATTAATTAATATGTAACCATTGATACGTAATTAAGATATAATCAGCAACATTAGATACACATTAAACACAAGGAACCGTTTCCGGGGCACGGAGAAGAGGAGGTGGTAGTGGAGGAACGGAGGGTGCATTTTTCGAGTATTGGGACGTACCCCTGGTCTTGTTTCTTCCTTAATTTGGTCCATAGTGAAGGTTGCCACCTACAGGTGCGCTAGCAGCACTTTAACCAACTGAGCCTAGGCCAAATTTCCTGGATTACCCGTTTCTGTAGTTTATGAATAAGCAATGTCTTCATTACATTACAGGCATTTAGCAGACGCTCTTATCCAGAGCGACTTACACAACTTAATGTGAATAGCTAGGGATATCCTTAAAATGTCAAGGAATAAATGTCACGTCCGCTAATGGTAGTCTACGTAACTTTAGATGTCTTTAACGTTATACGTTAAACAGTACAGCAATACCTCTCTCACACAAACGTTACAATTTACATAGGTTTTCAATTCATTAAAAAGTTTGTTAATGTTTTCTTGCTACGTGTCACCCAGTTAATAGTCATAGCTCCTTGACCACGTAGCAAGTTAGCAATAGATTACGTTACGTTATATTCATCAGCCAGGTTAGCTAGTTTAGGTTAGCTATTATTTACCTTAAGAACCATTTTCTCCGCAACTCCATGTGGGAAACCCATACGGTCATTCGGGCTGCTGAGTAGACGGTAAAAGTCAGTCTTTCGGTAAAGAAAACCGAAATAGATCTGGAGAAAATTCTGTATGTTTCCGACATGCTGTAAGATACCAAGCAGCGCGTTGTCGTATAACTCGGTCATTTGTACCGTGGACGACATTGTAGACTC
The DNA here is from genome assembly GCA_022702515.1 of Ilyophis sp. 1 JC-2022. Taxonomy (NCBI): domain Eukaryota; kingdom Metazoa; phylum Chordata; class Actinopteri; order Anguilliformes; family Synaphobranchidae; genus Ilyophis; species Ilyophis sp. 1 JC-2022. Next base: position 12,852,144 of record CM040404.1, on the reverse strand, counting down.
AACCTTTCAAGTAAAACCAGCGATTCACTGTAGTTACTTGGAAACAGTGCTGTTTCAGTATTTTAGCTACCTTAGAAGGTAAGTTAACTAGCCAACGTTAACGTTATAGCATCTAACCAGAGAACAAGCCGGGCGGGGATGCTGTAATGTATCGGTGCTCGTATTTTAAGGACCGTGTGGAAACAAGTCCATCGTTCATTTTCTAGAAAATGCTATTCATTATTTGGCTGTGATTGTTTGGAATCACACGTAAAAACCACATTATTATTTGTAACGTTAATTACGTAAATGAAATTGAAATGAAAGTAGCTAAGTTGTAAGAAAATTAGTAGCCTACACTATATTCACTTTGTCTTAAATATGGAACTAGATGTAATTAATTATTATGTAAACCTGGGGAGCTGATGTATATTTGATATCATTACATTTAATGATAGCATTTAAACTGTATTATTTTTACGACTGGTGGAATTACATTTCGAAAATAAAAAAATATCAGAATAAAGACTAGCTGTGTGTAACTACAAAAAGTGTCCCCACCGATAGAGGACGTCACATGTGTGCGCTGAAGAAAAAGACGTCCGTTTCAAAATGGCATCGTCCTTGAAGTCCTGGACGTCGGTTATGTCGGTAATGTACAATTATTACCTAAGAAAACAATACAATTGTCAGTATTATTGTACTTAGTAAGCCAATTGCACAGTCCCGTTATTGTTGCTATTAGTTTAATGTAGTGGTTAGCTAGAAGATACAGTTCTAGATAGCGGATGCTGCGCAAACTGCAGTCTTGAAAGGTTAGTTAGCTGGATGGATATTTTTCATTAAGCATCACTAGCCTACTAGCTACAAACAGTTGTTTTAATTCACAATGTATTGTGGGAGATCATTGTGTGATATTACAAGTGGACATCTCCTTAATAAATTTGTGGTTAGTTGAATTTTTTAGTCTGATGTGTTAGGTCCGTTGCTGTCTTTTCTTAGAAAGCGTTGGCCTCGATACGACCACGGGGATTCCATTCAACCCCTGTATGCTGCAAGGTAAACAGACCAATTTGTGTACTAAGCTACCTGTTGTGCTACTTTCACAGCAACACTGTATATAATTATGGATTTATTATGATTGCAATTGCAGTAGTACTAACTTCAGTTACACTCATAAATCTCACTGCACTTTGTTTACAGTCATACCCTGCTATGAAGATATGATCATCGTCCATTCTTTGTTTGCAGAACCGTGCAGCACGCATTCGTGTGGGCAAAGGAAATAGACCCTTGACTTACGAGCAAGCCCTCCAACCGCATCACATCGCACACCGCAAGGGCTGGTTATCGCAGCACACTAGTGAGTCCTGGTCAACCAGACAAATGTGGTAAATTAATCCTGTGTTGAATGTAATCCTTATTCAATAAAAAATAACAAGTGCATATACTGTATGCTTCCCTAAATAACTTCCAACCAAGTTTTGTAACATGACTTTCATCCTCTTGATCTAAAACAATAAAAATCAACGCAGCAAAGCAGTCTGAAAAGTAGGCCAGCCTGTTCTTCAGGGTCTCAGAGGAAGTTTCTCTCTTTCTCTCTCTGCAGGTAATCTGGCGGGGGAGGGCGGGGCGGCAGAGAGGACGGTTGAGGACGTCTTTTTACGGCGCTTCATGTACGGCACGTTCCACGGCTGCCTTGCAAACGAGCTGGTCATCAAGCGCAGGGGCAACATGCTGGTGTTGTGCGCCCTGCTGACCCAGAAACTGCAGCCCCAGAAATACTACTTCCTCATCGGCTACACCGAGACGCTGCTCTCGCACTTCTACAAATGCCCCGTGAAACTGGAGCTGCAGACTCTGGAGGAGAGAGCGGTGTACAAGTACCTGTGAGTGCATGTGCCGCACTGTTCATTTCACAGGGTGGACACGCTCAAAAACTAACAGGACAAAGAGGTGGTCTATGGTAACACAAGGGTACATACGTGTCTGAATAATTGGCAATGCTGAAGTTTGAAAGATGCAAGTTTGACATTGACGCCTGTGGCGGATCAAACGGCAGTGTTCTGTCTGGACAAGGCCGCAAAAAGAGGAACTTGTGTGAATCTGACCATGTCGACCTATTATGAGTTCCTATTTTAAGAAGTCATGCCGTGGAAACATAAGAGCACGGCAGAACATTTCCAATCTCGTGTACCAGCCCTTTCTGCTACAAAGAGCCTGAGGTTTGGGATGTGTAAAGAATGGGCCACTGGGCTGAGCTGATTATCTGCTTTTCTGGGAGCTTTGCCAAAGTGTGGATTGGATCCATGCTATTCTCACAGGTGAATAAATGTTCTGGAGAAATAAAACTGGGTTTCTTTTGTGAGTTATTTCTTATTTGAAACCAATATCTTTAATTGGTGTATGAAACAAACTACAATCAGAACAGAGGGGCAGTGTAGGTTACTATTCTTAACACTGGCTCAAAAGGTGAAAATGACATTATTCAAAAAATTTGTGCAAATTACAACCATGTACTCATTTCAGACAAGATATACACTAGACAAATGGTACACCATATTCTTTATTGTTTGGTATGTGTACATGTTTGTGCTGTCCTAACATGGACAGTAATTCAGTAGCAGTCTTCACTGCGTCCGTTTCATGTTAGGGTTGGATTTTCAGTTACAGGGGCCATATTAAGTTCAGAAATCTGATCTAGGGATCGGTATGGAGGGGGAAAAAAAACCTGTAACAGAGCCCGAGTATCTCAATTGTGGAAAGAAGAGGAGGACTTTAGGTAACCTTGACAATTAACGAATCAAGACCGGGAGCAGCGTCACACCAAGAGACGCAGTGAGTTGACGTGCAGGTGGTACAGGAAGTCTGCATATGATGCGCCACCGTTGGGACTCTTGTCTTCCACCAGGAGGCGCTGAAGTGCCTCTTCGCTGCTGTCTCCCTGTTTCACTACCTGCAGCTGAGGAAGGACAGTATCAGAAACTTTTTTATTATTATTATTTTTTTTTAAATTAAATTTTTTTTTTTTAATACAGTCTATGTTCAGATCTCTCTGTCTCATACATACATACACAACACTTTGGGTGATTACGCCATATAGTTTATCCATTTATCCACATAGCTTTGGAAGTTTAAGACTACAGGTTTGAGGAGGAGGTGCTCAAAGAGAGAAAAGGGCACACACCTAGAAAAGCTTTTACAACATCCAGTTATTGAATATGTTTTACCAAAAATGAATGAATGAAAATCAATGACGGCAACAATAACAATACAAATATAGATATATTTTTATCAAATCAAAGTGGCACAACATGTTAAATAATACCTGCAAAACCTCATATTTTTGTGCATCCGGTAGTGGTAGTGTGTGTGTGTGTGTGTGTGTGTGTGTCTGTGTTCAGGAGACTCACCTTAAGAGTACAAGGTGCCTGTGACTGCAGGCTGTCGATGAGCCTCCTCACACCGAAAGACAGAGGATTCTCCAGCACAGGCAGACAGACCTGCAGGTGACCCATCAGAAACATTTTAATGCCAGTGATCCTCCAATTCACCCTACTGGACATGTGGCCCTTTACTCTCTCCCACAACATAGACAGAATACTTTAATGCCCTCCCTCCACTCTCTTCAGCATTGGGATCAATTTAATTAGAAATTTAAATCAATTGAAAAATCTTCATAGAACTCCATGGGCATTTCTCAATTACTTTTTTATTTTAATTGACTTTACACCTGTCCTCCCACCCAGAGGGCCGCGCTCACCTTTCCAGAGGGTAAAATGGAGAAGCAAGTTGTGTTGAAGAGCTGCAGTAGAATTTGGGTGGGGACGCAGTGCCCCACCCACAGAAACAGTGACAGCGGGCAGTGGGCCAAGTAGAGGCTCCCTGGATCGAGACTGCAGGCGCTGCAGCGCGCCATCTCCATCGCACTGAGCATGCTCAGTGGCTCACTGCTCGCTGGCTGAGTACAGGCAGGGGGGAAGAGAAACAAAATCCAGCAAACATACAAATGAAAAAAAAAAAACGCAATGTACAAGCACACATTTTTACAGTGTTCAATGATGTTAAAAATGCAAAGGGAGTCTCGTCACCAGGGGCAGTAGAAGGGGGTAGAAGTGGGTGGCAGTGCTCCTGGTGTCCAGGCTGACGAGCTGGCTGCGCAGCTGCAGTCGATGGGTAACTGAGCTTCGTGCACCCGGCAGTAACACCTCACTTTTGCGCAGGCTGTTCACATAGACTGGAAGCGCCTTCAGAAACTGGGGCAGCACCAACTGAACGCAGAAAACAGTTCAAGACTCCGTAACAAGTAAACGCAACTCTAATAAATCGCACCATTAACAGCCAAAGGGCTTTTTGTACCACTGTTTGTAAGTAGCTCTGGTACCGGCTAAATGACTAAATGTAAATGTTGGTTGAAATGTTCAAAGGTTCAAATGTAAATGTGGATTTGAGCTAGTGGTTTACAATTTTACATCTTACTGGCCATACTACATGGAGGTATTTCACAGGAACCAGCTCATAAAGTTGTACTGTTGTCGCCATCCTGAGTTCAAAGTAGGTAGTTATTTTGGAGTAAATTGTACTGACATTGGTATATCTGTGAAATACATGTCACACCCCCCCTCTCTCTAACTCCCTCCCTCCCTCCCTCCCCCTTGCCCCCCCCCTCCCCCATCCCCCTCGCTCTCTCTCTCTACCCCCCCTCACACACACCTGTCCTGGCGATACCGCAGTGGAGCTGCAGTGTTTGCGGTAAGAGGCCAGCAACTGGGTCACTTCTGCCTGCAGCTCCTCGCGTACTTCCTGCAGGGGGCGCTCCAGCACTGCACAATACACTGTAGCACAGAGACAAGGGCCATTAGAGAACACCGCTGCAGCATCAGCAAATGAGGTTACAGGACTGCATACAGCCTTAGGGCCACATGAAATGCTGAAAGTATGCAGGATCAGACTCAGTGGCATGGCAGAGATATGGGCACCGTTTAAAGAGACCTTGGCTATCTTAAACATTCTAGAAATTACTGAGTAAAATGGTGGACCCTTCAGCTGGGTTTCTTTAAAGGTAACACACTCATTACATTGTGTATAGCTGGATCAAAATTCCAATCCATTTCCCCATCAAAGGTTCACCACTTCTAATCTGTGTCAGCTTGTCTGCATCTAAAATTGTTATTGAATTTTTTTTTAAGCATTTGGCAAATGCTCTTATCCAGAGCGACTTTACATTCTTTGCAGTCCATTGATACAGCTGGATATTTACTGAAGCGATTCAGGTTATGCACCTATAGTTCAAGGGTACAATGGCAGCGCTCCACCTGGGCATCAAACCTGCAACCTCCAAGTTACAGGCTCAGTTCCGCAACCATAATGCGACATTGCCGCCTTCACAAACCTTTCTTGCAGTAGAAGGTGAGCAGGGTCTGTGCCTGGCAGGTGCGGAAGGTGTCCAGCAGGTGGCGTGAGCAGGGCACGGACAGGCTGTGGACTCTGGTCCTTCTCTCCCCCCGGGCACTGGTGTAGGACAGGGCCGCCTGGCACAGAGGAGAGAGCGATGAGGCCCAAAAGGGACCCAAGCCCCGGTGCAGTATGGCCTCTGTGTCTCTGCCTGCTTCTTTACTACCTCAACAGTCAACCTGACAAATCCGCTCTTTTTCAACGTCAGTTAACGGCACAGAAACCAACTGGATGGGAGGTCCAGCCTCAGCCTTACCTGTATGATCACGCCTCTCTGCTTATCCAGAGGGCTGGAATGAGTAAACTGGACAGCTAGGGCCGTGCGCCAATCGAGGGCAGCCAAAGAGACACGGGCGGGGTTAGGTCCGGGGATAAACGTGCCATAAAATCCCGACACACACAGGCCTGCAAAAATAACCCAAATGCCAGCTTCAATCCACAGAACACTCACTAAAGACAGATATACAACAAAACAAACGGACACATTGCACAGGTGTGGCACACCTTCCGCCATACCTCTGCTGACAAAAACTTTGAGCTCGGCCTTGTAGGCCGTCTCTGTCTCCACACACCTCCTCAGATCACAGCTTAGCTGTTCTCTGTTCACTTCTGACTAAAGGAGACACAACCGAGAGGAAAGAGGAAATTTTACTTTTTAAGAATGATTTTCCACATTCATGCCTTGTGTCCGCTGTGAATTGAACTGTACGAATTGATAGGCACACCTGAAGACTGTCATAACAGTAGACACCTCCTCCTGTCATGTATGGGGTGTGTCCTGGCCAGGCACCACCTACATCCTGCTGGGAGAACAGGAAGAGGTGCAAGCTGCAACCTTGATTGGCGCACTCCTTAGCCAATGAAATGCAAGGCTCTGAAGGCTGGAACAGGGACTATAATGTAAAGGAACAAAAAAAGCACGCATTTGTTACCCCAAAGGCTTATTTCTTTTTAAAATTTCAACTGCGTTTTAACTTCCAAGCAAGTGCACAGATACAATGTTCAAACCTTTGGCTTGCTTGAGTTGAAGAATCCTGAGGAGCCGTGGTTTAATGCTGTCTCAGTCAGGGCTGCAGAGTGGAACACGAGGAGCTTTCCTGGACATCCAACCGCCTGTGTAGACAGAAACACACTGATTATGGAGTAAGTACCATGCGTGAACACATGCTACGTGAGGGCGTAAGAGCGTCCATGAGTTTCACCTCCATTATCTTGAGCCCAGCGCGGACTGGGAGCTCCTGTGAGCTGGCCGTGTCCTCTGATCCTGCCACCAGCCGGGGAATCTGCTGCAACAAACTGGATGCATGGCGCATGCCAAACCCACTCATATTAATTAAATCATATCAATTTCATGTAAGAATTTGTGAAATACATTTTTTTAAATATATAATGTTCCCTTTAATGTGATGTTACCTTGAGATTAAGTTGAGCCTAACAAGCTCTATGTTTAAAATGATTACTCGATCCACTAAATAGATAACTTTTACCAAATGCTTTTCCTACCAGTTTCCAGAATGAATTTAAATTCTGAATATGAATTAAACTGTTCATCTTTAGCCATCTCGATTACTGATACTTTCACTTTTGTTCACTCTCACAATGCCTGACTACCTTGCATTAGCCTAACTGAACTGATACAGATGCTTACCTGCCTGGAAACATATTAAATCAAGAGAGGTGAGATCAGAAATTAAATTGACTGTATTCGTTGGCTAAAGAAAGCCTGAACCTTTGTTTGAGTATTAGACATGGAGAGTCTATGCATATACAGTATAAGCAGTAATTAAGTTTATGATAAATTAATAATAATAATACTAAAATATTTTAGAAGTGTGCAAGTGATATTCTACTACACTACCTGTCAATGCAGTATCTGGAGTCCTTCAATGGCACCAGCAGCCCATCCCACATGGGCAGCTCGAGCTCTGCGCTATCAGTGATAATTAGCATGTGGGGGCGGGACAGATTGGGGCTGAGGTCATAGAGGTGGAGCCTGCTGTCATAGGTCATCAATCCCACTCGCACATCTGATTGGTCCCCGCCGTCCTCCCTGTGACAAAACAACATTTGGCCTGTGTTCCGTAATGCAAGTATGCAAACTACCTACCTGTGCTCTTGGTAGTAGGTACCAACACACATGCAGGTGGGTATGTACATTTCACACATAGTTGAGACACACTTTTATATCATGACCTTGTCATGACCTTTGACCTCTATGTATATTGAGTAAATTTGTGAAAGGTTCCATTTTGTTGACTCAAAATTTGTGCAAAGATTTCACCACTCCTTTCTTCTTCATTTGAATTTCTATAAGTAAGGTCACATAAGTACTACTGGGAACAGGTTTGGATAAAGTCAGTGTCATTTTCTCAACATAGCTGTGTTTCCTGTATGGGTCCACTTGCATGTATATTGTGGCATGTGTATGTTTTCTGAATATGGCTGTGTTCTCTGTATGTCCCTGCATGTGTTCTCTGTATGTCCCTGCATGTGTTCTCTGTATGTCCCTGCATGTGTATGTGCGTGTGTGTGTGCGTGTGCGTGAGTGTATGTTACCTGGAAAGAGACGAGAGGAAGGCACGTAGCTGCTGACAGATGAGGCTCAGGTGTCCACTCTTCATTGCAGGAGCGGACACGTCCAACGCCAGGAGCAGCCCAGCCGCCTGGCCCTGTGTACACAGCACACACACTCTCACCACGGTCTCAAAACGCACGCACGCACGCACGCACGCTGTAATAAACCTGCACGTTTCAAACAGTCCTGACCGTGTTTAACTCCAGGATATCATATGACCCGAGAGAGAGCTCAGGCTTGTGGTCCCTGTCCATTCGCCAGCCCTGGCCATCAGTGGGCTGATAATACTGCCACGGCACTGAGAAAGACAGAACAGGGTGCAGAAAAGAGATCAGAAAGAGAGAGGCTTAGAAAATAAGAGGAAAATAGAGAGAAAAGAAAGAAAACTGAGGGATTCTAAGAAAGAGGAAGGAAGGAAAAACGCATAAGTCCCACCTTCAGTGAGTTTTCCACAGAAGGGGCAGAAGAATCTCTGCCCGCAGTCTTGCCAGGCCATGAACGGGCACATGTAGGCACCACATCCAGTGCAGCCCGGAACGCACCCTTTCTCTGCAGTACCAGGGCGGACTGGCAGTGGGCGCTGAAGCACAAGACAAGGAGAGGAGAGGTTATTGGCCGTGTCTGAATCAGCAGCACAGTATACTTAAAAAAAGATATTAAGCATGTGACAATTCAGAAAATTGAGTGTACTTCATGTCCCCGGATGATATACTTTCTTTCGCTGATAATAGTATGGAAAATATTTTTTCATGTCATGAAACAGTATGCAGTAAGCAGTATACAGTACGCTAGCATACTGGACGCAGTAGATAGGGCTCTGATTCAGACGGCCATTATTCACCTTCATATCCAAAAACATGTTTCTCCTTTTATTACAAATGACAATGAATTACAATGACAGTTAATTACACTCATTTTACAGAACATTTTTTGTTCATATTCAATTTTAAAATGTGTGAATCATCGATTATATTGAAACAAATTGTCATGGTTCTTCCAAAACGAATGGCAAATCTGACCTCTCCTTTCTCCAGCCTGGCCAGGGGTGTCAGTATTACCCCTAGGGGTAGCTGGCTCTGCTGGGCAGTTGGCCCATCACTCGGGAATGAGTAGGATGTGCAGCGAATGAACCTGGGGCTCGCATTACCTGTGTGTGAGAGAGAGAGAGAGAGAGAGAGAGAGAGACAGAAAAAAAAGGCAGCATATCAATCATTCATATGCACTGACCATGAGGCAGCACACTATCCCACTACAGAACAATGCGTGTTTATCTGATGTACATATGGGGTTGAGTGTGTTCGTGTGTGTGTTTGTGTGGACATATGGGGGTGAGTGTGTGTGTGTGTGTGTGTGTGTGTATGTGTGTATGTGCGTATAGGTGTGTGTGTGTGTGTGTGTGTGTGTGTGCATATGGGGGTGAGTGTGTGTGTGTGTGTGTGTGTGTGTGTATGTGTGTATGTGCGTATAGGTGTGTGTGTGTGTGTGTGTGCATATGGGGGTGAGTGTGTGTGTGTGTGTGTGTGTATGTGTGTATGTGCGTATAGGTGTGTGTGTGGCTCTTGCACGCCATAACAACATACCTCTGTCCTCCACTGTATAGTCAGTGGTGGCCAGAGGGGGCAGAGGAGAGCCGGGCTCTGAAACAAACACCTTCCCCTCCCATTCCTCTCTGTCCTCTTCCATTCCCCGCACCTGCCAGGAGAGAAGACGAGGGGAGGAGCCAGGTCAGGAGCCAGGTCATACGCATGTGTGCTACCTGAAAGATACAGTAGTTTCCACGATGGGAGCAAGCAGGAGGACTCACAGCACTAGGTAGCTGCTGGGGATCCAGGCCATATCGCGATTCAGAACTGGGGCTTAAAACCTTACTGTCCTGAGAGAGAGGGAGGTAACAGAAACAAACCAAATCAGGGCATATTACAGACAGCAAAAGCAGTGTTAAAAAGGGCTGTATCTGGACAGTGAATTCAAATATTAAAACCGGAACATTTAGGGCAAGGATACCAGCCAGTGACCTTAATGTTCTCCACTGCTGTGTACCGCTCTGGATAAGACCGTCTGCTACTAAGTGATTGTATTGTAATGTAATGTAATGTAGAGTAAAGTCAGTCTCACCGGTTGGGAGCTGCTGCCTCCTTGTGGTGGCTGTGAGTTACTGCAAACGGACAAGTCAGGACTGGGCTCACATAACATGCCTAGGAAACAGTAGTCAAAAAAGAGGAAATGAATCACAACAGTGTTAAATTTAGCACGCTAAAAAGCATTGTACTATATTTAGTGCCAATTTTCTAGCAATAAAAATTATGAATCTAAACATGAATACTTTTATCATCACATTATAATATGATTGATTACACATTTATATTATTATATAATTAAGTGCTTGCTTGCCCAAAGTGCTACTTTACATTTAAAAAAAACATAATATTGATATAAAAATACAGTGGAAAAGGCCCTAAATACCAAGAGTCAGTCGCTCAAATTGAATAAAATTTTCATTCATTTAAATGAATTTAATGAATAAACTTCCCACCTCCATGTGTATGAAAATCAGTATTGTAATAGACTGGAGTATAGAAATGGGATGTTGGGTGAGTGGAATCTGGAATGAGGGTAGGGCTGGGCGATTATGGCAAAAGTCAATATCACGATTAATTGAACACTTCACCTCGATTACGATTATTGGACGATTATTTTGATTATTCCCCCCCCGTGCCATGTTATTTTTTTTAAAAGGTCACTCACACGCACAGACAAATTGACGATTTAACATTTATTGACGTCAAATTTCACTTTTAAAGTAAAACTGAAAGCTTCTCAAAGAAGATAAAAAACAATATTAACATTGTAGCTTTCACCTTATGAAAAAGGCCACATTTTAGTTTTAAAGTAATTAAGTTCCCTTATAGAAACTAAATAAAAAGGAGAAAATGGCTCGAATCTCTTATAAACAAAACAAAACACAGCCATGTCAAACTAGAAAATCTCTTCTAAACAAATCTTATTTCAAGTAATATTATTCAAGTTTTCAACTGTGAAAAGTAGAGAATTGACATTGCTTAAAACAAAAATCACATTGTAGTTTTAAAATAACAGTAAAGTTCCACAAACATTCAAAAATAAATAACTTGCATCTCTTGCAAACAAAGGGAACTTTAAATATAACCTTACGAAAAGTAGAAAATAACATGCATCTCTTGTAAAAAAAATAAAATAAAATAAAATAAAATAAAAATAAAAATAAATTTTTTTTTTTAAATAACCGAAATAACCGACATGGGCAGGATTACGTCGGTTATTGGCTCTAAAAGTCGGTTTCGATTATTTTTCGATTAATTGCCCAGCCCTAAATGAGGGTATTATGTTCCCTTACGTACCATTGAAATGGTTCGGAGGGGGGCCCCAGGACGGCTGCTGTTGGCACCAGGGTCCCGGGGGTGGGCCGGCCATGCCCACTGGCGGAGGAGCCCCTAATCCCATAATTGGAGGTGCATTGTGAATGCCCTTATTTGGACACTGAATCCCATAGCTGGTTACAGGGGCAGCTGGAGACCAGCCAGTGTGACCCTTCCAAGGCTGCTCGCTCCCATAGCTGTGATTGGCTGTCGGGACGTCCATCCTCTTCCATAAATCTTAGGGACGAGGTGAAGTGCACCATAAAACAGGGTCCTGACAAGGACAAAAAACAAAATAAACGGTTCTGCCTGGCACCCCTTAGGAACAGAAAAGAGCTTAGCCACCACAACTGACATTAATGCATTCAAATAGCACACAGGAAAAAAAACCCATCTTAAATCCTTAGTGTCCACATGCTAGTATAACTTTTCACTCTATCTAGGGAAGTATATATTTTTTTTAACAGCCATTAGGGATATACTCTTAGGGTTGTAGAAGACATAGGCCTATGTGACATGGAATAGTTGTAAACCTATATATACTGTATCTTAATATGTAGGACTACTTATTGTAGTGTTATAATATCATAACATTAAGAAAGAGTTAAACCTCACATTAGATAACCATGAGAATATTCAGATTTAGTCATTTCCTCTATCTTTTGTCGTATTTTGCGTAGATGGAAAAATGTTTTTTTTAAACATGTGTTCTCATAGGCAGAGACTGTACAAGCCATAAGGGCTGCTAACGCTTGGAATATGTACGCTCATGTACTGTACTCTCCAGTCTTTTAATGCTATCTAAGCACTATTTATTTATTTAGGCACACTATGCAAGCACCTGGAAAATGTCAAACACGACAGAGCCGAACAGTTATGGGCAATGCAGTCATTCTGCCGAGGCTGCTTCTCCTGCTGTGTTGCACAGAACAGTATCAGAAAATTAACTCTTAATGTATAGAAATTTTGTCTCTTCGTATATTCATATATAAACATGTACAATTTCACTTGGTTTTAAGAAAAACACTCATAGGTTAGCCCACATTTAAACCAGATCATGAATAATCAACATCCTTAGACACATCCCACAGTAGCAGTGGTTATTTTAAAGACAACTTTGTGAGTTTTACGTTGTATAAATGTGTTTCAGAACACAACAAAGGCAGATATTTCTGTATGAACTATTACCATTATTGACCCCTTTTGGAACCCTACTGTGCCTTTACTAAATATGAATTGTTCCTCCTTGCTCAGTGACTGATGGAAAACGCATACAATCATTCATTTTGGCTGCTGTGAACATGACAGTAGATTGACTTGATACTAATATTTGTACTACAGTACAGTAGTATCTACTCCATGAAACCTGTTGTGGAGAAATCTTACAAATGCATCATAGTGAGGCTGCAGGTATTTTGCCAGGCTGGAAACAGACAGGGACAGATTGGTGTTCACGTTTAAACAACCTAGCTTCAAAAATATAATATAAAGTATTCAATGTTATTCATATGTTCAACAATATGCACAGTAATTGCATCGGTTTCCGAATCGTTTACACCGAGTAGCATATTATCTTGCAGTTCGATACACACACCTAGCGCTATTCAGAGGGGTTTGCTTTTTAAGTGCATCTACCATTAGAGCTGTTCTGGGTAGCTAGCATCCCAACAATGCTACACAGCGGGTCACCGATGCATACCTTCGACATCATATGGAGACACGTATCATCTTTCCCGGCTCGTTGAATCTTGAGAATCTCTCGTATTTTCCTAGAAACATCTCCATCCCTATTATTAACGCCACGCTCCCCGTCGTTGTTCTAGGCGGTCTCTATCTGCGCCCATAGATTTTTACATTCTAGGACACGACATACTAATGCAAGGTGTGCCGATATATAGCCACACATTCCAATAATGTTTTACATGTGAGCGTCAGACCATCTCTTTAATAATCGTGCTTCTTTATGTAAAACGCGTTTATAATAAGAAAGCTTAAGTCGTTGTTCATTCCCTCACACTGTACTCTCTACTGTCCATTTCCGCCTGGCGACGTCAGTATATTACGCAATGACAGGATACGCATTGACCGCTAGCAAAATCAGTTGTGTTGGTGTTTCTTTATGTAGGATTAAGAATAAAACTCTAAAATTACAGTAAAAGCAAAGGTGCTAGCTACATATGGAATTCTATTTTAATGGAAGATGTCGCAAAGCGATAACTGTGACGCCCAGTCGCCCACGCAGGCAAAATTTATCCAAGAGGAAAGCTGGTGATAAATAAAATATAGGCAATAATTAGTCATTTTGACAGTTTAAAATTTTATTGGTCTTTCAAATACAGCTTACAAGGTCAAACAAATCAGAACAAATCTGTATCAGTGCAAACGACAAAGAGCAGCAGTACAAGGCACACAAATTGTATTTGTGCGGTGTATTTCCTTTTAAAGATACAACTTGTAAAATACAAACATAAAATAAAAAATTTAACAAATCATTTGAAGTCTGACTCAGTAATAGCCCCCAGTTGGACTGTATGTTGTTGAAAATAAAATAGCATTATAACAAACAAAATCTCAGTTAGGACTGATAGACTCATCTTAAACATGCTCTTAAAAAGGAGTTACTATGAATTAGTAAATTGTCCTTCGATGAACATCCCTGATAACCTGATTAAATCAAACAAAAACAAATCATTGTCATGACTTAAACAGCTGCTGAAGGTCGAGAAGCCTGTATAGAAAAGAAGAGGTTAAAACTGGATTTACATTTTTTAACATTTATTTACGCAGGGAGGTACCACTGAGACCAAGGGCTCTTTTTCATAGGAGCCCTGCTACAGACAAGCAAACATTAGAAGAAGACACAATACTGACTATTAAAAAAGGTGTAAGTTGACGAATCGTTCAGTCAAATTAAAAATGCTTAATAATCTGAGAGTCACAGTTAAGACCTCTTCTCAGACAGTCGGTTTGACAGGCAAATGGCGATAACAAAACTGTTACCGTTTTGACCGTAAATCTTTACCATAAACACAAGCTACTTCCTCAAATGTACACTGTATCAAACCTCACTACATATCGGAAACAGATAGATATTGTCCTACTTTCCCACAAAAGTACCATTCCGTAAAAGTATTGTCCAGACTGCTTAGTTATGGGTGTCCCTGCAGGTGACTCCTGCACATGACTGCAGCTTGATCAGTTTAAAGTTCATGTCCTGCAGGAGCGCTGGGTCGACCTTCTTCACTATGTTCTCCAGCTGATGGGGGTCAGAGGTCAAGTTGTAGACCTCAACAAAAGACTACGAGGAAAACATTGACAAGTACAAATTACCGCGTGAGTTCCACAGATGCGTCTGTATTATTCACAAGTTGGTTGTAAGAGATGTGTTGCAATTAGATTTAAAGTATCCCTGAAATAAGATCCCAATGTATATACCACTGCTTCTCTCTTCACAAAGGTCATTCTATTTTATTCACTCTGGTTGAGACTGTTTGAACAGATACTGTGATACCCCTTTTTTAACAAAACGTTTACTGAATTTTATATATTATATGTTTAAAACACAATGCATACAACCAGCAATACAAATAGGAAATTCAATTAAAAGGCATTTCACTCAGGGTTAACCATATGTTAAAAATCAGGTCATTAACAAGGAGAAATCAATGGGCTGATAATGTAAAATTATCTTAAACTGAGAAAAGTGAATGAAACCATTGAATGGCAAGTCAGGGTTTCTTCATTTCAGTAACCACATTTATATTTCTTCACGGTTATAAACATTTCATTACATAATTACATTCTAGCAAGTAAAATTCCATCCTGAAATACAACTCTGAGTTTTTACCCTTTATATAGCCTGGATTGCAATATTTCCGGGTTTAATGGACTCACCTCTCGGTCTGCAAACTCACAGTACTGTAAGTTGGTGTCTTTGAGAGTGCGAACGCAGGCATACGTGTTATTACAGGCATCTTCACAAACACAGTCCGGGAAGCAGTGCTGCAGGGATATCACAACGGGGGAAAAAAGGACACAATTTCCAAATGGCTTTTTTTGGGTTAGCCTGCTTCAGTAGTTATTGGTATCATGACTGTCATCATAATGATAATATTTTAATTTAGAACATTCCACCAGTCACAAAGTTGTTAGACACACAGGCACTCATCCACTTACATTACATTACATTACAAGCATCCACTTCAAATGCTCAGTTAGATTGTTAGAGCATTCTATTTGTAAGGGGCTAATTAAATACCCACTGTAGTGGATGTGTTTAGAAGGATGATGTTGACATAATGGTTCAAAATGGCTCCTGTGGTAAAAATAAAAATGCCATGCTAATTAATATGAACTATCAACTAGCGCCCCTATTGCCAACACTCAAATACTCTTGCTATATTATTGCTTTCTGTCACTGGCTGGTATACTGACTGAGTGCACAGTCTCTACTCAATTTGGATTGACAGCTTGATATTCAGCTGATTTAAAAGCACTCCAAGAAGTACACACTCTATAGTGCTCCAATTAGAGAATCAGAAGGAAAATGTCCTTGGCTAATGCCTGCTGCACATAACTGATAAGTATAGATAATATGCCGCAATGCAGCAAATGGAAGCAGCCCATTAACGGAGCGTGCAAACGACAAAGAGCAGCAGTACAAGGCACACAAATTGCATTTGTGCTGTATATTTCCCTTTAAGACCCTAAAACTTGTAAAATACAAACATAAAATAAATGAAACAAATAATTAGAAGTCTGACTCAGGAATAGCTCCCAGTTGGACTGTATGTGATATAATAACATTATAAAAACAAAATCTCAGTTAGGACTGATATACACACCTTCAACACGCTCTTAAAAAGGGGGAAGGAGTTACTGTCATCCAAATCTATGTGTAGGATCCCCTGTTCTTTGGGAGAGAGATGATGGATCAGCAGGATGAGGGGAAGTTCACTCACAGACAGGCCCGGGCCCAGTTTGGGACAGGCTGGGTCCGCCTCAGAGTCGCACTCCCCGACGTGCTCCACCAGAAAATAGGGCCGAGTCGAGCCATTGCGCAGAGAAGGAGCCTGTGGATGGACAATGAAGGTGTATTCACATGGGGCACTTGGAAACACACACACACACACACACACACACACACACACACACAAGCACACGCACACGCACAAACACACACGCACAAACACACACGTACGCACACGCACGCGCACACGCACGCGCACACGCACGCGCACACGCACGCGCACGCACGCGCACACGTACGCACGCGCGCGAACACACACACACACACACACACACACACACACACACACACACACACAGTTGGGCCCAGGTGACTCACCATCTGGGATAGGAAGGACTGTCCGTCCACGTTCACCATGGACAGATTGAGTCCAGCGATATCCAGGAAGGTGGGGGCCAGGTCGATGTTCAGCACAGGAGCCTGCCAATCAAACGCAGGGATGTTGATAAAGGGTTGAGATAAAACGCAACAATAATCTGCTTCAAAACAAATGAGGAAAATGAATACCAAGTGCCAACTGCAGTCTCACAACACCTGGACCAGGTAAGGCCTCCCAGTCTCACCTGCAGGGTCTGGTTGGGTTTAATTCCAGGTCCTCGCACCATCAGAGGGACCCGAATGTCAAACTCGTACAGCTGCCGCTTGTCAATGGGCAGAGAGAACTGGCCTGTGCAGAGGGGACAGTCACATTCACTCATTCATGATCCGCCATCAACTATTTACAAGAAAACACTGTGTGCCATCATAAAACTATGGGGGTGGGAGGGGGCAGTACAGACTGACATTAAAGTATATTATTGGGACGTTTGACAAGACAAGACAGATATAAGCAGGTGACAAAATGTTTAAATTATCACTTGCAGTAATTTGGAATAAACTGTTTTCCAGATGCATTGCTGATGTACTTATGGATTTAGTGTTCTGGCGTTATATAAATGGCATAACCATGCTTTTAAGCTAATCACATATTTTATAAGTTGAGTGGCTACACCACCATTATAGAGGTTTCACTAAGAAGGGGTAGGATAATTAGTCACTATGTGATGCTCAGAGAAACAAAACATTATACAGAGCTGCAAGCATATGAGGCGCGGATGATTAAAGGCTCCAAACATGCCCAGGCCATAAACTGAAACGTTTCAACCCCCCACACAGATAAACATCAGTGTATTTATATGAAACAGAAATTAGAAACCTGGGCAAAGCAGACACACCAGAGTGGTAGCCATGTTCAGAGGTGTAGAAAATGTAGGTGTTGTTCAGAAGCTGCAGGCTGTCCAGCTTCTTCACCACTTTCTCCACCATGTCGTCAACAGACAGCAGAGTCTGCCACCTGCAGGCCAGGCGAAGAACTACAGTCAGCACTATGGTAACTCTCGATCCCACACAACCACAGTCACCCGTGTTTGTTCAGTACCACACCTTTTGCGAAACGCATTGTCCAGAAACGTGATCGAAGTGTCAGACATGGGGTTGATGGCCTGCCGAAGAAGCCAGTGTTTATCCTGTAAACACAGACAAAAAAAAAACAAGGGTAAGGGTTAAGACAACTACAGTCATAATAGTGTAACAGACTGGTCTGCCCTCTAGGTGGCAGTGATGATAAAGAAATAAAATTATCTAATATATGTACCAATTCAAATGTATTTAGTGACCCTCCTTCTGATTTCAAGGAAAAACCCCACTCATTGTTCATACGGTCTACTGATTACAGTGTCGTGTCTTAGTGCAGAGAACAATTTGTGCTATGCAATTCCCATTTGACTTGCTTTACAACTCACTTTCACAGCATCCTGGAGAACAACATTAACCCCACTTTCAGGTATATAAAGCTGGCCTAAAGGAGCAGGCCGCTAAGACAGTTGATAAGCAAAGCTGTCACGAATCCCCCTCTACCCCATCTTCCAGAAAGTTACCGTTCCTGGCTTGTTAAAGCTGCCATCGCGCGGTGCTTTGGTGCCGTTGAAGGCACCCTGGTACTGAGGCGCTGCCGTCCACGGTGAGTGGGACGCAGGGGGAGCCAGCATCATTAAAAAGGGGCGCTGGGGGCTCCGTTTATCCAGAAACTCCAGGGACCTGTTCGCCTGGAAGAAAAGGGGTATATAGAAAAAGTAGTCCTGGTGACCTCAAGCTCATGTGAGAATTTTTAAAGACTTGCGGTCGTGTTATCTGCGAACGCTGTATAGTGAGTTCACCGGCGGTTCACAGCAGCAAAAGACCGTGAGCCAGAAAAAAAAATTACATGTGCATGACAAACTTCACGAGACAATATAGGCGAGGAGAGTGCCCTCATAAAAAGGCCCCTGGTCTCTGTGCATGGACCTGTCATGGTTCACCTATGAAAGAGCAGCCCTTGCCCAGGGAGAATGTTATACACACGAACTATTGCCTGTTAAAGAAGGAGGAAGTAATATCCAGACGGTATGGATTTTCTGACAGGCTGTAGCTGATTAACCAGAGGCTATAAATGGAGCATTTACCAGTCTCAGCAAGATGTTTTTATATTCAATATGCGTGGCCCGGTCCTAGGCCTGCACTCGGATGCTGTAAACCCACCTTTACAGCTTTGTAAATTCAGAAAGTACAGCACTCTTGGTACAGCCTCGTTCGGGCTCGTTTTCGTAGTTTGCGGTAGTCTGCAAATCCAGAGGCATGTGGTCAGAGTAGGCACTGCCTGCCTTGTGATTACGCAGCAAAAGCAGTATTGTTAAAATGTGTATGATTGTTCATCCGTTGATAACTGTAACTGTTTTGAATCATTCATTTCATTGTATTTCTCCTTTGCACTCTTGTCACATATAATTTTTAGCTTGACTGTTGTCATTATGTGAGCTTCATTGTTGTGTCTGAAAATATATGTACTGCTGCCCTTCTTGGCCAGGGGGGTATTTCACAAAGCGGGATTAAGGAGTTAGCCGGTTAACTTTTGTAAATATTTTGTAAGTAACCCAGGCTCTCATCCAATCGGATGTCATCAACAAAAGTTAGCTCCTTAATCCTGCTTTTCGGTCTCTCTTGAAAAACAGATTTTAATCTCAATGGGACTAACCTGGTTGAATAAGGGTTAATAAAACGATTTATAATACATTTTCTGCATAGTGCAATCATGATCACGCCTTATTTAGAAAAAAAGGTAATTAAGTTTTTTTCTAAAGTTGTTTTTTGTTTTTATTCTGCCAAGTTTGTCATAGCAAATAAAATAAAAAAATGCATACATGAACTAAACCACTGGCTTTTAAATGGTCTTGCTGAATTTACAAATTTATAATGTTGGCGGCACGCAAAAACCTCATCTTCAAAAAAATGTAACAGCAGAAAATGTTTTATGGTTTAGTCACGTGAGGTTTCCAAGCAGTCACATGAGTTTTGGAAACATTAACATTTACAACTTAGTCAGCTCACTGACATTGAGCTGAATCGGAATTCCAATGTGTGTTAAAAACCCAAAATTATAAAAAAGAACATTTCTGTCATGACATAGTCAGTAATGCAGTGACATTAATCATATCAGCCCATGAAATTAATCAGTGTTCCAGAAGTCACAATCCATAGCTCTGATCAGCAACGATGCAGTCTCATAGCAACAACCGAGAGGACTCACACAGGTACTGACATCGGAGACTCACAATGAGGTCGGTCAGGTAGTCCTTTTCATAGCTTTCTCCGTGTAGCTCTTCCTTCCCATTCACCGACAGGCTGTAGTTGTAGTACTTGGAGCTCCCCACCTACAGACATGAAACACACCTGCTCACAGAACCAATGCATTGAAACTCCTACTGCCTGCAGGTCAGGAGCCCGTTGCCGTGACACCCAGTGGAAGCAGTGACATTCTACAAACCGCTGCAGTTGGAATGGACATAGCACGTGCCCTGCAAGGACAATGCCACTGACAGTTGGGGAGCAGCATTTGAAATTAGCACCCGCCATCAATACAGACGCTAATCAAATTTTAATTGTTTCTGGTAAGATTTTCTACTCTAACCCTAGCAGCCACTCTTCCAGGTTTGTTATATTGTAAAAGGTAATGTGGCTGGTAAAATGTTGAAAATGGGTGGTGGTTTTTAGAATCCACAAGCCACTCGGGTTTATATGCATATAACACACAAAAAACAAACAATAAAAAATAAGTATTTGAATAGAATGGCAAAGCCGATTGACGGACCTTGGAATTAGTGTAAATGAGTCTATCTACGATGTGGGAAACACTCAAGAAACAATCCGCGTCTGTACTTACAGGTACTAACCCGTGGTCATTTTAAAACGGCTTCATGGAGCTCAGCAGTATAGCATTACGTTCAATATCACATGAAGGTTAAAGGGGCGGGATGCTAATGCGTCCATTCATTGGGATGAGCGAGCGGTGACTGTAACTCACCAGAGCATGCCAGTGGTCCCAGCCTGGAGGGACGTGGCTCACCTCTCCTGCTCCTTTCTTTCCGTACTGAGAGAGGGAGAGAAAGGGTGAGAAAGTGTCTCTGGTGGAGGAGAGCTCTATCTGCTGTAAGAACAAATTAAATTGAACTGACAGCCAAGGAGTAACTTGAAAAAAGTAACGCTCAAAAACCAGAGGAACAGAGACCGGGTTTTAGACTGAGGGGCCCCCTCACCAAAACTGACAATTCTTTGTTTGAGCCTCATCCGTAAACGAGCAGCCAACTGTAAAAGTTCAATGACATAAGAAGTCTTTTCCCCCCTGAACAAAACAAAACAACAGCTAGCGGTATTCTTAATTACACATAATATTTTTCAATATTTTATTTACACTCATAGGCCACATCTTCATCACACCCAGCAAATAAACCATGCCTGTTCATTTCACGTGTCTTGATGATATGGAATGATTTCATGTCAGCAGGAGAGATTTGACAGGGCTGGCCTTGTTTCACGTGTGTAATTAAGAATAGCACTAACTGCTGTTCCATGTTACCTACATTGGAGTTACCCAGTAATAACCTCTTGCTACTAAATTAGTTACAATTTATCTACACAGGTATAGGTGCAACTTGACATAAAGTGTTTCCTATAACCCTTATAGTGCGCTACACTCTCAGAAGAAAGTGTTCCAAATGGCTCCTTTGTGTCTCCGTAGGGAAACCCCATCTGCTGCAAGGGTTCTTTGTCAGACAAAATGGTTCCATCTCAGAGCTTTTACACTTTTCATACCAACCATAGAGGGTTCCATAAAGAACAATAAAGGGTTCCCCTATGAAGACAAGCCAAAGAACCTTTTCAGAACCCTTTTTTTCCAATAGTGTACTGCACAGGGGAGACTGAGCAGACCTGGTTGAGGTATTTCCCCCCGTAGAAGGTCTGGTAGAGTTGCTTGTTGAGGTAGACGGGGAAGGCGAGGGTCTCCGGACCCTTCTGCCAGGCCGGACTGCTGCAGTTGCCCGTCAGGGAGTTGTTGTGGACCTGGTGGTTGTGGGGGTACCTGCCCGTCAGGATGCTGCTTCGACTGGGGCAGCAGAGCGGCGTCACTGTGAACTGAGGAGGAGAGAGGGTGAACCCAGCAGACAAAAAAAGACATAGGGGGCGATGAGAGAGGGAAAAAGCAAGGGAGACAGAGACAGGAGAGAGGACATAGAAGTGAAGAATTAACCAGGAGACAAAGGAGAGATGAATGAGAAGCAGAGAGAAAGCGATAAAGAAGGAATGGAAGAAAACAGTACAGCGGACATTACAGAATGAGGGATATAGGTAAGGGTTAGGGTTAGCAAGCCTATCAATATCAGCAAGCCTATCAATTCTGACACCAGGGCCAACAGGACCTGTCAATGCAACAGGCTTGTTGGAAGTGAACCGTACATGACGGGTGTCTTTCCCAGATTCCACACGTGCAATACGGAATACTCAATGACATCCCACAAGTCATGAGTCAATGGGATTGGGTGAATTACATCTATATTGGGGTTGGGGATAGAGCACCAGTCAAGCTTCTGCCACAGGGTATAAAAAGAAATGGAATATAAAACACTTGTACTAAATCACTCTGTGGAAAAAGGATAAACATTTGCATGACTGAAAAAGAAATGGGTTTAATGGACTTAATTGAGCAATAGCCTGTGTTTATATGGATATAATGCAACAAAAAATAATGATTATTTGAATAGAATGGAAAAGCCGATTTATGCATCCTGGAATTAGTGTAAATTAGTCTATCTACGGTGTGGGAAACACTAAAGAAACACTTAAAAATCTGTTCTGGAGTGTTCATTAATCTGTTGTGCCACGGACTCAGCGGATGTACCCGCTGTGTAGAATTGTGCAGACAGACACAATATATCCATCCTGAATGATACTAACATGACAATTTGTCCTAAGAAGCTGCCATTTCGTTGACGTCAAACTATTTGGCCCGATATAACAAAGTGAAAAACAGCGACTGAAAGAAAGCACAGATCGTCCCAAAAGGAGAGACGAGGTAAAGGGTTGAAATTATAAATGAATTACTGATGCAGACAGGGTGTCAGAATCAAAGATTTATCAGAAACTAAGTAAAAGAAAACCAGAAGGCAAGTCAGACACTGCATGCTGCAAATCGAAATCCAAAAAAGAAAAGTCTACCTGTCGAGACTTTTATTTGACGCACTTACTGCGTTGGAGAAATAAACGCCTGCATCGCCAATCAGGGACCTGGCCTTGTTCATCGGGGTCTGAATCAGGGGGGGGAGCAGAATCAGGGGGGGGCAAAACGGGGGGTGAGGGTGGGGTAACAGAGGATTAAGAGTGAGAGAACAGATTGGAGAGAATTCCAAGGACAAAAACAGAACAAAAAAGGAAGAGTTCCCAGCTTGAACTTCCTTGTACTTCCACACACCTTAGCTAAGAGGACTATGTCTATTTAAAGAGCTTCAGAGGCACAGCGCCTCACTCACACACCACTAGGCCCTATAGTCCCGCACGCACTCCAAAACTTTGATGCACGCTCAAAAAAATACAGTGCTGCTCGAAAGTTTGTGAACCCTTTAGAATTTTCTGTATATCTGCATAAATTAGATCTAAAATGTGATCACATCTTCATCGAAGTCCTAAAACTTGATAAAGTGAACCCAGCTCAACAAAAAACATTAAAAAACATAATTCTTTTATCATTTATTTATTGAGCAAAATTATCCAACATTAAATGCTTTGTTGGCAAAAGTATGTGAACCCTTGGATCATACGCATTTTTAAAGTTTAAGGGTTTCTTCTCTTGACTTTTTCCCTCGTAAAATTCTATAGGAAAACGAGTCAGGAAAAATAACCCTTGCAGCGATCCATCCACATCTACTCTATATCTGGCCACAGAGTGATGGTTTGGGGCTCGTTCGATAGCTCAGACCCTGGATGACTTACTGCCATTTAGCCAGCCATGTGTTCCATACTGTACCAGTGTAATTTACAGCTGAATCCAGTCTCACCCCCCAATCCCCATAGATATCCATTCAAATGCAGAAAGGTTATAGTATCGCTTGCAAGAGTACCTGAAAATAAGATATCGAGAGTCTTTTGATGTTGATGGGTCACAGACTTCAGGAAGTAACAGCATGCAAAGAATATGAGACCAAATATTAAATATGATACTTTAAAAATACGTATGATCCAAGGGTTCACATACTATTGCAAACAAAGCATTTAATGTTGGATAATTTTGCTAAATAAATAAATGATAAAATGTTTTTATTTTTTGTGTTTTTTGTTGAGCTGGGTTCACTTTATCAAGTTTTAGGACTTAGATGAAGATGTGATCACATTTTAAATCAATTGTATGCAGATATACAAAAACATTCTAATGGGTTCACAAACTTTCGAGCAGCACTGTATATATCAATAAAAATGTACTAAAAATAGTCAGCTACAGTCATGCCACAAGGTAAACTGTCTGGAACGAGTTGGTCGGTTTTCTTACAGCGTTTGCAATATGCATACCATAGCTCATTATAACTGAATCCTGTTTGCGGTCATCGGGTTCACAGTATATTGTTAAAATAATTGGGGAAGGGGTTTAGAGGAAGTTTATAATAAGGAACCGAAGCCCTCTACACAATTGCATACATTGTACATCCTGAAATAGAACAATGCCCCCCCGTTACAAAAACCCACCATCCCCTTAATCTGATCACATAAACTACAAATGGTCTAAACATGTCTGTATACAGTTTGCGACGGTCAACAAGAATGATTTAACTCATACAATCACCGTTCATGATCTGTGTTGGCAGAA
Source organism: Ilyophis sp. 1 JC-2022 (assembly GCA_022702515.1). Lineage (NCBI taxonomy): Eukaryota > Metazoa > Chordata > Actinopteri > Anguilliformes > Synaphobranchidae > Ilyophis > Ilyophis sp. 1 JC-2022. Next base: position 12,827,509 of record CM040404.1, on the reverse strand, counting down.
ACCGTACAAACATATGTAGTCTGAATAAGTAATCTTTTTTTAATGTACTTTACGTATGGTCTGACTCTCACCATTCCCCCAAGCTCCACATCCTGGTCGTCAGTGAGAATAAACACGATGTTGCTCGGATTGGCACACTCAGCGCACCTGAGCGCGAGCACACAGATCAACAGCGCCAGCAAACCTGCGGCACATATGACCTGTCTCCGGCTTCTTTTACCCATTCTTTTGCTCCGGTCCGAGTTTGCTACAGACAAGTAGTCGCGCGATACCTACTTTGGTCACACAATTGTGAAAACTGTAGGGAAAGTGAGCGGTAAAATAACAAAAACCGTAAAATCACCTAAAAGTAGTCGAATGGGAGGGTCTGATGAAGTACTGAGGAAGTAACAAACTACAGCTTGAGCTAAACTCACATGGTCATACATGGTCATATGACAAGCTTTTTTCTGTAGAAAGAGGGACTTTAACCTGCTATCTCAAATTCACAAACGTATAGTTCAGATAAGCATTTTTTATTTTTTTTACAAGAATGACATAAACACTGGCTAACTCGTGTGGTGTTATTTAAAACACATTGGCAAGTGTAGAAGGAAGGACAAACTTGTTTTTGGTGTGGAAATCAACAACATGTTTTTGATAAACAAGCAATTATTTTGATGACACAATTATTTTATATCACAATTATTTTCATGGTTCTAATTTAAATAATTAAAGTTGTTTATCACTGTGATTACTGTCTATCATCAGCACCATGATTGCAAATGTAAGCAAACACTATCTCAATCCCATCCAGGGAGTTTTTCCTTGCCACCATGGCCTTAGGATTGCTCTTGTGGGGGGTATTAAAACGTATTGTGACAAACGTTTGTAAAATGCACAATACAAATACATTTGATTTGATCACTATACAGCCACCATTGTATCATTTTATTATGTAAACATGTTTTCTTAGGTTATTGGTATTTTTGCTGATTATTATTAAAATAAGCATAGGCTGAATTGTGTAGTCTGCTGTGGTGCTTCAGATATATGGAAATGGCCAAGACTATACTGAATACTATACATATGCCTCATGACCTGCTTGGATAATTACCATTAGTTAAACATTTTTTGCTTGAAAATAGCACTGTTGCTGCCAAAACTGAGTGAGGTAGGGGTGATTCTCGAGTTCAGCAGGGGGAGGGTATAATTTCTAAATTAATGTTTACAGACCTGTGGCAGAAGGATATTGGTGACAGAACAATGAAATTAAGACAGTTCATTCAGAGCCCAATGTGCTATCCATTGATGGGTGTAATGTGCGGCATGTTTCTGTATTTTACTGCTAAAAGTCCAGTTATTACACGTGTACACAGTGCTCTATAGATTTTATGTCCGGCATATCAGGCTGAGATCCGTCTCTCCCGTTCAGCGTAGCCTGGGTCCGTTACCTTGTAGTTAGTAAGGTCACAGACAGTTCACATCGTCCCTGAAACTACAGGCTTTTAGTTCACCATTAGCAAATCAGGTGTACTCAATGGCATTTTGGATGAATAAACATTATTCGTGTTCAACAATGCCATTTCAGAAACCACAACGGTGACAGTTTCCATTTTTTAAATAGCTCGGCAGATTTGCGTGTAGGATTAGCATTTTCCTACGAAAAATGATTGCGCCGGGGATATATTAGAGCGTGCTCAAGAATGCATACAAGCATATATACCCTCCAAAACGTGTGCCGAGCTGTCCGCGAGAGTATGTTAACAACAGCTAACTCTGCTGGCACTGGCATATCACGGGTGCCTGTTTGACCACAGGACTCGCGGTTTCATAATCAGATGAACAGTGTGTTACGGCCACTCCCTGAATGACCGCAACATAAAAGGCACAGAGACGTTGAGTTGCGATACCAAAAATATATATTTATTAAACAAGGGGAAAAGGAATAGGGAGCGTATGGATGCGTGAATGCAGGTTTCTATGCGTGTATGTGCGTCTGTGAATGCCGATATGTGTAGTAAAGGAAATAGGTCAGTAGATGAAGAAAATAGGGAAAACCACGGTCCAAAAGACACTCGAGGTCGTAGGCCGTGAGGGAGAAGAAAAATGTCTCACTCGGAAGCAGGAACAAAAGTAAATAGCAACTCCTGATTGCTGGGCAAGCCAGTCTTTTAAAGGCGTGGGCCAGGTGACTCCAATCAGGCCAATTCTCTGGATGGGGAAACAAGACAGAGGGAGAGACAGGCACACGTAACAAGTGACTGTAGCTGGAACCCTCCCTCCCTGGCTAAGGCTAATCGTACATTGTCCCCTGGCTGTCAGCGGTACAGGCAAGATCAGGTTTGGAGGGCTGCTGAGTCGCTCATTCTGCTAAGGCGGTGTATTAAAGTGTGGATGGGCCCCACGGTCCGGCACTGAATTCGGTGTCTGTGACGACTGGACGACTGTGGACCCACCGACGGAAGCTATTCGCTGCCATCCCCGGCACCTGCTTCATCCGCTTATGGTCTGAAAGCGAGACTGTAACAGACTGTAATAAGGAGCTATGTGCCAATATCAGGTTAATTATACCAGAAAACATTGACATATTATTTATATTTGCTGGTCTAGGTGAAAAGAAAAATGTTGTGGAATTTTAAATTAAAATGACTTGAGGCTGAGTGTTACGTTTCTGTCACGTTTATGCCATGTTTCACGTTTAGTGTTTGTCACAGTTTATTTTCTGTTTATGTTACGATGCAGTTCATTGTTTGCATACATATTTCCATGTTTTTCCGCAGCCTTGCGTTCATGCTGTTTCTTCTCTTGCTGTCACTCACGCTTCCCTAATTGTTTCATTCTCCCTTGTCTAGTTACTAATATACTAACATTAGATCAGGATTGGGTAATACTAACTATCTAACCATGTGTTCATGTTTACCTTACATTTCTCGTACATGTTAATGACTAATTTACTAACGCTAGGTCAGGATAGGTTAACTACCAACGATTTACTAATTGCCTCGTTACGTGTCTCATTTTCTCAAGCTGTTGTGAATTTCCTGCTGCTCTCAAGCTAATGTCTGCACCTGTCTGCACCTGCATATAAGATCAGTGTTCATGTCATGTCTTTGCGAATGCTGGGAGAATGGGAGGAACCAAAGGGATAACTTTGGGCGGGTAGGGAATGATATTGCAAAAGAATTTGGAGTGTTTGATCTGAGGATAAGCCCTTCAGTAGTTTATCCAGTGGTGGCTCCTTGCTTGCTTGTATGGCCTGAAATAGATTGGCACTTGCTAGAGTTAAAAAGAAAAAGAAAAGACAAAATTGATTTGGTAAGTGCATTTTATTATCATGTAATGAAAGAGTATTGTGATTTCACACAGATTTATACGGATGGTACAAAACAACCTGAGACAGGAGTAACAGGATTCGGGGTGTCAATTCCAGCAAAAGGAATTGGAATAAATAGAAGAACATCCAATAATTTAGGGGTTTACACAGTGGAGATGTTAGCAGTTTTGGTTGCACTACGATGGGTGGAAGAAACGAGACAGGAAAAGGTGTTAATATGCTCAGACTCATCCTCAGCCCTAGCAAGTTTAAGGTCTTTTCATTCAAACAGCCGTCAAGACATACTATTTGAAATCCTTCAGTCAGTCACAAGAATTGCAAATAAGGGAGGGCAGGTAACTTTTTTGTGGGTTCCAGCGCATGTAGGGGTGAAGGGGAATGAGAGGGTGGATGAGTTGGCAAGGAGGGCATTAAAGAAAAATAAAATAGAAATGCATATCAGTATTAGTAAAGCGGAGGTTAAATGTGTAATCTGGGAAAAAATCTATCAAAAGTGGCAAGCAAGGTGGGACAGAGAGGGGAAAGGAAGGCATCTTTATCAAATTCAAAAGAGTGTCAAAGTTACTAGGGTAGGTAGTGGAAACAGGAGAGAGGAAACTGTGTTGACAAGGTTAAGGTTGGGGCACTGTGCACTAAACAAAACACTGAAAATGATAGGGAAACACCAGACAGGCTTGTGTGGGGGATGTCAGGGAGAGGAATCAGTGGAGCACGTAGTGATGAGTTGTAGGAGGTACGGGGCACAGAGAGAGAAGATGAGGAATAAATTGAGGGAATTGGGGGTGCAGGATTTCACATTAAAAGTTTTACTGAAAATGGGTGAGAGAGCACAGGTCAGGGTACTGTTAGCCTTCTTAAGGGATACAGGAGTTTTTAATAGGATATGATGGACAAGCAGGTATAGGGTGCTAGAGTGTCTGATATGGATATGGAGTGTATAGTAGAACTAGGTAAAATGTAGTTTAGAATGAAGGGAAGTAGAACGAAAGCCTATTGTCTGATCCACACTCCGGAGCAGAAGGTGGCGGTAATGCACCAACAAGCTGGATGCCAACCGCCGTAAAAAACACGAAGAAGAAGATGTCTTTGCAAAATTGTTGCCTTAGTTTACTATTGTCACTTGAGTGTTTTCCATTGTTTTGACTACCGTTATTGATCTAGCCTGTTTATTGACCATCGTTACTGCCTGCCTATTGTTTCCACTGCCTGTTTTTGACCACGAGTTTTGCCTGCTGTCTGTTTGTACCTCTGCCCCGCGGATAGGACTTCGGTCTGACTCCTGCTACATCCCCCCGACTACGAACTTTGCTTTTTCCTTGTTTTGTACTTCTGCTCCGCTGACAGCTACTATGGTTAACGAACTCTTGCATGGATACCGATTTCGAGACTGCCTTCTCCCTCGGTACTGTATCTTTGGTCTGGCTGGATTTATTGGTTTTTGGACTTTGCTTGTGTGACTACGTTTTTGGATTTCCCCATAATAAAGCCCTTGCGGGTATTTATTATCAAATTAGTGTTCTGTGTCGTGCGTTACGGGTCCAACCCGCACACATCCGTCTCGCTGAGGTACATAAAGGACAAACCCCACACTTTGGTGGCTTTGTATAAAAGCCAAATGTCAAAGAAGCCACCCACACCGAACACAGTAACAGCTTCCCACACAATGAAAGAATACCTACTCACACAGTAACAGCTTCCCACACAATGAAAGAATACCTACTCACACCGAACACAGTAACAGCTTCCCACACAATGAAAGAATACCTACTCACACCGAACACAGTAACAGCTTCCCACACAATGAAAGAATACCTACTCACACCGAACACAGTAACAGCTTCCCACACAATGAAAGAATACCTACTCACACCGAACACAGTAACAGCTTCCCACACAATGAAAGAATACCTACTCACACCGAACACAGTAACAGCTTCCCACACAATGAAAGAATACCTACTCACACCGAACACAGTAACAGCTTCCCACACAATGAAAGAATACCTACTCACACCGAACACAGTAACAGCTTCCCACACAATGAAAGAATACCTACTCACACCGAACACAGTAACAGCTTCCCACACAATGAAAGAATACCTACTCACACCGAACACAGTAACAGCTTCCCACACAATGAAAGAATACCTACTCACACCGAACACAGTAACAGCTTCCCACACAATGAAAGAATACCTACTCACACCGAACACAGTAACAGCTTCCCACACAATGAAATAATACCTACTCACACCGAACACAGTAACAGCTTCCCACACAATGAAAGAATACCTACTCACACCGAACACCGTAACAGCTTCCCACACAATGAAAGAATACCTACTCACACCGAACACAGTAACAGCTTCCCACACAATGAAAGAATACCTACTCACACCGAACACAGTAACAGCTTCCCACACAATGAAAGAATACCTACTCACACCGAACACAGTAACAGCTTCCCACACAATGAAAGAATACCTACTCACACCGAACACAGTAACAGCTTCCCACACAATGAAAGAATACCTACTCACACCGAACACAGTAACAGCTTCCCACACAATGAAAGAATACCTACTCACACCGAACACAGTAACAGCTTCCCACACAATGAAAGAATACCTACTCACACCGAACACAGTAACAGCTTCCCACACAATGAAAGAATACCTACTCACACCGAACACAGTAACAGCTTCCCACACAATGAAAGAATACCTACTCACACCGAACACAGTAACAGCTTCCCACACAATGAAAGAATACCTACTCACACCGAACACAGTAACAGCTTCCCACACAATGAAAGAATACCTACTCACACCGAACACAGTAACAGCTTCCCACACAATGAAAGAATACCTACTCACACCGAACACAGTAACAGCTTCCCACACAATGAAAGAATACCTACTCACACCGAACACAGTAACAGCTTCCCACACAATGAAAGAATACCTACTCACACCGAACACAGTAACAGCTTCCCACACAATGAAAGAATACCTACTCACACAGTAACAGCTTCCCACACAATGAAAGAATACCTACTCACACCGAACACAGTAACAGCTTCCCACACAATGAAAGAATACCTACTCACACCGAACACAGTAACAGCTTCCCACACAATGAAAGAATACCTACTCACACCGAACACAGTAACAGCTTCCCACACAATGAAAGAATACCTACTCACACCGAACACAGTAACAGCTTCCCACACAATGAAAGAATACCTACTCACACCGAACACAGTAACAGCTTCCCACACAATGAAAGAATACCTACTCACACCGAACACAGTAACAGCTTCCCACACAATGAAAGAATACCTACTCACACCGAACACAGTAACAGCTTCCCACACAATGAAAGAATACCTACTCACACCGAACACAGTAACAGCTTCCCACACAATGAAAGAATACCTACTCACACCGAACACAGTAACAGCTTCCCACACAATGAAAGAATACCTACTCACACCGAACACAGTAACAGCTTCCCACACAATGAAAGAATACCTACTCACACCGAACACAGTAACAGCTTCCCACACAATGAAATAATACCTACTCACACCGAACACAGTAACAGCTTCCCACACAATGAAAGAATACCTACTCACACCGAACACCGTAACAGCTTCCCACACAATGAAAGAATACCTACTCACACCGAACACAGTAACAGCTTCCCACACAATGAAAGAATACCTACTCACACCGAACACAGTAACAGCTTCCCACACAATGAAAGAATACCTACTCACACCGAACACAGTAACAGCTTCCCACACAATGAAAGAATACCTACTCACACCGAACACAGTAACAGCTTCCCACACAATGAAAGAATACCTACTCACACCGAACACAGTAACAGCTTCCCACACAATGAAAGAATACCTACTCACACCGAACACAGTAACAGCTTCCCACACAATGAAAGAATACCTACTCACACCGAACACAGTAACAGCTTCCCACACAATGAAAGAATACCTACTCACACCGAACACAGTAACAGCTTCCCACACAATGAAAGAATACCTACTCACACCGAACACAGTAACAGCTTCCCACACAATGAAAGAATACCTACTCACACCGAACACAGTAACAGCTTCCCACACAATGAAAGAATACCTACTCACACCGAACACAGTAACAGCTTCCCACACAATGAAAGAATACCTACTCACACCGAACACAGTAACAGCTTCCCACACAATGAAAGAATACCTACTCACACCGAACACAGTAACAGCTTCCCACACAATGAAAGAATACCTACTCACACCGAACACAGTAACAGCTTCCCACACAATGAAAGAATACCTACTCACACCGAACACAGTAACAGCTTCCCACACAATGAAAGAATACCTACTCACACCGAACACAGTAACAGCTTCCCACACAATGAAAGAATACCTACTCACACCGAACACAGTAACAGCTTCCCACACAATGAAAGAATACCTACTCACACCGAACACAGTAACAGCTTCCCACACAATGAAAGAATACCTACTCACACCGAACACAGTAACAGCTTCCCACACAATGAAAGAATACCTACTCACACCGAACACCGTAACAGCTTCCCACACAATGAAAGAATACCTACTCACACCGAACACAGTAACAGCTTCCCACACAATGAAAGAATACCTACTCACACCGAACACAGTAACAGCTTCCCACACAATGAAAGAATACCTACTCACACCGAACACAGTAACAGCTTCCCACACAATGAAAGAATACCTACTCACACCGAACACAGTAACAGCTTCCCACACAATGAAAGAATACCTACTCACACCGAACACAGTAACAGCTTCCCACACAATGAAAGAATACCTACTCACACCGAACACAGTAACAGCTTCCCACACAATGAAATAATACCTACTCACACCGAACACAGTAACAGCTTCCCACACAATGAAAGAATACCTACTCACACCGAACACAGTAACAGCTTCCCACACAATGAAAGAATACCTACTCACACCGAACACAGTAACAGCTTCCCACACAATGAAAGAATACCTACTCACACCGAACACAGTAACAGCTTCCCACACAATGAAAGAATACTTGAAAAATATCCTGCCCTTTTCTTTCAAGGGTGGCGTTCTTGGATTACGCTTGTATGTTTGTAAGGAGCCACCGCCGCCACTGCTCTATTTGAAAGAATCTGATCGGAAAGTGAAATATCAAGTGTGTTACTGTATTCCTCGATGAAAATGGTTGTACACATAAATAAATCTCATATTACTGACAGCTGGTGTTTTATCCCAACTCTGTGGTAGTTCGGTGCGGAGTGTGGACAATTTTCCCATTAGTTTGTATTCTATATGGTCCTGAAGCTCTTATAACTGGTTATATTTTAAAGTAGAGAAGGAAGAGGAGGAGGGGGGGGAGGGGGGGGGGGCTCTCCTACATGCAGCTGTTACCTGCAGTGGAGATCAGTCTCACTGGAGCATTTGGAAACTGAGTATGTTTTTTAACCGAAACCATAGAGTGCACAATGTAGCGAGCTGACAGTCAGACAGTAGACTTTTTGGGTCACAATCGCATGAGCACCCCCTAGCTTAGAGTTGGGTTGCCAGTTATTGTCAGTGACAGATTAAAATCCCCTCCAGTGCTAACCAGTGGGAAATAGTCACTGGCCTGTGGAAGATAGGTATGGATCTGGCAACTCTGCCTATCAAACAGCTTTCACGTCACCATTTGTGAAGATTCAAACCCTGGGACCTAGAGAGGGCAGCAGTGAGTAAAAGACATGAGTTAAGACACGAGACAGACTGACAGATTGAGAGGAGTGGGAGGAGAAGACCAGTGTGAAGCTGTATGGTTGGCATAGAGGTGACATCGTTATCTCTATGGGAGCATCGTACAACTGGTGAATCGAAATGGGAGAGAAAAAAAAGTTAAACGCAACTGGTGCTCCTGTCCCACGGTGCAGGTAGGTGGGGAAGAGGCTGTACCTGTGAAACGCTTCAAATCTCCCCCAAAAATCTTCTCTGAAAAGAACAGCTGTTCCCATTGAGAAGACTTCTGCTCCAAGTCATGGCTGGTTGGTTGCCCAGGACCCCACTGACACCCACGCAAGGCAGGCAGAACCGCTCCATATGTGCTTCTGTCTGAGGCCTGTTAGCATTAGTAGCATTAGCGTGCACAAGCAGCACAAGCAGCACTCTTTGGATGCGGCTCATTTAGCATTGTGGAAGGTTCCGGTCCTTGGCGCTTTCTTGGCACTGACCCTTTCAGTCAAGAAATACCCTTGAGCAAACATGACAACTAAAGCACAGCTCAGGGCCCGGATTGGAGCCAAATAAGCACTTCTTATTTGTGGTCTTTCATCCCCTGAACGGTCCTGTACAGGTCACACCACATATGGAACCTTGGACTGACCCATGGAGAGCTAGCCCTGCCACACCCCCACCCACCCCTGTCTGCTGCAGCCCTTGACACGGCTGTAATTCTTAAGAAGGTTTACTTTTTTCCACACACACACACACACACACACACACACACACGCACGCACGCACGCACACACGCACGCACGCACGCACGCACGCACGCACGCACGCACGCACGCACACACGCACGCACGCACGCACGCACGCACGCGCACACACGCACGCACACGCACACACACACACACACACACACGCACACACACACACCTCAGGCCAGTAATACTCAAGGTCCAGTTCATTAAAGACCTGGCAACCACCCCCCCCCCCCCCCCCCCCCGCCTCCCGCCTCTTCCCCCACCTCCCTCACACACTATACTAAAAACCAAATAAAGGAGTGGCCAGTGGCTATAAACAGAGGTGTTTTTTCGTTTTTCTCTTTCAGAAGAGAGACAGGAGCAAGCATGGAGGTAAGAGGTAAGAGGGGGCCGTGATGAATATTTCATCTGCTCCTCTTCGTGCCCTCGCCCTCGCCCTCGCATACTGTAATATTGATGGACTCCGGGACCCAGTGGCAGGGCCTTTCTGCTCAGCCCATTAACACAGGCTGGCTGACGCCGCCACCGAACCCCCCCCTCCCCACACCCCCCCAGTCCGCTTCGCCTCGCTCCCTCTCCCCGACTCTGATTCCTGTCAGAACACAATTGCCAAAGACTGCAGCCGGAATTTTCATTTTATTACAGTACTTAACCCCACATATGAGGCAGAGACCCCGGTGAGTGCCTTTATTGACTGCTTTTATTTCCATTCTCAGCACTTTAAAAGCAAGGTATAGAATTATATTGGGGGAGGTTGGGGAGAGGGGGAGGGGGAAGGGTTAGGGTAATGTTCTCGTCCTAGAATGTTACACAGTAGATATTGTACCTCTGACAATGTCATATATCATCTGTTAAATCCATTCCAGAACCTGATCCAATGCTTTGTCAGGGCACTGAAGTCAACATGGTAAACCTTTGGAAAAGCCCGTAAAGATTTAGAATAGGCTGCTTCGCCAAATACGGAACCCCTGCTCAGGTACTGACCCTCAACAAACATTCAATTTCCTGTTAATTTTGGTGGAAGCTAACGTTTTCGGAGACTCTTGGGCACCAACGGGACAGCTGCAAAATTGCCAACACGCTTACACAATTTTTCAGTTGGGTTAAGAGTTTAAATATGGACTTGTGACATAAAAGTGCCCATCATTTTTAATAAATAATACTTTTTTAAAATCCCATATTTTAAATTTTCCTCACAACTTCCTCCCCACAATCGTATTGGAAAGCCCCTCCCATATGAAATTCTCATAGAGCGCCAGATGGGCACATTTGTCCACCATGATGCCTGAAGACAGACACAGATTCGATTTCGATCGGCAACCTGGCAGCTGAGTTGCACAGTCATCATGCCGGATGGCGCAGGCGGGCTGCGGGAGAACATGGCTCGTCGTGTCATCGCCATCATGTCATCAAGTTCCAGAGAGACTCCCTCAAATCGATTGGGCTTAAAGCTCCTGGAAAATGGTTTCGCCATCACGGAAACACCACCATTTTCTTGAAATCCCCTGAGGGATTTGATAGTCCGCGCATGTGGAATTATTTAAAAAAAATATGTCTTGACCCTGATTTGTAAACTTATAGAGCAGACAATTCCAATCTTGCAACGCTTGCAAACTGATATAGGAAGTTTGAACAGATGGTGCCAAAACACAAGCCTAAGAGGTCAGGGAACTGTGCAGTGTCAGGGAACTTTTCTGGGATAACAGGAACTTATAGGTGGTTGCCAATGGTTACCAAGACCCCTTTCAGCCCCTGAAAAAACTGCCTTAAGACACGAGAAAGCATGTGATTTCCAGGGATTGTTGAGATATGAGACCTTCTGATTGGAGGACTGAGAGGATGCGACGGCTGATTGGTTGTCATACTACAACTGAGTAAACAATCAATAACCAGCGAACTCAATAAACACTGGAACCCACGTTGGAGGAGAGAGCGCTCCCGGCGGACACCTGAGCACATCTGTTTGAGAGTTTGCTGAGCTGTCTGCTGTAATCAACTTTACTTGCTATTTGTCTCATTAAATACTTATACTTTGAATTTGGTTTCAAGAGTCCTGTCTTCACCACCACCTTGAACGAACACGCTGAGAAGAAAATAATTTTCCTAACAAATCTGGTGACCCCGAGCGTGGAGGAGGGAGAGTGACAGAGGACTTCCCGGCCGGGAACCGGGAAAAGAATCCACCTGGGAACCAGTCGGCAGACACTTACAGGGCGCCCAAAAGAAACAGGTAAGCAGAACCTTTTTCATAAAATCTGCATAGAATAGGACAGTGAAGTGTCTGAGGATTGGTAACTAAGGTCTAAATTGATATAGGTGATTTTATAACATACAGTAAGAGACAACTGGTGAGTAATTGTAGTTTCCAATGCACATTAGTTTAATAAATAGTTAGGGAAAGACATACGGGCGTCGTTGAAGCTTAAGTATAGGAATTTACGGTGCGGTTTACGCTCATTAGACGGACGTCAGCTAGTGGTATTGCCGGATTATGGTTCTTTGCGAAACGGCTCAAGACGCCAGGAGAAATACGTATTGTCTATAAGATAAAGTGTTAAGCCCGAGAGAGGCTAAAAGGCTGGGAAGTGCCTAGATACCGGTATCGACTGACAATAACTTTTGTAAGAAAAATAAATAAAAACCAAATAAAAATAAAGATAAAGAATAAAATTGTCAGTTCATCTCAAACCGAACAGGGAAGTCTGTTCGCCGCGGAGTAAAGGAAAATACGGCCGCGTGATTAGCTTATGCATTGTGTATTGGAAACTACTTAGATAGAACTGTTATATTCTGTGTAAATCCGTTCGTGGTAATTAGGTTAAAAGGGATTAGCATTCTGTGCACGGAGGTGGGATCATTGACACGATACACACCTAGTGATCAATGATTTCTCCTATTTGGTGAGAAGAAGTGAACACGGCTTTATACGGTTCATTTCAGACACCCTGTGTACAGGACTGTGGGGATTTATTGTGTTTTCTACACGACGCTGAAAGATATTGTACATCGTAATGCTGGAAAGTTAGATCTCTCACCCCGGAGTCACACACGGCTTGAGCTGAGAGATTGGAACGTCTGGTGGATTACATACAATATCTATGATACTGACATTGGTAATTCTGGGGAATTTGTATGACTAAATAATAAATATTTTAAACAAAATCGCGGTGAACCCATAAATAATTAAATAATAGATAATAAATAATAATAAAATAATAATAATATAATTATAAATAATTAAATGATAAAATAATAAAGAACGCAAATAAGTAAAATTGAACAAGATACAATAAAGATAATCTCGAGAATATTATAAATTGGAAAATATAAATATTGAAGTGTAATTTAAAAATAAATGTATAAAAGTATAACACCGGTGCACCAAAAATATCTCACCCCCTAGGAGATCTCCATACTCACTGGTGGGACGCCACCAATAATTTAAGTGGATCAGAAGCATCCGAAGTTTTGTGTGACAGTATACAAATAATAAATTGAAACAAAATAAAAAGTTTACTCTCACTAATCTTAGGGTATTAAACGAACACTGAGCCGCGTGTTGCGAAATAGGAACCAAATAAAAGACGTATATGACAAGTTAATTACACAGGAACCAGGAACTGTTAATTCAACAATAAATTGTGAAACATTTGTAGATTGAAGAACTACAACAGAATTTCTGAAAACAGGGCCACCACCCTAGTGGTACACAAAATTAAGGCGTGAGTTTACCCCGCACCGAATCACTAAGATTTGGGAGCTACAGGTAGAAACTACTCTAAGTGGAACATTGACACTGAAGGAGGGCCATCCCTAGATTCATTATACTTAGTTAGAGAACAGAGCCCTGGTGGCAGCCAGGCTACCATAGAGTCACTTCACACTTGTGATAAATCCAATAGAGCCAATAAACACAAAAGACGCTTACAGTGCCACTAAGCGCCCAACTCCATAAGCCGTAGTTATGAGTGACAAGCTAGCAGTAAACCAGATTCTGCCCAAGATCTGGCGCATAATAGAGAATAAATGCTCCGTGAAAGAAGGGACAGAGAAAAAATCTAAATGTTCAAAATTAATTGAAGAATGGAGGAAGCTCGGTTGGTTTCCCGGTCCAGAACAGCCCTTCCTAAACGAAAAGGCAAGGTTGGATCTAATAGTCAAAAAAAGGGAAAGAGCAGCACAGAGTTTCTACCACCTAGGGACACTAATATTGTCCCCGATACAGCTCTGCAACAAACAGAACTCAATGAGTATATGAAAATGTTAAACAGAATGACTGAGCTCTTGTCTAAACAGGTCCAAGCAGCCCACTCCACAGGGTAGGCAGGGGATGAAGACAGAGCTGAAGGGACAGGAGCCAGCCTGAGTGCAGGCGACACGAGCCCCTGTGGACAGGACCATACCAGGTTCAGGAGGTATCAGATAGAGCTGTACGGGTCCAAAAGGAGGGAGATAAGGTTTGGTATCATTTTGCTCACTGTTCTAAGGCGCACCCACCAACACATACACTGAAAGAGGTAAGAGAAAATTTGGCTAGACTAAATCAGTCTGATGACGACTCTGATGGAGAACCGGAGGAGGGTAAGGAGACAGAATGAAATAATAGTAGGATGTGGAAAGGAGGGAACAGCCCTCCTTTTAACTGTTTATAGGAGTGGCTATTGCCTCTTCCTTGTTCATTATTTGTGGATGTTGTTGTATACCTTGCATTAGAACTCTAGTAACAAAAACCATTGAAAAGGCTGTAACGGGAAGAGATGATGCTCCTCCCAAATACCAGGCTGTACAGCTGGAGGAACAGTACCACCTAGAGGAAGCCGACGAAGACCTAGAGCTCCAACCTATGTTCCCTATATATTGTGCCTCCACCTTGTCAGTAGACAATGGGTGGGAGGGACATAAAGGCTACTCTCCTACCATGGCCAGTAGGCTTTTGTATCAACAGGTGACTGGAGATTCAGGTGATCCTTGGACCATCCCGGAGGGTCCCTACACGGAGAACTGCCCCATTGGGAATCCGTACTGCAAGTACGGAAAGGGTCCTGGAGCTGGTTGGCAGTGCTGGAGGTGGGCTGAGATCTACCGTCCTGAAATGGAGAATCTGAGCAGAAGACTCCGGACCGATCCTGACTTCGCAGCCAAATACTATACTGATGTGTTGGGAGTTGACCTACTCCCAGAGGAGATCCAGGCGATGTTTGAGTAGTGGAAAACACGCAAAGCAGATCAATAAAAATTGAATTTTTCAGGGTGTGGAGTTTTATTACAAATACACATTTTTCTATTCCGTTTCCAGTATTTTTTATTCAATTATTAAGCTAAAATGTAAGCTTTAAGTGCTAGAAGGGTCAGGACAATTGTAGAACTGTAAAATTAGGTGCTTTGCTTAATATTGCTCATGTGCTAGACCAAGCCCCTTGATAGTTGCATCTAGTATGCAAATGACAGGTAAATGTAATTGTGCGGGGACTGGTTCGCTGTAAATGCCTGGCAGGTTTCGCTCGGAGTGGATGCTGAGTGCAACCTGAGTCACTCTCGCTGGCAGTACTGTCAAGCCAGGTCAGTATTGTTTTTGCCCCATTGAGGTTTTCCCAGCGACCGTGTAGAGCCTGCGGGGTAACATGGCTACGCTGTGCTAGAACGCTTATTCAGAGGCCCATTTTGATAGTATTGTGTAAAAGTAGAATGTCCAGGAGAGTGGGGGAAGTTAAAGGACTACATTAATCAAGGGCCCATATGTAACCTGCAATTTAAGCATAAAAGTCCCGTGTCTAATAAGAGGCGTATACAATGTTGGGACAGTAAGGGGAGACTTGTGTCTCTGGAGCCCAAGGTGTTTTCTTGTATAATTGCTCTCATAAATGTGAGCAAAGGAGGGACTTGTGGAATTATTTAAAAAAAATATGTCTTGACCCTGATTTGTAAACTTATAGAGCAGACAATTCCAATCTTGCAACGCTTGCAAACTGATATAGGAAGTTTGAACAGATGGTGCCAAAACACAAGCCTAAGAGGTCAGGGAACTGTGCAGTGTCAGGGAACTTTTCTGGGATAACAGGAACTTATAGGTGGTTGCCAATGGTTACCAAGACCCCTTTCAGCCCCTGAAAAAACTGCCTTAAGACACGAGAAAGCATGTGATTTCCAGGGATTGTTGAGATATGAGACCTTCTGATTGGAGGACTGAGAGGATGCGACGGCTGATTGGTTGTCATACTACAACTGAGTAAACAATCAATAACCAGCGAACTCAATAAACACTGGAACCCACGTTGGAGGAGAGAGCGCTCCCGGCGGACACCTGAGCACATCTGTTTGAGAGTTTGCTGAGCTGTCTGCTGTAATCAACTTTACTTGCTATTTGTCTCATTAAATACTTATACTTTGAATTTGGTTTCAAGAGTCCTGTCTTCACCACCACCTTGAACGAACACGCTGAGAAGAAAATAATTTTCCTAACACGCAGCAGACTGCGACAGAACAGCTCTGTCATTCTGAAATCTTGTTTCATGCACGTCTCCCAGCCGCTCCCAACAGCGTCGCTGCGCCTCCTCCCTGAAGCGCACCCCTATGTATCCCCAAAATCGATTTCAATTGGGCCGTCTATATAACCGTCTGTCACGGGCAACTGTTGTTCCATTTGTTGACAACCAGCATCGTATTCTGAATGGCGTCCCAACTCACTGCGTCGTGTGCTTCTCTAGCGGCCTCTGAGTGGACGGTGTAAGCATAAGCGGCGCAAAAGGAGTGCGAGAAGTCACATGTGTCATAGCTGTGACACTGCGCGGTGCTACAATGCTACAGCACGTCTAAGGAGGCTACGGAGCGCAAGGCTTAACTATCACACCAGCCAGGGGTAGAGACAGAGGATGGGTTACTACACAAGAGACCGTGGGAATGGAAGGAAGGTTTTTTTTCTCTTCCCTCTCCTGCAGTCCTTTGGGGAGAAGGAGGCAAACCCTCAACAATCATATCTGTTTCCTTCAGATTCTCCTTCTCTTTGGAGAGCGTGACAGCGAGAGAGAGAGAGAGAGGGAGAGGGAGAGAGAGAGAGGGAGAGATAGAGAGAAAGAGAGAAAGAGAGGAGGAGACAGACTCAGCAGGAGGGTAAAATGGCTGGAGGCAGCACTCTTCTCCAGAGACTGTATGGAAGCTAGGTCATGTTCATGGTGGATCATTGCAAATTTTTGGGAGATGCAGTTGAATTATTCAATAGGCTTTAGTGACAAGTTTTTTTCTCTTTCTTTCTTAAGCAACAGAGGGAGTCTTAAAGAAAGGCCATCCACTGTTTAGCTCTCTAGCCCAGCTTGGGGACCATCGTAAAACACACAGGCGTGGCCCATCGGACTGAATATACCACTGTATGTACACATGCACACACACTGTCTGACTGTGTGTGAACTGATCTTCCATATCAAAGCACTCAACACTAATTATTTACCTTCATTACAGCGCATGGGGAGCTGCTACCGTGGTTACAGTTGAGATTCAAAGACTAAAAGAGCTGCAGACTTTTTGAAAGAGGCGTTCGAGTAGCATTGTGTCATGCAAAAGCAAATGGTATGCTTTCAGATGCACTCCGGAAGCTTTATGTTACTAGATTTGTTCAGGGTATTATAGGAGCACGCTGACTAACAAATTGGAGGATAACATAAATTATTTTATTTTTTTTCATATGTTTTTCCAAAGGAGGAAGATGCTCCAGCTACAGAAGGAATAAAGTGTGACTCCTTCACTTAACTGCAGGAGAACAACCACAAAACCCCCCCTTCCCATCCTGAACAATGTGTGTTGACGCAGCGCGGTTCGCCTACGCAGTGCTACCTTTCTTGAGGAGCCCGTCTAATCACCCACCGTCTCGCTGGGGCCACTGCCAAACGAACAGAGAGTCCCATCAAGCCACAGTGGGCAATCAGGCACACGCAGAACGCTATCATCATCACCATCATCATCATCATCATCACCATCATCATCATCATTATCGGCAGCACAGGAGACAATGTTTCCGTCACAACTGAGGCTGTATCCAGCACCGGCAGGGAACGCTATCAGTCAGACCATCGGGGGGGTGGACGGGGAGGGGGGGGGTTGGGGGTGGAATCCTTCCAAGCTTGTGACCAGCTGTCCGGTCCCATTATAGGTCTCGACTCTGGCTCGCGTTGAATGGCAGCCCCCTTTTTTCTCTCAAATACACAAGTCTGCCTGCTCCTCGGTGGGAAATGAGTTTCTATCTCGGCCTGTTACTACGACAACAAAGGAACGAGAACTGATTCAGCTTTGAGAACTCAGCCCCCACTTGGAAGCTGACATGTGGTCAGGTTGTACAGAAATCGTCCTATCGATTACTACACCAGCTTTTGGGGGGGGGGTGGGGGGGGGGGTGGGGGGTGTGGTGGGTGGTGGGGTGGTGGTGGGGTTGGGGGAGGGGGGGGGTTTGGGGTGGGAGTGGGGGGGGGGGTGTGAGTGGGGTTTGGGGTGTGGTGTGGTGTTGGGGGTGTGAGTGGGCCCCTCGGTGTGAGTGGGGTTTGGGGTGTGAGTGGTGTTTGGGGTGTGAGTGGTGTTTGGGGTGTGAGTGGGGTTTGGGGTGTGAGTGGTGTTTGGGGTGTGAGTGGGGTTTGGGGTGGGGGTGTTGCGCTGTTGATATTGCCACGTGGTATACGTCATCATGCTCTCCAGTGTGTTGCTCTACGAGGCCAGAAGTTTGTTTTTTGTATCACAATCACACATACATTAAACAGCTGCAATAATCTTATTTAAAAGCAGTGTAATGTGCCAAAATATGGCGGCGTCTCGTGTAATGGTGGGCGGTGACCTCGCTATCAGCTTATGATCGAAGAATAGCAGGCAGTCCTGGAGGGCGAGTATGGTTCCTGCTCTGGCATTCTGGATGGGAAGGATAATTTTCAAATACTGAGCTAACCATTCCAGAGCTGTCGGATGTCAGAATGAACCGTTTCCATCGACAGGTTGGTTGGGAATATGTAATTCTACGCTGCATAAAGCAGTGGGTGGCACAGTGGTGCAGTGCTTCTGCAGTCGCCTCACAGAAACAGTTTGAATCCCGGCCGAGACTTTGCATGTTCTCCCTGTATCCGTGTGGGTTTCCTCCGGGTACTCCGGCTTCCTCCCACAGTCCAAAGACATCCAATTAGGCTAATTGGAGACTCTAAATTGCCCGTAGGTGTGAGTGCATCAGTGAATGGTGTGTGTGCCCTGTGATGGACTGGCTACCCCCCGTGACCCTGACCAGGAATAATAAGCGGAATAGATTATAAATGGCTGCGTAAAGCAGCACTCGGGAGTCACATCTGTTGTCAAAATTCACCCCATTTCTTTCCTTCCTTTCATTTCCTTCTTGATGATAAGCTTTTCTAAAGTTTGCTGAGTGCTGAGTGGTTTTTTGATTTGGCATAGTAATACAGTTCTCAAGCGTTGCATCGACGCCTCTTAGGTATTACAGGTGAAGAACTGAAGGATGAACCTATGGGAGCTTGACGCAGGGAAAACAGACATGGCTGCATACGCTGCCCTTCAAAATAAAGTTTAAAAGATAATAATGTTGAACACACTGACAGGGGGAAGTACCCGCACGTATATACTGTATGTGAAAGATAATCATGTTGAACACACTGACAGGGGGAAGTACCCACACGTATATACTGTATGTGAAAGATAATCATGTTTAACACACTGACAGGGGGAAGTACCCACACGTATATACTGTATGTGAAAGATAATCATGTTTAACACACTGACAGGGGGAAGTACCCACACGTATATACTGTATGTGAAAGATAATCATGTTTAACACACTGACAGGGGGAAGTACCCACACGTATATACTGCATGTGAAAGATAATCATGTTTAACACACTGACAGAGGGAAGTACCCACACGTATATACTGCATGTGAAAGATAATCATGTTTAACACACTGACAGAGGGAAGTACCCACACGTATATACTGCATGTGAAAGATAATCATGTTTAACACACTGACAGAGGGAAGTACCCACACGTATATACTGCATGTGAAAGATAATCATGTTTAACACACTGACAGAGGGAAGTACCCACACGTATATACTGTATGTGAAAGATAATCATGTTTAACACACTGACAGGGGGAAGTACCCACACGTATATACTGCATGTGAAAGATAATCATGTTTAACACACTGACAGAGGGAAGTACCCACACGTATATACTGCATGTGAAAGATAATCATGTTTAACACACTGACAGAGGGAAGTACCCACACGTATATACTGTATGTGAAAGATAATCATGTTTAACACACTGACAGGGGGAAGTACCCACACGTATATACTGCATGTGAAAGATAATCATGTTTAACACACTGACAGGGGGAAGTACCCGCACGTATATACTGTATGTGAAAGATAATCATGTTTAACACACTGACAGGGGGAAGTACCCACACGTATATACTGTATGTGAAAGATAATCATGTTTAACACACTGACAGAGGGAAGTACCCACACGTATATACTGCATGTGAAAGATAATCATGTTTAACACACTGACAGAGGGAAGTACCCACACGTATATACTGTATGTGAAAGATAATCATGTTTAACACACTGACAGGGGGAAGTACCCACACGTATATACTGCATGTGAAAGATAATCATGTTTAACACACTGACAGAGGGAAGTACCCACACGTATATACTGCATGTGAAAGATAATCATGTTTAACACACTGACAGAGGGAAGTACCCACACGTATATACTGTATGTGAAAGATAATCATGTTTAACACACTGACAGGGGGAAGTACCCACACGTATATACTGCATGTGAAAGATAATCATGTTTAACACACTGACAGGGGGAAGTACCCACACGTATATACTGCATGTGAAAGATAATCATGTTTAACACACTGACAGAGGGAAGTACCCACACGTATATACTGTATGTGAAAGATAATCATGTTTAACACACTGACAGGGGGAAGTACCCACACGTATATACTGTATGTGAAAGATAATCATGTTTAACACACTGACAGGGGGAAGTACCCACACGTATATACTGTATGTGAAAGATAATCATGTTTAACACACTGACAGAGGGAAGTACTCGCACGTATATACTGTATGTGAAAGATAATCATGTTTAACACACTGACAGAGGGAAGTACCCACACGTATATACTGTATGTGAAAGATAATCATGTTTAACACACTGACAGGGGGAAGTACCCGCACGTATATACTGCATGTGAAAGATAATCATGTTTAACACACTGACAGGGGGAAGTACCCACACGTATATACTGCATGTGAAAGATAATCATGTTTAACACACTGACAGAGGGAAGTACCCACACGTATATACTGCATGTGAAAGATAATCATGTTGAACACACTGACAGGGGGAAGTACCCACACGTATATACTGTATGTGAAAGATAATCATGTTTAACACACTGACAGAGGGAAGTACCCACACGTATATACTGTATGTGAAAGATAATCATGTTTAACACACTGACAGGGGGAAGTACCCACACGTATATACTGTATGTGAAAGATAATCATGTTTAACACACTGACAGGGGGAAGTACCCACACGTATATACTGCATGTGAAAGATAATCATGTTTAACACACTGACAGAGGGAAGTACCCACACGTATATACTGTATGTGAAAGATAATCATGTTTAACACACTGACAGGGGGAAGTACCCACACGTATATACTGTATGTGAAAGATAATCATGTTTAACACACTGACAGAGGGAAGTACCCACACGTATATACTGCATGTGAAAGATAATCATGTTGAACACACTGACAGGGGGAAGTACCCACACGTATATACTGCATGTGAAAGATAATCATGTTTAACACACTGACAGGGGGAAGTACCCACACGTATATACTGCATGTGAAAGATAATCATGTTTAACACACTGACAGGGGGAAGTACCCACACGTATATACTGCATGTGAAAGATAATCATGTTTAACACACTGACAGGGGGAAGTACCCACACGTATATACTGTATGTGAAAGATAATCATGTTTAACACACTGACAGGGGGAAGTACCCACACGTATATACTGTATGTGAAAGATAATCATGTTTAACACACTGACAGGGGAAGTACCCACACGTATATACTGCATGTGAAAGATAATCATGTTTAACACACTGACAGGGGGAAGTACCCACACGTATATACTGTATGTGAAAGATAATCATGTTTAACACACTGACAGGGGGAAGTACCCACACGTATATACTGTATGTGAAAGATAATCATGTTTAACACACTGACAGGGGGAAGTACCCACACGTATATACTGTATGTGAAAGATAATCATGTTTAACACACTGACAGGGGGAAGTACCCACACGTATATACTGTATGTGAAAGATAATCATGTTTAACACACTGACAGGGGGAAGTACCCACACGTATATACTGTATGTGAAAGATAATCATGTTTAACACACTGACAGGGGGAAGTACCCACACGTATATACTGCATGTGAAAGATAATCATGTTTAACACACTGACAGGGGGAAGTACCCACACGTATATACTGCATGTGAAAGATAATCATGTTTAACACACTGACAGGGGGAAGTACCCACACGTATATACTGTATGTGAAAGATAATCATGTTTAACACACTGACAGGGGGAAGTACCCACACGTATATACTGTATGTGAAAGATAATCATGTTTAACACACTGACAGGGGGAAGTACCCACACGTATATACTGCATGTGAAAGATAATCATGTTTAACACACTGACAGGGGGAAGTACCCACACGTATATACTGTATGTGAAAGATAATCATGTTTAACACACTGACAGGGGGAAGTACCCACACGTATATACTGTATGTGAAAGATAATCATGTTTAACACACTGACAGGGGGAAGTACCCACACGTATATACTGTATGTGAAAGATAATCATGTTTAACACACTGACAGGGGGAAGTACCCACACGTATATACTGTATGTGAAAGATAATCATGTTTAACACACTGACAGGGGGAAGTACCCACACGTATATACTGTATGTGAAAGATAATCATGTTTAACACACTGACAGGGGGAAGTACCCACACGTATATACTGTATGTGAAAGATAATCATGTTTAACACACTGACAGAGGGAAGTACCCACACGTATATACTGCATGTGAAAGATAATCATGTTTAACACACTGACAGGGGGAAGTACCCACACGTATATACTGTATGTGAAAGATAATCATGTTTAACACACTGACAGGGGGAAGTACCCACACGTATATACTGTATGTGAAAGATAATCATGTTTAACACACTGACAGAGGGAAGTACCCACACGTATATACTGCATGTGAAAGATAATCATGTTTAACACACTGACAGGGGGAAGTACCCACACATATATACTGCATGTGAAAGATAATCATGTTTAACACACTGACAGGGGGAAGTACCCACACGTATATACTGCATGTGATTGTTTTTTTTAAAATTGCAAAGTGAGTGTCAATATGCAGATGCTTTTTTTATTAAAAAAGAGCAAAGTTTTTCCCAGCTATGTTGTCGAGAGTAATTTCTCTAACTTCTGGCAGTGCAATCTTATGAAGCTGTGAATTACATTATTGTGCAGTGGGTGCTTGAATTATCGTCTGCAGATCGTAAGAATGCTTGTTTTTATTTTCATATTTGGGTGCATTTTCCATTAAGAAAAAAATCTATTATTTAAAACTCTTTTCACCCAATGTAAAAAAAAAAATTAAAAAAAAAGCCCAATCACGCTCAGGTTAAAACGCTCATTGCAACCTATGGCTGAAGATATTTTGTCGTCTTTTCACACCACAGCGGACAAGCCAGGCTTGCAAAGACAGGATTGGGAGGAAGACTCTTTTCACATGGCTCAAAGGGTGAACCCACGAGCACCTGATCAACCAGTAGGGGTTGCCAGTATGTGAAGAGATCATCGCCTTTGGCTGAAACCCCCTTCTCCCTGAGGAAGACCAATAATGCCTTGCTCCGAGGGGCCGCTGGCCACAGTCAACCCTGGAGTGGTCCGAGTTTGATACCAGACTATGGGATCCATCCATTCACTTGGACAGGATGAGCCAACCAGCATCCCCCTAGAAAAGCAAATGTTCATGTTTTTCTCAAAAATGACACGCACGCACGCTATGCACACACTCACTCACTCACTCACTCACTCACTCACTCACTCACTCACTCACTCACTCACACACACTACACACACACTCATTCACTCACTCACACTTGCACGCTACGCACACACTCACTCACTCACTCACGCACGCACGCACGCACGCTATGCACACACTCACTCACTCACTCACTCACTCACTCACACACGCTACACACACACTCATTCACTCACTCACGCTTGCACACTACGCACACACTCACTCACTCACTCACGCACGCGCGCACGCACGCACGCTAAGCACACACTCACTCACTCACTCATCCACTCACTCACTCACGCACACACGCACGCACGCGCTCACGCACACACTCACTATGCACGCACGCACGAACGCACGCTAAGCACACACTCACTCACTCACTCACTCCTCCACTCACTCACTCAAGCACGCACGCACGCACGCACACACGCACACTACGCACGCATGCACTCACACACAAACACACACACACGCACAATAACAAGCTCTTTATGGTAACATTAACACAAATATTTCTCATATAGAATGGGGTTCTGTGGATGTCTTTTTGTGGGCTGTGTTGTAATAAAAAATTGATACTGGCACATAGTGCCTCTCACTGGCCTTGCGTATATGTGAGGTGTGAGACGCTCTACCTAATGGGGATCCTTGACCCAGCTGTAACCCACAATTACCAGACGCTGGGGCATGGCAGACCCATTTTATATGCAGTAAATTCAAGTAAACTGCTGATGGCGACATGTTTGTAATTCACACTTTGTAGGTCATGATTTTTTAATTCAATCTCTCTTTTTTTTTTTTCCCAAGTCCAAGGACAAATATATTGTTCTTAGAATTGCATTACGCCGCCCCTACACTGATGTCACTGATGAAGCTTTATTCTGAATCTCTAAATTAGTGAGACCCCCCGTGGTCTTCACTACTGCTCTTCGCAAATGGATTTAACACTAATCCTCCCGCGTGAGAGGCGATGCGTTAAAAATATAAACGCAGATGATGAGCGTGATGTATACCCAGATGGAATCTGGTGGCTTTGATAATAGCTAGCGTTAGATAGCCGGGGCTCCTCCTCTTACTCCTCTTACTGACTCATATCTGCTGAGGAGCCAGGAGCCCTCGTGACTGTCGCTGTGGTGCTCACACTACTGCACTCTCACACCACACCAGAGCTGAGCTGAGCTGAGTGTGTGTGTGTGTGTGTGTATCTGTCTGTCTGTCTGTCTGTTTGAATCAGTTGGTGTGTATTGCCACACTTGTGTTTGCGCCTGCGGGATTCAGTGCCGTTTTCTACATTGCTCTGCAATTCATCTGCCTGTCTGTGTATATCTCCATTTAAAGGGCATTTTCATTAAAAAAAAAAACATTGTAGGAAGCGTGCATGATTTTCTATGGATGCATTTCAGCCTCTATTTTAGCTCATCAGCCTTTATGTGAGACTATGGATCCCCCCCAAGAACAACTGGCTAATCTCTTTCTTGTGAAAAATGGGGTGATATTGAAATGGTTTCTACCCTTGCAGCGTCTTAGGGGGCGGAGCTATTGCAAGGCAAAGGGATGGGGGCAGCAAAGCGCATGGCACCCACCCCTGGAAGATTAGCACACAAAGCCCCGCGCTTTAGCATGGCAGTCATTTACAACTAACCCACGCGGAGAGAGAGAGCCCAAACTGTAATCTGCGCCTGTCTGAGGAACAGCCCGGGAAGCGCGATGCTCGGCCCACATCTGCGCCGACGGTGCGACCGCCTGTCTGAGGAACAGCCCGAGAAGCGCGATGCTCGGCCCACATCTGCGCCGACGGTGCGACCGCCTGTCTGAGGAACAGCCCGAGAAGCGCGATGCTCGGCCCACATCTGCGCCGACGGTGCGACCGCCTGTCTGAGGAACAGCCCGGGAAGCGCGATGCTCGGCCCACATCTGCGCCGACGGTGCGACCGCCTGTCTGAGGAACAGCCCGAGAAGCGCGATGCTCGGCCCACGTCTGCGCCGACGGTGCGACCGCCTGTCTGAGGAACAGCCCGAGAAGCGCGATGCTCGGCCCGCGTCCCGCTCGGACATCTCTCTTTGCTTATAGACTGTGCCTCCAAATCGTTTTTTTTTTGTCTCTGTCAAAACTGTACAGCCACAGATGACAGCAAAAAAGCTTTTTTTACTGCCACTCATGTACTGCATTGATTGTGTATCTGGGGTTTTTTCCCGCTGTGCTAATGACCACCTTTATTGCTATGCTGCTGAAGTCCTACGTGACCTTTTGTAATGTCCTATGCTCTTAATAAGAATGCACTTTGTTTTGCGTCAATAATTTGTTTGTCTTGTGTGGCTCGCACAGAGTCTGAGCGCAGAATGGGCCTGCCGCTGGTTCCGGGGCTCCGGGGTCACATTTGGTCGATGGGACGGCCTAACAAATTCTGTAATTGTCAGGCAGACCCACTGCGGCCTCATCACCCCCTCACCCACCCCGCCCTCCCTCCCCGGACAGTCCAGGAGCAAATGAATCCTCTCTGCCCAAATTGGTTTCTGCCGCCCGAGGAGCAGGCTTGGACACTCTGCCGTGGCATGTAATTAGTCTGGCTGTGAGCATGCCTGCCCAGGTCCACTGCATTACCCCCCCCCCCCCTTCACTCCTAAAGTGCACTGCCCACACCCCACACTGTCACCCTTCACTCAAGTCCGAGCATCTGGCCACACCAGCAAGCAGACTCAATAACAACTCATTTAACCTGCTGCACGGCTTCAGTTCTGCCTGTTCTTATTAGGAAACAAAAAGTAACAACAGAACAAAACGTAAAATAATAATAATTGTAAAATGTATTAAAAAAATATTGAAAAATAGATTCGATTTGGTTTTATCGGCCTTTTGTTAAATGTACAATGTGTTTTAAGATGTAATAAGTTGAGAATATAGGCTAGGAATGAAAGCAATGAATGATACCGTCATTACGAGCCTGCAGCTTGGCCTGCTATAGTACTGATGCAGTGCACTTACATCTGTGAGTTCCAGCTAGCCCTCCAGCGGATACAGGTCAAATATAACTCTTATTCAGATATAGCTGGTGCTCTGTGTACATTTTTGCTGTTGAATCTTAATTGTGGGCAGTACCTGCCTTGCAAAGAAGTAAGACATTGAAGTATTAGGCATGGAGTAAATTAAGAGCTTTGTCAAAACTTCAAAAACGACCTGCTGTCAAAGAAAACCTTAGCACATGACTGGTAGGTGAGAGAGTTCACAGTTTTAACACACCGTCAAATCTAATTTTCAGGCGTTAATAATCTTGGTACATATTGCAATGGCAGGCTATTGCGGGAGCCACAGAGGCCCTCATATGTCATAATTAGCTACAGCATTGATAGACCCATCACCATGAGAGGAAGAAAATTATTGTATTCCATTTCAGTTGCAATTCCACCTTTAATAATTCCCTGCTATTTAGTAGGCACTGTCTTGATTTCTCTCTGAATGCCCTGTATTTAAAAATGTACTGTTTCCCTATCTGTTTTACGCTATGCACTGTGACATCAGTCATGATTAATTATCATTAGTGTAAAGTGACCATTACTAATAACAGTGATCATTCAGGCTATGTTTCTTTTCACTGTTGGTTGAAAAGGCTTGTTGTTGAAAAACAAAGAATTGGGGTCTAAGTCATGAGCAACCCGACGCAACGATGACCTGAGCTCTGGTGTGTCATCCCTTGATGGTCACATGCGCTTAATATCGACCAGATTGACAAACTCAGGAGTACAGCCACTTAAATAAAACAATTACACCAGCAACGTGAACACTGCTGCGTCAGCTTGCAAGCTGAAACCCATAGCTCATTATGACTTTAGACACATTAATGGATGATGAAATCACTTCAGACACCACCCAGTCCTACAGAAAAACAACCATGTATCGTACAGACCACAAAGATATTTTAACTGTGCCATAAACTAGACTGGCCCAGTCATTTTCTTTTTGTACATTTTTATTTTATTTCCATCACAAAGTTTTATCAATTTGCTGAGGGACCTTACAGCAAGGCCTTGTTCCATGCACCCAAATGAGGCGCAGCATCACTGTGTCTGACTGGAAAAGGCCCAGTGAATAGGAATAATTATTTTTCCATTTCAATAACAAGGAATAAAAATGTATTCATTGTTGTAGCCTCCCCTGCAAAGCATTGTATGTCAGGCCACGCAGAGGAAAAAATCGTTCTGAAAGGGTTCTTTGGTATGGATTCTGTGTTGAACATTTTGCCATTAAAAAAAGACCCTCGGACCCTCGGAGATCTCCTTATAAAAGGTTCCACAGAGAAGCCCGTAGAAGAGGGAACATGCAGAACCTTTTTACAGAGGGTTGTACATAGAACTTTCTTCTGAGGCCATCAAAAAGCTTCCTCTACAGGGACAAACAAAGAACCTTTATTTGATGTTAAATATAACACGCCTGTTAAATAGTGTGTGTTGTGGTGGGCCTGTGCTGGTTACTGTGTTGTGAAGGGCTTGTGCTGGTCACTGTGTTGTGGTGGGCCTGTGCTAGTTACTGTGTTGTGAAGTGCTTGTGCTGGTTACTGTGTTGTGGTGGGGCTGTGCTGGTTACTGTGTTGTGGTAGAGCTGTGCTGGTTATTGTATTGTGGTGGGCCTGGCTGGTTACTGTGTTGTGGTGGGGCTGTGCTGGTTGCTGTGTTGTGGTGGGCCTGTGCTGGTTACTGTGTTGTGGTGGGGCTGTGCTGGTTACTGTGTTGTGGTGGGGCTGTGCTGGTTGCTGTGTTGTGGTGGGCCTGGCTGGTTACTGTGTTGTGGTGGGGCTGTGCTGGTTACTATGTTGTGGTAGAGCTGTGCTGGTTGCTGTGTTGTGGTGGAGCTGTGCTGGTTACTGTGTTGTGGTGGACCTGTGCTGGTCACTGTGTTGTGGTGGGCCTGTTCTGGTTACTGTGTAGTGGTGGGGCTGTGCTGGTTACTGTGTTGTGGTGGGGCTGTGCTGGTTACTGTGTTGTGGTAGAGCTGTGCTGGTTGCTGTGTTGTGGTGGACCTGTGCTGGTTACTGTGTTGTGGTGGGCCTGTGCTGGTTACTGTGTTGTGGTGGGGCTGTGCTGGCTGCTGTTGTAAGCGGATGTTTCCTGTTTTGCATTATTAATTTCTAATGTTCACAGTTGACCTGCTGTTCACACTCATGTATGGCCCACTTGATGAGGTACAATGTGTGTGTGTGTGTGTGTGTCTGTGTGTGCATGTGTGTGTGTGTGTCTGTGCGTGCATGTGTGTGCCTGTGTGTGCGTCTGTGCGTGCGTGCGTGTGTGTGCGTGTGTGTGCGTGTGTGTGTTGTCTGTGCGTGCGTGTGTGTGCGTGTGTGTGTGTGTGTGTGTGTGCGTGCGTGTGTTTGTGTAGAGGGGGAGGAAGAAACAGTGATAAGGAAGAAGACAAACTGCCAAATCATTGCCACTCTCAATGTGCTCCATCATCTATCCTCAGAAAATATTCTTCCTTTCTTTATAAAAGTATATCAAGTGTATGAATGACTTGAATTAACAAAATTACGAACAGTATTTGGAAGTGAAAACTTTTTTTATCAATTAAAAATTGGTGCTAAACAATGTTTTTGTAAGGATCTGAGTTTTGCGTGTGATTTGTATTCTTATTTTATTTTTGTATTGTTATTTATTCCCAGTTTGTATGTATTGTTTACTCTTAGTTTGTATCTGGCTTGTTTATTTTCCGGTTTTTCCTAGTTGTCCTTTGTCTGCTTGTTTAGATCTGATCTGTCACTCCCTGTTTACGTCTCTGTACCATTCGGGTGATCTCATTGGTGTTCGGGTTCCCTCTTGCTTCACACCTATCTCTGTGCACTTAGATTTACTAATTACCACTAACATACTAACGATAGATTAGATCTACTAACTCCACTAACAGACTAATTTGTATATTACTACTAATCGTACTAACGGCAGGGGTGTTTATAGTTACTAATCTCACTAACATATTAGAGCGCACATTTTCACGCTGTTCTGTCCTTGTTAATCATTCTCAGCTGCATCTGATCTTCTCTCCCTGTCCTCTTAATCTATGCACGATTTCCTGAAACTCCAGGTCATCTGTTATCGTGTGTATGTTTGGAATCCAGTCCGCGTTTTCCCTAGTTGTCTCCGTGATTGTTTCATTGTTCCCAAATGTATTTCAATTGTCTCTCGTTTGGATCCCCGCCCTTTCACACACCTGATTCCCTTTGTGTCATTTGTACCTTGTGCATTTAAGCCCTGTGTTACCTCCAGTCTGTGTCAGAACGCTGAATTACTTTTCCTGTGCCTGCTACTTGTTTTAAAGCCAGAGATCTGTTTATGCTTCGGAAGATACCCTTTGCCTGACGATTCTTTGGATTAGCCCTTATCTGCTCTGTTTGTTTGCCGGTTTTGATCACACCTGTTTGTCGACGATTCTCCTGCCTTGTCCCCTGGTACTGCCTGACCTTTTGGATTGCCCTTGATTGCCCCTTTGCCTGTCGTTCCTGTACCTCCCTGATGTCTGATCTCCTGGCTTGACCCCTGCAAGTATTATTAAACTACGCCTTTTGCCTGATCCTGTGGTCTGCGTCTGGGTCCTTACAGCAAACGTAACCGTTTTAGTTGCCGTGTGATATGTCCCAGACTCAGAGACCCAAATGCAGACCAGGATAAGGCAGAAACGCAGTTTATTTCCAGTCAAAAAGGCAGGTAATCAAGCATTCTAAAACGAGATTCAAAAAACAAAATCAGAAAAACAAGCAAAGGTCAAAACCGGAAAATCAAAGGGCTAAGGTACAAAAGGGCTAGGCTAATCAAAAGTCAGTAAACACAAAAAAAAGTAAAAACCAGAAAATCAAAGGCAAAGGTGCAAGGAAGGGCTAGGCTAACAAAGTCAAAAACAAAGAGGCGTCTCAGGAATCTCAACAAATCTCTGGCTTTACAACAACAAGCTCAGGAAAAGTGATCAACATTCTGACGGGGAAGAAACAGAATTGTGGGTCTTATATACACATAGGAAAGGGAGGGGTAACAAATGACGTGAGGTTAACACATTAGGTAAACAATAATTCAATCCAGAATAAATATCTAATAAGACAAACAGATGTACAGAACATAACACCGTGACTACACAATGACTGCCTTAAATAATTATTTACACAACAATACTTTACACAGAATTATTGGCAACGTCAAAATCTGAACAAAAAGGACAAGATTACATTCAATTGATTGTTTATCATGTATTCTATGCTCAGAAAAATGAGAAAATTATATAGTTTAATTGTGACACCATCGCTTAAAACTAAATTTTTATGTAAAAAAATTAGAGCTATGACTGCGAAGCTATGTCGCGTGATGTTATACTTTGGAAGGAGTTTTGGTCGTCATTCTGCATCTTGGAGAGAAGGATTAATTTATTCTTGTATAATATCTGTCTGGAGTGAGACTAAGACCACAAGACCACTTTGGGTGCATTTACGCCTGCATGTTTATGTGGATAATTCCTATCCGGATATAATCCACACGCTCACGATGCATAAAACAAGCAGGGGCCACATGTATAAAACTCTGCGTAAAAGAATGCGTAAAAGAACGCTCAGGGTGAAAGTTGAAAATCTGCTTAAAAAAAGTTTTGCATATCACACTGTCGCCATATCACACTGACTCCAAACATTGCGTAAATATAGTGTCCAGCGTGTGCAGAGGTATGCAGATTATCACAGCACGTGTTATTTTATATATCAGAATTTCTTTATACATGTGGCCCCCCAGGTGTAAATGGGGGGGGGGGGATGTATAAAAAGTGCTGTAATTTCTATCAGGGGCCACATGTATAAAACTCAGTAAAATAATACGTAAAAGAATGCTCAGGGAGAAAGTCAGAAATCTGCTTTTGTTAAGTTTTGCATTTTCTCCCTCTGCTTTTCTATCACGGTGTCGCCATATCAGACTGTGTCCAAACATTGCGTACGTATGGCATCCAGCGTGTGCAGAGGTACGCCAGTTCTCTAATGTTATACATCTGAATTTCTGCAAGGAAACTCGCTTACGCAGCTTTCTGGGGGCATTTTTCTGCTCAGCACTGTTTATACATGTGGCACCTGGTCACATACAGTGTGAAACCCTTCAGTAGTTTTTGAACACAATGTTCTCTAAAAGGGAAGAACAATATGCAATTAAGCCACAAAATATAACGGACAGGAAAATTACAATTTCTCCCTCAATATGTCAGTCAATTCGTATGTTTTTATCTTCAGTCGTTAAACCTGAGAAAAACCTTCGATAATAATAACAGGCCGGACAAAGATTGCTACTTTCATGTTTATCTTTTCATTAAGTATTCATGGTCTGTCATCCCCAATTCCTCTCTTCATACAAGCTACCTTCTGGGGTTAGCGTCTGTGAGTCTCCTTGCCAAATCTTTACTGAAAATCACACAGGACACAAAGGGGACAGTGAACGAGGAGGATAAGCCGGTGGTTTTTGAGGGGCGACAGGTAAAACGTCTGAGGATCTGGTGTGAGGCTCTAATCATGGTGTTTGTAAATAGAAGATATTGTACGGTGATGACGACTGTTGCCACCGGGAATCATCACAAGGACAGGGTGAGGGTGGGGAAAGAGGGGGGGGGTTGAGATAAACCAAGGTGTTCTTGAAGGAGGGGAAGATTGCGAGGGAGGCAAGTGCACCCCCCACAGTGCTACACAGTAGGAAGCGGCTATTCATTTGGAAAAAAATAACCCCCCCCCCCCCCCCCAGTGAGAATAGAAGCATATTAATCCAGACGAATAGGGGAGGGTCGAGGGGTGTTCCACCACCTTGGATTACGCACAAATACAAACACACACAAAGGGCATTCACATTGCTCATCTGTGTGCAAAACGATACAGCTACTACCTATAAACAGACAAGACACAGGTCTACAGCTGGACTGGCCACTGCAATGATTGCGCTGTCCTGTTATCCAGGAACAGTTGACAGTGAATTTCCTTACCCACAATCCTTTGCTAACCTGTCCAAAAATGTATTCCCTATTAATATTCTATTGTATTCCCTAAAATATTCACACAAAGCCACACATAAAAACTATCAAAACAAAATTAGGTAAAAATAAATAAAACCTGAAGTGCGAAGAGAATGGAAGTGGAAGAACAGAAGAGAAAGCAATCATGAGAAAGAAAGAAAAAAAGAAAGAAAAAGAAAACGAGCCAAAAGGAGAAAATGAAACAGAAGGAGGGGGAGAAGGGAAGAAAAGTCAGTGAACGAGTGGCAGAAAAAGGGGGAGGAGGGGAGGGAACGAGGGAGGGGTTGCAGGAAAGTCCCTGTGGAAAGATGTGTTTGTGCTCTGTGTGCTCACTCAATCGCTCGCTTGCTTCCTCACTCACTCACTTACTCGCGCACTTGATTAAACCCACTGAGCGGAGCAGCACATAACTAACTCTCTCTGTCTGTCTCTCCTCTCTCTCTCTCTCCCTCTCTTTCCCTCTCCCTCTCTCTCTCACTCTCTCTCTCTCTCTCTCTGAGTTGTGAGCGAGAGAAGCACGCTGCCTCTCCACAGAAACCCCTCAGCAGGTCTGGAGGCAGACGGTTTCGCCTGGAAACGAAGACAAGCGCAGAGGAGAGAGAGAGAGATAGTAAGAGAGAAAAGAGGAAAGGCTTCCTGCGGAGAGTGAGCCAGCGACACGCAGAACGCTCGGAGGTTCAGCGCTCGGGAGAGCACCGGGGAAGATCATCTCTCCCGGTTCCACCCCCCCCCCCCCCCCACCCTCCAGCTCGGGCTGCCTCAGACAGGGAGGAACAAGCAGAGATCGGCAGCGTAGCGAGGTGTGCATGCAGGCAGAGGTGAGTACTTTTCCACTATCCTCACCTGGAGCAGAGCTACAACCTGCCCCCGCCCCCCACACCATCTCTCCCCAACTTCAGCACTCGTCTCCCCTCCACCACAGAGGGGCCCCAATGTAGACCTCTCACTACTTGTAGCCAGAAGGTACAGTGGCGTTCAGTGGGTCATGACTGTGTTAGACAGGGGGATGCTGGAAGGGAGTGGAGGTGTTAGTCACTGGCAGTGTAAGGAGGCTGGAGAGGGCAATGAATGTCCAAGTGTGTTTTTGGGTGGTAGTGCTGGAGGTCTGTTCTGACCATGGGGGGTAAGGGGTGAGTGTGGGTTTGTGAGAGCACCGTAGCACCGTTGTACGGTTGGATGGTTGTGTTGTGTTCCGGCACACATCTCAGTGCTGACAGAAAGCAGCTTAAGATAAGCCCATAATATCATGTCTACCTTTAGTCTTCTCATACACACTGTTTGTGCTCTACGGTTGAAAAGCTGTGACAAACTTTCAGTGAATTTTCCCACACGTATTGTCACAACAATGACTGCACCCGAAGGTTTTAAAAGAAGCAAAACTACAAAGTAACCTGGTTTGGTTTGGTTGCTTGCTCTGCGATTCAAGTGCAAATTGCTTAAGATAAGTGCAATCACCCCCGTGTTTGGTATCTTGCTTTTAAGAGGGGAGGATAAAATGAAATGGGAGGAGAATGATGATTCATGTGGGACAGATAAAGAGGACTATTAAGGTAGAATGAATAACATTCTTACACATCTATGAAATCAGCACAGAGCACTTCAAGAAGAAAATAAAAGCGTCTCTAGCAAAGCTGTTGACACAGAGAATGCTTTTCAAGTGGTACCCGAAAAATGAATTCACAGAATTCAAAACCTTGACCAGAAAGTCTGATTGGCCAGCAAAGTATCAAAGTACCAGCACTTTTCTCTTGTTTACTTACTTTATTTTTGTTGTTTTCAAAATAAGGTAAGAGTAGACTCGTTTAGTTTAAATTGAATGGTATTCTGTTGTAAGAATCTCTCTAAATGGTTGTTTTACCAATGAAAATGTTTGAGATGCCGGATGGGGATAGCAGCAAGATTTGTTCTTTGAAACAAACACTTTTTTGTTTCTGGCGCTAACCCTAACCTAACCAAGTCAACCTCTTTACGAAATGTACTACCTATTTGAAATTGTTATTAATTTGATGCTTATATATATATATATATATATATATATATATATATATATATATATATGCTTTTATATATTTTATATATATATTTTATATGTATATATTTCATAGTGTTTTTTTTTGCAAACTTGATTAGAATTTTCAGGGCTTGACTGTATTTTTTTTTATCCTCTGGGATTCCTTGGTGACCCTTTTAATCCATTAGAAAGTAGAATAAACTTAAAATAAAGAGTGAAAGTACAATTCAGATTTCAGGAAACGAACACTAAGCAGTTTAATAACCAATTGGGATGTCTGGAGAGAGAAGACCTTGTCTGAGAGACACACAAACAGTGGAAAGAGTACTTTTTTAAAAAGACAAAATCCGTCAAAGGAGGATATGTGAGGCTTCTTGTCATTGGCAGACATGTGAGGCTTACTGCCAAATCATTTGGCAGTTTCATAAGAGGTGGTATAGTAGCGATTGAGAGCTTGGCAGAGCAGAGAGCCGCTGCGAGGGAAGAACTCCCACTGGGGTATAACTCTGTGTCTCACGCACTGCGATTATTACATCTGGAGAAATCCATCCCGAAAGGTAGCAGGCGACTTCGTTCAAAGGCTTTCTGACAGGGATTACTTCCCCCGTTACACGCCATGCCTATATATTCTACACATCACTTAGTGGTGAAAGCACACCAATTCCTCTGTGGAATAAAAAAAAAAAAAAATCATAATAGTAATAAAACGAAGTGGACGTCGGCCGGTTGTTCGCCGTGCATAAAGCAGTAGCTGGTTGGCTGCGTGACTGAACAAACGGATTCCTCACG
Source organism: Ilyophis sp. 1 JC-2022 (assembly GCA_022702515.1). Lineage (NCBI taxonomy): Eukaryota > Metazoa > Chordata > Actinopteri > Anguilliformes > Synaphobranchidae > Ilyophis > Ilyophis sp. 1 JC-2022. The sequence goes on along the minus strand of CM040404.1, from coordinate 12,791,620 downwards.
CAGAGGGGCGGGGGGGGGGGGTGTTTGGTGCAGGTCAGGGGAGACGCAGGTCGGTCTCTTCGGCCGGCGGCTCCACGTTGTTCCAGGGATCCCAGCATCTCCCTGCCCTGGTGCATTATGGGGGTTTTACGCACATTATGGGGCACTAAGAGACGGAGGTGTGAATAATGCATGTGATTATTTATGACTTAAGCGCGTCTCCTCTGGAGTGTGATGACGCTGGTGCCAGAGAAGGTACCAGCGCCCCCCGTCCCGTCCGACACCCCCTGCCCCTATCCCCTGTCCCAGTCATTGTGATGTGAACAACCTGAATGGGACTCTGACCCAAATGCTCACATGCACCTGACATCAATGTCGCCATCAAAACAGCATTGGCACAATCAGAATTATTCTGTCCCACCCACCACCTCCACCCCCTCCACCACCTCCATCCCCTCCACCACCCCCCCACGCCCCCCACCCCCCATTTTTTAAATGTGCCTGTTCCATTAAACTAGTGATTACACTCCCGCACAAATAACCGGCAAATTCACAGAATCAAAATTTTATTGTTTTGAGTGTAATGCTTTAGCTTAGAGGCCATTCACAGTACATTACGTTAATGTAATAATGTAATTCTTTAATATTTAATATTGTTTTTAGAATTCACTGTGGCCTGGTTATGCTTAATTGGTTAACTAAAAGAAAGGGCAGCATTAATTTCGAAAAAGGTTTTGAAAACAATTCTAAAAATCAGGCTGTTTTAGTTCACAGACACAACACACGCATCCCTTTGTGAGAACAAAATATCGACACTTTAAAAAAGTCAATCTTTCACTGTGGAGCCTATGAATTTATGGTCGATAAGAAAGCAGACTGGTTTTCAAAAGAGTATCAAGATGTAGACATTGGAAAAAAAATTATCATAAAAAATATGCAGACTCTATTACTGATCCAGTGGATATTGAATCTTTTAAAAAGCAGACAAGAGCCATGTTGTTTGCGAGTGGTCAGAGAAACCTGCATTGTGTCCAGTGGATTTAAACATATGATTTAAACACATCACTAACATGCCATTGACCCACCATAGTAAATGCTGAGCTCTTTTTAACACTTTGCATATTGACTGTGGTTGTTACAGTTTCAGCCTGAATAAAAACCATTGAAAATCTCTAGCTTCAGTTGCACTTCTATGTTGTAGGTTAATGTAATTTAACTCCCGCTGGTCTTGACACTGACGACCTGGCTCCATCTTGGCTCCCAGCCCGGCTTTTTTGCTTGCACTTCAGTAAGTCACTCTGGATACGAGTATAATAATAATAATTATAATAATAATAATAATAATAAGTGACAAGGATTCATCTCTTTGTGAAGGCCACATGCATTAACCTGTGCAGGCATTACGTCTGGACACGCTCTTTCGGATCATTCCACGTGGCAGACAGACACCCAGGGCAGACGGGGGACCCTGTACCCCAGCTGTTATTGGGGTTCCCTGGATCAATGGGGACCCCTTGGTCATGCAGATCCGTGAGCATGGCACGTTGGCCGTCGTCAGGGTGATGTTTCTGCTTAGCTGAGCCCGGGGGTGACCTTGGAGAGGAGCAGTGAGCTTTTTCTGTTTTTGTCCATTTTTGTAATTTATTTAGATGGAGGCATGGGGTGGAGGGGCAGAGGGGTGGAGGTGGGGGGGGGGAGGGAGGGGGGGTGTTGAGTGTGGAAGGGGCCGTGAGGTAATTAAAAAAATGCTTGCCTATTTGTGACGTGGAAGAAGTGAGGCTGCATATTGTTGATGTGTGTGAGATTGGCTGCATATGGATCTGTGATCTGAGAGAGAATGCATAGGATGGTGTGATACAGAGGAGTTGGCATAGATGGTGGATGTAGAGAGAAGGATCTGCTGTGTGTGGAGAGAGAGAGCAGAGGGATGTGTGTGATGATGGAGAGAGAGGCTGCATAGGGATGTGAGATGAGAGAGTGTGAATAGTGGATGTGTGATGGAGGAGGCTAGGGATGAGGGATGTGTGAGAGGAGAGAGGGGATGTGGATGTGTGATGGAGAGAGGCTGCATAGGGATGTGTGATGGAGAGAGGCTGCATAGGGATGTGTGATAGAGAGAGGAGGATGTAGAGGAGAGATGTGAGAGAGAGAGGATGTGTGAGAGAGGAGGCTAGGGAGGGGTGTGTGGATGTGAGAGATGAGAGAGGCTGCATAGGGATGTGAGATGGGGGAGAGGGTGATGTGATATGTGATGAGTGGGAGGGAGGGATGAGAGATAGAGAGAGGGGGGGAGGATAGAGGAGAGAGAGAGAGGCTGCATAGGGATGGTGGATAGATAGCTGCATAGAGAGGATGTGTGGGAGAGGAGAGGCTGCATAGAGGGGATGTGTGAGGGGAGAGCATAGAGATGAGGTATTGGGATGAGAGAGGAGATGTGATAGGAGTGAGATGGAGAGAGATGTGATGATGAGATGTTAGAGAGAGGATGTGTGAGATGGGATGCTGCATAGGGAATGTGTGATAGAGAGATGCTGAGAGAGAGAGCATAGCAGAGAGTGATGTAGAGATGAGAGATGATAGAGATTGATGCATGAGAGAGAGAGATAGAGGAGGGATGTGTGATAGAGAGAGGCTGCATAGGGATGATATAGAGAGGAGAGGGAGAGAGATGAGAGAGGATAGAGAGAGAGGAGCATGAGATGGAGAGATAGGAGAGAGGGGGCAGAGAGATGTGTGGTAGAGAGATGTGGTGGAGAGGTGGAGAGATAGGGCAGAGAGTGGAGAGAGGCTGAGAGGAGGCTTGTGGTGGAGAGAGGCTGCTGAGAGATGTGATATAGAGAGTGTGCAGGAGGATGTGTGATAGAGAGTGTGAGGAGAGAGAGATGTGGATGTGGGATGATGCTGGATAGAGATGTTAGAGAGTGGGATGAGAGGAGGCAGAGTAGAGAGATAGATGTGCATAGAGATGATAGGGTGAGGGGATGTGAGATAGAGGAGAGTAGGGGGTAGGTGATGAGAGGCTGCAGATAGATATAGAGATGTAGAGAGAGGAGAGCATAGATGGAGGGTGATAGGAGAGTGATGCAGAGAGATGTGATAGGGAGAGCTGTGATAGGGGATGTGGCTGCATAGGTGTGATAGAGAGGATGTGGTGTGATGGAGTGAGAGAGGAGAGATAGAGGATAGGAGAGAGAGAGGAGAGAGCATGCATGGTGGAGTGTGGTGGAGAGAGTGTGTGGGAGAGTGGAGGTGAGTGTGTGGTGGAGAGAGGGCTACATAGGAGAGTGTACATGTGGATGTGTGTAGGGGAGAGTGTGGAGAGAGATGTGTGGAGGGAGAGAGGTGAGAGGAGATGTGTCATAGAGAGAGGTGTGTGGAGGAGAGTGGGATGGAGGGGTGTGTGGAGAGGTGTGTAGGAGAGGATGTGCTGGATAGAGGAGGAATAGGGAGGGATGTGTGGAGAGAGGCTAGGATGGGGATGTGTGATGGATGGTGAGATGGAGAGAGGATGTGTGTGTGAGATGTGAGAGAGAGAGATGTGATGTGGGGAGAGAGAGAGAGAGGGGATGTGTGATGGAGAGAGGACAAGAGAGGAGAGAGGGATGAGAGAGAGATAGGAGGGGATAGAGAGGAGAGAGGAGAGATGAGAGGAGTGAGAGAGTGTGAGTGTGATAGGGTGAGTGGGTGGAGGTGTGTGGAGGAGAGATAGGGATGTGTGCATAGGGAGATGGAGGTGAGAGAGGAGGAGTGATGAGAGGCTGAGAGAGTGAGGAGAGAGAGAGAGGATGGATGTGAGATGGAGAAAGTGTGATGTTGTGATGGATGTGTGTGAAGGAGAGCATAGTGATGTAGATGTGTTGTGCGTTCCCTACAGCTTTTTGCTGTTCAGACAGCGTGCGCAGCGTAGCGTGCGTGCGTGCGTGCGTGTGTGCGTGCGTGCTGCGTGCGTGCGTGCGTGCGTTGCGTGGTCCTCCTCTCCTTTTCACCCCACTGTCTCACGCAGCGCACCCCCCACCCTCCCCCTCCCCCCCACCTCCCCCCCCCCCCCCCCCCCACCCACCGAGTGCGGTTATTACCCACAAAAACCAGCGTGCAACAGCCCTGACCTCCCCTCCTCACCTCCTCCTCCTCCTCTCACCTCCCCCTCGTCACGCCCTTATGAAAGCCATGATTCTCACACTGTGTCACATTTCTGACTCAAGCAGCCATTTCCCGCCTCATGTCAAAACGCTCCCCACCCCCCCCCGGAGAAGGAACACCGTATGGGGCGAATGCCCGAAGTGGAAAGTGTCACGCGGCGAAACAAAACAAGCAGTGCAGTAGGCAGACAATCTTACTCTACCGTTGCAGGCGGCTCGTCGTATTTTTACGGTAACCCTGTACAGAATCACCGGCTCGTGGTAAAGGCGTGTCACAGGAGCAACCAGGGTATATGAAATTAACTTTTTCACCCGCTGTGGCTTGTGGATTCTAAAAATCACCCAACCACGTCAACACTTTACCAGCAACATTACCTTTTACAATACAACACAACCTGGTTGTTTATCTGCTGAAGTGGCTGCTAGTGTAGAAAATCTTACCAGCCACAATCAAACTCTAACCAGCATTTGACTGGTGGCTGGTGTTAATTCCGTACCCTGGAAACACAGCTTTGGGTGTGTTACAATCATCATTAACACACCATATCAGCAGTAGCAGCATTAGCAGTGTATGTTTGGTGTATAACACCCAAACACTAAGATTGTGGGGTCAACATTGGATCCAGACTCGGTCTAGGGCGGCAGTGTAGCATAATGGTTAAGGAACTGGACTTGCAACCGAAAGGTTGCAGGTTCGATTCCCAGGTAGGACACTGCTGTTGTACCCTTGAGCAAGGTACTTAACCTGAATTGCTTCAGTATATATCCAGCTGTAGGAATGGATAAATGTAATAAGATGTGATAAGAAGTTGTGTAAGTCGCTCTGGATAAGAGCGTCTGTTAAATGCCTGTAATGTCTCTCATAATCCCCCTCCTGTTGTGTGCAGATTTAATTCTGCTTGGACTGGCCACCCTGCTCATGTGGGCTAAGCCATCCATAGATCTTTATCCTCTTAAAGAGGAGCTGGATATGCACAAAGACACACCTCCCCGTGCCCTTCAAAACACAAACAACAATGCATTCGAGCGACATAATTATGCACTGCCCGCATTCGCAACAATACAACTACAGCAATGCGACCGTAGCTTTGTCATGACTGTAGGCGCGTCTGTGTGAAAAGTTAGGAAAAACATTGCTCATGGACACTGTGGTTTCAAGAGTGCCGGTCAGGACTCACAGCTGTAGTGAACCAAAAGGGTGAGGTAACCAAGGACTTACAGAGAACCATCCCTCGTGAAATTGCTCCGCTGGGACTTGTGTCCAATCCATTAACGAGCCCCCCCCCCCCAATACCTGATTCAAGGGGCGACCAATCCTCAAAGCTTGAGTCACATTCCTGGCCAGTCAAAATAACCCCCACCTCCATCCAGAGGCCTTTAACAGCTCTACTGGGAGAGATGAGTCCATTACAGTGTTAGAGCCTATTCCCACCGGGTCCTGCTTATTTAACTGCGCTGCGGTGCAGAGTAGACCTTTTGTTCTTGAGCAGGAGCGCAGTGTTGGCAACAGCAGCAATTATTTGTTACCACTCTGTACAAACCCAAAAAGTATTAATTTGAACAATTACACTCACAAAATCACTTCAGGACAATATATGGTAATGTCTACCCTTATATTTAATTCCCCTTTTTTGGTATTGTTTCTAAAGCAACGTGTCCCACAGGTGCGCTGGCTGGCCGCGAAACAGGCCTTCCCACTTTACAGAACGGCCATTTTATCGGCCCATCGGCAGGACGTTACTTTATCCTTGCCATCGCTCTTTTCCCCTGCAATATCAGCCCTACTGTGACATCATCTGTACAGAGTCCTCTGTGACGGACACCCTTCTCTTTATCCCTCCCTCCCGTCTCCCCAGTGCAAAGGCTCCAAGCTGCTGTTATGCCAGTGGATGGTTGCCATAGTGAAACTGCTACGAAAAAGCCCCTCACCTGACAGTTGAACAAGCTCTGGCTTCCCTTGATACCATGCGCAAGTCTGAGTTCTCTTCCTGCTCATCCCTCTCTTTTATTCTCCTCCATTTCCCATGATATTTTTAACCTTTGACCCCCATCTAGCCCACCTGCTACTCTATATCAGCTTCAGTGCTTTTGTCATTTCTACCATGTCTTTCTCTCTATAAAAAATACAGGTGAGCAACAGGTATTGCTATCTAATTCCCCCACACCTCTCTCCTTCTACTAGGCGACATATGGTGCCGTGGTTAGTCCCTATGTGGGAACCTAATTAGAACCATACTCCTCTGCTAAGAACCCTTTTGGAACTCTTTTTTTTAGAGTGTGCACTGTGTATTTTGGATGGGTCAAATGCAGAGAACAAATAACCCCATGGGGTCAATAAAGTATAACTTACCTTAACTAACTTACCTCATTTCCCCTTCAGTTGAGTTATTTGACTGATCGCAAATTGGCTTGAAATTGCCAAAACATAAAGGGAAATGACTGTGCTTTTTAACGCGTCGTAAAACGAGTCCGCGCCTCACTGCCTCGGGGTTCAGTGCCCACTGCGTTCCGAGATCGTGTGTGTCACTGCAATATCGACCACCGCTATCGACCCAGTATCCTCCAGACTGCCCCCGTCCCCAGTCCCTCGGGTGGGAAGATCATCTTCCGCACGTCAATGGATGTAGATTTATCGACGGGAACTGCAGCACAAACAACCCAGTATGATTTACCGACGGAGGCTTCGCCCTGAAGCTACAAGCCTGTAACCATAAACCCATCACTTACAGAGCATACCACCAAACACAATCCCATAACTACCCAAGGTTCCAGCACAATATAAAATGCCATCAATTTGCTTGTCCAAATGATTTTGTAACAAAATGTGATTTAAAGTAGGCTATCAGATTACATTTTCAGGGCAGATATTGCTGCGCATGCGTGCACGTTCTTTTGTGCGTCTGTAGGCGTGGTGTGTGTGTATGATGCATATTTGTATATGTGTGCATGTATGTGTCTATCTATGTAGGTTTAATTGTAGCCTATGTTTGTGTGCGTGAACGTAGGCTATGTCTCTATGCAGGGCCAGGCGGAAAAAAATCAGGTGCTCTGGGATATCCCTCCCCTTGTCATTCAAATTTTTAAGACAAACTGCCAATTTATCGCGCATTGACCCTTTAAAAAACTTGCATTGACCCGACAAACTCCTTAAATGTGTTTTAGTAATCCAATTTGTGACAAATTTAGTAGCCTACTCAATTGAAATTTCAGCCAATCCATTCAGCCGATCTTGAGACATTGCAGATATACATACCTACATTTATAAGTTTGAGTGCGAACAAAATCCTCTCTCCAGATGGCACAGTTGTAGGCACGGTTAACAATAAGCGCAGGGCAACGCTGAGATTTGGGTAATGCAGGCCTACAAACCCCAAATATTTCCCCAGTAGATGTAGCCTAGTCTACCTCTGCTCTCTATGTTCTGAAGCTAGGCTAGTATCTGCTGCCCTAGAATGAGATAATAGTTAGCCTCTTTCTTGAGCAGTATCTGAACTTTTTGGGAAAAAGTTGAACAGTTTTTTACCTTTGCTTGTGCACACCTTCTATATTGAGCCCAACTGGGATTTGGGTATCTCATTGTGATGATCAGATGTGTCTCAGAAGATTAAATTGTTCATTAAATGTTCTGCTGTCTGCAAGGCCATCGATTATTGAGATAGCGCTTTTCATTTTCCAAAGCTCCTTATGGCGCTACACCCCCAAGTGGTCAGGAGCTCTGTGCAATTTCCGCTGGCCCTGTCTCTACATATGCACATCCGTATGTGCATGCATGTACTGTGTGTGAAGTGCAACAGACAACGGAACCAGGCCGACACGTCGAAGGCGTCTCGTGTGAAGACACGCCAGATTGCTAGCCCACTTAGCTACTGCTCTCCAGCTGAGTCAGTCTGATGTCAACATGAGGCAGAGAAGGAGGGCTGGCGGTGTCGGGCTCGGAGAGGGACACAGGCAAACCCCAGCCAGGCTGCTTCGGAGCGCACGCACAAGGGCCGCATCGGAATGGGTCGCCAGCTCCTCCTTCCTGTCTCTCCTCCAATCAAATGCAGCAATGACTGGCTCCTAATGGGGGCAATGGGGGTGGAGAGCAATGCTGCCGCTGCCAAAACCGTTTTAATTAGAGCACAATCCCACCGACTCACTGCCCCCCTCAAACCCCCCACAAACTCTCATTTTCAAATCAGGGGCACAGGACGGAGGGAGGGAGGGCATTGAGCGTTTCATACGACTGACCCAGATCTTGTGTGTGTGTGTGTGTGTGTGTGTGTGTGTGTGTGTGTGTGGGAAGGGGAGGGGGATATGGGGGAGGGGGCTTTGAGGGTGCTTAGTACAAAGAGTCTAATTTGAAACTCAGCTGGACGTCCATCTGCAAAAGCTGGACAGATTTTGTGAAGGTCACTGTGCGGAAAGGGAAGGACGGTCCTTTCAGGGGGGCGAAGTCACACACACACACACACAAAAAAGACTCCTTATCTCCGCAGGTGTCTGTGTCTCTTTAGCCACAGTTTTAAAAGAGAGAGAGATCAAATCTTCACACATAAAATAAAACCTCCTTTATCTCTAGATTCATAAAGGGGAGGCGATTCGCCAGAGTGTTTAAAAATTTGACATTCCTTGTGGGATACAGCCAAAAGTTTCTGTACCGGTGTACTTTCAGCTCTGGAGATTGAGGAGACACGGGAGGTGATGGATATTTACTTATCCACTCACTACAGAACCCTACCATGCTGATGTCTTTTAACAAAATGCCATATCATTAGTCAAATCATCTTAGGCAAAAAAAAGTATTGCACTTTTTGTAAAAAGATAAACCACATGTCAACAAAACACAAAACATTTTCCCTTTGACTTATAAAGCGTTAATGGATTGTTCATGCTTTATTTTTTACCCGTAGGAGAGAGCTAATGGTTTGCATGAGAACTTTGCGTGTGTGTGTGTGTGCGTGTGTGCTCGTACATGTGTACGTGTGTGTGCGCGTGCGTGCCTGTGTGTGTGTGTGTGTGTGTGTGTGTGTCTGTATGTGTATGCGGCAGGGATATAAATAATACAGGGACTTATGTTGATCTGTTCCAGTCACAGAGGTTATGATTTTCACATAAAGGAGGGAGAGACAATGATATTCAGGGTGTGTGCTGAATGATACCAGCGGGATTGAGTGTGAGTGTTTGGAAAGGTTTAACAACTGAGAAGATTTGAGAAGGTCACCAACACTTACCAGGTTACTTATCAGCACCAATCTTAAGCACTGTGAGACACATATTCACACATGCACGCACGCACGCACACACACACACACACACGCACACACACACACACGCACACACACACACACACACACACACACGCACGCACGCACGCACGCACGCACGCACGCACGCACGCACGCACGCACATACACACACACACACACACGCACACACACACACACACACGCATACAAACACACACGCAAATGCAAATACCACCCACATTGGCCAGATCTGTCCAGACTCTGCATATCCCACTCTGTGCAGAATAATCCTCCAACATTCTGCACATCAGCCTTATCTCGGCTCTCGCACCCGCTGGATATCCCAGTCTGATCCTTCTCGCACTTTGAATTGGCTTTTATTTTTCAGACGGAGAGACTTCACCGTCCAAACGATATTCCAAGCTTTGTTCCTCGCACAGGGGTAAATTAGAGTTACATAGGCTGAACTACCCCACAAAGAGCCCCACCCATATAGGCTGGAGTACCCCACAAAGAGCCCCACCCATATAGACTGGAGTACCCCACAAAGAGCCCCACCCATATAGGCTGGAGTACCCCACAAAGAGCCCCACCCATATAGGCTGGAGTACCCCACAAAGAGCCACACCCATATAGGCTGGAGTACCCCACAAAGAGCCCCACCCATATAGGCTGGATTACCCCACAAAGTGCCCCACCCATATAGGCTGGAGTACCCCACAAAGAGCCCCACCCATATAGGCTGGAGTCCCCCACAGAGGCCTCCAACCATTTTGCATGGAGGAAATGTGATGGAGAAAAACCCAGGAGGTTTAACAGCCTGCAATGGCTGTCTGATCCTTTGCTGTTAAGTAATGAAGTTGTCATAATCAGGTCAGCACAGCCACACGGCAGCACGCCGCTCGCTGTTTAGCTTTGAAGTGAGACACGTCCCTCATTGGTGCCGGTGTTAAAATATTCAGGAAAAGCACAACACATTTTTCACATTTTGTTTTCACATATTGCAGGGAAGATGCAACCTTAATATGGAGAGATACTGTGTGTGTGTGTGTGTGTGTGTGTGTGTGTGTGTGTGTGTGTGTGTGCATGTGTGTGTGTTCCTGCTCATTAGTGAAAGGTGGAAGTGCAGGGAGGGAGGGGGGGGGGCTCTGTCCCACAGGAGACACACACTTACACACAGACATACACACACTCAGACACTCACACACTCACACACACACACATGAATGCTTGTTGGCAGATTCATTTCACTGATACTCTCAAATGAAAATCATCCACTGTGCTGTAATGATCAGTAGAGATAAAAATGTAATACTGTAAAAGGCTTGGGTATTGTGTGTTCACAAACCGTCTCTGTCTCTCTCAATGAGGCAGTGAGCCAGATGCACGCGAGAGCAACAGGATCTCGCGGATGTTTGCCCACTTTCCAGAGTACTAACCGGCCTAGCTAAAGTCACAGCATTGAATTCTCAACTATTTAATCAACCAAATACCGGCAACTGCTATTTGAAATTACTCAGCACCTGTAGCGATAATGAGCGAACCTGACCCTTCATCACCCTTCACTTATATTATCACCAGACGTGGGAATAAACTGAAGAACACATTAAGCTCACACTTTGTGCATAATGAAGACGTCACCGTGCGGATAATGCTAATTATGATGATAAAGGCAACGTTGGCACGGTCTCTATCGTACAGCCGGAGACAAACACAGAGCATGAGATCTTGGGGGGGGGGTAAGGAGCTACTGTATCTCCCTGAGGGGCAATTATGTTGAGCAAACAGGAACAAGGGCACTAGCGAGAGAAGGTTCCTGTTCAAGATGTGCTAATTAATAACCCCGCCACATCAGGGCGGCCCTGGAATAACAAGAACAATAACAAGAGCAACAATCTGCACAAAGAACAACACGTCGCCCACCGAACGGCAAATTACCGTTAACGTCATTATTGATCTTAAAGGCCAGATAAGCGAATCACTCTTTTTTTTATTGCCTATTAATATCTATCTTCTTGAATCACTTGCAGGTGCGTGGCTTCTGATATTATTAATTGCACCCAGGTGAAACAGTAGTATACTTTAGTGTAATAAAAATATTATTTAAGTATACAAATGTTATTACTTCCTTTTTGTACTTAATTTGAAGTACATTTAAAATGCACTTTTAAAAAGTGTACTTCAAGTATAGTCTCAAAAACACTCAAACGCACTGGTGACATAATTAAATTGTACTGCAAGTGTATTTAAGATACCAATAAATCATATTTTTTGTTAGTGCACTTAAATGTACTTAAGTACACTAAGAATAGTCCCATTTTAACATACACACTGCACTTGAAGTACACTTAAGTCCAACTAAAGTTCTACTTTTGAACAACCTTAGTGCACTTACTATACTTAAAGCGCTGCCATAAGTACATAATTAGTAAAAAAAAATGACTAAAAATATATTTAGAAAAAGTATAGTTCAAGTAAAATCTGTTTTCACCTGTGCACAGTCACAAAAATGAAGTGAATATTTTCATTCATAAAGAGAGTGAGATGGTAGGAAACAACAGTCATTCCCAGCTTGACATGGGAAGCATGTCTCGGGACCTGGCCTACAAGACATCAAGATGATGTAATTGATTGTCTCATAAGAATTCAACTGCTTGTTCCTGAGAGAACACTGCTCACTCCCCTTTTAGAACAAAGAGACACGTGAAACATTACAATTACTGTCATTAACAAAGCGAGACCCACTTTCTTTCTGATTCCTATGGCATTCTGTATGCAGAAGTGAAATATGCAGAGTAATGTGGCTCTTTGTTCAATTAACCATTTATCATGCAGTTTATCACTTATATTTGCATGGCTGTTCGGAATAACAATAAATGTTCCTGAATGTATCCTTATTTGTTTTTTATTTCAGTTATTTATCACAGAGAATATTGTGAATTTGTATCAAGTCTAGCCAAAAGCCTACTTTGTGTGAGTAACTCAAATACAGCTGTCATAGGTGAAGAGGCCATAGTCGACCTGGCTCCTTCACTGGGGCTCCAGAATACCTGCAGTTCCCCTGTTACCCACATAAAGGCGCTAGAGTTCGGTCTAACAGAGCGCGAGCAGTGAGCGCGCGGATTCGAGAGCTTTGCGGATGACCTTAGGAGTGGCGCTCTCTGGGGACTGACTGCAAAGCCACCGATGTTTTCAACATCAATCTTTAAACAGGGGTTCCTCCTCCCGCCTTGATATTAATCACATCAGACACAATAAGAACCAGGCGCTTTGGTATTGCAAAATCAAAGCCTTTACAGTTTACAGTCGCTTCCTTATTTTCCTCTCCAAGCCAAGTGATCCTGTCTAAGACAAGGACTCTGCCCGTTGCTGAAAATATATGCACTTTCCTCCTCCAAATGGCTTTTTAATTTGTCTGAATAAATCACTCCTGCCCCATTTATAAATCCCTTTTTTTTTTGCTGCTTTTAATCGTTGTAAAAGTATCCCCCGGGGGCATTCACTTCCATCTTGAAAAGACGGATTTCCAAAACAGATGAGCGAGTGAGAAACCACAAGAAATTTCAATTTCAATTTGTCATTTGGCCAGGCAATGACACTTCTATTAGTTCAGAAGCTCACACTTTAAATTATTAGAAGCGTATGAGCCAATTTTGTACTTGCACTGCACTGCACTGTTAATTATAAATGCATACATGACACCAATTTTATAATGTATTTCTGATCCAAGAAGAAGATAAATTATTAATTTTTTGAGGAAAACTGGGCTAATAAGAAACACTTACTGCAGTGTTTGTTTTTTACTGTAGTGTTTATTCTTCAGTATGTTTAAAACTTGAAATTCATTCATCCATTTATTTTGACAAATCCTGTAGAAAAACGTTATTTAAAAAAATAATAAGTCTAATAATAACTGCCCTTTTCTGCATTTGTTTCCCCTTTACAGATTAATACCAGTCTGGTGAAGACCCTTGGTAATGCCCAATGAAGACCCATGGTAATGCCTATTGAAGAGCCTTGGTAATGCCCAGTGAGGAGCCCTGGTAATGCCCAGTGAAGAGCCTTGGTAATGCCCAGTGAAGAACCTTGGTAATGCCCAGTGAAGAGCCTTGGTAATGCCCAGTGAAGAACCTTGGTAATGCCCAGTGAAGAGCCTTGGTAATGCCCAGTGAAGGCCCATGGTAATGCCCAGTGAAGAGCCTTGGTAATGCCCAGTGAAGGCCCATGGTAATGCCCTGCTGGTGTTAGGCAAAGTGTTGGCTCGTGTGTGTCTCTCCCCTGCCTCTGTGCTGCCCTGTCCCGATTGGTGAGGCGCCATGTTGTGGACGCTGCTCCTGGCCGTGCTGCTCCTGCTGCTGCTGCACGCCCAGCTGCACGTGTGTCTGAGGGAGCTCCGCTCCGCCACCCCGTCGCCCGGCAACGCCACCCAGCGCCTCCCCGGCGCCATCATCATCGGCGTGCGCAAGGCCGGCACGCGGGCGCTGCTGGAGATGCTCAACCTGCACCCCGATGTGGAGGTGGCCAAGGCCGAGGTGCACTACTTCAACGTGGACGAGAACTACCGCCGGGGGCTGGACTGGTACCGGGCCCAGATGCCCCTATCCCTGCCGGGGCAGCTGACGGTGGAGAAGACCCCCGGCTACTTCACGGCCCCGCTGGCCCCGGGCCGGGTGCGGAAGATGGACGGGAGCGTGAGACTGCTGCTGATCGTGCGCGACCCGGCCGAGCGGCTGGTGTCCGACTACACGCAGGTGCTGCATAACAGGCAGCAGCGCCGCAAACCGTATCAGCCGCTGGAGAAGCTGTTGCTGAGGCAGGGCAGGATCGACCCCGAATACAAGGCCCTGCAGCGAAGCCTGTACCACCAGCACCTGGGCCGCTGGCTGGCGCACTTCCCCCGCGAGCAGGTCCACATCGTGGACGGCGAGGCGCTGATCCGCGACCCTTTCCCCGAGCTGCGGCGGGCAGAGCGCTTCCTGGAGCTCCCGCCTCGCATCTCGCCCTCGAACTTCTACTTCAACGCCACCAAGGGCTTCTACTGCCTGCTCTCCGCCGGTCACGACAAGTGCCTGGACGAGTCTAAGGGCCGCCCCCACGCCCCCCTGAGCGCCGCCGTGCTCCGCGATCTCTGCCGCTTCTTCAGAGAGCCAAACCGTCGCTTCTTCAACATGGTGGGCCGATCCTTCTCCTGGTGCTGAGGCCTGTTCCAAAGCCCCGCCTGGGGGATGGAGGGGAGCAGCCATCACTAACCAATCAGAGAGAGGTTTGCGGGCGTGCACACAGTCTGTCAGCCTCAGCTTGTGTGCACTTCTACATCATCTCCGGCCTCCTCTTCGTTCTGAGCTCAACGTAAAAAAATTTAAAAATAAACTGATGCCACAGACAAATCACTTTGTCTTCAGCGCTGCCACTCAAAAGCTCAGCCAATTAGGAAACGATCTGGAGTGTCCGTCAGGACATGCAGTCACATGCAGTTAAATGTGCCGGTGCAGTCAGGTTGTGCAAACTGAGAACATTAAAAAAAAAAACATCTTTCAGGACGTTCCATGCTAAAAAAAATGCAATGTAAAATGAGAGATTCTGCCAATACTATACACACACTTGCGTAAAATAAAGGACGAATCTGTCAATAGAATTGATATATGGAGACTATATTCGCAGACTGGAATTATATTAAATGACATTACTCAAGATGTTCAGAGGGATGGGGGAAACTGGACCTCTTGCCCTCAATACAGTTTTGAGCAAATGAGCAACATCAGAATATGTCAACAGGGAGTCACATGGTTCTCTAAACAGCGAGCAGTCGGACCAAAGCTGTTTATTTCAGCACTGATTCAGATATACTGGCTGGATTAAACACACACACACACACACACACACACACACACCTGTTACTGGCCTGCCCTCAGTGGGGTCTCATACAAACCATTACAAGAAGAGTTTGGCTGGTTTATTTTACTACCGTCTATCATTAAATTTCTAAGAGGGGGTTTCCTCGTGCTATAGTAAGATATCACAGCCTATGGGTGTCATTATATTTCATTATAATTCAGCTAAATGAAATGAATCTAAAGGCTACAAATTCAAGCTTTAAGCATTCATTGAAGGCTTAATGTGTTTCACTGATTGTAGTGTCTTGCAGGGAAGACCAGTGCGTTTTGGCTGCAGCTTCCTGCCAGTCTGTTGTTAGTGAACAGTTTAGCTCAATCCATGTGGGTGCATCTCTGTGACCTGACTCGTGGGTCAGTATCTAGGCCTGTCAGTCTCTGTCTGTTCCAGTCCAGAATGTGTAGCAGCAGAGCGGTAATGTGTCATATTCCACCTGCCCGGGGTCATATCACACTCACCTATGACCGCTGCAGAGTTTAACTCGTGTAACAAGTATGACTGTGAACACTGGCTTTTAACTTCAGTTCCGTAGTTTCACTGTTGCTATTTTGTATCCAAATATTTAAAACTTGTAAATTATCATTGAGAAATGTTTTTATTTTTTATGTCTCTTAAAATGGGATATCTAAAAAAAAATTTTTTAAAACTCACCTGTACTGTGAATGCTATAATTTTGATGTCTTTTTTTTTTTTACAGTCAATAAAATGTAATGGGCCTCCAACCGAGTGGACATTCTGGTTTAAGAGTCCATTACATAAATTCCAAAACTACATTTTTTGTTGCCATTGTACTCTCAATGCCATTTTGTGGCCCACGCAAAATTTTTGGCCACCTCACCTTAACGGCCCA
Source organism: Ilyophis sp. 1 JC-2022 (assembly GCA_022702515.1). NCBI lineage: Eukaryota > Metazoa > Chordata > Actinopteri > Anguilliformes > Synaphobranchidae > Ilyophis > Ilyophis sp. 1 JC-2022. The sequence goes on along the minus strand of CM040404.1, from coordinate 12,775,532 downwards.
ATGAAGCTCTTAAATGTCACTTCCACTTCAAAGAGCACAGCCGCAGTGACACCTCTGATGTTTCTTTTAACGCCGCCCTTTTGAGAGAACAGGAAAACAGGGGAACAAATGCGGGTTTCTCTAATGGCTTTGTCGGCCGGCCTGTTACACCGGTTTTCCTCAGTTCACTCCGGACTATTAACACAACGTGTTAAAAAAAGGCCGACGCGTTAAGGATTCAGTGACGCTCAGTGAGCAGATCCAGAGAAAGAGCATAATCCCCATACTCAGTTCTCTTCCTTGGTACACACGTGAAACTAAAGTCCTTTCAGAGGAGCGAAAGGGGGGGGGGGGAGTTCACCACTCAGAGGTGGCGACATGGGGGAGACTGTGGGTATGTCAGGGACAAGGTGAGACGGTGTCTGGGCCCGGTGGGGCCTGGGGCCAGGAGCCATTCTAATGGCCCCCCCCCCCCCCCTATCTACTTTTCATGGCGCTCAGCTCAAAGCCTCCAACAGTGCTTTGATGGAGCCTGATTGGAATCAATACTGTTGAAGAGAAAAGATAAGATGTTGCTCCAGAATCTGGAGTCATCATTAAGAGACTGACAGGATCAACGCAGGGGAATGTGGAGAATACCTTTGAGGGAAATGAGCAGGGAGTCCAGCTAAAGTAGCATCAAAGTCACCTTTTTTAAACGTATTAGTGCCGGCACTCGAGCCCTAATCATTGGATTATCACTTCTTTATTTGTATTACATCAGACGTTACTCTGTTTGTTTGCTTGGGTAACATTTAACATACAAACAATATAGGCAGACGCTCGCTTCACTCCTTCGTGTCACAGCTAGTGCGTTGGTGAGAAATACAAACAAAAAGAGAAAATAATAAAATATATGGACAGATGACCTGATCCTGTATAAAAACATAATACATAAAATGTTAGTGAAGCTGAACTAAGGGCGTGTGCGTGAATATGCCCGTGTTTTAGGTCTTCCTATAGTTTCCCTTTTGGTTCATATGTTATTCAGTTAATAATTATTGTTTTTAAAAAATTTCGAATAAACAGATCGTTGTTGTTTCCCCCTCCCCGACACCTCTTTTGGAAATGTCTTTCTCTGTTTGCACTTGTCAGAAACCTTAGTTCCCGCCGATTACGCCCACCATGGCCAGAAATAATAGGAAGCCTTTGAAATGCAAAGGAACGTTTGGTCCCATCAATGTTAATGTTAGTCTCAAAAAACTGGCAGCTTTTTCAAGTTCTAGTCTACTAGATGTAATATACCCATAATATAGTCTACTCCTAGTACACCAAGATGATAGGCCTACCTCTTGGAATTAACACTGCTGGAGTTGACTTGATTCGTCCATTTAATACGGTAGTTATACACATACCAAAAAAACGTAATTAATTTACCAAATTAGCTTTATTATTCTGACTGCCAAATTAGTAAATTAGCAAAGACAAAAGTAGTCTCCAACTACCCTATTACATTGACCAATCATGGACTGTTATTACATTGACCAATCAGGGGCCGTCAGGGGACCAACGTTGGGAGGCATCAGCTTGTTGTAAGAAAGCCCTCATTGGCCCTTTCTCCACATTAGTCTCTTATCCAATCAGAACTCAAACTCAGAGGGACTTGACCTCATGATCTACCTTTTAGATTTTTTTTTCAGGGCTTTGAGTTCGGCCAACACAGGGCTTTCAACCCTACTCTCCCCTTTTGTAAATCGCTCTGGGTAAGAGCATCTGCTAAGTGATCGTAAAGTGATGTACTCTTGGTCTGTGCCAAGTGGGGACAGCAGAGCTAAAGGTGGAGTTATTAGACCAAGTAATAATATGCTGCCAACTATTCTTACCAGAAACCACGAAGGCAGGGCCCCCTTTTAAGCTCAAAGCCATTTAGAGAGGTTTAAGGGTTGTAAGAGATTCTGTATGCCAGTAAAAAAGCGAACATAAGTAATGTCCTGCATCTGTTGGTAACTGATATAAATATGATAAACATAATTTATAGGTAATCAGTTATATTCAATCAAATTTACACAAATAAAATTCTTTCACAACACAAAACAAAAAAAAAAAAAAAAAAAAAAAAAAAAAAAAAATAAGCAGCAAAAGCAAAGCAGCAAAAACAATGCAAAAAAAAAAAAAAAAAATTAAAAAAAAAAAATAAATTAAAAAAAAAAATCAGCAGCATATCATTAACAAAAAAACTGAAAAAATTAAAATAATTAAAATTGAACAATAAGACGCTCCAGCTCTTCTCTCTCTAGGCATGTAAAGTCCTTCCCTCCCCACACACCACGCGCATAAGTAAGTATCCCACAACGCATAGGGAAGTGCGGTCTAATAGGGTGATCAGGTAGATCAGTAAAATTTGCAGTAGTGCATTATTTCTAAATTACTGTGGACTCCATTGTGAATCTCATCTGCTGATATTTCAGTATTTATTAATAAATTCCATCTGTTAAAGACCACTGCATAGCTCAAAAAGCATTATTTTCTTTACCCAAAGACATTCATCTCCCGCCTCCAGAAACATTTGCTGCAAAGTGATCTTTAATCTCTGATAAAAAACATAATAATGTGCGTGTGTTTTAGAGATGTTATTGTCCAGTTAATGAATTTGCAATATGGGTAGTACATTTTTAAGCATATAGTCTGTCCTCCTCTCATGCTTGTGTTATTCAGACAGGCAGGCGCCATAGTGGGGGATCAAACCCCTGCCCGAGCAGAATGACTATATGCTCAAGACGTATATGGCTCAAGAGTCGGCCGCTTTATGGACTGCACCTCACATCTCGCCACAGTGTGGGTATTATTACTTAAAAAAAAAAAAATAATAATAATAAAAAATAATATATATATATATACACAGTCAAGCCGGAAAGTCTGAACACCCCTTTCACCTTCTCCATGTTTTATTACATTACAGACATATTCTACAATAGATTGAGTTAATTTTTGTCTCAAAATTCTACACAAAATAGCCCATAATGACAAAGTGAAAACATGTTTTTAGAAATTTTTGCAAATGTATTAAAAATCAAAAACTGAAATCTCTCATTTACATAAGTATTCATACCCATTACATTACATTACATTATAGGCATTTAGCAGACGCTCTTATCCAGAGCGACTTACACAACTTCTTATTACATGTATCCATCATAACAGTTATATATACTGAAGCAATTCAGGTTAAGTACCTTGCTCAAGGGTACAACGGCAGTGTCCTACCTGGGAATCGAACCTGCAACCTTTCGGTTACAAGTCCAGTTCCTTAACACCCTTTGCTTTAACATATTTTGAAAGTATCATATTTATTATTTGGTCGCATATTCTTTGCATGCTGTTACTTCCTGAAGTCTGTGACCAATCAACATCAAAAGACTCTCGATATGTTATTTTCAGGTGCTGTTACAAGCGATACTATAACCTCTCTGCATTTGAACTGATCTCTATGGGAATTGGGGGGTGAGACTAGATTCAGCTGTAAATTACGCTGGTACAGTATGGAACCACATGACTGGCTAAATGGCTGTACGTTATCAAGGGTCTAAGGTATCAAACAAGCCCCAAACCATCACTCTGCGGCCAGATATGGAGTAGATGTGGATGGATCCCTTTAAGGGTTGTTTCTCCTGACTTTTCCCCCCATAGAGTTCTATAGGAAAATGAGTCAGGAGAAATAACCCTTGCAGTGATCCATCCACATCTACTCTATATCTGGCCGCAGATTGATGGTTTGGGGCTCGTTCGATAGCTCAGACCCTTGATGACTCACAGCCATTTAGCCAGCCATGTGTTCCATACTGTACCAGTGTAATTTACAGCAGAATCTAGTCTCACCCCCCAATTCCCAGAGATCCATTCAAATGCAGAGAGCTTATAGTATCGCTTGTAACAGTACCTGGAAATAAGATATCGAGAGTCTTTTGATGTTGATTGGTTACAAACTTCAGGAAGTAACAGCATGCAAAGAATATGCGACCAAATAATAAATATTATACTTTAAAAATATGTTCAAGCAAAGGGTATGAATATTTATGTAAATGAAAGATTTCAGTTTTAAATTTTTAATACATTTGCAAAAATTTCTAAAAACATGTTTTCACTTTGTCATTATGGGCTATTTTGTGTAGAATCTATTGTAGAATATGTCTGTAATGTAATAAAACGTGGAGAAGGTGAAAGGGGTATTCAGACTTTCCGGCTTGACTGTATATATATATATATATTCATTTTTTAGGGCACAATGTAGAGATACAGAAAGAATGGGGGAGAGAGAAAGAGACATGTGACAAAGGTCACATGGCCGTATTCGGACCGCTGACGTCGCGGCTCACAACGAGCATGTGGACAGCGCTCTTACAGGCTCCGCCACTGAGACACACGCAGAGTGGGTATTTTTGACCTGGAAAATAACCCTGCAAGTAATAAGACGGACAGTGGTACTAAGCGAAGTCCAGGACCAGGCATGACACAGCTGACCTGGCGTGGAGACTCAGCAAGTTAACGTGAGCCGTAAAGCCAGTGATGAGCCGTCCCCAGCAGTGTGACCAAGGGATGGGTTTGCATCAGTAACAGAGAAGCAAACAGCCCCATTAGAGATGAAAGAGGCTCATTGAAGGCAATCTAAAGCTGTCTCCATCGGAGCTTATTATCCTGAAAGCCAGCGGTCTGCCCTGCGTGTGTGTGGGGTTGGGGGGGCCAGGGGGGTGGGCGGGAGGGGGCGTGAGTGTTATCTCTGCAGACTCGCGGGTTCCCGTCTCCGAGACTGGAGGGGGGGGGGGCTAAGCCCCTTCTCTACTGGCACGACGTCACCATCACAGTTCGGCTTGCGCTGCACACTGCGGCTTTCCTCCTGACGTGGCATCAAAGGCAGCGGAAAGCAACGTTTAAATCTAGATTCAAGATCCTCAGCCTTCCGTGACAGTAAAACCCAAACTGCCGTATTTTACTGTCATTTTTATTCTTTTCTTGTGGAAAAATGCTAAAATCACAACAGTGTTGCAGAAGGATTAGAAGCAAATGTGCCCCACAGGAATTAGCCTTCAATCATCATGAAAACGGGACCATCTTTTACTTGACATAAACATACCCAGGCCCGTCTAACTGTGAAGCTAGATACACTGTGATAACAGTATCCCAAAAATACATTTGAAGTTTAAAGAAAGACCCCTATCAAGGTTATAATGAAAATAAATATTTTAACATCTGCATAGGTTTGTGGAAATCATTTTGTTGGAAAAGGTGTGTGTACGGCTACAATTTTAATTTCACAAAAGTTAGAAAAGAATGAAAATAACAATGACCTTGAATACATTACTAAGGATATGCTGCATTTTACAATACAGAATTAATGTATATATTAGGTTTTATGTCTCAGGACATGATGTATTAAGACCTTTAGCATGTGCTAAACCTTTTAGCACATGCACACAAAACTAATAACGCAACCAATGATTGGCGCAAAACAAATACCATGACCAATTATTGGTCGTGTTATTGGTTTTACATGTGCTAAAAGGTTTTGTACCTGCTAAAGGTCTCAGTAAATCAGGCCCTTGGTCCCCAACAAGAGAGGTATGGAATCATCAGAAGAGGAGTCAACGACCTCCCAGGAACAGATTCCCTCCTTTGAAGGAGGACGGCCACGGTGATGTGTGTGTTAGGCGACAGTTTGCACATGGGGTATTGTTCTTTTTCGTCCATTGTGTTCTTTGGCTTCCGACAGACAATACACAGGGTTTCTGTCTCTACGCTCTAGTTTTGCAGTGAAGCAAAAAAAGAAGAAGAAAGAAGGTCCCTATAGCCCCCCCGAAGGCTAAATAAGACATTGCACTATATAATCGACAGTTTGTTTAACAATATGTACAGACGCAAAAAATGCTGACACATGCTGAAAATACAGAAGAAATCAATAACTGAGAGCTACTGTCTCTATACGGATGTGACATTCCCGATCTGATCTTAATAACATGGGAACATCTGCCTACACAATAGCCCTTTTTAAAAACGGCACCCTCTGGACAAGCATACAGTGGTACTGTCCCTAAAAAGCATGCAAGGAGACAGGATATTATAGAATAAACCCCTGAATATTAAAATTATAAAGGCCTGTTCCGGCTACCGCTGTCCGTCTATCTGTCCCTGAATGAGAATCATCCCCCGGCTCACGCCGTGCTCCGCTACAAACTGAAAAGCACAAAAAACAGACTGGAGTGATTACGAGGCGATCAGCCCCCCCACAGCGTTAGGTGTCTGTCCCTCCGCTGATAGCGACGGAAGACCAGAGCCGCTCCACGGCCCCACCCTCCGGCCATCGCTAAAGACAGGCGCCTGTCTGCTCCTCGTCCCCTGGCCTGCCTCCGCCCCTCACATCAAAGAGCCCCCAGCTTCTGTTCTAAGGTATCAGGGGCCTGAATGAGATGGGACGGGAGGAAGGGGAAGATCCCCCTGCCCCACGGGAGATACGGCACAGAATGAGAGAGAGAGACGTGAAAAAAAACACTAATGTTCTGGTCTTTGAAGATATGATTTACTAATAGTCCACCTCATCTTCTCCACAGAGAGGTGGGCATGCGCGTGCATATATGCGTTTGTGTGTGTGTGTGTGTGTGTGAGATGGCTCTGGAATGTGCGGACAAATAAAAGCGAGCATTGTTTCGTTTATCTATGGTCATGAGAATAGAGCTGCTGGTGCAGAGTACAGTGGAGAAAAAAACATCACAGCTGTCACTTATAATATATTATATAATATAATAACAATATTTAATATTACATATAATATATTCAGTGTTCAGTTTTCAAAAGACTGTCAAAAGTAAACAAATGGATTAGCAAATACTCTTCAACTAATTGATCTGTTTGAAGAAAAGGAATGCCCCAACTTTAATCTGAGCCTATAATCAGTTATTTTATCATTGGATGCAACCAGAGATTAGGTGCTGACTGAGATCTCTGGATTTCAGTCATCTCCAAATACAATAGAATGGTTCTCGCACAACGGGTAATGTTCTTCTACAGAATATTTATACTGTCAATGATTATTGACAGTAAAATTTTATTTCAGGAATGTTTTCTAATATTGTAAAAGTCACTGTGGTTTCTGAGGCAATACTGAAACTGAGGCAATAAGTATCAGTCATGGGCTATACCTCCATACAACGTATTTTCCCCCTTCTAGCAGGCAGAAAAGACATGACACAGACATACACAGATATAGACAGAAACATAACCATGGCTGTGCTTCATAAACTATCTGCAATAAAGAGGTATCTAAATATAGCTTTTATTAATTTAATCTGGCAGTTTTCTCAGTGGGATTTGATATGTAAAATAATTATGGCAGCCCATAAATGTGATTACAGCAATTAACTCTCATGACTAATGATATAAGCTACTGTGAAGAAAACTCATGTCTCTTCATCCTAACTCTTCATTAACTAACACGGATTAAGTGATAACACAGGAAATGTCCATCTCCACCATTGTAGAATCTATAATATCCATTAGTTCCAATTGTGACAAAGATAATTATCAGAAATAAGTTTTGTGAATTTTCAACACAAAAGCTGTTTGATACGTGAGATCTACAGGTGATAAATTTCAAGAGGTTGGGCTGGCCTTTTTTTTTTTTTTTGATCCACAACCATTGTCAATCTGTGATTTCTTCTGGTTGGAATCAATCGGCTTAACCAACAGTTGGCCAATTAATAAGATGACCTGTCATTCTACGCTCAACAGTAGCAGCGCTAAAATCTAACAATATATTTATGTTCCAAAAAGGCCATCCAAATCCATCAATAACTTTTTTCAGTTATCCTGCTCATTGACAGACAGACGGACACAGACAGACAAACTTACACACTCCAGCGAGCTCACATGATGTCTGCCTTTATTTTAGCGATGGCAGCGGTAATTAGCACCCTCTGGCCTAAGCCAGGATTGACGTGTTATCTCCCCCGGGCCGATTCTGCGCCCCCCCCCCCCCCGGCTCCTTCTGCCAGACTCCTGTCTCTGGGCTCTGTGTGGTGCGGTGTAGCTGCTAATCGGTCATTAAGGGTTATCCCACACATCAAAGGAGCACAATGCTTTGATACGTACTTAGACTAGTCAGGCCAAGTGTGAAGAGAGAGAGCCTTGCACAGATCACCTCCTTACCGGAACGTCATGTTATAAAGGCCCTAATGGTCTATAACAGCTATTCCCAACCCTAGTCCTGGAGGCACAGCCATTATTCTCGTTTTTCCAGAAAAGGCCTCATTCTGAAAAATAAATTTAAATAAATATTTCCAAAAAGCTTTCTTGTGCAATCAGAAATTGACCTACCAGGTTTCCACAATAAGAAGGCAACACAATAATGATCTTACTTAATATGCAAATTATGTGTTTTTAATCCCCTCTCTGATGATCAACCAAAGAATAATCTGCATTGTCACCGTTGAATACATCACCGACTGTAAAAGAAGAGCCTCAGCAGATTCAGCAATGCTGTTTGATTAATGGAGGTATTTCAAGAGTAACTGGTGCCATTCTCAAAATAATTGACTTTTGTTATTTGCCGACTAAACAATTTAAGGCAATGTCAGTCACAGTGTTAAATGTTACTTTAAATATATAATATACCAAACAAAATGTAAATTAATTTTAAAAATTATAGCAAAATAATAAATACACTAAGCAAAATAAAATTTTGTTGTACAAATTCTATTTTCAAATTATTTGTACTGCCTACAGGAATATAACACTAATAAACTGGGTCAACGGTTCAAAACCATGGAAACCATGTGACCAGGAAGACGGATGAAAAAAAACAGACACGGGACATAATCGTCATGGAGATGCATTTCAACACCAACAGAAAGAAAAGGGACCGAGCCCTGACTGCAGTCACAGAGGCAGAGCACGCTGCACAGAGAGCCAAAGGGCGCCTGGCGAGAAACTATTCATCCAAGCGTGCGCCAACACGGCCCCTACGCTTGAGTTTTTTGGGAGCTTGTGAAAGATTAATGAGCGGGCTCTGTACGCCGCATTGCTACTGTGTCGACGGCAAAGTCCCCCACAGCAGAGACGCACAAAGAGCAGCGGTGGGCCAGGTTGAACCAGACCCCCCCCCCCCCTCCCCTTGACACAGACACATACAAACACCAATAGATACAAGAGACAGTAGGAAGAAGGGAGGGGAAACATCCCTAGACTTGCTGGAGCCAGAAATTAATGGGCTCATTCAGAGCCAAATGAGACGTCTTAATTACCACACTTGTGAAAACTCAAAGGGTGGGAGTGGAGAAGAAGGCATGTTTCCTTTGATCCCAGGCTAACTGAATTGTAAATGAAGTGGGGATCCCCTTGATAAATACCCAGGGCCGTACTCGAGGGGCGGAGGATTCACTCATCTCTACCTGAAGGGAGCGGCCGTCTGTTTCGGAGTGCCTGCATTCACAGTGCGGCTCGTGTACGTCAAGGCACCCTAAGCCACCAGTTGGATAAACTACAAGGGACTTAAAACTTTCCGTTCATTCCCAGGTGAGAGAAAGCACTGCGGCGTCTACAGAGCGACGACATCGAGGAAAAGGGCTGGGAACGCTGTGGAAGGAAAGCTGTCGCAGTTCTTGGATTTAGCGTTTGGATCACGTTTCAGGCTGAGGTCATGAAAGGGCACTTCACTATCGAGTGGTTGTCCCAGAGCAGCCAGGTCGCCTCCGGCACTGATCCCAGGGCCGCTGCTCCTGAGCTGGGAGGCCCCTGCACCTCGAGTACCCCTCCGGAGAGCCTGCCCGGGCTCTACTGCAGCAAGGGACAGGCCGGATCAGAGTCCCCGGAGAGAACAGAGAACCAGGGGCAGGACCATCACCGCCATCGCCACACGCCTGCCACCCAGGACCCAGATCCCATCTTAGGGCACCTCTCGAAACCTTCCTTCTCCTCCTGCTCTACTCAAGGTAAGACTGCTGCTCCTTAGTCAGGCCTGCTGTGGTGGTTCACATGAATCACCACAATTGCTTCACTAGCCTAACGTGTATGAATACAATGTTACATTAACAATAATCAAATAAATAACAAATAAAATGACAAATACATTACACTATATGCTGATGATTCATCTCCAATACGCCCCCAACAGCCAGAACCCCATTCGCTAAGATGTTTTAATGTTGACATTTCCAATGGCTATAAGTCCTGCTAAATAACAATAATGTGTGAAAAAATAAAATTTAATTTAAATGCAGATGGATAATGAAATACACTCTCTTTATGTAAATACTTTTCATAAACCTTGTATTACTAACTTATCACGGAGTGATCCAAACTTTGCATAGCAATTAACAAAGGGCATCAATTACAGCGTGCTTAGCTGGAGTTTAAACCTCAGGTTTAAACCCCGAAACAACAAAACTACATTAGAACTGGAACTGCTACCTGAATTTGTGAAAAAAGGATTATCTGTTCCAGTTGTAATGCAGTTCTGTGATTCAGGGGTTTAAACCTGAGGTTTAAACTCCAGCTAAGCATACTGCAGTTGACCCTGGGTGTTTAAAATATTTACAATAATGTTGAACTTATCCGTAACATCAGATTGATTTCGCACGCAGTACACAAAGTGAGGTTGCTTGAGCCACAGACAGAGCGCATGAGTTACAGAGTCCCGGCTGGCTGTTCGGCCTACATTATTAATTGAAGAAAAAAGTGACTTCCAGTTGTGGCTTGGTGCAGCATACTTATGTTTTAAGGTTTCATCTTACGTCATCTTTCTCTCTCTCTCTTTCCCTCAGCCACAGAACCAGGCTTCAGCAGCAGCACTGAGGAGGAGACGTCCGGGTACGAGAGCGAAGGGGATCGCTCTCTCTCCCCCGTGACCCCCCAGGGCGACGTTCAGACGTCCCCCGCCGCCGGACGCAGGCCACGCACCGCCTTCACCGTCGACCAAATCAATCGGCTGGAGAGAGCGTTCAAGAAGAACGCGTACCTGGGCACGCACGACAAGGCAGAACTGTGCAAGAAGCTCAATCTGTCTGACAAGCAGGTGAGTTCCCCCAGTGAAAATCACGATAACTAGGGCGCTGCTAGCATTGAGCTAGCATCACCTTTGCACACCCACAGTAAACTCGGGATGAAAATAAATCTGTGCCAATACCACATTTGTTTAGTTTTGATAAAACATTAAATATTGCATGTTGAAGCCAGATTTCATAGCTTCATTTTGCCATACAAAGGCTGAGTGAGCCATGCAGCAGCCGGTTTAATTGCTTAAATAAATCATAAATTACAACGTTTCATCAATTAATCAGGCTCTGTGATTACATTTTATGTAATGACCATGTGCTCCTATCTTGAAAAATTTAGCAGCACACTAATGCATCCCAATTAGTAGAAGTGCTCCTAAATTATTTTTGCAGTTAGCACACATCGATTTTCAAGAGCAAATGCTCCTAAAATGGGAGAACTATGTATTTACATTAAATAATTATAATATCCTCTTCCTGCCCTAGATTAGGAACTGGTTCCAGAACAGGCGTATGAAGTTGAAGAGGACCTTGCAGGACACACTGGCCCAGGCCTGCCAGGCGAAGATCTCTTCCCAGCTGATGCACTACCCCCAGCTGCAGGCTTTTGGGCCTGTTCCACATCCTGGCTATTACCCAGCTCAGGACAGCCCCTCTCCTTATGCGTCGCCTTTCAGCCTGCACTACATCCCTTCTCCAGTGGGGGGCGCCAGCCCCACCATCAACGTAGATTCCCTTTACCACCAGTACAACAGCCTGTCCAGCCTGTTCACAACTGCTGGCAATGGGCCACTCACACAACCCCACTACTAACTACTAAATCACCCTCTTATTAGAAAGCAGCTGTCTTATTTCACATCCACTACTCCGTGTTAGACGTTGTTACATCCAATTCTAAAGACACAATCAGCCAGTAAAGGACCTACGTCTGTGTTCAAGAGCATCATTTTCAGTGTTATGAGAAAATTAAGCTCAGCGCGACAGGGAAGAAGTGCAATGTTACCTGTACCGTTTGATTTGTTCGTTTTGTATTGTTATATATGTTATTTAAAATTTAAAATTGTACATAAGCTATATTGTGCCTGAAATGTCTAGTTTTGAAACTGTTAATTTTAAATGTATTTGGCAGCTTCATTTAAATAAATGCATTTCTTCAAGTCACCTCTTTTTTTATGATGATGCTGTGATTTATAATCACATCATAAAGTCCGATTTCCTCAAAACCATTTGAACAACAAAAGCTTGCAGCCACACAGTGCCTTCCCTTCACAGATAACAGTGGACACTCCGCTGGTAACCGAATGATTAATTGAGACGATTAAGTTACCGCGGTGTGTTAATTAAAGTCCGAAAAAACGAATGTCCCCAATGATGAGCCATTGAAGTCAGTGGAAGTCACACGTCTCCTGATAGGATGACACTTTAGACCCAGGAACTGTCCTACATCCCCCTCTACCGACAATCTGGGGAAAAAACGTCAAAAAAAATAATTGAACGCCTTTCTACGTTGGCTCAAATGAAATATAAGGCGAACACTCGTGTAGACTATACATTTCCTCCACCTTCTCAGCAATAGTGATTCTAATATAAATTAATTTCAACACGTAAATGGTTCTTATATGTATGTTTTTGTGGGGGCGGGGTAAGTGGTGTTAAATTGTTAAAAATGTGTAATCCAGTGTACATTTCCTAAAAAAACCAATCGCACCCAACAATCTAAATGTTTGCACACCCTCTGCTGGTGCATCAACTGAACTACAATTTTTCTACCACCATTGAGATACACCCACTCAACGAACCTTACAGAAATGAGTCAAACTGTAATATATTTTACATGGCAACATTCTGGGAAAATATATTTCCCGGCAATGTATTTAAAATATACACGTAATATGGAAAGCTGCGATTATTTTTTTAAATATTTGCCCCTTTATTGTGAAGTGTTGCATTTTCTTTTCTGACCTTAAAAAAATATATTGCAGTATAATCCATAAATAAAGGTTGTCCAAGTAGCATTCAGCAACCAAAATTATTGACAGGCTTACTTTTAACCGTTCGTTCATTTGTCAGTTTCAAGTCATCTGACTCACGCTGTACACTTGCAACCCTTTTTTTCTGACCTGGAGAAAAATTATCCGCACTGATTGGATACAGGCCTGAGAATTTTACTTCAAAGATTCCTCCGATTGAAAGGGTTCTCAGACTCACTTCCTCTATACTGGGGCAAGGAGGGAGCGCCAAGACTTACTGTGGATTTGAATTATAGATGGATGCATGCAAGGCCGAAATACGTAGCTTGTCTCACGATGGTAAATTGAACGACTTCAAGCACGCTGCGCTTCTTCCGAACACAGCTGAGTGGAACGCGTTTCATTTTCATATGTAAAAACCATGAAGGGATAGTCTTTAGAAATAGTTTGTTTTTTTAAAACTATTTTTTACCTTGCACACCAGCACGCAAGATTTATTTGTGTCAGAACGCTCAGTTTCACTTCATCCGTACTGATAAACACCACTGGCAACAAGGCGCAGTTATTTGTATTTTTTTTGAGGCACAGATGGGAGAACATTTGTTTCCCAGCAGGACCCTGTCACCCATGGCAGAGCATTCTGGGAAGGTCCCAGGACCGATATCTAGCGCGAGCAGAACTGGAACGCTGCGTCATTAACTAAAATCTTCTACTTGAAAAACACCTCAGTCGGCACAACATTCACATTGCGGCCATGGAGAATTGAGCGAAGTCCCTTGCGCCGATAGAAATGCTACTTTTGCTACAGCAGTCACTTAGTACAACCAATTATGAATGTATTAATTGGATATATAACTGATCAGTACACAGATCCAAATAGTAGACGCTCGTTTTAACAGGAATTTCCCCTGGAGGTAGTTATGCTTCTCGAATGCGGCAGAGGTGACTTTGACAGGAAGAATTCAAATGAAACTAGACAAGCAGCCATTGAGATTAAACACACACCATTAAAGTAAAAATACTACAAGACTGCAAATGAAACGTGTTTATCTAAAGACAAGCCTATACGATGAAATGAACACAAAAAGACTTTTGTTTATAAAAAATGGTTTAACAATTCCATTTTTCAGTATAAAACACTTTTTAAGCCCTTGCCAATCAAACAAATGTGGTCACAGCATGAAAAGTTGATTCATGTCTTTAAACAAACAATCTAAAATAACGTACAATTTTTGTTGCATTCCCTTCCCCCCCTAGTTTTTTTTAATTATAATATTACAACGCAAAATCTAACAATCACTCATCTTTAGCTACAATAGAAAGAAAAAAAAGACAAATTTTAAAATAATACAAAAAAATCTGATCTCCTGGCCAGTCTGAACAGGAGCGCAGCCACGCAATCCAGGCCCTTCAGGTTTCTACGCTGTCTTCTGTTGACCCTTCTTTCCAATAAGGGACTTGTGGATGTGAGGGATCACACCTGCAGAGGCAAACGCAGGTTAAGCTCACATGTAGGCATTGCGGGGGTGAGATTAAAGTACATTACCCGTTTCCCCCACACCCACATTACCCCACGAATCTCACATTAAAGATGCCATTTCAGGAATGAAAGCAGGTGTGCTTGTCAGACTAACCTCCTCCGGCGATGGTGGCCTTGATGAGGGAGTCCAACTCTTCATCTCCACGGATGGCCAGCTGCAAATGGCGAGGAGTGATACGCTTCACCTTCAGGTCTTTAGAGGCGTTACCTGCCAACTCCAGCACCTGCATCGCGATACATACATACACACACACACACACGTTCATCAGTTTCAGCCTCAGCTGTACCTGCAGGAAGCTGCAACAAAACTCTGGGCCAGTGTAGTAGAGTGGTTAGGGAGCTGGGCTTGTAAACCAAAGGTTTCAGGTTTGATTCCCAGGTAGGACACTATCGTTGTGCCCTTGAGCAAAGTACTAAGAGACTCCGACCAACACTGATTGGCGTCTCACCTCAGCAGTAAGGTATTCGAGGATAGCGGCACTGTAGACGGCCGCCGTGGCTCCAACGCGCCCATGGCTTGTAGTGCGGGTCTTCAAATGCCTGTGGATACGACCAACTGGGAACTGCGGGCAGAGAAAACAGGGCACAACTGCTATTCACAACCACAGGGACTCCAGCACGACACCTGGGTAAAAAAACGTGAGTGAGAGTGTGTGTGTGTGTGTGTGTGTGTGAGTGAGTGAGTGAGTGAGTGAGTGAGTGAGTGTGCGTGCGTGCGGTGAGCTTACCTGCAGCCCGGCCCTCTGTGAACGAGAGACCGCTTTGGCCTTCGCCTTCCCGCTGTCCTTTCCAGCCTTGCCCCCAGCCTGGGCGAGAGGAAGCGGCCGGGCCAGATCCGTGCCAGAGGTTGCAGGGAGGAGAAAACATGCAAGGCCGCCGCCATTAACATTGCATGTTACCAAGGAATCAAATAAATTATACATACCGGAAAGTCTCGCACGGTACTATCATGGCACCGCCGGCTCTTAGCGTGTGCTAGTCATGTTCCAGAGGACGGCTTCAGAAGCATTTAATTTCCTGCATTCTCTGCGGCAATGTTAACCATTCAAACAAGTATCTGGTTTTGGCTGTTCACTTTTAATAAAAAGCTAGTCGAGAGCACTCGGCTCTGAACAAAATTATATAATTTAATTATATTAACATAATTACATAAATAAAATTGCATAATCTAATAAAAGAATTTTTTTGTCACTCATTTCAGAAAGTGAAACTCATATATTATATAGATTCATTACACAGTGAAATATTTCAAGCCTTTATTTCTTGTAATTTCGATGATTATGGCTTACAGCTAATGAAACCCAAAATTCAGTGTCTCAGAAAATTAGAATATTTTTGCTTTAACATATTTTTAAAGTATCATATTTAATATTTGGTCGCATATCCTTTGCGTGCTGTTACTTCCTGAAGTCTGTGACAAATCAACGTCAAAAGACTCTCGATATATTATTTTCAGGTACTGTTACAAGCGATACTATAACCTCTCTGGATTTGAACTGATCTCTATGAGAATTGGGGGGTAAGACTAGATTCAGTTGTAAATTACGCTGGTACAGTATGGAACACATGACTGGCGAAATGGCTGTACGTCATCAAGGGTCTAAGGCAGGGGTAGGCAACCCTGGTCCTGGAGAGCCGCAGGGTCTGCTGGTTTTTGTTGTTACTCGCCATTTAATTGATCAATTAAAGCAGTTGATTACACAGTTAACTCACCTCACCTGGTTTCTTTGGTCAAAGTAGTTGCTGTATTTAGGGTGAAAACAAAAACCAACAGCCCCTGCGGCTCTCCAGGACCAGGGTTGCCTACCCCTGGTCTAAGGTATCAAACAAGCCCCAAACCATCACTCTGCGGCCAGATATGGAGTAGATGTGGATGGATCCCTTTAAGGGTTGTTTCTCCTGACTTTTTTCCCCATAGAGTTCTATAGGAAAATGAGTCAGGAGAAATAACCCTTGCAGTGATCCATCCACATCTACTCCATATCTGGCAACAGAGTGATGGTTTGGGGCTCGTTCGATAGCTCAGACCCTTGATGACTTACAGCCATTTAGCCAGCCATGTGTTCCATACTGTACCAATGTAATTTACAGCTGAATCTAGTCTCACCCCCCAATTCCCAGAGATCAGTTCAAATGCAGAGAGGTTATAGTATCGCTTGTAACAGTACCTGAAAATAAGATATCGAGTCTTTTGATGTTGATTGGTCACAGACTTCAGGAAGTAACAGCATGCAAAGGATACGCGACCAAATATTAAATATGATACTTTAAAAATATGTTAAAGCAAAATATTCTAATTTTCTGAGACACTGAATTTTGGGTTTCATTAGCTGTATTATCATCAAAATTACAAGAAATAAAGGTTTGAAATATTTCACTATGTGTAATGAATCTATATAATATATGAGTTTCACTTTCTGAAATGAGTGACAAAACATATTGAACTTTTTCACGATATTCTAATTTTTTGAGCTGCACCTGTAGTTTTCAACAATGTGATTAGAGCCTGACCGATATATCGGGCCGATATTTGCATTTCTGGACCATATCTGTATTGGTAGTCAAGGACGACATGTGGCCGATGTATATATTTTTAACACTGACACATGGGCGCACCCTAGCACTCCATCTAGTGTTTCTCGCTACCCACAACATCACGGTTCATGTGACACGAGATCACTCAGTCAGAGAGCTCAACATGGGGTACTGATGTTTATTTAGCCATTTATTTTATTTGTATTTATTAATTACTGAAATGGCCAGTAACTGACTGATACTCAACTCAACATACAGTACTGATGTTCATTTTGCCATTTATTTGCAGTCACATTGATGCTAAATCGGTGCACAATCCACATAGAAAACGTCTATTTTCATTCCAGCTCAAAAATCCACCATATTGGCATCTGTGACCCCCCCTCTAAAATCAGCATCGGTCCCATATGCGATTAACTCATTTAATTTCCCTAGGAACTGCCAAAAAAGAATGACTCCTTGATTCACTACCACACTAACCCATCGGATAAAACCCTATAAACTGCCCCTTTCAGTGTATGCCAGAATCAAATGGGAAATAATGCATGTTCATTACCAGGAATGAGCATTAGCATCTGCTCAACTGAAGTTCAACACAGCCAGACAAATAGTTATAAAGGGATGTTAATGAGTAGGCCAATTCATTACCCCTTTAGCCAATAGTACCCTGTGATTTTCATCAACAGAGAAAGAAGTAATGTCACATAAATCATAATTAAACCAAGACTATATCTACTGGACAAACTACGCTATTTTTTTAAGCTATGACCAAGTATCAATACCAGCAGCAAAGAAAAATTCCACCAGATGATAATTATTTAGATTAGCATTTATTTTAAAAAGAGGATTTGTCCATCACTACTTGTGAATGAGACGTAAAGAAACCTGCATGGAACAACTATAATGAATCGTTATTGCCTTAGCAAATTGAGTTTCTTCATATCATTAGACTGTCACGACAAAACTCCAGTTTAAATTTGAAGGGTATGGTTTGATAATTACACTTGAATCAAGAGCCATAGCATTCGATATATAACTAGCACTAACATTATACACTGCGGGGCGTACTATTCCCGGGTGGGGCACTGCCGTTGCACCCTTGAGCAAGGTAGTTAGCCTGAATTACTTATTCAATACCCTTCTGTATAAAATTATTGCGTGAACAAGGTCGCTCTGGATAAGAGCACCAAATACCTAGACCAGGGGTGTCCAAACTACGGCCCGCGGGCCAATTGCGGCCCTTGAAGCGTTTTAAAGCGGCCCTCGAGACATTTCAGAAGAATTATTAAATCTGGCCCGCTGCTACAAATGACCAAAAAAAATGCTGTTGTTTTTTTAACACTAGGGGGGCAGTATAAAAAAGCCCAACTCTAAAAACAGATCAGCAGTTTGCGCCCCCCCAAACAAAAAATTATCTTAAGGATTAGCTAGCCAACGTTCCTGTAGCCTACAAATCGTGTTCTTATCAACATGGCGACTGCAAAGAATCGAAAGGTGGATAGTGAATGTAGGAAATTCCAGCTACGATGGCAAAATTAATACTTTTTCAGAGTACAGAGGCAAGTGTGTGTTTAATTTGCCAGGAATCAGTAGCGTTGATGAAAATAATTTAACGTTAAGAGACATTATGAAACGAAACATAATGCGTCTTTTAAGGCATATACTGGAGCAGCCAGAGAAGAGAAATCAAAGCAGTTGGCGACAAGCCTATCATTGCAACAAACCCAGTTTTTTCGTGCTAAGCAAACGCAGCAGAATGCTACCAGGGCTAGCTACGAGGTGGCTAAGCTAATAGCGAAGTATGGAAAGGCCTTTGTAGAGGGTGATTTTATTGTGATTTAAATTGTGGAGATTGTATGCCCAGAAAAGAAACAATACTTCTGCAATGTTAGTGTTGCGAGAAACACAGTGGGCCGGCAAATCGAGGATTTATCAGCTAACATCAAGGCGCAAATATCAGACAAAGCTCCGTTGTTTCTTTTCTATTCAATTGCTGTATTATACACCAGGAAGCATTATGCGCTAAAGTCACGAAACTGGGCGATGTCATGAATACAGTCGTGAAAACTATTAACATAATTTGTGCGAAAGCACTCAATCACAGAGAATTTCGAGCATTCCTGTCTGAAATGGATACAGAATATGGGGACGTGATCTACCACTCTGATATACTCTCACATATGTGAGCAAACATTTTCCCTGATGACGCTAAACAAGAGCCGTTTGCGATCAAAGATAACACAGTCACCTTTGCGATGTCCTGCGAATCGCATCTACAAACCTCACGCCCGACATCACAGTGATTCTTCAGTCCAAGGCACAACAACACTGTTCTCATTAGAAGTGACACTGGTGAGTGAAATTATTAAAATCTCTTCAAGCTCGCCTTTTAATAGGCTATTATACTATTTGCCTAATTTAAATAGAAATCTAAGTGATGTTGGCAACTGTATGCCACATGTCTGAGCGCACTTGTATTTATTTTACACACACACGCACACACATATATATATATATAGGCTAATAGCCTGTGGCCCGTGGTAGTCATAATTTTTCTCCATCTGGCCCTCAGTGAAAAAAGTTTGGACACCCCTGACCTAGACAATAAATGTGTTTGCATGGCACCAAATAGTATCACTGAATGTAGGTAGTATGCTATCTAAGTGGCAAGGGTAACTTGGCTTGCGAAATTGGGCGGGTCGTCAAATCAAATGGCTAGTGTTGCTAAATCGGACATAACGCCTTAGTTTCCTCCAATGAAACGCACACCTTAGCTAACGTTACTCAATTTATTAACTGTTTAACACACTTGACTTTGTGTTAGAACATTAGCTTACCGCTCAACTTAGATACGTTACACCAGGTCAGATAAGGACATACAATTTGTGGGAGAAAGAAAATAGTCTTCAGCAAGCATTTATGCCAAACACCTTCAGAGTACTACAATTAATGTTGGGTGCCGAATAACCAATGCAAGCAAAGTAAAGTCTACCTCGGCAGAATTATATACGTTACAATGCAAATGACCTTAGTTCGGTGCAAACTAACGTTAACGGCAACAGTTAATGTTAGCAGTGTGGAAAAAAGCCCACCACTGTATATAAGGCAATGAGTTTTCCCGCCACAACGGAGGCACATAGTAGTCTCACGCACACATTAGCATGCTAACGTACTTCGGCCGATTTGGAATAACGTTGACGGTGCATTTAACAGTAAACAGTTACTAATTCAATATGAAGGATTATAAATTAACGTAAACATTACAATAAGCAGAGCCAACTTAATGAATGTCGCCTGTAACCGGAACTTAAAAAATAAAATAAAAAAAGAGCTTTCCAAACGTTTCCTAACGTTAACTTTAGCGATCAAAAAGAAAACGTTAACTTAACGTTAGCTATATCCGACACAGCTAGCACGTCAGGTAACGTTATCTGTGCATTCATTACGTTAAATCAACCTAACGTTAGCAAGACAACGGGTACGTTGCGTTACCCATTTAACATAGCAACCCTCCTAGCTAGACATACAAAAAATAAAAGTTACGTTACCCAGTTTAGCTAATTAACGTTAGCCAACTTAGCCATTCACCAGTTAGAGCTGACCCAACACTAACGTTAGTGACAAAATTAACATCAACTCCTCTAACTTAGATTTTACAAAAGGCGCTCGTTTTGAGAGGTAAACATTAACGTTAAGTTAGGTCAAATCAGACGCCAGTATTAACTTTGCCATCACCACATCCAAGCATGAAGAAAACGCGATTATTTGACGATGCTAGCCAGTTGGCTGCAGTGTTTTCATACATTTACCAACGAGCTAACTGGCATGCTAGGCTAGCTATACTGTCAATATTTTTAATTACAAACCTATAGCTAACGTTATAGCTAGCTAGCTAGCTCGCCAAGTATAACTATTAAGATAAATCCCGGCCGTCCCACTTTGTTCACCATAATTAGCTTGGGAGATCTTTAGTTGGGAAAAAATAAATTGAAATACGTTACCATTTTCAAAGTTTTCTTAATTCAATTTTGGAATCGATAAATCGGATACAAATTTCGCCTGCAGACGGACAGACACAATAAACCCCTTTTTGAGAGCCTGCGTGAGAGAGCCATAGCGACTAAAGTGGTCCACCAATAGAAACGGCTGATGTTGGTTTGAATAAACGCTGTAGCCAATCACATTGTCGTTCGTACAATCAAACCCCCATCCCCCCACCTCAAAATGGATTTAAACTGTCTTTTTTTTTGCACACGAACCTACAATGTTGGCGAGATTGATAGACACTGGAATAAACCAATCCTAATGCTTATTGAGAAGCAACAACTTTTCCCACTGAATTTATATTGCTATGTATAAACCACTGTGGCTCGAATATCTAAATGTAATCAGTAATGTGGCTGTTGATCTGAAAACAAGTCAAGTTTTTGCTACTCGTCAAATGTAATTAATGTTATTTTAAGACAATTGGAGCTAGCTACACCGAAAAAAACATTCCTATGTCAAATTAATTTGGAATGCGCGCACGATGTCACTTAGTCATCCGGCATATTTTTTTCACATGTGGTTTACATACTGTAATTCCCAGTTTTCCCCCAGTAAACATCTGCACGTTGTCTTATCAATTTATGACAAATAATACAAAGACCGACACCTTGATTGTCATTTAAAATTGATTGACAGTGATCTTGTACTCTGCGCGACTGGTTGTTAGGTGGAATTTCGACATTAAAAAAGTGTGACCAATTGGAAAATGTAAAATGACGACAAATTTATCGTCACAGTCGACGAGAAGGCGAATTGCAGGAGAGATTGGTAGAAATGGTAATGTAGTTGAGCGATTCTACGAATTATATCGACGGTGTTGAGGAAACTCAAAGTGATTGGCAGCAGAGATGCACCTATTAGAAAGTAAGTGTGGCATACGATGTTGTAATTGGCAGATGAAAGACCAATAAGAGCATAGTGGGTTGGAATCTGTCGAAACTGCGAAGGGGGTGTGCACGGGAGGGGGAAGATACGCAGAAGAGAGAAGCTGGCTGCTGGTGGCGAAGATGGCGGATGGAGACAGTGGGAGCGAGCGCGGTGGCAGTAGCGGTGGAGGAGGTGGAGGTGGAAGTGGAGGCGGAGGAGGTAGCGGTGGTGCTGGAGGAGGAGGAGGAGGAGGTAGCGGTGGTGCTGGAGGAGGAAGTGGTGCAGGGGGAGGCGGCGGCAGTGGGTTTCAGCACTTCCAGAGGGAGCAGGAGACCCAGGAACTGGCGTCAAAGCGCCTTGACATCCAGAACAAGCGTTTTTACTTGGATGTAAAACAAAACGCGAAGGGCAGGTTCATCAAGATCGCTGAGGTCGGAGCCGGGGGCTCCAAAAGTCGTCTGACCCTTTCTATGTCAGTAGCGGCGGAGTTTCGTGACTACCTGGGGGACTTCATTGAGCACTACGCCCAACTTGGGCCCAGCAGCCCCGAGCAGATAGCTCAGTCCTCCGGCGGTGAGGACGGCGGGCCTAGGCGGGCCTTGAAGAGTGAGTTCTTGGTAAGAGAAAACCGAAAATACTACCTCGATCTGAAGGAGAACCAGAGGGGGAGGTTTCTCAGGATCCGACAGACCGTCAACCGTGGCCCAGGGTTCGGTGTGGGAGGAGGGCCCGGAGCCGGCATGCAGTCCGGTCAGACCATCGCCCTTCCCGCTCAGGGCTTGATAGAGTTTAGAGACGCCCTAGCCAAGCTGATAGACGACTACGGAGGGGATGACGAGGAACTGGCCGGCGGCGGAGGAGCCGGGGGCTACGGCGAGCTTCCCGAGGGTACGTCCATCATGGTGGACTCCAAAAGGTTCTTCTTTGACGTGGGGTCCAACAAATATGGGGTATTCCTCCGAGTCAGCGAGGTAAAGCCCAGCTACAGAAACTCAATTACTGTCCCCTTCAAAGCATGGAGCAAGTTTGGGGGGGCGTTCAGTCGCTACGCAGAGGAGATGAAGGAGATCCAGGAGAGGCAGAGGGATAAAATGTACGAAAGAAGAGAAGAATCGGAGGGCGACGACGTGGAAGACGACTGATCTAGCTTGCTTGCTGATTAGTTAGCTAGCTAACATTAGTTGCAATGCAGAAAGGTTCACTACAACGTGAGCAAAACGCAAAATAAGAGAGAATATTACGTGCATGACGAATCGAACATTAAATACTAATATCGTGGAGTAAATAAAGTACATTTGACTGAGAAATATTGTCGTATAAAAAGCATTTTGTTTTAAAAAGTTTAAGTGGATAGCAAGCTAACTAGCTAGCTAAAAATAGCTAGCTAGTCAGTAATGAGATTTCCAATTGTTAAAAAATGTTTTTGTCAAATCTAAATCTCCCCTGTAGACTAGCAGCTCAGTTTTCACAACATTCACAACACAGCAGCGTATTAAATCCGATTCCTTTGAAATATAGCTAGCTATATTTATAAAGATTTTACCTGGACCGGAAATATTAGCTAATATTATAAAGATTTGAAAGTATATAAAGATATGTGCATACGTGTTATATTTAACAGAATGAGAGTTTTAATAAAAATTAAAAACCAGCATCCAGTGTATTACTGTCAGCCAGTGGCCTGCAGCTGCTAAATGGCCGGTGTAGGTTCCAAAGTAATTCGTGAGAAAAGTTAGAAAACTTCAGTGGTGCACGGTAGGCTACGTGTAGCGAATAGGGTAGGACTAAACTTCATTATATGAAATAACTTGGGCTAATAACGCTACTTATTACTAACTGTAGCAAAGGCATGACTGTAATCGCAATGGGAAAAACTGGAATGTAAGATGGGGGCGAAATGTCCACCGGAAAAAGAAGGTCCACCAGAATTCTTACGTAGTAGCTCAACAAATAACGTTACTTAAATTACACTCATATGACACCCAGTCCTTTCGTAAGTTTGTGGATGTGGTTCGAAGAGGGTGCTATTATGTTACGTTTAGCAGGATGTCCCAGGGTTAATTTTCACCAATGGCCCGAGTCCGTGATGAACCTTTAGTCATATCTTTGTTTAAATGTATGAAACGTAATCGAATACTATAGCTTCAAAATACTGTTAGGAAAAGAGGATTTCACAAAGTTGCAGTCCTACTCCGCAGAAATCGAAAGGAGTCACTAAAAGCCGGCCAGAGAAGAACAAGCACTTTGGGACATGGAGCAGCCCACGTGGTCACAAAGTGCTGCCGAAACATGGATAACTTACCGCTTTCCTACTGGAGTTTAAGGACTTAACGACTGGAACTTATTTTCTTTTTAGAGAGTCACCTTTTAACTCGTCAGCTCACTCACTAACTACATTTGGACCTGTATTCTAGAGGCAGCACCAGTCATTCTTTTATCTCAAGATCTGACGGACTGATGCATTGAGTACATGGAACAATTCTAGCTTGATCACAGTATATTGGACAGAAATGCACGGATGGATGGTTAAAAAAAATACAGAAAAGATTATACTTTAAAAGAGAAAAAAAAAACTTTGAACAAACCAGCATAGAATTATTTTTAAATACCTAAAAGAAAGATATATATGAATTATGAATTCTCGCAGAACATGCTTTTTTGATCTAAGCAAGGATGCAGAGAATTTGTCCTGGAGGGGTTTTTACTTTATCCTTAAACTTTCTTTTATTCTAAGGATGAATGGAAGAGTTTAGCGCCTCTATAATTAAATAAAAAGAATATAAAATGACTGTACTTTAGACATATTAGGGCCATTTTACTTGTCCACTTACCCTAGACATCTAAGCCAATTTCCAAAGTTTATATTGAGCAGTTTTTTTTTTTTTTTCTCGTTCTCCCCATTCTGAATTGAGTAGCTTGGCGTTAAGTTTAAGCTATTCTATTAAATTAGCACAAAAGATAACTTGAGGGCATCCAATGTGACTCCAGTGGTCCTTTTAAAAGTATTTTAAATTGTGCATGCCCGTTCCAGTTTGGAGCTGCCTTGTGTTAATTTATTGCTTATTCTGGTTACTGTATGTTGGTATTAATCAACCTTAGACCTTAGTTTTTATTTTTATTTTTTATTTTAATTTTGGTGAAGAAAATATATATTGAAATCAAAACAGAAAAGCAACAAAAAGTTTCCAGGGCAACATTCAACTCTCGTGGCATACGTAACTATTTCCCATTACAAACCGAGGTGACTCTTCAGAACCACATTCATCAGTACCTCATTGATATAAAAATTTAAAGAAATATAGTTAAGCAATGATTTTCTGACAGGTTAGAATGTGTGTTTAGTGTTAATTTCTTTGCCACGTGTTGTTGCACTTTAAAAAAACAAAAACAAAAAAAAAACAATCTCACTGTTGACAGTCCATTTAGCTTGATGTGAACCTTTTCTTTATATTTTAATTTAATTTTACTCTTCTCCACAGCAAAGAATTTGTCGTACAACCGTATGGGAGCAATAGTTTTTATTTTTTATTATTATTGTTTTTACTATATACATGAGTTTTAACAACATCCTTATTCCTGTACTGTGTTATGTGAAATGGCAGCTGTTTCAGTCATGTGTGTTCTGCTGTAATACTCTCAAGTTTCTTTCAGTAATAAATAAATCAATTCTTTGCTGAGGAAAACAGCCTTAAACTTTCCAGGAAAGATTGGATATACTTTGAAACGGGCGAGGTCTGAAAGTGGAATTACAGGGAGGTGTGATGAGAACTAGCTGAGCCGCTTGCAGAAGTCTGCACACAAGCGCAAACCTGGATGCCATCTGCCAAGGAACGCCTTGGCCGCCAGTAGTCGCCATAGTGGATTTTGTGCCCAAGTGGATTGGGTACGTGTATGAAGCATTAATTATGGGCTCAGCTGTGGAGGGCCGACTGCAAACCGATGCTGCTGCAAATCGTAGATTTTAATGTTCGAGGCACGGAGAAGGCTGACCTAGCCCTGTGAACTGGAGGTATAGAATCAGATTCACTTCTATGAAAGGCATAAGGGCGGCGTGACTGAGGGGAAACTACCTAAATGCGAATCATTTTTGGTCACTTAAGGGAAGACTCAAATTCAGAAGCAGTATTGGTAAATGTTTTTGTGTCGTTTTTGTGTACGTGAGTTTTGGCTCACTTTCTAAAAGCACTTATTAAAGGTTCAGGAGAATGGTTTCTAGTGATGCCGGATGAAGAGAGGTGTTGAACTGGACATCATCGATCAAGCAGTGGGGATTAGGTTCTGCACAGACTCATTACTGCTGCTCTGTATGTGGGTAGGCGTTGCCATCTTTGGGGTTGGGTGTTTAAAAAGGTTCAATTCAGAAAATCTATCCACAAAACACAACTTCTGTCTGCTTCCTAGTGTTCAAAAAGAATCAAGACAATTCACAGGTCTCCCATTCTGTTTCTGCACCAGGAACACAACAGGGAGTGTCAGTTCTTGAGTGTGCTTGGTTGAGCGTGCTTGCAAACATTAATCATACATATCAGAGAATTTAAGCTGATTTTGGGCAAGAGAAAAAAAAAAAAACATTGGTAAATCAGAGGAGACTAATGTGGGCAACAGGTGCAAAAAATATATATAAATAAAAGCCAACAAAGAATGACAGTGGAGGCAGCTGTTCATGTTTCACGCCCTCCTCAGCTGCTGGGGGCGGGGTGTTGCAAATGGCCATGCTTTTGTTCAATATACTGGGGAACTGCATTCACTTACAAGTACATATTGTAGATTTGAAGTCCAGCGCTCTGCCTATTTTACCACATGGTGTGCATATGTTTATGGACATTCATGACTGTGACTAGGGTATGCGTTTGTAACTGCTGGAAGCCGCACACTCCTCAAACGGCCCTGAACGGTCAGTTACACCTCACCACTGTGCAAGCATGTGTACCACTGAAGGAATGACAGGCTAGATGAGCACATGCAGGGTGTGCCGTTTGTTGACAGCTGTGGGTAAGAATGACCTGGGCAGCTGTGCTTCCCCGTCAGTGTGGAATGACATACAGGAAATGGCGGTCAAGCTAAGTGTGGGCAGTTGAGCAGAACCTTGGAAGTCTCCTAACCAAGGCACGATGCATTTTTATTTGTGCCAAATGTGTCATCTTTGGAAGTCTAATATATTTAGCTTTACTCATGAAGAGTAAGGGATCCCATTCAAGTAAAAGGACATTGTGACCACAGGAATGGCTGAATTTCATTACAGACAGCTAGACTATCAACCGTAACTGCTGAAATAATCTATAGACACATCCAGGTGTTATCTGAGTAATGTAGCACTGGTAAAACTGGTTGCAGTTTGCTTCCATTGCATGACACTGTTATTTTTGCAACTAATTTTTACGGCAATTGTGTTTCAGGATTACTGAGTTAGCTGGATAACTGCACTGAGTAAAACCCTCCCAAATCTGGAACATAGATTGACGTAAAAAGCGCTGTTCCGGGTTTTACTTTAGTGCAGTTATCCGGCAAACTCAGTCGTCCTGCTTTCTGGAACAGACCTCAGGGAGAGAGATGGCTTGAAGGTCCATGCACCAGAATTTTTACAGAGGTGGTTGGTGATGGTGCGCTAAAATATCCCTTACAAAAATATAAGCCTTCTGGCAAATTTGCGTCAAACCTTTGGCATTGTTGCTGCAGGTTTGCGGCAAGCTCATATTTTCACATGAAAATTAGCTTAGCCATTCACTTCTGGCAAAGTTTTTAGTTCACCACTACTGGCAAACTCTGACAAACCTCTGGCAATTTTTTGGTAAACAATTTAGTTTGTGGCAAATATGCTACATATTAGCTGCAAATTTGCAGCAAACTGTCCAGTTTTGTAAGGGATCTCTTGCAGTATTTGAATTTATTGAAAGTAGTGTGCCTTATTTAATACACTGCTTCCCAAAGTTGGAACCAGAAAAAATCCAAAGGTGCAATTTACACTGGATAATTTAAAACACTCTGACTTAGTCAAGAGAAAATATGAAAAATCTGATAGACACATTCACACTGCATACTTATCTTGGATTGGGATTCATAATAGTCCTGCATTTAAATAGTTTTTTCCTTGAAATGTAAAGTTTGTCGTCCATTACGTCATCATTCATTTAGAAGCACTGACACAGTAAATTATGCTCACGTTGCCTCCACTATAAAACAAAAAGATCTGAGTCTATAATCCTTCAATGACCAATATAAAGTGCAGTTACACAATACATGAGGTAAGAGCTCACTGGATGTGGGTGGTGAGGAATGGCTTTTTTTTTCAGCCAAAATTGAAAAAACGCACATACTGGAATTACACCAATGCTTTTCTGAGGGAAATCTTGTTAAGACAAAAGAGCCATCAGAGGACTGTTTTATCCCGAGCCTACAGAGTGACTGGAGGTTAGGTTCTGTCACCACTGAAGGCCTCATCTTTGTCACGCAATTTTCAGAAGCAACAGTTTTATTTTTGAAATTGAGTTAATACATGAAGAAAACAACTATTGTAGAGTAGGTACACTGTTGTTTAACTCAACTTTTGTATTTATGCATTGTGTTATTGCGCATGGTGGGTATTTACTCTATTTAAAAATAGTGGATTTGGTTGTTATTAGAAGAGCTGTTGTATGTTCAATGCCACAACAGTGTACAAGAACAATGACCATTTTAGGGGTACGATAATGGACGGTTCATAGCACTATTCCCTGTGCATACATGGATATTACTGTATAGTATATGTAATTTTACAACTCCACAGAAACATGTTGCTAACTAGCTAGCGAAGAGCTTGTTAGAGAAACTGTCTTTCAGACGATGGCAGGAATATACACAGTATAATCGAGTAGAGATGACAGGAATATACACAGCATAATCTAGTAGATATGGGAACAATCTAGTTGATGTGCAGCCTCACAGTTTCATAGCAAACTGTCAATCAGCGATAATAAGTAAAATCCATCCTGTCAGACAGCCTTGTACTCCAGCTAGCCAAATCACAAAACAGTATTCAACCACATGTATTATACGCAGCAAGAACCTATTATTTGACTGTTAAAAATGTGATGGAGAGCAGACTATTTAGCAAACTTGCCACAATACCTTTATTTCTTGTGCAAGTTCCGGTTTGTGAAAAAGAGACTGCAAATTGCTGAAAATCTCTTGAATGATTTGGCCAAATCAAATTTCCAATAGCCTGTGGCAGCCTATATAATCCACTGAACAATGAGTTCTTCAGATGCATAGTAGAGCTCACTTGGTTTCCATGGAGATGTATTGCACAATTTCAGTTGAGAAAACAGGTTGGTCATGCTGATAAGCACAAACTCCATTAAAAGGCCTCAGGTCAGTTTCTTAACATTTACAGTGTCTGCCCACTGTATCAGGATACTGCGTCACAAGTGTGATCGTTGAAAGCAATATTCCAATTGTATTTATTTATTTGTCTAATTTATGTTTTTAATTTTATTTTTCCTGAATTTTGAATGCCTGTTGTGGACTGTGGGTAGAGTGCGCTCTCAGACAAATGCGCTCTCTTCCGAAGGACTTGACGTTAGCCGCCAATTATCACTGCTGCAGCAGCTGAAACCCTCCCATCTCTGGGAGACACTAGAGCCAATTATGCGTCACACTGTGTGGCTGCCAGCCACAGTTAGCACTGTCATCCTACCAGACTGGGAACAGTGTCTTTGCAGGAGCTATGCAGCAGCGCCGGTACCACTTTTATTTTGGACTGTTATGCATTGGGGTGCTTTTCTGAAGCACTGACCGTCAGATTTTTGGAT
Organism: Ilyophis sp. 1 JC-2022; assembly: GCA_022702515.1. Classification (NCBI taxonomy): domain Eukaryota; kingdom Metazoa; phylum Chordata; class Actinopteri; order Anguilliformes; family Synaphobranchidae; genus Ilyophis; species Ilyophis sp. 1 JC-2022. Next base: position 12,745,792 of record CM040404.1, on the reverse strand, counting down.
CTTCGGGGGGGTTAGGTCTCATGTGACCTAACCCCCCCGTCAGCAGCTACCCCCCCCCCCCCCCCCCCTATCCTGTCAGACAGCCTCAATGACCTCTTTCTACTTAGAGGGCTTGGCTGCAGGAGCTGGGAGAAGAAACAGCCCAAGGGCAACGCAATACCACACTGGGCTTCTCGCCAGATAAAGTGTGGATTATTTCACATGCTCCCGACATCCTGCTGAGAAGACTCCACGCTGAAAACGGTCCCGTGTCCCTGTCTGTCTGCCTGCCCAATCCGCCACGGGGGCCTGGGATTGCACCGCGGCTGCTGCGGTCCGCGATGACATCACGGGACGAGGCGGCGCATGCAGCAAAAGAGTCAGGAAACCATGGTGATAACCTTCCCTGGAGATCACGGTGTCATCACAAACAAAACCCCCCCCCACGCTGTTGTAAATTATGCATCCATACCCACTTCCATTACGGTAGCATGACCGGCCGAGAGCAGTTACCTTTCTATGAACCTGAATTCTGGTGCTGATTGAACTTCTGGTGACCTTTGAAAGTCAGTGTAGCACAAATATTTGCACTCACGGCCAAAAGGAAATGCGTTATATTTACTAAAAGCCTCACAAAAAAATGCAAATACAGGAAATCAATCAACAGAACCATGACTTTGTTCTATGACTAAGGAGAATGAAGCGGTAAGCGGTATCATATCTTATTTTAAATGTAAAACAAAATAAGCCTTCATAATGGAGGGGCTATATGTATGCCTACAAAAGAACATGGTGTAAGTAACTTGTATTATATACGAGTGTTTTTCTTTGGGTCCATTGTGCATAGCTAATCCAATTTCGTGACATTTAATAGCGTTTAAGTGCCATGCAGTGGGTTATGAGATTCATGTCAGAAATAATATTGTACCTCTTCCACAAATATTCACACAATTTCTCCAAAGCACTGCAGTGGCTGGTGTGCATACTGGTACATATTTTAATAAACATTTATTCAAACACCTTGGACTACTTTAATCAGGGATGGGAAGGTGCTTTCTCTTGGGAAGGTGGTCAAGCCTTGCAAAATTTTGGAAACACCCCCCACTCACGAACAAGTACACAGTGGCCCACTAGCTACCCTCTAGACAGGTCAGGTGAGGCAGTCAAGATGATTCTGCAGTTGAAGATTGCAAAAATTTAGTGAATGGATCTACTGCTAGCAGATTTGCAGAAGGCTGGCAAGACCAATAAATAGGTGCTTGGTTGCTGGGCCTGGTACCTATAGCCAATTAATTTGAGACAGTAGTAGACAATATGTATTCGTACATAAATATTATCCCATTAAAGCAAGCCTTTATGGAGTTGGTGACAAATGGTGATCCACAAAATGATGGGGACATGCACACTTGTGGACTTAAAATTCTGCTGGGTTTTATGACCTTTTCAAGTACATTGCTAGTATAGTAGCTATGAATTGTGATGATGTTTTACGCTGACAGGCAAGCTTTATGGAATGTCTTGTACAATGTACAAGGTCTACATAAATCCTGAATACCCTGGTCTAGAATGACATTGGAGAACACATTTTAAATGAGAACAAGTATAGATTTGTGCCTGTGCCCGATGAACTTGAATTGCCCTCTGAGCATAAGTTTTGGAGCGAAATTTTTTTTAATGCGTCATTTCACACGTGAGAAAAAAAAGCACCATAGAATGTTTTATCATGCTTAATATGTGAGAGTTTTGTGAAATATATGCATGTATATTGTGTGTAGAGTGTGTGTCAAGCCGGATTCGTGGGGATGTGTGAGCATCAGTCAGCATGTTAAAGTCAGTGTTTGAGAGATATAAACATAGACAGAGAGAGGGAGAGAGAGAGAGGAGAGAGTAAAGCCTCAAGCAGACCCCTGCTGTGTCTTCTATTTCGCTTCCCTGCTACTTAACTTAATAAATCCACTGCCGCCCATAGCAACAAGCTCACCAATCCCAACCCAGGCAGCAGAGTTCCCTGGTATGAGAGAGACAGAGCACAGAACCGATAAAGGAGAGAAAAAGAGAGGAAAAAACAGGAGCAGGCAGGGGGTTCTATATGATGAGGGGATCCCATGTTCACCAGAATGAACCCTGATCTCTGTGTGCTGCGAGATTGCTGAGCTATATTTAGCCGGTGTTGCCATGTGCCGGGAATGTGCTCACATGCCTGCCTGTGCGCGCACACGTGGGCCCGCTCAATGCACACGCGTGCGTGCGCGCGCGCACACGTCCTCATTCCGTGCAATGGGAGCGCTGAACACAATGCAGGAGATTGGCGTGGAGAGCACATGGTATGTATTTTCACAGGCGTGTACGCAAATGACAATTGTGCAGTTAAGAAGCTTATTTTACAGTTCTACGGCGGCGTCTCCATTCCTCAATGTCAGCGAAGACAGTAATGCCATATTTGAAGGGACATTGATATTTCACACCACAGGCAAAACACACACACACACACACACAATCTCTGTCTCTCAAAGGAAAGCCCATATTAAAAGACCGCTGTATGTTGTACTATAAGAATCTAATGGCACTTTTTTTACAGCAATGATCAGTAAGGCCATATAGAGGCTGAATCCTGTATAATGAATACGGTCAACAAAATGTTGTTCATGGCTTCATGCACAAAAAGTAGGTCTACAGCCAATCAGGCCTACAGCCAATCAGGCCAGCACTGCTGTCCTACCGTGTCAGTTTCTAGGTCATCTCTGGTAACCATCTAGCAAATACACGGCGACAGGTCTGTGGGAATCACACAATAGTAAAGAAGTAAATAAATAAATAATCATGCATTTTGGATCAAAGTCAAAAGGCACAAATTAAAACGTTCATCATTCATCACTTAATTCATCACTTAATCTTGCAGTATCTCCCTCTTTACAATACAATTAGGCTGTACGGGGCACATATAGGCCCAGTTCTCACCATTCTTTTAGTTTAGTTGCGAACGTCAGATTCAAAGGAGGCTCTTGGATTGGCCAAAGATTTGAGGGCATTCTGGGCCAAAGATGAACAGAATGATGACACTCTACTCTAAACATACATAAAGTTTGATCAGACCTATTATTAACACACGTGGACACATTCATCATTGACTATATACAGTGGTGCTCGAAAGTATTCATACCCCTTCACTTTTTGCACACTTTATTGTGTTGTAAATTTAATTTTAAATGGATAAAATTGCCATTTTTGCCCATCAATCTACACTCAATAGTCCATAATAACAAAGTGAAAACATGTTTTTAGACATTTTTGCAAATGTATTAAAAATCAAAAACTGAAACCTCTCACGTGCATAAGTATTCATACCCTTTGCTTTAATGTATTTTTAAATGATCGTATTTCATATTTGGTTGCATATCCTTTGCATGCTGTTACTTCCTGAAGTCTGTGACCCATCGACATCAAAAGACACTCGATATCTTATTTTCAGGTACTGTTACAAGTGATACGATAACCTCTGTGCATTTGAATGGATCTCTATGGGAATTGGGAGGTGAGACTAGATTCAGCTGTAAATTACACTGGTACAGTATGGAACACATGGCTGGCTAAATGGCTGTAAGTTATCAACTTCCATTCCTATTCCTGCAGTTTCTCTTACGTATGATGATGCATTTTTCTAATAAAAATTTCAGCTTTTCAAAGGCAGTCGTCTTCCAGTTTACTGTTAAAGCAAATTATCCCAGCAAAATTGTATGTATTGCTTAAATAATATTGTGCAGATGTTTTGTAAAAAAAGAAAGAGATAAAGCACCCAAAGATCAGCTGATTTAGCAATTGTCATACAACAGCAAATCTAAATAACCATGATTATGATTAGTGAGGTGGGAAACCCATCTGCAGTCACACTTATAAAATACCTGAACAGAAGAGGGTTTTTGAATTAATCTTCAAGTGACCCAATTCACAAATGTGTTTGTTCAGATGTGGTTCAGCATCTGACATTAGACATACTTGGTATACTTAGACTTAATCACTCAAGCTTATCGGCCCACACATTATTTCTACCTGGAGCACTTAATCAACAAGCACGGTTATATTCAAATATTTCTTTATTAAAAACAAGTTAAAAGTGAAGATCAGGTGCCTTGGATTTCCTGTTGGTCTGAATAAGACTGTGGCAATGTGACTGTAAATGAATTTGCTTTAGTTGACGTAATCGATTTCCATGATAAACACTCACACCCTGATTTTTTTGTGACCATATATCAGACACTCCCACATTCAGTATAGTATTAACCAGTTCAAATTCATCTCCGATAATACAACTTACACATTTACACCAGTTCAACTCATAAGCAATGCATAATAACACACATAAATACATACAAAAATAATACAGCATATTTACATTTAAAACATAAAAATTCAAACAGGACAGAATCAGTGTGGCATTTTACACAATGGTGATTTACTGCTATATTAATTCATAGCCGCAAGGAGCCACTCATGTTTTGGAAAGGGGAAGCTAGGGGTAGATTAAGAGCACCTTTACCATCTGCAAAGCATTTCCACTCCAAATAACTCGGGTATGCTTTTTGGACCAGATCTGGAAAACGGTATTTAGTTAATATGGTATATAGTATAATATCATAGATATTAACCACATGTAATAGTTCAACTGTGATCGTGTTCTACTGCATTGCATATTTACACCAGTTTATCTTGTATGACCTGGGCTGGGCTGGGACCTGCCTGCCTGTATAACTCCTGCAAAATGGACTCTTCAGGCAGGGCTTCTATTGGCAAAGGCAGTTGAGTGACTTGGGAGTGACAGACCCTCTAATTGGTTCATACTCAGCCAACAGAAAAAGAGTGTGTCTAACCCCGCCCACCACTGTATCCTGAGGGCCCCCGAGGTCTAAAACAGCTGGACTTGGACCTGGTCCCTCAGGGCCTCGTTCTCTCTGTAGATGTAGAGCGGGGAACCGCGGTCTTCGTCCGCGCTGCCCTCGTTCTCCACCTCGGCCAGGAGGTCTCGGAAGGAGGCCACGCAGAGGTCGTGCTCCTGAAGGGCGGCTGGGTACCGAGGGGCCGACCTCTCGATCCTCACCGAGCGTCGGACCGGGGTGAAGAAGCGCACCTCCTGTCCGTCCAGAGCCATGGGCTCCTGCTGCTGGCTCCTCCGGCCCCTGCACACGGCAACACAGCAGTCATCAGCTTCACGCTCACAACTCATCTAAGCACCTTTGTGTGCTCAAATCAGGGGCATATATGCCTGTCGATGAGTGTATGAAACAACAACTAACTTATAAGCACCGTAAAGGTGACCAAACAGAGGTTGAATTGAACCTTTCATGTCATGAAAACATGGTTGCTTTATGAGGTGTAAAAGTGTGTGTGTGTGTTTGTGTGGGCATGGGGACTGTGGTGCAGGGGACGTACCCTGGCGTAGCTGTGATTTTGTACTTCACCACAGATGAGCCTTCCTTCGCTCCCCGGATGATAGCGCTCGTGGCTCTGGGGGTGATGGGGTCGATAGCAGCAGCCTGGTGGGCCTCACCTTCCTCATCATCATCCTCCTCTCCTTCACTCTCTGATGCAGCTGGAAACCATTTCAAAATCCAACACATATATTCGTAAATGTCAACCGATTTAAATTCACAACAGCTACTTCAGCACAGTAGATTACAAAAAAAGGGCCGCCAACACCACTAACTAGGTGAATGTTACATTACATTATAGGCATTTAGCAGACGCTCTTATCCAGAGCGACTTACACAGCATTTCTTTTTTTTTTATATATAGTATCCATTTATTACAGCAGCTATATATATACTGAATGCAGGGTGAAGTACCTTTGCAAGGGGTACAACGGCAGTGTCCCGACCTGGAATCGAAACCTGCACCTTTTCGGTTACAAACCCAGTTCCTTAACCATTATACCACACTGCTGGAGAAATTCATACATTTCCTTATAATCCAACCCATTCACATGTCCTTATTTAAGGCTCTAAACAACATCCAATAGCAACATATGTTGGTCAGGAACATGAGTTGCTTCAGGATCGGGGGTCACTTGGGGGACCACTGACCTCCCGATTCCTCAGCTGATGCTTCCTTCTTCTTTAGAATCTCGAACACCACGGCCCGTAGGTCGTCCACCGGCTGTGTGGAGAAACAAACTCGGGTCAGAATTCTCAGATCCCTTCCCATGGTTAAAAAAAACCAAAAACAAAGGCAAGAAAACTAAAAATTACACAATACATTTCAGGGTGAGGAGAAGGGCACGGCTCACTGTGGACTAAGCGCATCTGCCCCCTTATATCAGGGAAACAGGTATGGACTTCCTCCATAAATATGCATACCAGGGGGTATACTACAAAGCAGGATTACTCAGTTAGCTGGATAACGGCACTGAGTAAAACAAGGAACAGCGCTTTTAAAAAAATAAAATAATAATAATTATATTTTACTTCAGTCCAAGTTCCAGATTTGGGAGGGTTCCGGGTTTTACTCAGTGCAGTTATTCAGCTAACCCAGTAATTCAGCTTTGTAGTAGACCTATATCCCCGCCAGGTATTCCACTGCATCTGTAGGTTGTTCATTTAGCGGGTGTGAGCGATGTAATTAGTACAGCTTATGAGCTTCATGTTTCAGGTATGTGCTGTAAACCATTCATGAGATCAGAAACAAAACCTTTCATTTTGTTTAGTGGAATTTACCCTTAAAGTCAACTGTAAGAGATACATGTTTGTGCTTTGCAGCTTTCATGATACCAAAGTTATATACACCACACAAAAACAGCCAATTAGACGAGGGCTGTTTTGACAAAAGCAATGAAAGCCTAGTATTATGTGCTGAAATTTACCCATAGATAGGTAGCATGCTCAAACAGGTTTGATCAGCTGGTTGGCTAGCTAACTTGACATCAAGCACCTCCGCCCAACTCCGTGCTGATTGATTGCTGTATGGCTGCTTTCTTGCACTAAAGTATTCTCACAAACATCCATTTACCTCCAGCACCACTCGCACAGCCTCCTCAAACATTGATTTACCTCCAGCACCACTCGCACAGCCTCCTCAAACATTGATTTACCTCCAGCACCACTCGTACAGCCTCCTCAAACATTGATTTACCTCCAGCACCACTCACACAGCCTCCTCAAACACTGATTTACCTCCAGCACCACTCACACAGCCTCCTCAAACATTGATTTACCTCCAGCACCACTCACACAGCCTCCTCAAACACTGATTTACCTCCAGCACCACTCACACAGCCTCCTCAAACATTGATTTACCTCCAGCACCACTCGCACAGCCTCCTCAAACATTGATTTACCTCCAGCACCACTCGCACAGCCTCCTCAAACATTGATTTACCTCCATCACCACTCGCACAGCCTCCTCAAACATTGATTTACCTCCAGCACCACTCGCACAGCCTCCTCAAACATTGATTTACCTCCACCACGACGCGCACAGCCTCCTCAAACATTGGGAGAACCTCCAGGTTACCCACGCTCTCCATCAGTCGTGCCTGGCAGATCCAGTACTTGGCAAACTTCTGTGCCATGGGCACTCGAGACAGCACTTCCATCACCTGCGCTGAAGGGCAACCCTATGGGTCACACACGTACAAGCGAGCGAGCACACACACACACACACACACACACACACACAAAAACAACTTATTGAGCACATTTATATCGTGATAGACAACATGCCTCGATGTTTTACTACCGTCATGCAGGTCCTTAATAGGAATGACTGAGTATTCTGTAGATGTCAAACACATTCCACTCACCAATGATGACAGCACGAGCCAGAGCTCCATTTTAATAAACAATACATATACACAAAGGAGAACTGAAAGCGAAATGGATGCCGTTACCTCCTGGAGCAGCTTAATGCAGTCGGTCAGTGAACGGTCGATGTTGTAGACCAGGCTTTGGGCCTGGTCCTCCTCCTCCATGGCGGTCCAGTAGTGGTTGGGGACGGCGATCGTCTTCTTTGTATGCTGCCGCGCAGGCATCGGCGGCCGCTTGTATGAAACGCCCTTAGCCTGGCGCCATTCCTGCAGCTTGTGTCTGTAAAAGGGTGTGACGCAAATTAAAAAACCCCAATCATACTGACTGCACCTAGTACTTATACGTATTTACCTTTTTAGGGTGGTTTTAACGCACTTGTTCCTAGTTCGGAAATTCACTATGTACGTTGCTCTGGATAAGAGCGTCTGCTAAATGTCTATAATGTAATGTAATGTAAGGTGCTGAAAATGATCAATTCAAATTTCCAAACTGGAAAACTTCAAAAACAACAAAATGATAGTTTTCTCCCTTTCTTTCGAATAATAACCAGTTGCTTCACACCCAATGGTTACCGTGACATCACCTCATTCTGAACAAAAATGACAAAAGAACACCTACAAAATCAAAACAAGAAATTAACTGTTAAAAAAAACAAAAAAACTGTTTAGGGTACAAAAATTTACATAGCAGACCAGCTTTTTTTACCAGGTCATGACTTTCTCCAGAAAGAAACTCCTATTTTCCTTCCCTGCACAGTAATGGGGGTATAATAAGGATTACATACACCCACCAAAACCTTTCCCTCTTTACCCAGTGAAGAGCTTGATCTACAGGTCAGCTTCTTAGTACTGTTAAGACATCAGAATCATTGGCTGTTTCCTTCCTGTCTGCAGGTGAACTCACATCCTCTCCTCTTGTGCTGCAGTGAGCTTCTCCTTGTTCCGTGGTGGGGCGGTGCCATTGATTCCAGGCCCGGCCCCGCCCACCCTGGCTGGAGTCTTCAGGTCTTCAGGCCTGAGGGGCTGGGAGGTGTGTCTGGCGGTGCGGGGAACAGTGGACGGGGCTGTGCTGATCTTTCCCAAGGCTCTCTGGAGCTCCTTCTCATGTTGTAATTCAGTAAAGGCGACCCTGCCGGACGGCACCGGCGTGGGACTTTTCGGGTTTGCGGCAATGCCGTTGCTCTCCCCCTCCGCCCCGCCCACAGCCAACCGGCTGCCCTTCTGCCTCATTTCGGTCAGAGACGCTCTCTGCAGCGCTATGGTTTGCTGCTCCTCTCCGGCACTGCCCGTGCGGGAGGCAGAGGCCATGGAGCGACTTCCTGTCCGACTCCACTGGGAGGCGACTCCTTTTGGGTTCGGCCTTGAAGGCTGGGTCTGCCTGATGAGAGCCGACTGTTGGGCTGGACCTCGGGTGGCTTTAGCTTGAGGTTTATTCAGAGAAACCTTAAATGTGTTGGCGAGAGCTTGTCCATGCTCCACACGCGTGGTGTTGGTCACAGGTTTAGACCCAGTGCTGCATAAAGCAGGTCCGCCCTTACCCGTTTGAACTGCAGCCATCTTTTGAAAGCCACTGCAGTGTGACTTGGTAACGGTGGTGCCCAGAACAGATTTTTTCTTAGAGGCTGTCTGGATGGGGTTGCTGGGGGCTTTTGGGGCAGGCGCGCGTACGCTAGGGGGTGCTCTGGCTGCAGGGGCTTTAACGGGGCCTGGTTTGGAAATGGCGGCCGCAACGTGGCCCGTTTTTGACGGGGCGGCTGCGACGTGGCCTGTTCTGGTCGGAGCGATCGTGTCACAGCGCGTTTTAAACTGGAACCTGGTGCTAGGGTGCGTCCTGACAGGTATTGCTGTGTTACAGCGTGCTTTCGTCTGGGCGCTGGAGCTAGGGTGCGTTCTGACAGGTATTGCTGTGTTACAGCGTGCTTTCGTCTGGGCGCTGGAGCTAGGGTGCGTTCTGACAGGTATTGCTGTGTTACAGCGTGCTTTCGTCTGGGCGCTGGAGCTAGGGTGCGTTCTGACAGTTACTGCTGTGTTACAGCGTGCTTTCGTCTGGGCGCTGGAGCTAGGGTGCGTTCTGACAGGTATTGCTGTGTTAGAGCGCGCTTTCGTCTGGGCGTTGGTGCCAGGGCGTGTCCTGGCAGAATGTAATCTAGGCTGGGTGGTGGCACTGGGGTGTGTCCTTGTTTGGGCTGTTGCGCTGGGGCCTATTTTAGCTACAGCAGACGTTATAGGTGCAGGTCTGGCAGCATCTGGAATGGGCCGTGGTCTACTCTGGGGCTCTGTGGCAGCTCTCCCTGTTGTGGCTGCTTTGGAACCATTTCTGGACAACACCACAGTTTTAGAGCCAGTTCTGACCAGGCCAGTTGAGATGCGCCCTTTACTGGCTGTGATGGGCGCAGCCAGCCCTGGAGCAGCACCTTGGGGCTGCGGTTTAGCTCGGGTGGTTGTAACAGGACACGTGGCTGCAGGAGCAGGTAAGTGGGAACATGCTGTGGCACGTGTGGTGATGATGTTGGCAGAAGAGAACTGGTGAGCAGTTTGAAAAGGCGCTCTGGTCGTTCCAGCTAAGGGCTGGCGCTTCTTCTCAGCCAATTGCGACCTTGGAGGTCCTGTTCCCTGGTTCTCTTTTCCCTCGTCAGACTGCAACGCACAATGACATGACATCACTCTACAGCATGGGTGCCAAAATTACAAAATAGGCAAGTCATTGGGATCATTTTATGTAATCTGTGTGAAAGGTCTTGATCGGAAAAACACAAAGTTCAGTATAATAGACCAATGACCTTTCACTACAAGCTAATGGTGAACTCACTTCACACATGTGCACGGTACAGAAACTTGACTATCAAACAAAAAATAAAAAATCTGTACTTACATTGCATGTTTTTGAACATCTTCCCTCAGCGCTTTTGTGCTTAGTGGAGTCATCTCGTAGGTAAGGTCTGGGGAGATATGCGAGGTATGAGAGTCAAAACTAATGTTAAGAATTAACATCAAATTACAATATGTTCTTAGCAGGATGTGTTAACCACACTGGCAAACGTCATAGCATCACTAACAATGATATGCCACTTCATGTAAATGCATGGAGTCATTAGAAACTGAGGCATTCCATAATGATGCATGCATGCTAATGCATGGTTAGCTTCCACCACAGTGGACTGCAATGGAACATTCATCAGAAATTGTGTAGTTGTAAAACACTTTAATAATAGGGTTCAGGCACCCCGGACTTCAACGGTCCTGAAAGAATATCCTATTGTCCGGATGTGTTTGTCAGGCTAAAAGCTTGGCAACAGAAAGCATCGGTCTCTTGATGTGTAATAACAGAGTAAAAAAACAAGGTCCCAGCAACGGGGTTTGCCAAAGTTTTGCTTATCCTGCTTACTTTGGGTTAGGAGGTCTCAGTTTGCCTTTTGCTGCAAGATACTCCATTAACTTCTGCTTGCGCAGTTCTTTAGGACAAAGAGGGGGGGGGGGGGAACATTTTAGCTGTAGAACACAAAAGTTTAAAGGTGTAACATTCCGCTGGCGACAACTGACGGATGACGGATCATAAGACCAAAAAAAAAGGAAAAAAAACACAAAATCCAATAAAAAATCAATAATTCATAAAAATTAAGCTATGGAAATGCTTAACAAAATTAAGGTATTCCAAATTTTATTTTTTTACATTACATAGTATCTAACATATAGCTATATCTGTACGTTAGTCTACATTTGCACTGGTGATGGCAAGAAATACAGATAAACAGCAGTTTAAGCTTGCTGCGAGTGAACATCAAGTGTTGACAAGCAAGCTTGTGTAGCCTTAGTATGGACTTAACTTTATGTCATCCACCTTTAGCTAGGTTAACTTATCGTGAAAATTCTGCTAAAACGTTTTAATGACATTAGCTCGACATGATAACGTACAATGTGCGAAGATATACGATAAAACTATGGACGGAATCAAAAGGCTTTTACTGCATACGATCAAGCACAAGTTTCCCAAACAAGATAACGTTATCGGATAGCTAGCTATCTAACGTTATGTCCTGTGCAATGCATGATATGCTAGCTAACGTTAGTTAGTTTGCAATAACCCAGGATGCTAATGCTAGCTACATTCGTTATATTTTAACCACAACACTACAGGACTGGTGACAAACCAGCGGAAAATATGATTGTCTAGCACAGACTTTAGCCAACTCTGGGCAACCTAGTTACCCACCCCATATACGGAGCTCGCTAACGCTAATGTTAAGTGTTATGCCAGTTAGCCACTATCGTCGCATTGGAATAAACAAAATAGCAGAAATACCAAGTCGACAAAGTTTTCGAACGGAATCATCCTCATCCATCATGGTCAAAATTCAGAATATAGCTGTCAGATTTCTTTTATCAATATGATGTCGAAATGAAACTAGTTTTTGTCTCCCTAATGTTTGCTAACTTCCCACCGGTCGATAGCTAGCTCGGTGTTTACAGTTATTTTCTCAGCAAGAATCGTCGTTCGAAATTGCCGCAATAGGCAACGCCCCCTTTATTTGATTGGCTATTTCGAAAATTTGAACAAAACATTTGGTTACGTCACTAAGTGGCTTGTAAACGTTGGCTTGTACTTCAGGTTACTTTGTAACGACGGCCATTTTAATCGATTTTAATTAAATGGCCTCGTTTTACAACTTGCATTTTTTAACAATTATTTTGGTCCCAGTTTTAAGTAAACGCCGATAGCCTTCATGCAGGTAACTACAGTAGCATAAATTATAACTACAGTGTTCATTGCATATAATGTAACCATAGGAATGTAACCTATGGCAGTTTCGTAGCTAACCATTTTGCAAGAGCGCAATTTAGAAATATATTTTGCATTACTGTCATTCAAAAGAAGCTCTTATCCAGAGCAACTTACAGACCTTTTTATATAGTATCCATTTATACAGCTGGAGATATATTGAAGCAATTCAGGATGCCTTGCTCATGGGTAGCTACAATTGCAGGGCAGTATCACCTGGGAATCAAACCTTTTAGGGTTGTACACCCAGTTCCCTAACCTACACTGCCATCCTAATCATATGTCTATGATTTTAATCATATTATAAATATTGTTAATAAGTCATGTTATATACAAACCCCAATTCCAAAAAAGTTGGGACAGTATGTAAAATGCACATAAAAGCAGAAAGCAGTGATTTGTAAATTCTCTTTTACATATATTTAATTGAAAACAGTACAAAGAAAATATATTTCATGTTTTACCTTATCAGCTTTATTGATTTTTGTAAATATACACTAATTCCAAATTTGATGCCTGCAACATGTTCCAAAAAAGTTGGGACAGGGGCAAAATAAAAAAGACTGGGAAGTTCAAAAAACACCTGTTTGGAACATTCCACAGGTAAACAGGTGATGCTATCATGACTGGGTATAAAAGGATATCAAAAGACTCTTGATATTGTAATTTCAGGTACTCTTACAAGTGATACTATAATCTATCTGCATTTGAATGGATCTCTATGGGAATTGGGGGGTGGGACTAGATTAAGCTGTAAATTACACAGGAATAGTATAGAACCCATGGTTGGCTAAATGGCTGTAAATCATCAAATGTCTGCGGGTATCAAACCATCACTCTGCTGCCATATGCAGTAGATATGGATGGATCACTTGAAGGGTTGTTTCTGACTTATTTATCCATAGAGTTCAATAGGAAAACGAGTCAGGAGAAACAACCCTTAAAGTGATCCATCCATATCTACTGCATATCTGGCGGCAGAGTGATGATCTCAAATTATAATGTCCAAAACACTTTTTTGGAACGTGTTGCAGACATCAAATCAAATATTTACAAAAATCTATAAAGTTGATAAGGTAAAAAAATTTAATATATTTTCTTTGTACTGTTTTAAATTAAATATATGTAAAAGAAAATTTATAAATCACTGCTTTCAGCTTTTATGTGCATTTTACATACTTTTTTGGAATTGGGGTTTGTATAATTCTGACTGCTATTTAGAATTCTGACAAGCAGTCCCTTTTTAAAAATTTTTTTTTTTACTGCAGGCAGTTTGAACCTTGAAATCTCTCATAAAGTCACAGATTCAGAGTTCCACCAGCAGCACTCTTGTAATTTCGCAAAATTTGAATATGTACAGTAAAACTGAAAACCCACTTGAGATAGGAATAAGAGGAATAAGTGTTATTAGTTGTTTATCAGTGCCTGGGCAGTTGAATGTAAGTTTGTGAAAGCAAAAATAATTTTGTGAAAGAAATCTGGTTACCCCCCCCTACATCTTGGTATGTAGGCTACAGTACACATCAATGATGCATTGCATGCATTATGTTTATATGCACACAATTGTTTTAATTGAAACAAGTTTAAAACAGTTATTAAAAAATAAGCACAAAATGCAGTCAGATATGTCAAATTGATTCTGCACCTCAAAAATTCTCAAGATGTATGTGAAATTATGAATATTTACACAGTTTAAAAAATAATTATCTGATTAAATTAAATCTAGGACTCTGGTAAACAAAATAATATTTTAGAAGTTTTATTCACTCTATTTCAGGAGTATTGTCCAGAATTATAATTGTCACTACAAAATATTCTTTGAGAAGTCGCTAACATCAGTCAGTCATGGAAAACACAACTGAGGATAACAACCTTGGGAACAGGAAGTCAGCAGATCGAGGGTAGGCTCATTTTCACCCCCTCTATTCTATTCTTCCATAGTCTGTGTTTCTCATTAATTGATCTTTAGTCTGTCTGATCATACTTGCATTTACAAAGACTTTGAGATAATGTAAAAATAGCTTTTCATGTGACATTAGCACGAAGAGCGAGTCGATATAATAACAGTCACTAAACTTATAAATTTCCAGCAGTGGCAAATCCAGGTTCAGAAAGTGAAATTCCTCTCCAGTATTTTGTTCCAATCACCTGGATTTGCTAATTGGCACAACGTTTCAGCCAGGAGGTATAACTAATTAGTGAAATCAGCTGGCTGAGTTAATGGGCAGAAGAAACACACTTTCTGACCCCTGGACTTTAAACCTCTGAAAATCTCATACACATCATTATAGTTTTTACAAGTTTGCTTAAGGCCCCAATTTGGCATGCCCAATAGCATACAGGCACAGTCATGCTCTCACATGATCGGCCTCCGCAGCCGATCGAGGAAAAGTGCAGAAATGCATACACTCCTCCAAAGTATGTGATGTTGCCAGCTACTTCTTTTCACACCACAGTCCACAAGCCAAACTTGCACAGACAGGAATTGGAGGAAGATATTTTATATGCAGCATAGCAAGCAGACCAAGAGCACCCGATCTAACAATGGAGAGCAATGAGACTCAGATCCTGGTTGACTGAACCCTCCCTAGGCCTGCATTTTAATCACTTTTGGTCTTTTCTTATTCCTATTTAGGTTAAACCCTGACAGAGACAAAGAGAAACATAATGCAGAGCAGGTATGGTATGGATAGTATAGGCAGTATTGATAGTAAGTCATGTTTCCATCGACAACGCTTGAAATTCAACTGATGGAGTGACAGTAACCCCTTGTGTTTCTTCTGGGCAGCAAGGCACTTGCACTGAGTTGGCGAAAAATGTCGAGGTCACAGAGCAGGCGGAGAATAGGGGAAAGTGCCCCATAGAGGCCAAAAACAAAGACAAGCACCGGAGCCTCCTTGAAGCAGTGTTTCATGATCCAAATTTTAAAGTTCATGAAAGTCAGTACTTGCCTCCCCAACCCTTACCAGAATCCCATTATGAATGTGCTTCTTTCACTTCCTGGAAGCGTAAATCTTGAAAGTGCTAACAACTTTTACTTCTCTCTCTGTCGCACTCACTCACTCTCTTCTCTGTTTCTCACACTGACTCTCTCTGCACACTCTTGCAGGCTTAAATATGGGAAAGTTCCGAGAGGTTATGAGAAGTATCGGGGTCAATGCGAACGATGAGGATCTTAACGTTATGTTCATGAAGGTAGACGCCAACTGTGACGGCAAAGTTTTTTGGGTAGGTTTGCTTTTTCCCCCCATCTCATAATTTAATTAATCTCATTCTTTGCTTGCTTTTTTAAAGTCACTTACTCATGCACTAATTCTTGGGGAACTAATTTGCGGCCTTGCAGAAATCTGGTGTTTTTAGTCTTTATTTCACTTTAGCTGGGATTGGCTACCTGGGACTGTACCCTTCCTCTCCTTGCTCAGTTCATTCAGAATTGTAGAATTCTCCAAAGCCTTATTATAATGTTGTAGCTATATTCAAGCTGTGCATACAATTCATTAATGGCAGCATTTCCCGCATTTGAACATCTTACACACAAGGTATGTAAAATGTATAATTAAAATATGAGAATTGATTTCTATATTGCACCAACTATATACGTTTGCAGGAGGAGTTCAAGATGTACTTACTGCTGGAGAATGAAGCAAGGGACTCCATGCACAAGTCTCTCCGGCGCCTCTATTTTCCAGAACATATAAAGATCCTGCGAGAGTCTATGCAAAGGTAACCTGGAACCCAGACTTCATACCATACTTCATACAATTTGTTTACTTAGCAGATCCACTTATCCAGAGCGACTTTACATTTTCTGCATACTACACATTGATGCAACTAGTTGTTTACTGAAACAATTCTGGTGAAGTACCTGTGCAAAATGCACAACAGAAATCCCTTACCTGTTATTTGAACCTGCAACCTTTTCAATCACAAGCTATATCTCTTAACCATTGCATTGCACTTCCTTTCACCTCCTGAGTGTATGTGCCTTGTTCCATACAGGTCCAATAGCAAGGCCGTGGTTGGGCTGCAGTTCTACTCCTTCAAGCATCCACAGGCGCAGGAGGAACAGGTTGCGGGTGGGTGGGGCGATGACATGTGCAAGACACGCATCGAGCCAGGCCAGTACATGTCCATCACTCAGGACGGCAAACTCAGCTACTGGACTGAGAACCTGAAGCATTTGTATACTTTGAAGGTGAGTGGTGGGCACAGGTTGATTACAGGTAATATGGCCGTAGCCCAATGAAGAACTTGATGTGTCACTCAGAGATTAACATGTACATTAACTGGTACTTAGAGGATACATGCAGCGTAATTATTTGGGCACTGGACCCTCATTGTCCCCTAAAGACACACCTCTTTAAGCACCACTGCATTACTCTTGGTTTTCAGCTGTTGATTCCTCGTTTAATACATTAAAATTTATTTGATTATCATATCGTCACCTTCTTAAAATAATCACCTAAGTCATATTTTCAAGTTTTTCAGAAAACAGAATAAACTGAACCAAATACAGAATATATGATATTTGTTAATCATTTCACACAAAAAGGGTATATCAATAGATGACTATTGACTTACAAATAACGCTGTCTGTCAATTATGTAACATAAGAGGATTAAAGACTAAATAACTACACAACATTTATAGCCTAGCCAAATATTGTAGTAAACATTATCACTTACCATTCGGGGACGAGTCCAGAATCATGGAAATGACTTAATTTATGTTGATTTTCTTTGTGCATCTTGAAGCAGCCGCCATATTAATAACTTGTAAAAATGCCTAAGTCAAAATTTATTGTGACTTAGGCAAACATACAAACAGCCTAAGAGCACTCTTGACTTAGGCGATTACATTACCGGGGTAAAACAGCATGATCCTTTCAATTAAGGATCTAGGCAACTTTACCAGAGGTGGCCAGCATCATGAAGAGCTGATTTAAGCAAAAATCTCATGTTCCTCAAAAAATGACTTAGGCGATTATTTTAAGAAGGTGACGATATGTATCTGTCTAATAATTAAACATTATTGTCCTTTAAGTAAATGTTTTTGTTCATTATTTGTTGTTCCTTTTGTTGGTGTTTGATTTCATAGACCTGCATATTAATTTGCAGTTATTTTATGGGCCGCAATTTTTTGTAAACTAGTTTTTTGCATTTGTCTGTTGGGGGAAATTCAGCTATTCAGTATATATTTACCTTGATCCCTCTGTTTGTTATGACTACACTATTGTAATTCTCATAATTCCTCCTCAACATTGCAGCTTGATGATCTGAAGCAAGCCCACGCCGTACTGTACCAGAAGATCTGGGTGACGCACATGATTTCCATGAGAAATATTGACTTGTTAGCCATCTCCTCCACCAGCAACCATTTAGGTGTGTGTCACTCTAGTCTACATCATTATGCCTTCTCCTGCTACCTCATGGTGAAGTGTGTGTCACTCTAGTCTACATCATTATGCCTTATCCTGCTACCTCATGGTGAGGTGTGTGTCGCTCTAGTCTACATCATTATGCCTTCTCCTGCTACCTCATGGTGAAGTGTGTGTCACTCTAGTCTACATCATTATGCCTTCTCCTGCTACCTCATGGTGAAGCAATTCATTTAGGTGTGTGTCACTCTAGTCTACATCATTATGCCTTATCCTGCTACCTCATGGTGAGGTGTGTGTCGCTCTAGTCTACATCATTATGCCTTCTCCTGCTACCTCATGGTGAAGTGTGTGTCGCTCTAGTCTACATCATTATGCCTTCTCCTGCTACCTCATGGTGAGGTGTGTGTCGCTCTAGTCTACATCATTATGCCTTCTCCTGCTACCTCATGGTGAAGGAATTCATCTGTTCATATAATTCTGTCTTGATGTACTGGCATCTCTCAAGCACTTAATGCATGCCATCTGGATACAATATATAACTGTACTTCAAGCCTGCATCACAATGTATTTTACTCCAGTATGATGCAGTGTATTTTTCCAACCGTTCAAAAGGACAAACAAATCTTTAGGCCTACAAATAAAATTCTTTGAAAATACTTTTGGACTACGGCAGTGCTCTATTATCATTTATAATATACACTATATATATATATATACATATACAGTGCCCTCCACAATTATTGGCACCCCTGGTAAAGATGAGTCAAAAGGGTTATAAAAAATGTACCGTTTGGTGAATTAACTTAATCTCACACTGAAAAAATGAGAAAAATACAACCTAACCATAATAAAGTAAATTTATGATGAGAAAAAAAAATCCCTCATCAAGAAATAATTATTTTTAACAAAACCACATGTGCCACAATTATTGGCACCCCTGCATTTATATATAGAATAAAGTAATCATTTTTTATATTTGGTCGCATATCCTTTGCATGCCATGACTTCCTGATATCTGTGACCCAACAACATCAAAAGACTCTTGATATCTTATTTTCTGGTACTCTGACAAGCGATACTATAACGTCTCTGCATTTGAATGGATCTCTATGGGAATTGGGGGGTGGGACTAGATTTAGCTGTAAATTACACTGGAACAGTAATTGTTTTTTTGGGGGGTGGTCTTATGGCCCTGTGGCCAGTAGGCAGCTGCTATGTCCCTTCTAGGCTGGGCTGGCTCTGAGCACAATTATGTATGTGCTCTGTCTCTTGAACTTTAGTTTACCTTTGTATGGTTACCTACAGAATTCTATGACATCAGTGCCAGGAAGTGTACCATTGCATTCACTCTGACCGGGGTGGAGCCTGTGACCGTCATGGATTACTGGTAAGGCCTCTTCTGGAGTTTTTCTGCTTCTTTAAGCTTCTTCACAGTAGCTTTTATTTCCTCTGTTTCTGTCCTTTTGAAAGCGACATTTTAACTGTTCAATAAACGCTATCTCAAAGTGAACAATACCGAAGCCTCATGTAGTGGGCAGACTTTGTTGCTTTCAGGAACTAAAAATAAAATAGGCATAGCATCATACTATTTCCTTTCTTTGGTTCTTTTTTTGTAACTATTAAAGAATGATGATTCTGATTGTACAGTGTGACAGTTTGTCTGTATCGCTGTTTTGAGTCAAAAAGAGCAGTGCTTTATATGAGAGCCCGCACTGAGCCGTGTGCTTCTGGGCTCTCACAGGTCAGACGGTAAAAGAGCTGTGTTCTCCATCGGAGACGTGAGCGGCTGTGTGACCATCTTCACGTCCCGTGACGTGGGGCAGAATGGCATCTTCAACAGACGGACCTCTAAGACCGGTACCGTTCCCTAAGTCTCATAAAAGGGGCGAGGATGGGGTGCTCATGCGCCCCTTTTTACCCCTCTATTCACTCTTCTCATATCAGCTGAAAAACAGTTATGTACCATATCACACTTGAAGAAGAGAAATGTAGGGATGCTTTTGCTTTCAGTAAACCAAGGGTCAGGTAGTAGAGCTACGTAACACTTAAAGGAGATGAGTGGGAATGTCTGATCACTGCCAGGGTAAATTATGCCTGTAAAACACTGCCAGGGACGAACTATATAAGCAAGAAATATGCTAATCAAACAGCTGATCGAATATGGTTTTTTGTTTTTATTATGGGTCTTTATTCCAGGGAGCAACTGTCACATAGCAATGGCAGACTTGCTGAAAAACAAATCCCACAATCACTTCTGCTTCAAAGTAGTAAGTAGCATGCCTTTCAATTAAAGTCAAAGCTTCTTAGGGACTCGTTTTAACTGTATATTGTGAAGGTTATTTAATGACGGCATAATTAGGACTGGTTTTAATTGTATAGTGTGAAGGTTATTTAATGATGGCATGATGAACTGTTCATCCTCAGGGAGCCAGATTATGTATAATCTTTCTCTCTGCAAAAGTAGCCTGATAAGAAAATGCTGCTGAAGCTTTGTGAGAGTTCTCAGCCTTTCGCAAATTATTCAGCAAGGAGGCTAAAAGTTGTTTGGTTCAGTAAAGAATTCAACATCCTGTGTATGTTATTCAGTTACAAGCTAATAATAAGCCAATTCACACCTCTCCCTGACTGCTCTTTTCCCTGACTGCTCTTTTCTTCTCTTTTGGTTTTGCATCCTTTCTCTACTCTCACTCTAATTATCAAATTTCTTTGTCTTGTTACCCGTTTTGGTATCCTCCTTCCCCATGACTTTACTGGGTGATTTAGGCTATCCTTGGAAGTACCTGCCAGCAAATCCGTTTCCTCGCAAAGCTGAACGTCATCGCTACCTGTGCTGCATGCGACAAATCAGCAATGGTGTTGACCAGGGTCCCAGACTCACACAAGAGCGAAGTCCAGTGTGTTCTTTTATTTCACACGGTTCATTTTGTATTGTGCATGTATACCATAAATATATATTGTGTTTGTAGAGTCACTGGTCATAGAACCACTAGTTATTAGCCAGGGTTGTAGGCAGTGTTGCCATGCCTGCAGTTTTCCCGCCTAATTGGGCTAGTTTGAAGATGAGCCCACGGGTGAAACAAATCGAAGCCGCGGGTAGTGGTTTTTGGGCTACTTTTAAAATGCACCACAGACAAAAAGTACGGTGCAAGAAAATAAGTATCTACCTAATATAAGTATCTACCTAACCTAAAATAGGATACATAAAAAAATTTATCCAGCCCCTATTCAGATAATAGTGAAATGTAGTAGGGGGTACTTACTCTGTGTGGTCCTCATTCATGTGTCCCCTCTTGTCATTCACAGCCACTCCATCTTTAAGCTTCCGAAGGGAATAATGTGCTTTGATTACTCCCCAGAACTTAGCATTCTGGGTAAGATTCTGAAAGGAATACAATGGTTATGAAAACACTCTTTGTTATGACTGACAAGTGCAAAATCGCTAATTGAGCCAGCACTTCATGATAGTCATGATGCTATTGCCACATTTAGGGCTGTGTTTTATTGCCGAACATTTTATTTACAAGGAATAACAAGAAAAGCAGTGCCGTGAATGTGGGTGTGTGTGTGTGTGTGTGTGTGTCTGAGAATGTTTGTTCTGCAGTGACAGGCGGACCTGACAGGATCGTTAGGGTCTGGAACCCCTACGTGACAAAAAGGGCTTGTTCTCAAATGGAGGGCCACTTGTCTGTCATCACCGACATTGTGGTGAATGGCAGAGACAAGAAGGTCATTAGCATCTCCAAAGACAAGGTCAGCTCCTCGGCGTGACCCTGTATGGTAAACCGCAGCCTTTTTGTCTGTCTCTCAACGTTCATAGTTCATAGCACTAGCTCATTGGCTTTGTGATTGACGCTGACATTGACACTATCCACAGTTAGTATTGGAGACTGGAGGTTAATCTGGTGCAATACTTGTAAAATTGTAAAAAATAAAATAAAATAAAACTTCTAAATGAAGGCACAGAAGCTTCTCCACCCAGTTTCATCCTGTTTGGATGAAGTATGGTTTAAATGTAGCTGTATTTAAGTTTTTATATTTTATATTTATAATGTTTGGTTCGAGTCTCAGTTGTACCTGTTAAGGTAGCAAACAAGGTGTTCCTAGATAAATTATTAATAGCTAAACATGTAGGATGAGCAAATTGTTCTTGATAAGAGCCTTTATCAATATTCATATTATGGGTATATTTAGCAAATATTAATAAAAAATCACGTCAAAAAATTTAATTGAACAAAGGAGTTTTGAACCAGATTAGACGGGGAGTACAAAGAGCTGATTGAGAACTTCAAAATTAAATAAAATTTAAAAAACTGCATGACACAGATGAGAAATGGCAGCTTGTCGAATGCAGAGCTACTTTAGAAGCAGCCTGCGACCACTACTTCAGTATTCCAGCTCTCAGACGACACCGTTGCAAAAACATGTTACCTTAACGTTTCCTTATGTTGTCTCTGGATTTAGAACCTGCGCGTTTGGGACCTCCAGGACTACACCTGTCTTCAGAAAATCCGCCCGAGTGAAATACCTATGGGGAGGCCCCCCATCACCGCCATCCACTACACCCGCGAAACCAACACCCTGGTGATCGCCACCAGCCTGGTCCGTCCACCGCGTCCTTCTGTGCTCTGCACACACGCACTCTCACCGCAACCCACTCTGCTGCTGCTGCACATGTCTTATTTATTTATTATTTACGCAGGGTAGGGTGACCGAGCACGCATGCTCTTTTACAGCAACGCGTCGAGTCCTTGGGAATTACGTCAGCTGTTAGTGTTACGATTGTTAAGTTGTTTCTGCAACCCTCTTCCTCATCCTCTTTTGCTATTGAGCACCATGTACTAGAATTACACTGGGATCTGCCCATTCCCATGCACTAGAATTACACTGGGATCTGCCCATTCCCATGCACTAGAATTACACTGGGATCTGCCCATTCCCATGTACTAGAATTACACTGGGATCTGCCCATTCCCATGCACTAGAATTACACTGGGATCTGCCCATTCCCATGTACTAGAATTACACTGGGATCTGCCCATTCCCATGCACTAGAATTACACTGGGATCTGCCCATTCCCATGTACTAGAATTACACTGGGATCTTCCCATTCCCATGCACTAGAATTACACTGGGATCTGCCCATTCCCATGTACTAGAATTACACTGGGATCTGCCCATTCCCATGCACTAGAATTACACTGGGATCTGCCCATTCCCATGTACTAGAATTACACTGGGATCTGCCCATTCCCATGCACTAGAATTACACTGGGATCTGCCCATTCCCATGTACTAGAATTACACTGGGATCTGCCCATTCCCATGTACTAGAATTACACTGGGATCTGCCCATTCCCATGTACTAGAATTACACTGGGATCTGCCCATTCCCATGTACTAGAATTACACTGGGATCTGCCCATTCTCATGCACACCTTTTTCCTGTTCTCTGCTCTGCTTCCATACATATACTACTTTTTTCCCCCTGTCTCACTTGTGACAGAAATGGAGTTCTCTCCTGCTGCTCTGAACACAGTCACGTGTACTTCTTCTGTAAATATATTTTCAGAAAAGCAATACAATTCAGTGTACTGTGTTCGCTCATTGATTTGGAATGTCCGGTTAAATTGTTGGCCCCTCCCTCTGCAGCACTGTCCAATGGCTTAGACCCTGGGGTTTTCAACAGGGGGGCCCCTAGGGGCCCCCTATCCAGACGTGATATGAAGTGACTATATATTTGGGAAAATATTTAAAAATATAAAACTTAAAAAAATATA
The DNA here is from genome assembly GCA_022702515.1 of Ilyophis sp. 1 JC-2022. Lineage (NCBI taxonomy): Eukaryota > Metazoa > Chordata > Actinopteri > Anguilliformes > Synaphobranchidae > Ilyophis > Ilyophis sp. 1 JC-2022. The sequence continues at coordinate 12,722,086 of CM040404.1, read as the reverse complement.
TTACTTATGATGGGGGTCCCATGGATGCCTTTGAGCCTGGGTGGTGATCCCTGGATCAGAAATACCCCTGGCTGGGCCCCGCGGTGGTACAACGGTAAGGATCGGGTACTTTGAGGATCGGGGTTCGCGCCCCGGTCCTGCCAGATCCGAGCGTGGCCGGTGCCCTGTCAGAGCGGCAATTGGCGGCTGCTCCCGGGTGGGGGGAGGGGCTCGGAAAGAATCGCTGTGCATATAGCGGCCCCGGGCGTGTTGGAATCACGGTCAGGCTTGGAGGAGTCGTGCCCTGAAAAAGGATGTGGTGACCTCTGCTCTACTACCGACTGATGTGGTTGTGCAGCAGTGATTCTCTAGTGCTGTGTAGTCATTTCAGCATGCACAGTTAGTACAGGCACACTGCAAGCGGGACCCTATCATATCATATCGTTGGACTGTATATACCACACATTAAGCCTGTGTCAGAGTGACCAATGTATGTGATTAATGTTGAGACACTGAAATATCCTGTATGTGCTCAGGCAGGGGCAATGCTCAATACAGTGCTGTGTGTGTGTGCGTGTGTGTGTGTGTGTGTTGTGTAGATGGGAGTTCTGCAGGGAGAGATGGAAGACCTGAACGCACGTCTTAAGGAGAGCACACACAAAGACCCTGTGTGCGCTGCTCTCTATAACACTCACTTCAAACAGGTGAGCTGAATGCTGTTCTGCAGTGCTAAGCTTCAGTAAACCAATCAGATGCTCTCTCCAGAGCTAGCCTTTTTAAAAATGTACTTAAAAATGGGTGAGTCAGGTACTGGTTGCATAATATCTAATATGATAAATGATGGGGTTATTGAATTACGGTAGACCCTAAACGGAAAGCGGAAGTTGAGCTACTCTCATTGGGATGAGCGAATATAAATGATGAGTCACCTCTCCCACCTCCACCCAGGTGGTGAGCGGGTGCTACAGTGGCGTGGTCTGCGTGTGGGACATCCTGACAGGCGATAAGGCCATGGAGTTCCACACGTCCTCCAGCCGGGACATGGAGATGACCGCCATGGCGTTTGACGTGCCGCAGCGCCGCCTCCTGACGGGGTCCAACGACGGGATGGTGCGCCTCTGGAACTTCAACAACGGGGTGCTGCTCGTGAAGCTTCCCGTGCTGGACAAAAACGAGGTACCGAAGTCACAAGACAATCCCCGGCCTTATTGGCAGGCGATCTCGTGGAAGGGTGTGGTTTAAAACTGACATTTTCCTTCCGAAAAATGTAGCATTGTGCCCTTCCTGTCATTCTCTGCATTTGCTCACATGATTGCTTCATCTCATGCTGTTCTTTAGGTCTCTTTTGGTCCTTTTGAAATTATTTTTTTCATAAAAAATATATATTTCACCAACCCCAACACTGCAATATAGTTTCAAATAAGGCTGCAGTGTGCTCTGGTTCCAAGCTTTGGATATCATACTTGCTCTTATACTCAGTTAAACAGTTGTCGACTGAACAGTCTTTTATTGTAAATGCAAAAACATCCTATAAAAAAGTGGCTAACAGTGGCGTGGTTTAGCAGTACCTTGTTTGTGTAGACTAATTTAAAGTGATTTTAGCTGGCTTTGTAAAGCTCTTGGTTCTATGATATGTTAGAATCAGCTGTTGCCTGCTTGATTACAGTTAGCAATGGTGTGTTTCAGTAAGTGTTGCTTATTGATTGTACGACTCTCAGGTGACCGGGATTCTTCACTTCAACAACAAGATCTACATGTCAGGCTGGAACAAGCGGGTCATTTGCTACAAGCAAGTACAGTACACACCCTGCTAATGATGTGCAGGCTGATGTGGGCATAGCCCTGTACACAAAATTTTACATTACATTACATTACATTATAGGCATTTAGCAGACGCTCTTATCCAGAGCGACTTACAAAGCATTTCTTTTGCATTTATACATAGTATCCATTTATACAGCTGGATATATACTGAAGCAATGCAGGTGAAGTACCTTGCTCAAGGGTACAACGGCAGTGTCCGACCTGGGAATCGAACCTGCAACCTTTCGGTTACAAACCCAGTTCCTTAACCATTATACCACACTGCCGCACCACAAAATCACTCATACATACACACCTACGCCCAGTACCCAACACCAGGGCTGCCGTCAGGGGGGACCACACCTACGCCCAGTACCCAACACCAGGGCTGCCGTCAGGGGGGACCACACCTACGCCCAGTACCCAACACCAGGGCTGCCGTCAGGGGGGACCACACCTACGCCCAGTACCCAACACCAGGGCTGCCGTCAGGGGGGACCTGGAGTAGGGGGGTGGGGGCAATGATCTCTGACCCCGGGCACTTGAATAGGAATTTTAAGAATTTTAAATGCCATTGAACATTGTGATCATTTTTTATTTCACAAGCTAAATTTCTGTTCATTTCCAGAATGGACTGAATTGAATGGAATTTACCTCAACCCTTCCTTAAAAATGAGCTCTGTTAATAACATGGGGCATACAGAAAAGTACTATATGTATGAGTTGGAGCTGCTACCAAGAAAAACCGCCGTATTGACCCCCCCCTTTTTTTCCCACGGTGATGCAGGCACATCCAGAAGGAGGGTACGATGGAGTACAGAGCGTGGATGCGCTATCACACCGAGGACATATATTCTATCGAAGCCTACGGCAACAAGATACTGGTGACCGCCTCGCACAACGGTGACATCATTGTGTGGAACACCAGCACAGAAGAGCCCCTCTGTTGGTTCAACGCCAGCCAGGGCCCGCGGCTCCTGCTTCTCGATTCTGTGAGAGAGCGCCTCAGCTTTTCATCACCACATTTTTATCCGTTTATTTGACTGCAGATTTGACCCGTATTCCTTTAGTGTATGATGCTTATTCCACTGTGCAGCACATTGAACTGCTTATTTCCATGTATGAAAGGTGCTCTATTATATAAGGTATTTTTAATAATAATAATAATAATTATTATTATTACTAATGACACTGTCCACCCATCTGCTAAACAAAATAAGCTATTGATATGTTCTTTCCACCATATAGGTTTCACATTTTTATTAAGGAATGAGACGCTTTAGACCAGCCATTTTGTAAATACTCTGACTGTGAGTGCACAGTGCACCAACATAGAGCAGGACCCTCTGCTTTTTCTGAGTTTAACAGTTTAATTTCCTCCTGTCTGCTCTCCACCGGCTGATTCAGTTAAAGGACAAAGCTACTCGGCAGAGGCGGGGGACCCCGAAGCAGCCCACTGTGGGGTCCGGCAGCAGCCAGGCTGAGCAGGCGCAGGTAACGCACCCCTTCTAAAATAAGACAACCCCCTGTTGGCGACACAGCACCAGCTCACAACACTCCCTCTGCTGGTTCAAATGGGTATTTGTTCAAGTAGTTAAATACTGTAGTATTATTTGTTTTTACATGGCAATTGCATTCCTGGCGTTTGGTAGACGCTCTATCCTGACCTGGAAGTGACTTACACAGCAGTTTTTTTTTACATCGCTGATTACGATAAAGGAAAGAGGAAGTCCACAGAGACGGGAGACCCCAAAGCGGTCCCGTACCAGGTCCAGCAGCGGTCAGACTGAACAGATGCAGGTAAAGCCACACCAGACACCCCTCTCCTAAAATAAGGCAGCGAGACGCTGAACAACACTAACTCAGAAAAGGCCCTCTGCTGGTTCAAATGGGTATTAGTTCAAGCAGTCGAATACTGCAGTATTATTTCACAACATTTGTTTAATATATACAGTACATGCAATGGTTAATGTGCATGGTCCCATCTATGGAGTTTACAAAAACATTCAAGTAATGTGAGGGCATAAATCTTAGTGAGACTAGTGAGTTTCCTCTATATTGATGGCAGACTTACCTCTGCAAAGCTAAATCATAACCAACATTATTTTTTTTTAAATGTCAGAGATACAAACATACATGCTGTATTGCCTTTGGAAAGATTGTAAAATAATAATAATGCACATGTGTATTCCATTATCTTACAAAAAAACATATACTTTAGCCAGACAGCTGGCTTGTCCAGTTAATGGATAATTACCTAGCTAGCTAATGGTCGTAAATGTTTTTAGAGTGACTTGCGTTCCTTTGGGACTCATTAGCCAGATAGCAACCTCGCTAATGGAAGGAAAATAAAACTTGCCCCGAGTGCAGATGAGAAGAAAAGTGTGACATTGAGCATACAGGGATGAGGCCCCACCTCCAAATGTAAGGCTCAGACCTTTTTTGACCTTCTTGTTGAACTCTGACCCTGATGACATCATACTCACTGTGCTGCAGGATGAGGGTGTGGACACCGAGGGGAGTGAAGGAGGCCAAGAGGAGGCGGAGGAAGCAACGCCCGATCTCCTGAGCCCCGAGGAGCTGGCCAAACCGTCCATGGCAGTGGAAAAGGTACGGGCGAGGGGTGTATGCATCTCCCCTGCCCTGCTCGCATTTACAGGCTGAAATGGGAATGAACCCCTCTTTCAGCCTTTAACGCTTAAGATTCAGTGTCGCTGGTGAGAAAACGGGTTTGTTCGTGTAGCTGATTCTATGACATTACATTACATTACAGTCATTTAGCAGACGCTTTTATCCAAAGCAACATACAGTAAGTGCATACAGAAACGTCATCGAAGTAACTACAGAACAGATAAAGCACATCCTTCCCATAAAGTAGCAGCTATCCCTAGTAATGAACATTGAATGCAGTTCACAGTAAACTGGGTAAATCAGCTCTACTACAATTCTATTCTAAATATTATAAACTTCAATATACAGTTAAGCAAGAACAAGTACCATGAGGTCCTAGATAAGTATCAGTCCAGGTGTAGTCTGAAAAGGTGTGTTTTCAGGCCACGACGGAACGCAGACAGGGTTGGCATAGAACATAGGGGAATGGGAAGTTCGTTCCACCACTGGGGAATGATGATGACATGATGCAAAGCAATGCATGCAAAGTGGATGCGCTCCCCACTGCATGGGTTATGTTTGTTAGGCTGCATGGAGCTGCTTCTACACTCTTCCTGCAGGTGTCAAATGCCTTCACATAGGATGCAAACAAAAACATTTAAGTAAAAAAGGACATGTTTTAATATGTGAATTATATTGAATATGTTATTGGCCCTGAGCTATTTCCATTTTTACACATATTTTAATGATTTGAGGATGCTTTAATGAGTAAAATTAGCTTTGTTATAATGACCTGGTTCCTGATATCACAGTATTGATTTTTGAACTTCTAGTTCACCCAGAAAACCTGTGACAAACTGTTTAACCTTCTCTACCCATGATGCCTCACTCGCACCCCTCCACCACCACAGGCACTGTTTCTGGGCACACGAACCCCCAGCCCAGACACCGCAATCCTGCTCACCAGCACAGTGGATGGGTATGTGTACGCGTGGTCCATCTCCGACCAGGGGGGCCTGCTGGCTAAGTTTCAACCCACCCAAGGAGAGGACTCCACCATCAGCGCCATGTCCACCGATCCCATGGACCGGATACTGCTGACGGGGGACAGTCATGGCTTCATCACGGTGAGCCTTCAGGGTGCTTTCAATCCAGATCAGTGGGCTTTGGACCGTCTGGGTCTTTTCTCTCACAACCCAAATGGGACACTGGCATTGTGTCCTCGTTGCTTCGCCAAACAAAAACTGCAAGGGGACAGCATATGTATTTCTGATTATGGATGCGCTCTTGTTATTGACATTGTATAGCTCAGGTAGCAAGTGGGATTGTGTGTGAGCGCTTGACACCAGAGGGCTATGCAGACTTCCTTTTGAAGACCTTTTAGGTCAGATATTGACTCCTGAGAGAACCTGATGCAAGCAGTTCGTTCCAACAGACCGAACGGGAGGGCTTGCCTACAGCGTCGGTTTCCATCAAGTTGCTGATGGCCGAAAATCTTAAGACGCACGTCAAACGGTGTGTGCGCTCTCTTCCACCAGCTGTGGAACATCGAGGACTACTGCTGCCGCATGGCTGGCGAAAAGGTGGTAACCAAGGAGCATGGGGGTGTGTCCAACCTCTCCTACGAGAGTCAGGAGGAGGAGCGTAACATGATGGTGAATGAGATGATGAAGGAGCAGGAGACAGAGGTGAAGAATCTTCCTCTTACACTACAGAATATTACAACATATTTAACATATTAAAAGCAAGTTCTGAAGTTCTGTAAACGTTTTTAACCAGTTTGTATTTATGTTGAAATCAACACTGAAAATAAAGATTGGACTCCAGTTGTATAATGATTTGCTGAGATGCACTTAATGAATTCCCACATTATGGTTGTCCGTGCCCAATTTCTTAGGTGTGGGATGGATTGAGGATCTCCGTCACGCCCCCAAAGCTCCTTACCTTCTGGCAGTGTCACCTGAGGAGGATCATACACCTGGAGTATGTGGAGAACCTGGACCTCATCATCACATCCAGCCTGGACTGCAATGTGCGCCTATGGACCGTTTCTGGCAGTTACATCGGTGAGACTGGAGAATATAAAAGCTGGATCGCTTTTTTTATAGTGTGCAAGTTAAACTGTGGGATGAAGTGGTGGCAGGTTGAGAGAACCAGTTTGGGAATTTTGCCAGGACCCCGGGTAGCCCATACCTGATGATAAAGTACCCTCCGTTTTCAGGCACGTTTGGCCAGGTGCGTTGGCGTGTGGAAGACCCCAGCACCTTCCCCATGGAGCTGCCTGCAGACCTGAAGAGGCTGGGTGTTGTCCAGTCCAAGGAGCTGGACGAGGAGGAGCCGTGAGTCCTGAGACTGGGGGGTGGGGGGTGGGGGATGGGGGCTGGGGGGGCGGCCTGTTCCTAAACGTAATGCATATGAACCAGATACATAAAGACTATTGCAGTCAGTGGAAGTACACAAATAGACTTCCAGGCCAGGAAAAAACAGCTTAGCAGGGTTCCATTTCTTTTATTTTATTTTTTTAAAGTGCCAAGTGTTACCCTTTCTTAGCAAAAAACCAAATGCTGTCCCCTTTTTTTAATGCTGTTTGTGTCTCTGCTCCAACGCTGAATGCTCAGTTATGAAGGTGCTCCAACACCTGCAACCCCCGGGGCTCCTGCACCTCCTCCAGCTCCTGCTCCTCCTGCAACCCCCGGGGCTCCTGGGGCTCCTGCACCTCCTGCAACTCCTGCACCTCCTCCGGCTCCTGCTCCAGACAGCCAGCTGAGCAAGGACACTGACCTCAAGTCCACGGATGTGCTACCGGACCTGTGCATAACCCAGTACTGCAGCAAGAAGGTGGAAGAAACCTGGAGAGAGTGGCAGGAGAAGGGCAAGGTGAGCTGGGCGCGCATCTCGGCCGGTCAGGAAGAGGGGAGAGTGTCGCTAATGTTAGAGCACCTAAATTTGATACTAATTTAATTAAATTGAATAGTAATAAACATTATTCATAGTGCACATTTCATACGAGGGAAAAAAGTACAAGGTACTTCACAGTGGTATAAAATAAAACAAAATACATACAAAAAGCATACAAAATCTAATAATTTGATAACGTACGCCATGTGTTTCACCGCATTATTTAAAATAGACATAAAAAAGATGTTATGTTTTTTTTTCCAGGAAAGCAAAATTCTGGGTCAAGCTTACAAGCCAAAAGTAACGCACCTCAGACTCCCCGGTCACCTTGACCTCCCGTCATCCAGTAACTGCCACGAAGTGGTAAGTGTGTCATTTCTGCTTTTCTGTTGACATAATTTCCTGTACTTTCACACCCTGTCATTTCCTGTACATCACCGCTTCTGATTTCCTGCGAGGTGACAAAGGCTGTCCATTTCGGTACCTTTGGGGGGGGGGGGGGCTTACACAGGCCTTTACCTCATGCACGTTTGCTTTTGTGCTGCAGACGAGGGTCAGCAAGTTCCTCCCCTGCTCCCCGCTGCTGCCCGTTCCCGTGGTTACCATGCCCGATACTCTGAAGAAGCAACAGAGGAACCAGGAGGACAGCGACGCTCTGAGCAAACAGAAGTGTCGGAAGAAGCCTTGCCCCACCAAGCAGCAGCCCAAAGACAATGGCCACGCGTAGACCTCTCGCTCACAATATCAATGGCCACGCGTAGACCACTCGCTCACAATATCAATGGCCACGCGTAGACCTCTCGCTCACTACATCAATGGCCACGCGTAGACCTCTCGCTCACTACATCAATGGCCACGCGTAGACCTCTCGCTCACTACATCAATGGCCACACGTAGACCTCTCGCTCACTACATCAATGGCCACGCGTAGACCTCTCGCTCACAATATCAATGGCCACGCGTAGACCACTCGCTCACTACATCAATGGCCACGCGTAGACCTCTCGCTCACTACATCAATGGCCACACGTAGACCTCTCGCTCACTACATCAATGGCCACGCGTAGACCTCTCGCTCACTACATCAATGGCCATGCGTAGACCTCTCGCTCACTACATCAATGGCCACATGTAGACCTCTCGCTCACTACATCTCTCTTCAGCTCTTCCTTTTCAAAAAAAAATGACACATATTTTTTCTTGTTTTCCTGTAATTAATAATATGGTAAAACATTAAATAAAAATAACATTTGAAATAACCGGTATTCATTCCCCTGTGGAAAGTGAATTTCCAAATGAGAAACTGAGAGTAAACTGACAACAGTATAAAACACTTTTTACTCTGAAACGAATACATGCATTAAACTCAATGATTTCACAATAGATCCATGAACTGTTAAGGACAGTTTTAACAACAATATCTCCAATTGCACACCTGCCAAATCCATGCTGCTGTTTACAAATTTGTATTATCCACTTTTAATTATTATAGTTATCCAATATTAATTGTAGTTACATATCCTGCCCAGCAGATGGTGGGATTTATTCAAACAAGGATCTGGATCTTCACCGTTTAATATTTGGACCAGAATAATCTATAATCTAATCTTTTTTCTTTTTTTTTTAACAGAAAATAATTGATAATCCCAGCAGAAATGATACTGGATTGCAATAACAATCATCCCATTACATAGACAATTCTGATCCAGATTAAGAGCTTTGAAAAACCACCCCGACTACCATCAACCCCACTAATGGCGGCCTGATTGACAACTGGCAAAGGATCCCACTGAAACTGTGACGTAAATATAATATAAATATAATATGATACACAGAACATGTAGGTAAATATGAACACACAATTTTAGAAATCTTTAAATCATTTATTATTTTAAAAAGTTAAAAACATTTCCCATCTGCAATGAATAAGTAATTTTAAAATGCTTGAATTACAGTTCATAATTCACAGGCAAGAAATCAATAAATAATATGCAATACAAATAATAAATAAAGTACATGATTGTGACAGGGACCATTTAGAATGCGCCACTGCCATAATACAATTCTTTCACAAGGTGAAAATGAAGATGAAGACCACACATCACCACCTGGTGGCTGAACATGTTTTGAGACCAACTCAAAAAGTATCGATACATAAATGACGAATATAAATAACCCCCAACGCCGTGGCTGTACTCGGTACATACAATAAGCGGTTTGGGGGTATTTTAGCCAGTGCTTGTTACGGTTCACAGCGGTTTGATGCTAAAGGTGGTGAAGCGGGCCGGGCTGGCCTCTTCACACATCTCCACGGGCATTTTATTCTCCACGGCCGTGCTAATGAACCAGCCGCGGAACTTGAGCGACTCCAGGCTGGTAGCAGCGAAGCCTTGCTCCCTCCTGAGGAACAGGAAACGCCCCATGTCTCCCTCTGCATTGATGGTTTTCAGCCTCCTACTGTCTTTAACCTCCTGAAAAAAGGACACAGAATCCACAACTGTGAGCAGTCGTCTACTCATAAAGGGAGCCTCACAGGCCAGGCTTGTTCATCAAAGAACGAGATGACTCGAGACTCATTGTAATAATAATAGTAATACTTCAACTGAGTTATTTCATTCTAAATCAAAGTTAAGGACAATGGATCATTTAATTTAGGGCACTGTTGTCATAATAGGCCCAGACATTAAGAGAATAATTCTACTACTATTCGACCACAGTCACTTGAATTAAGAGGGATTTCCGGCTCTGATACAGTGCTGCTTATGTGTCAACTGGTTAGTGTCAAAGGGTAGAGAACCGAGTGCCATCTCAATGGAGTGTAGTCAGATCAACATAGTACTCGAGCCAGGCAGATTTAAAATAATGACACCATTCCTTACAGAATATATTTACCTCCAGCTGTAAGATGGGGCCTTCGGCAGACTTTGAGCAGGACAGGTAGAGATTACGTCCTGCGATACTCAAAGCAACAGGTCGTCTCGCGCTGTCAGTGAAGGTGCGTGACACGTATGTAGCCAGCTGCAAATTTACTGCGAAGGCAGAGGGCAACACGTCAATCAATCCATAATCACCAGGGAAACATATTTCTGAGTGCATCCATCTACTATGAAGTGCTCAGTGTTGATTTAACTGAAAGCGTTCATACGAGTCCACAAGGTTCAAAAGTGTACCATATCAGAGTTACTTAACACTAACATTTTGCTGTGTATTAACTGCTGTAAAATGTTGCCGTTTACAAAATAAGAAACTAATAATTGGAGCCAAACTCTGGATGAATTTGCAGTGTGTGAGTGTGTGTGTGTGTGTGTGTGTGTGTCATGCCGTCAGGCAGCTCCATGCTGTGACTGGGCTTACCTTTGAGGTCTATGCTGCCACCCTGCAGTATCACCGCCTGCAGCTCTAACGGACTCTCCTTCAGCACCAAGCTCTTCTGATCGCGGTCACACACGCTGTGCGGCACGACCGTGGTGTTGCTGAACACACTGGGCTTGCTGTGTACAGTGTCCAGTACTCTTTGTGTATCGTGCTCTGCGAGGGAAGCAGGGGCAAAGGCAGGCCGATTAGCAAAAGAAGCCATCCCACCTTCCCTTACAAAAAACTAGTAAACCAAAAGTTTAATTTTATTAAGTATACTTCAGTTTATAGTGTACTCATTTAAAAAAAAATTAACTATTAATTATACTTGTATGTGTCGGCCTACTATTTTGATACTTATTGAGACTAAATTGGCCAACTTTTTAAATTCTTCAAAGTATACTCAGAAGTATAGTTTTATAACTGGAAAAGTAGGCCAGTTTAGTGTCAATAAGTATCAACATAGTCCACTTACAAGTATACTAATAGTAGTACACTTCTATAACTGAACTAGTCTATACTCAATGAAAGTAAACATAGTTTACTAGTTTTTTTTTTAAAGTGATTGCAATTGGCAAATGCGCTACTTGGGGGTGATGGCAGCCCAATAAAGGCTTTTGGATTTTACAGCACAGAGAGTGGCACGTGCAGCCTGTCTTATATCTCAGCCACACTGTAAACAGCACGAGAGAGCCGACTGACAGAGCACATCAACGAGGGAATTCAGGTAAGCCTACCTTCAATCACATTCTCCAGCATGATGTTGATCAGGTCGTCGTCACTGAACTCTGTGCCCAGGGGAGTGTGGCTGGGTTTCATTCTCTGCAGGGCAACGATGAGGTTGGCAACATGGCGCAAACTGTGCGGATGCTGGGTTACCTCCAACTGTAGTCCTTTGTGGTCAAAACTGTGGGTCTTTTCGAGGAAGGGAAAACAAAAGGATTACTCCACTGACAAGAACATTTATGATGCGTGAATCCAGCCGTATTTACAACATAGGTGTTGCACATCAACACTAATAACTCCTAACACAGGCCAACAAACAACGTTTTTTCCCCGTGTTTTTCTCCCTTGATGCAAAACAAAGTATTGCGGTTTGCCTCTTTTGATGACCATACTTAAACTTCAGCTGGTTAAATTAGGGCTATTGTGTTTACTGGTTACTAATAAAATTTAAAAAAACTTTAGTTTGCTTAGTTATATCTCACCTTTTCCAAATCGATGCAAACAGCCTTGAATTCCATGTTGCTGGTTTTGGTAATGCTGCAGAAACAATAGAGACATGTTTTAGTTCATCACGCCAGAATACATTTTATAAACAAGTTGGCAAAACATAGCCTATGCTAACAAAACTATGACCGGTTTAAAATTCAGTGAAAACACTTGAAGCCATCAGTCACTTGCGTAAAAAAGAACCCATTGCCGATGCCGAGTATACTTACTAGTATTCGTATAGAAAGGTGCTAATCGTCAACTTCGATGTAGAACCGTGTAGATTAGTAGTGCCTGCTCAAGCAATCTGCCCAAAGGACTTCTCACTCCGATATTTATTGAGCGTATAGCGCCCAGGGAAATCCCCCACGAGATTTCCCGTTGTGTGTCAACATAGTTTGGGCGTCAGAAGTTTAATTCAGAGGATGTGACATAAAAGGATAATTTTTATTGTGGAGTCTTGAGGTGATGAATGAGATAAATTAGGGTTTCTGCATGAATGAGTTTCGGCAGCTGAGAAAGGGAGTGGTGGACGTAGAGGGGCAATGTTTTTAAGGTGAAAAAAGGTAATCGAATCTAATCGCAGTTGGGCATGCTAAACTGTAAAATTACAATCTAAAGCCAATTTTTTCATGTCAAAAAAAAGAAGCAAAACTCATAATGACTTCCTCAAATCTCAGTAGCCTATCATCTTGTCCCAATATGCCTCGATAGTGCCAGTCTGGCAAGGTATCAAGCAATAAAAGTTTAGTGAAAATCAAGCACATGGAGAAACTGCAGATCATGATTATGATAGCGGTCTTGGTCACAGTCATGGACATTGGCCGTGGTCAACAAGAAAGATTCATGCCCGTGCCAAATCAGCCAAACATGCGTCCACACCCTGGTCAGAAATGCTGTGATTGGGGCTCATACTGCAGTGATAGAGACAGCTTGAGCACGTTTGCTGCATTTATTCATGTGCTGCACAATCACCTCATACGTGCAAATGCTCAACAATGTTGTAACTGCAAAGTTAATAAATAAAAAGTTAAATGTTAATACAAAGTAAGAGGTTGTAGAAGAAGTTACAGTTATAGAAGAGTTTGTAAGAGTAGTCATGCAGTTAAAAGCATTGGTTCACATCCAGTAGTCATTCCAAATTTGTTTCGGATAAATTAATGCAGAAATGTTTTATTATTTCTTAATCTTGTCCAAAAAGAAAAAAAAAAGAAACCTGTTAAATGAAAGGACTTGCCTCTGTTTCCACACTTCCCTTTTAAACCAAGAAGAAAAAAAACTGCACACAAAACGATTCCTTAAATATGCCTTAGCCATGATTTTTTTTTTACAATGAAGGAAAAACCACAGAAGTTTCAGCGTCAAGCTTTCGTCAGTGTAACAAAAAAGACAACGTAATTCCTCTTTGCAGAGATCAAACAACATTCAGCTGACACTTAAACAGTTACAAATATGCTTCGTTCTTACAGAATGTCATTCATTTAAATAGACATCATGAAAACATTTCACATTTGCTTTTATCTCATCAATTTAATGGGATATAGCCCTAAAATGGACTGTATAATAAGGTAAAAAAAGGTTGCCCATTGCTCAGCTGATGACAATTAGTTGACTTAAATTCAAGTCTTAAAGAAAAGAAACACAGAATAGTTTTAAAAATACCATTTGTTTAAAACAGACATTATATGTTTGTATCTGGCATCTAGTTTTCCCTCGGTTTATTGCTTAATTTGGTGATTATGCACTTTTTATAGACACTTCTTTTTTTAACATGTATTCTTAACACAGAGAAAAGGACTCAATTACTTTACTCTGTTCAGAATATGAATACATATACAGGTGCAGCTCAAAAAATTAGAATATCGTGAAAAAGTTAACTAGATTCAGCTGTAAATTACGCTGGTACAGTATGGAACACATGACTGGCGAAATGGCTGTACGTCATCAAGGGTCTAAGGTATCAAACGAGCCCCAAACCATCACTCTGCGGCCAGATATGGAGTAGATGTGGATGGATCCCTTTAAGGGTTGTTTCTCCTGACTTTTTTCCCCATAGAGTTCTATAGGAAAATGAGTCAGGAGAAATAACCCTTGCAGTGATCCATCCACATCTACTCCATATCTGGCAACAGAGTGATGGTTTGGGGCTCGCTCGATAGCTCAGACCCTTGATGACTTACAGCCATTTACATTACATTACATTATAGGCATTTAGCAGACGCTCTTATCCAGAGCGACTTACACAACATCTTACATTCATCCATTCCTATACATCTGGATATATACTGAAGCAATTCAGGTTAAGTACCTTGCTCAAGGGTACAACGGCAGTGTCCAACCTGGGAATCGAACCTGCAACCTTTCGGTTACAAGTCCAGTTCCTTAACCATTATACTACACTGCCGCCAGCCATGTGTTCCATACTGTACCAGTGTAATTTACAGCTGAATCTAGTCTCACCCCCCAATTCCCATAGAGATCAGTTCAAATGCAGAGAGGTTATAGTATCGCTTGTAACAGTACCTGAAAATAAGATATCGAGAGTCTTTTGATGTTGATTGGTCACAGACTTCAGGAAGTAACAGCATGCAAAGGATATGTGGCCAAATATTAAATATGATACTTTAAAAATATGTTAAAGCAAAGGGTATGAATACTTATGTAAATGAGAGATTTCAGTTTTCGATTTTTAATACATTTGCAAAAATTTCTAAAAACATGTTTTGACTTTGTCATTATGGGCTATTTTGTGTAAAATTCTGAGACAAAAAATGAAATCAATCTATTGTAGAATATGGCTGTAATGTAATAAAATGTGGAGAAGGTGAAAGGGGTATTCAGACTTTCCGGCTTGACTGTATATATATAATGTTTTGATGCAACGAAAATGTTGTCAGTCTCTCATAATGGAGAGTGTTAAGATACTGTGGTAAACCCATAGAGGAGTATGTCACAATAATCTCATCACCACCAATACCTATTACACTGCAGCAAAAAGTACAGCAGAAACTGTGTCTAACAGCAGGACGCACATCAAGCTCGGCCTACTTTATTTAGATCACTCTCCACAAAGGCAATTCTTATTAATGAGCTAAGCACTGATTATCGTCTTGATGCCTTCTTCCTCACTGAAACATGGCTCAAGCCTGAGGAGTACATTCCCCTAAATGAGGCTTCTCCTCCAGGCTACACCAGCAGTCAGACCCCACGTGCAACTGGTAAAGGTGGGGGTGTTGCTCTGATATTTAATTCAAACTACATTCTATCATATACTAAAAAGTGGGCATGTGTTTTGATCTTTTGAGGTTATGAACTTTGCGCTGGTTTCTACAAAATAGTTTTTTTTGTGTAACTATATTAAGGCCCATATGCAATGTTCCTTCTGGAATTAGGCAATTTCTTGTCAGATTGGATCTTGTTTTATCTTGTGGAATAGTGGAATATGTGTAACTCTGGTAGTTATTCATCCTCACAATCCTGTTATACCAGATCACTTCCTCATTACTTTCCAGTTTGAGTTGTGTTGCTCCTCATACTTTGAGCCCAAATGTATCACCACATTACACCAGAAACTGCTCAGAAATTCTGCAATAATCTCCCATTCTCCTTCTTCTCATGTTCTGAGTCCATAGACTTGAACTCAATACATTCCCTCACAGATGACTTGATGTCCATGCTAATGAACACCCTGGACTTGGTTTAAAATTAGTTGTTTTCAACCTTGAATGGAAGGATAGTTTATCTCAATACAAACAGGCACTTAACTCAGCTAGAACCTCCTACTTCGTGAACCTTATTGAAGTAAATAAGAACAACCCCAAGTTTCTATTTAATACCATTGCAAAATTGACAAAAAAGCCAATCATCATTGTGTAAAAATGCTTGTAATATCCTCTAAATCTTCAAGTTGTCTTTTAGATCCCCTACCAACCACATTACGTAAGGAACTCCTTCCGGTATTGGGTGCACCCTTGCTTAACATAATTAACTGCTCTCTTTTCTCTGATTGGGTTCCTCATCAAGCCTCTGCTAAAAAAGCCAAAACTTCACCCTGAATTTTTTAATAAACTACAGACCTATTTCCAATCTTCCCTTCTTATCTAAAATACTTGAAAAGGCTGTAGCCAAACAACTCACCACCTTTCTGAAGATTAATAATATTTATGAAAGTCTTCAGTCTTGGTTCAGGCCCCATCACAGCACAGAGACAGCCCTTGTTAAGGTCTTTAGTGACCTTCTTTCAGCCTCAGACCATAAATCAACGTCTGTTCTTGTCTTGCTTGATCTCAGTGCAGCATTTGATACTGTAGACCATGAAATTATTTTACATAGACTTAATAAGTGTGTAGGAATTTGTGGAAAAGCTCTCGAATGGTTGAGATTGTATCTAACAAACAGATTTCAGTTTGTTCATCTCAATAATACATCCTCAGACTACTGTAGGGTCAAATATGGGGTCCCACAGGGCTCTGTTCTCGGTCCTTTGTTGTTTTCCCTTTACATGCTGCCACTGGGAAATATCATTCGTAAGCACAATATCAATTTAAATTTTTATGCGGATGACATGCAGTTGTATGTTTCTGTGAAACCAGGCATGGTACCCCACCTGGCAAACTTAGAGGCCTGTGTTGAAGACATCAGAAAATGGATGTCGACTAACTTTCTGCTTCTTAATCCAGACAAACCAGAAATTATGATTATTGGTCTTAAAATAGACAGAACTAATTTAGCTAATCTTGCATTCAAGTTCAATGTAGTACTACCAAAAACATTGGTCAAAGATTTAGGTGTAGTGATTGATCCTTATTTAACATTGGACTTACATCACAAGCCTGTCTCAAGATCTGCCTATTTTTACTAAAGGAACATTGCCAAAATTCAGCAATTCCTTTCTTTGAGTGATGCTGAGAAGCTTGTTCATGCATTTGTTTCTTCTAGAATAGATTATTGCAATGCCCTATTATCTGGCTGTCCGAACATAACTCTCCACAATTTGCAACGCATTCAAAACACAGCTGCAAGAATCTTGACCAGAACTAAGAGATCAGAACACATTACCCCTGTCCTTGCATCCCTTCATTGGCTGGCTATCAAATTTAGAGTTGATTTTAAAGTACTGCTGTTGACTTATAAATCACTTCATGGTCTAGCCCCTTCATATCTTTCCAACCTGCTCACACCTTATGTTCCCACACGTATTCTCCGCTCCCAATACGCAGGACATTTTGTGGTCCCCAAAATAAATTTTAAAACAATAGGTGGCAGAGCCTTTTCATATAAAGCCCCTCTTCTGTGGAACAGTCCATGTCAGCCCATGTCAGGGATGCAGTCAGTCTCTACTTTTAAAACAAGACTTAAAACTCACTTTTTTGCTGTTGCGTTTTTATAGAATTTATTATTTTTTCATTTTGTGTTTTTATCATGTGATTTTGTGTGTTTGTTTTAATTGCTTTGTGCAGTGTATTGTGACCTTTGGGTAAAATGCACTTTAAATCCCAATAAACATAAATACAGTGCTTCTGTTTTGATGCCTTTTCTGTTTAAATTGTGGTTTGTGAAGATTAGCTATGTTTCCATCAGATTTTAAAAAAAGTGAATATAGTATACACAGAACACTGGAAACACTAAATAGCAAATGCTATGATATGCTATGTTGATAATACCTCTGGCTTACAGTGTATATCCTATATTGCACCGTCAGTCCCCTTAAGGCAGTGATGGGCAATTCCAGGCCTCACGGGCCGGTGTATATGCAGGGTTTTGCCGCCAGCAGTTACCCTGGCACAATCACGAATTAGTCATAAACACCATAACTGATTCACTGGTAAATCAGACCACCTGCATACACATCGGCCCGCGAGGCCTGGAGTTGCCCATCCCTGTCTTAAGGCATGGACTGACTCCAACATTAAAACAAAAAAAAAGTATGTTATTTGTTTCAGATTTTTGGTAGCCATTTGTACCCTAGTATGATTCAATTCCCTGTGTACTGCTGAGAATTCTGCGCTACACAACCCCGTCGGCCAGCGGTAGGAAGGAGGTCGCCACATGTTCTTCAAGGTGTGACTCCTCGTGCTCCTGACCGTGATTCCAGCACGACACGGAGCCGCTATGTGCGCCACGATTCTCCCCGCCGAGTCCCACCCGTGCACCCTGGGAGGGGCCGCTCCCTCAAAGCACCGGCCACACTCGGCTCTGGCAGGACCCGGGCGTGAATCCGGGCCCTCGGTGTGCAGCTGCAGCGGCTCAAGGCCAATGTTTTTACCGCCGCACCCTGCACCAACATTTTATTCACAATCTACACGAGACGTACGGTCTGATTCTCAGCACTGGCCCAAATGGGACACTGGCGTTGTGTCCTCATTGCTTCGCCAAACAGAAACTGCAAGGGGACAGCATATGTATTTCTGATTATGGATGCACTCTTGTTATTGACATTGTATAGCTCAGGTAGCAAGAGGGACTGTGTGTGAGTGCTTGACACCAGAGGGCTAAGTAGACTTCCTTTTGAAGACCTTTTTGGTCAGATATTGACTCCTGAGAGAACCTGATGCAAGCAGTTCATTCCAACAGACTGAACAGCAGGGCTCACACACATTTTTTCTTGTTTTTTTTGTTATTAGTAATATCGTAAAATATTCCAATAAAAATAACATTTGAAATAACCGGTATCCATTCCCCTGTAGAAAGTGAATTTTAAAACACTCTTTACTCTGAAACAAAAAGATGTATTAAACTCAAGGATTTCACAATAGATCCGTGAACCGTTAAGGGCAGTTTTAACACCAATATCTCCAATTGCACATCTTCCAAATCCAGCCTGCTGTTTGCAAATGTGTATCATCCACTTGGACAATTAATTGTAGTTACATATCCTGCCCAGCAGATGGTGGGATTTATTCAAACCAGGATCTGGATATTCACTGTTTAATATTTGGACCAGAATAATCTAATCTTCTTATTTTTTTAAAAGACCAGAAAATAATTGATAATCCCTGCAGAAATGATACTGGATTGTAACAACAATCATCCCATTACATAGACAATTCTGATCCAGATTAAGAGCTTTGAAAAACCACCCCCACTACTATCAACCCCACTAATGGAGGCCTGATTGACAACTGGCAAAGGACCCCACTGAAACTGAGATGTAAATATAATATAAATATAATATGGTACACAGAACTTGTAGGTGAACACACAATTAGAAATCTTGAAATAATTTATTCTTTTAAAAAGTTACACGTTACAACATTCCCCATCTGCAATAAATAAGTCATTTTAAAATGCTTGAATTACAGTTCATAATTCACAGGCAAGAAATCAATAAATAATATAAATAAAATGCAATACAAATAATAAATAAAGTACATTATTGTGACAGGGACCATTTAGAATGTGCCACTGCCATAATACAATTCTTTCACAAGGGTGGTGATAAAGACCACACATCACCACCTGGTGGCTGAACATGTTTTGAGACCAACTCAAAAAGTATCGATACATAAATGACGAATATAAATAACCCCCAACGCCGTGGCTGTACTCGGTACATACAATAAGCGGTTTGGGGGTATTTTAGCCAGTGCTTGTTACGGTTCACAGCGGTTTGATGCTAAAGGTGGTGAAGCGGGCCGGGCTGGCCTCTTCACACATCTCCACGGGCATTTTATTCTCCACGGCCGTGCTGATGAACCAGCCGCGGAACTTGAGCGACTCCAGGCTGGTAGCAGCGAAGCCTTGCTCCCTCCTGAGGAACAGGAAACGCCCCATGTCTCCCTCTGCATTGATGGTTTTCAGCATCCTACCGTCTTTAACCTCCTAAAAAAAAAACACAGAATCCACAACAGTGAGCACAGTCGTCTACTCATAAAGGGAGCCTCACAGGCCAGGCTTGTTCATCAAAGAATGAGATGACTCGAGATTTATTGTAATAAAGAGTTATTTCATTCTAAATCAAAGTTAAGGACAATGGATCATTTAATTTAGGACACTGTTGTCATAATAGGCCCAGACATGAAGACAATAATTCTACTACTATTCGACCACAGTCACTTGAATTAAGAGGGATTTCCGGCTCTGATACAGTGCTGCTTATGTGTCAACTGGTTAGTGTCAAAGGTTAGAGAACTGAGTGCCATCTCAATGGAGTGTAGTCAGATCAACATAGTACTCGAGCCAGGCAGATTTAAAATAATGACATCGTCGTTATCGTTTTAAAAAAAAAAAATTTTTTAAACACTATTCCTTACAGAATATATTTACCTCCAGCTGTAAGATGGGGCCTTCGGCAGACTTTGAGCAGGACAGGTAGAGATTACGTCCTGCGATACTCAAAGCAACAGGTCGTCTCGCGCTGTCAGTGAAGGTGCGTGACACGTATGTCGCCAGCTGAAAATTTACTGCGAAGGCAGAGGGCAATACGTCAATCAATCCATAATCACCAGGGAAACATATTTCTGAGTGCATCCATCTACTATGAAGTGCTCAGTGTTCATTTAACTGAAAGCGTTCATACGAGTCCACAAGGTTCAAAAGTGTACCATATCAGAGTTACTTAACACTAACATTTTGCTGTGTATTAACTGCTGTAAAATGTTGCCGTTTACAAAATAAGAAACGAATAATTGGAGCAAAACTCTGGATGAATTTGCAGTGTGTGTGTGTGTGTGAGTGTGTGTGTGTGTGTGTGTGTGTGTGTGTGTGTGTGTGTGTGTGTGTGTGTGTCCCATGCCGTCAGGCGGCTCCATGCTGTGACTGGGCTTACCTTTGAGGTCTATGCTGCCACCCTGCAGTATCACCGCCTGCAGCTCTAACGGACTCTCCTTCAGCACCAAGCTCTTCTGATCGCGGTCACACACGCTGTGCAGCACGACCGTGGTGTTGCTGAACACACTGGGCTTGCTGCATACAGTGTCCAGTACTCTTTGTGTATCGTGCTCTGCGAGGGAAGAAGCAGGGGCAAAGGCAGGCCGATTAGCAAAAGAAGCCATCCCACCTTCCCTTACAAAAAACCAGTAAACCAAAAGTTTAATTGTATTAAGTATACTTCAGTTTATAGTGTACTCATTTTTTTAAAAATTAACTATTAATTATACTTGTATGTGTCGGCCTACTATTTTGATACTTATTGAGACTAAATTGGCCAACTTTTTAAATTCTTCAAAGTATACTAAGAAGTATAGTTTTATAACTGGAAAAGTAGGCCAGTTTAGTGTCAATAAGTATCAACATAGTCCACTTACAAGTATACTAATAGTAGTACACTTCTATAACTGAACTAGTCTATACTTAATAAAAGTAAACTTAGTTAACTAGTTTTTTTTAAGTGATTACAATTGGCTAAAGCACTACTTGGGGGTGATGACAGCCCAATAAAGGCTCTTGGATTTTACAGCACAGAGAGTGGCACGTGCAGCCTCTCTTATATCTCAGCCACACTGTAAACAAACAGCACGAGACAGCCGACTGACAGAGCACATCAACGAGGGAAATCAGGTAAGCCTACCTTCCATCACATTCTCCAGCATGATGTTGATCAGGTCGTCGTCACTGAACTCTGTGCCCAGGGGAGTGTGGCTGGGTTTCATTCTCTGCAGGGCAACGATGAGGTTGGCAACATGGCGCAAACTGTGCGGATGCTGCGTTACCTCCAACTGTAGTCCTTTGTGGTCTAAACTGTGGGTCTTTTCGAGGAAGGGAAAACAAAAGGATTACTCCACTGACAAGAACATTTATGATGCGTGAATCCAGCCGTGTTTACAACATAGGTGCTGCACATCAACACTAATAACTCCTAACACAAGCCAACAAACAATGTTTTTTTGTTTGTGTTTTTCTCTCTTGATGCTAAACAAAGTGTTGCGGTTTGCCTCTTTTGATGACCATACTTAAACTTCAGCTGGTTAAATTAGGGCTATTGTGTTTACTGGTTACTAATTTAGAAAAGAAAAAAAAACTTTAGCTTAGTTATATCTCACCTTTTCCAAATCGATGCAAACAGCCTTGAATTCCATGTTGCTGGTTTTGGTAAAGCTGCAGAAACAATAAAGACATGTTTTAGTTCATCGCGCCAGAATACATTTTATAAACGAGTTAGCGAAATATAGCCTGTGCTAACAAAACTATGACCGGTTTAAAATTAAGTAAAAACACTCGAAGCCATCCGTCACTTGCGTAAAAAAGAACCCATTGCCGATGCCGAGTATACCTACTAGTATTCGTATAGAAAGGTGCTAATTGTCAGCTTCGATGTAGAACCGTGTAGATTAGTAGTGCCTGCTCAAGCAATCTGCCCAAAGGACTTCTCACTCCGATATTTATTGAGCGTATAGCGCCCAGGGAAATCCCCCACGAGATTTCCCGTTGTGTGTCAACAATGTTTGGGCGTCAGAAGTTTAATTCAGAGGATGTGACATAAAAGGATAATGTTTATAGTTTATAGTAGTGGAGTCTTGAGGTGATGAATGAGATAAATTAGGGTTTCTGCATGAATGAGAGTTTCGGCAGCTGAGAAAGGGAGTGGTGGACGTAGGCGGGCAATGTTTTTAAGGTGAAAAAAGGTCATCGAATCTCATCGCAGTTGGGCATGCTAAGCTGTAAAATTACAATCTTAAATCTTTCCTTGGCAAAAAAAGCAAAACTCATAATGACTTCCTCAAATCTGAGTAGCCTATCATCTTGTCCCAATATGTCTCAAAGTGCCAGTCTGGCAAGGTATCAAGCAATTAAAGTTTAGTGAAAATCAAGCACATGGAGAAACTGCAGATCATGATTGGGATAGCGGTCTTGGTCACAGTCATGGACATTGGCCGTGGTCAACAAAAAAGAGTCATGCCCGTGCCAAATCAGCCAAACATGCGTCCACACCCTGGTCAGAAATGCTGTGATTGGGGCTCATACTGCAGTGATAGAGACAGCTTGAGCACGTTTTCTGCATTTATTAATGTGCTGCACAATCACCTCATACGTGCAAATGCTCAACAATGTTGTAACTGTTACTGCAAAGTTAATAAATAAAAAGTAAAATGTTAATACAAAGTAAGAGGTTGTAGAAGAAGTTACAGTTATAGAAGAGTTTGTAAGAGTAGTCATGCAGTTAAAAGCATTGGTTCACATCCAGTAGTCATTCCAAATTTGTTTTGGATAAATGAATGCAGAAATGTTTTATTATTTCTTAATCTTGTCCAAAATTTTCAAAAAAAAAAGAAAAGAAACCTGTTAAATGAAAGGACTTGCCTCTGTTTCCACACTTCCCTTTTAAACCAAGAAGAAAAAAAACTGCACACAAAAAGATTCCTTAAATATGCCTTTTTTTTTTTTACAATGAAGGAAAAACCACAGAAGTTTCAGCGTCAAGCTTTCGTCAGTGTAACAAAAAAGACAACGTAATGCCTCTTTGCAGAGATCAAACAACATTCAGCTGACTAAATGGTTCAGTTAAATGACTAAATGTTTAAATTTCACAAGTCTTAAACAGACAGTTACAAATATGCCTCGTTCTTACAGAATGTCATTCATTTAAATAGACATCATGAAAACATTTCACATTTGCTTTTATCACATTAATTTAATGGGACATAGCCCTAAAATGGACTGTATGATAAAGTAAAAAAGGTTGCCCATTGCTCAGCTAAAGACAATTAGTTGACTTAAATTCAAGTCTTAAAGAAAAGAAACACGAAATAGTTTTTAAAATACCATTAGTTTAAAACAGACATTATATGTTTGTATCTGGCTTCTAGTTTTCCCTCGGTTTATTGCTTAATTTGGTGATTATGCACTTTTTATAGACACTTCTTTTTTTAACATGTATTCTTAACACAGAGAAAAGGACTCAATTACTTTACTCTGTTCAGAATATTAATATTTGCATATATATATATACGTATAAATACAAGTAAAGTTTTGATGCAACGAAAATGTTGTCAGTCTCTCATAATGGAGAGTGTTAAGATACTGTGGTAAACCCATAGAGGAGTATGTCACAATCATCTCATCACCACCAATACCTATTACACTGCAGCAAAAAGTACAGCAAAAACTGTGTCTAACAGTAGGATGCACATCAAGTTCGGCCTACTTTATTTAGATCACTCTCCACAAAGGCAATTCTTATTAATGAGCTAATCACTGATTATAGTCTTGATGCCGTCTTCCTCACTGAAACATGGCTCAAGCCTGAGGAGTACATTCCCCTAAATGAGGCTTCTCCTCCAGGCTACACCAGCAGTCAGACCCCATGTGCAACTGGTAAAGGTGGGGGTGTTGCTCTGATTTTTCACGCTACACTCGATCATATACTAAAAAGTGGGTATGTGTTTTGATCTTTTGAGGTTATGAACTTTGTGCTGGTATCTACAAAACTGTTTTTTTTGTGTAACTATATACAGACTCCCTGGTCCATATGCAATGTTCCTTCTGGAATTAGGCAATTTCTTGTCAGATTTTGCAGCCATAGTTGACAATGTTGTGATTGTAGATGATTTTAACATCCATTTGGATAATGATACTGATCCTCTCTGTAGGGCTTTCACATTCATTATTGATTCCATTGGGTTTAAACAATTTGTATTTGGTCCAACCCACTATCACAACTACATCCTGGATCTTGTTTTATCTTGTGGAATATGTGTAACCGAGATAGTTATTCATCCTCACAATCCTGTTTTATCAGATCACTTCCTCATTACTTTCCAGTTTGAGTTGTGTTGCTCCTCATACTTTGAGCCCAAATGTATCACCACATTACACCAGAAACTGCTCAGAAATTCTGCAATAATCTCCCATCCTCCTTCTTCTCATGTTCTGAGTCCATAGACTTGAACTCACTACATTCCCTCACTGATGACTTGATGTCCATGCTAATGAACACCCTGGACTTGGTTTAAAATGAGTTGTTTTCTACCTTGAATGTAAGGATAGTTTATCTCAATACAAACAGGCACTTAAGCTACTTCACTAACCTTATTGAAGTAAATAAGAACAACCCCAAGTTTCTATTTGATACCATTGCAAAATTGACAAAAAGCCAATCATCACTGTAAATATGCTTCCACTCATTTCACTTGTGATGAGTTTATGACACACTTCACTGGTAAGATAGAAACCATTAGAAATTAAATGACTGGCACATCTGGAATAGAAGACACGCTTCCTATGAATCTCACACTAACACTGACCGATTTCCCTCTTGCACTCATATCCTTTACAGAAACAAGGCTGGGAGGAGCCAAATTGTGTAGCGACCCTTGAAGCATTCCTGCCTATATCCCATGAACAGTTTTTTAAGCTTGTAATGTCCTCTAAATCCTCAAGTTGTCTTTTGGATCCCCTACCAACCACATTACTTAAGGTACTCCTTTCGGTATTGGGTGCACCCTTGCTTAACATAATTAACTGCTCCCTTTCTTCTGATTGTGTTCCTCATTAAGCCTCTGCTAAAAAAAGCTAAAACTTGACCCTGAATTTCTTAAAAACTACAGACCTATTTCCAATCTTCTCTTCTTATCTAAAATACTTGAAAAGGCTGTAGCCAAACAACTCACCACCTTTCTGAAGATTAATAATATTTATGAAAGTCTTCAGTCTTGGTTCAGGCCCCATCACAGCACAGAGACAGCCCTTGTTAAGGTCTTTAGTGACCTTCTTTCAGCCCCAGACCATAAATCAACATCTGTCCTTGTCTTGCTTGATCTCAGTGCAGCATTTGATACTGTAGACCATGAAATTATTTTACATAGACTTAATAAGTGTGTAGGAATTTGTTGAAAAGCAATGGTTGAGGTCGTATCTAACAAACAGATTTCAGTTTGTTCATCTCAATAGTACATCCTCAGACTACTGTAGGGTAAAATATGGGGTCCCACAGGGCTCTGTTCTCGGTCCTTTGTTGTTTTCCTTTACATGCTGCCACTGGGAAATATCATTCGTAAGCACAATATCAATTAAAATTTTTATGTGGATGACTTGCAGTTGTATGTTTCTGTGAAACCAGGCATGGTACCCCACCTGGCAAACTTACAGGCCTGTGTTGAAGACATCAGAAAATGGATGACGACTAACTAAATAGACAGAACTAAATTAGCTAATCTTGCATTCAAGTTCAATGGCTACATAGTACTACCAAAAACATTGGTCAAAGATTTAGGTGTAGTGATTGATCCTTATTTAACATTGGACTTACATAACAAGCCTGTCTCAAGATCTGCCTATTTTTACTAAAGGAACATTGCCAAAATTCAGCAATTCCTTTCTTTGAGTGATGCTGAGAAGCTTGTTCATGCATTTGTTTCTTCTAGAATAGATTATTGCAATGCCCTATTATCTGGCTGTCCGTACATAACTCTCCACAATTTGCAACGCATTCAAAACACAGCTGCAAGAATCTTGACCAGAACTAAGAGATCAGAACACATTACCCCCGTCCTTGCATCCCTTCATTGGCTGGCTATCAAATTTAGAGTTGATTTTAAAGTACTGCTGTTGACTTATAAATCACTGCATGGTCTAGCCCCTTCATATCTTTCCAACCTCCTCACACCTTATGTTTCTAACGTATTCTCCGCTCCCAATACGCAGGACATCTTGTGGTCCCCAAAATAAATTTCAAAACGGTAGGTGGCAGAGCCTTTTCATATAGAGCCCCTTTTCTGTGGAACAGTCCATGTCAGCCCATGTCAGGGATGCAGTCAGTCTCTACTTTTAAAACAAGACTTAAAACTCACTTTTTTGCAGTTGCGTTTTTATAGAATATTTATTTTTTCATTTTGTGTTTTTATCATGTGATTTTGTATGTTTGTTTTAATTGCTTTGTGCAGTGTATTGTGACCTTTGAGTAAAATGCACTTTAAATCCCAATAAACTTAAACTTAAACAGACAGAACAGTGCTTCTGTTTTGATGCCTTTTCTGTTTAAATTGTGGTTTGTGAAGATTAGCTATGTTTCCATCTGATCTTTTAAAAAGTGAATATAGTATACACAGAACACTGGAAACACTCTTATATTAAATGCTATGATATGCTATGTTGATAATACCTCTGGCTTACAGTGTATAACCTATATTGCAGGGATGGGCAATTCCAGTTACCCTGGCACAATCAAGAATTAGTCATAAACACCATCACTGATTCAGAGTTGCCCATCCCTGTCTTAAGGCATGGACTGACTCCAACATTTAAAAAAAAAAATGTATGTTACTTGTTTCAGATTTTTGGTCGCCATTTGTACCCGAGTATGATTCAATTCCCTGTGTACTGCTGAGAATTCTGCGCTACACAACCCCGTCGGCCAGCGGTAGGAAGGAGGTCGCCACATGTTCTTCAAGGCGTGACTCCTCGTGCCCCTGACCGTGATTCCAGCACGACACGGAGCCGCTATGCGCGCCACGATTCTCCCTGCCGAGTCCCACCCATGCACCCTGGAAGTGGCCGCTCCCTCAAAGCACCGGCCACACTCGACTCTGGCAGGACCCGGGCGTGCATCCGGGCCCTCTGTGTGCAGCTGCAGCGGCTCAAAGGCCAATGTTTTTACCGCCGCGCCGCGGCGCCCTGCACCAACATTTTATTCACAATCTACACGAGACGTACGGTCTGATTCTCAGCACTGGCCCAAATGGGACACTGGCGTTGTATCCTCATTGCTTCGCCAAACAGAAACTGCAAGGGGACAGCATATGCATTTCTGATTATGGATGCACTCTTGTTATTGACATTGTATAGCTCAGGTAGCAAGAGGGACTGTGTGTGAGTCCCTCTTGCTACCTGCAGCGACAATAATCTCATTCTTAACGTCGAGAAGACGAAGGAGATTGTTGTTGTCGATTTCAGGAAAAAACACACCCAGCACCCTCCACTGACCGTCAACAACATGGCTGTGGAGAGAGTGAGCAGCACCAAGTTTCTGGGTGTGCACATCACAGAGGACCTTTCCTGGAACACCAACATCACATCACTGGCCAAGAAAGCTCAGCAGCGGCTCTATTTCCTCCGCAAACTGAAAAGAGCCAAAGCCCCAGTCCCCATCATGCGTTCATTCTACCGTGGCACCACTGAGAGCATCCTCACCAGCTGCATAATTGTGTGGTACGGGGCCTGTACTGCATCCTGCCGAAAGACCCTGCAGCGTATAGTGAGAGCAGCTGAGAAGGTCATTGGTGCCCCCCTCCCTTCTCTCCAGGACATTTATGACACACGCCTGGTCCGCAAAGCACTCTGCACTGCAGGCGACCCCACTCACCCCTCACACCGCTTCTTCAGTCTCCTGCCGTCTGGGAGGAGAATGAGGAGCCTTCGGGCAAGGACCAGCAGACTGAGGGACAGCTTTATCCACCAGGCGGTCAGGAAGCTGAACTCTCTTTCAGCTCTCCCCCCCTCCCTTCTCTGCCCCCTGCCCCCACAGACTCTGGACTACGACACCTTTAACCCCCCCCCATAAATCGCTGGCCCCCACTGACTCTGGATTATGACACTTTTGACAGACTATTGGCACCAGCCACTTTTATTTTATTTATTTTGATAAAATTGCTGCTATTTGCACTGTAACATTACATCCATACTTGCACTGCGTCCATTTGCACTATATGTATCTTAGTTTTAGATTTACTTGTATTTTATATTTTCACGCACTTTTTGATTTATATCTTTTTATATTGTGTATGTGTTTGTATTTTATGTTTATCTTTTTCTTTTATTGCTCCGTGGATGATGAGAGGAACAAAATTTCAATCCTCTGTATGTCTTGTATATATAGTAGAGTTGACAATAAAATTGAACCTTGAACCTTGAACCTTGAACCTTGAGTGCTTGACAACAGAGGGCTAAGTAGACTTCCTTTTGAAGACCTTTTTGGTCAGATATTGACTCCTGAGAGAACCTGATGCAAGCAGTTCATTCCAACAGACTGAACAGCAGGGCTCACACACATTTTTTCTTGTTTTTTTGTAATTAATAATATAGTAAAATATTCAATGAAAATAACATTTGAAATAACCGGTATCGATTCCCCTGTGGAAAGTGAATTTTAAAATGAGAAACTGAGAATAAACTGACAACAGTATAAAACACTTTTTACTCTGAAAGAAAGACATGTATTAAGCTCAAGGATTTCACAATGAACCGTTAAGGGCAGTTTTAACACCAATATCTCCAATTGCATACCTACCAAATCCAGCCTGCTGTTTGCAAATGTGTATCATCCACTTGGACAATTAATTGTAGTTACATATCCTGCCCAGCAGATGGTGGGATTTATTCAAACCACGATCTGGAAATTCACTGTTTCATATATGGACCATAATACAGATGAACCTCGATCCAACGGACTAATAGGGGGGAGCAGTTGTCCGTTAAAGCCGTTTGTCCGTTGCAGCGAATAATGCGACACTGCAAAATATCACTATAACAAGAGATATGTAGCGCACAACAACCAGGCAAACCGACGCTTGTACGCTTGTAAACAACACGTGCGCGCCGCCAAGCGGACGCTTACTCAAGTAGCGGTCTCGGTTCGCTTCACCCGGGAGTTTTAAACGTTCGGACCAGATATTCACTCTAGCGGATTGTGTCCGTTGGATCCGGAATCCGTTGCATCGGTGTCCGTTGGATCGAGGTTCATCTGTAATCTAATCTTCTTATTTTTTCAAAAGACCAGAAAATAATTGATAATCCCCGCAGAAATGATACTGGATTGCAACAACAATCATCCCATTACATAGACAATTCTGATCCAGATTAAGAGCTTTGAAAAACCACCCCCACTACCATCAACCCCACGAATGGAGGCCTAATTGACTGGCAAAGGACCCCACTGAAACTGTGATGTAAATATAATATGGTACAAAGAACATGTAGGTAAATATAAACACACAATTAGAAATCTTAAAATAATTTATTAGTTACACAAGTTACACGTTACAACATTTCCCATCTGCTATAAATAAGTCATTTTAAGATGCTTGAATTACAGTTCATAATTCACAGGCAAGAAATCAATAAATAATATGCAATATAAATAATAAATAAAGTACATTATTGTGACAGGGACCATTTAAAATGCGCCACTGCCATAATACAATTCTTTCACAAGGGTGGCGATGAAGACCACACATCACCACCTGGTGGCTGAACATGTTTTGAGACCAACTCAAAAAGTATCGATACATAAATGACGAATATAAATAACCCCCAACGCCGTGGCTGTACTCGGTACATACAATAAGCGGTTTGTGGGTATTTTAGCCAGTGCTTGGTATGGTTCACAGCGGTTTGATGCTAAAGGTGGTGAAGCGGGCTGGGCTGGCCTCTTCACACATCTCCACGGGCATTTTATTCTCCACGGCCGTGCTAATGAACCAGCCGCGGAACTTGTGCGACTCCAGGCTGGTAGCAGCGAAGCCTTGCTCCCTCCTGAGGAACAGGAAACGCCCCATGTCTCCCTCTGCATTGATGGTTTTCAGCATCCTACCGTCTTTAACCTCCTAAAAAAAGAACACAGAATCCACAACAGTGAGCACAGTCGTCTACTCATAAAGGGAGCCTCACAGGCCAGGCTTGTTCATCAAAGAACGAGATGACTCGAGACTCATTGTAATAATAATAGTAATACTTCAACTGAGTTATTTCATTCTAAATCAAAGTTAAGGACAATGGATCATTTAATTTAGGACACTGTTGTCATAATAGGCCCAGACATGAAGAGAATAATTCTACTACTATTCGACCACAGTCACTTGAATTAAGAGGGATTTCCGGCTCTGATACAGTGCTGCTTATGTGTCAACTGGTTAGTGTCAAAGGTTAGAGAACTGAGTGCCATCTCAATGGAGTGTAGTCACATCAACATAGTACTCAAGCCAGGCAGATTTAAAATAATGACATAGTTTTTAACACTATTCCTTACAGAATATATTTACCTCCAGCTGTAAGATGGGGCCTTCGGCAGACTTTGAGCAGGACAGGTAGAGATTACGTCCTGCGATACTCAAAGCAACAGGTCGTCTCGTGCTGTCAGTGAAGGTGCGTGACACGTATGTCGCCAGCTGAAAATCTACTGTGAAGGCAGAGGGCAACACGTCAATCAATCCATAATCACCAGGGAAACATATTTCTGAGTGCATCCATCTACTATGAAGTGCTCAGTGTTGATTTAACTGAAAGCATTCATACGAGTCCACAAGGTTCAAAAGTGTACCATATCAGAGTTACTTAACACTAACATTTTGCTGCGTATTAACTGCTGTAAAATGTTGCCGTTTACAAAATAAGGAACTAATAATTGGAGCCAAACTCTGGATGAATGTGCAGTGTGTGTGTGTGTGTGTGTGTGTGTGTGTGTGTGTGAGAGTGTGTGTGTGTGTGTGTGTGTGTGTGTGTGTGTGTGTGTTTCCCATGCCGTCAGGCGGCTCCATGCTGTGACTGGGCTTACCTTTGAGGTCTATGCTGCCACCCTGCAGTATCACCGCCTGCAGCTCTAACGGACTCTCCTTCAGCACCAAGCTCTTCTGATCGCGGTCACACACGCTGTGCGGCACGACCTTGGTGTTGCTGAACACACTGGGCTTGCTGCATACAGTGTCCAGTACTCTTTGTGTATCGTGCTCTGTGAGAGAAGAAGCAGGGGCAAAGGCAGGCCGATTAGCAAAAGAAGCCATCCCACCTTCCCTTACAAAAAACTAGTAAACCAAAAGTTTAATTTTATTAAGTATACTTCAGTTTATAGTGTACTAATTTTAAAAAATGAACTATTAAGTATACTTGTATGTGTAGGCCTACTATTTTGATACTTATTGAGACTAAATTGGCCAACTTTTTAAATTCTTCAAAGTATACTAAGAAGTATAGTTTTATAACTGGAAAAGTAGGCCAGTTTAGTGTCAATAAGTATCAACATAATCCACTTACAAGTATACTAATAGTAGTACACTTCTATAACTGAACTAGTCTATACTTTTTAAAAAAAACAAGTAAACTAAGTTTACTTTTATTAAGTGATTGCAATTGGCTAATGCACTACTTGGGGGTGATGACAGCCCAATAAAGGCTTTTGGATTTTACAGCACAGAGAGTGGCACGTGCAGCCTCTCTTATATCTCAGCCACACTGTAAACAAACAGCACGAGACAGCCGACTGACAGAGCACATCAACGAGGGAATTCAGGTAAGCCTACCTTCAATCACATTCTCCAGCATGATGTTGATCAGGTCGTCGTCACTGAACTCTGTGCCCAGGGGAGTGTGGCTGGGTTTCATTCTCTGCAGGGCAACGATGAGGTTGGCAACATGGCGCAAACTGTGTGGATGCTGCGTTACCTCCAACTGTAGTCCTTTGTGGTGAAAACTGTGGGTCTTTTCGAGAAAGGGAAAACAAAAGGATTAATCCACTGATAAGAACATTTATGATGCGTGAATCCAGCCGTATTTACAACATAGGTGCTGCACATCAACACTAATAACTCCGAACACAAGCCAACAAACAATGTTTTTTTTGTTTTGTTTTTTTTCCTCCGTGTTTTTCTCCCTTGATGCTAAACAAAGTGTTGCGGTTTGCCTCTTTTGATGACCATACTTAAACATCAGATGGTTAAATTAGGGCTATTGTGTTTACTGGTTACAAATTTTAAAAAAATAAAAACTTTAGTTGGCTTAGTTATCTCACCTTTTCCAAATCGATGCAAACAGCCTTGAATTCCATGTTGCTGGTTTTGGTAAAGCTGCAGAAACCATAGAGACATGTTTTAGTTCATCGCGCCAGAATACATTTTATAAACGAGTTAGCAAAATATAGCCTGTGCTAACAAAACTATGACCGGTTTACAATGAAGTAAAAACACTCGAAGCCATCCGTCACTTGCGTAAAAAAGAACCCATTGCCGATGCCGAGTATACCTACTAGTATTCGTATAGAAAGGTGCTAATCGTCAACTTCGATGTAGAACGGTGTAGATTAGTAGTGCCTGCTCAAGCAATCTGCCCAAAGGACTTCTCACTCAGATATTTATTGAGCGTATAGCGCCCAGGGAAACCCCCCACGAGATTTCCCGTTGTGTGTCAACATAGTTTGGGCGTCAGAAGTTTAATTCAGAGGATGTGACATAAAAGGATAATTTTTATTGTGGAGTCTTGAGGTGATGAATGAGATAAATTAGGGTTTCTGCATGAATGAGTTTCGGCAGCTGAGAAAGGGAGTGGTGGACGTAGGGGGGCAATGTTTTTAAGGTGAAAAAAGGTAATCGAATCTAATCGCAGTTGGGCATGCTAAGGTGTAAAATTACAATCTAAAGCCAATTTTTTCATGTAAAAAAAAAAAGCAAAACTCATAATGACTTCCTCAAATCTGAGTAGCCTATCATCTTGTCCCAATATGCCTCGATAGTGCCAGTCTGGCAAGGTATCAAGCAATAAAAGTTTAGTGAAAATCAAGCACATGGAGAAACTGCAGATCATGATTGGGATAGCGGTCTTGGTCACAGTCATGGACATTGGCCGTGGTCAACAAGAAAGATTCATGCCCGTGCCAAATCAGCCAAACATGCGTCCACACCCTGGTCAGAAATGCTCTGATTGGGGCTCATACTGCAGTGATAGAGACAGCTTGAGCACGTTTGCTGCATTTATTCATGTGCTGCACAATCACCTCATATGTGCAAATGCTCAACAATGTTGTAACTGTTACGGCAAAGTTAATAAGTAAAATGTTAATTAAAATTAAGAGGTTGTAGAAGTTATAGAACAAGTTACTGTTATAGAAGAGTTTGTAAGAGTATTGTCATGCAGTTAAAAGCATTGGTTCACATCCAGTAGTCATTCCAAATTTGTGTTGGATAAATTAATGCAGAAATATTTTATTATTTCTTAATCTTGTCCAAAATTTGCTAAATGAAAAAAAAAAAAAAAAAAACATGTTAAATGAAAGGACTTGCCTCTGTTTCCACACTTCCCTTTAAACCAAGAAAAAAAACTGCACACAAAAAGATTCTTTAAATATGCCAGACAGTTACAAATATGCCTCGTTCTTACAGAATGTCATTCATTTAAATAGACATCATGAAAACATTTCACATTTGCTTTTATCTCATTAATTTAATGGGATATAGCCCTAAAATGGACTGTATGATAAAGTAAAAAAGGTTGCCCATTGCTCAGCTAAAGACAATTAGTTGACTTAAATTCAAGTCTTAAAGAAAAGAAACACGAAATAGTTTTTAAAATACCATTAGTTTAAAACAGACATTATATGTTTGTATCTGGCTTCTAGTTTTCCCTCGGTTTATTGCTTAATTTGGTGATTATGCACTTTTTATAGACACTTCTTTTTTTAACATGTATTCTTAACACAGAGAAAAGGACTCAATTACTTTACTCTGTTCAGAATATAAATATTTACATATATATATATACGTATAAATACAAGTAAAGTTTTGATGCAACGAAAATGTTGTCAGTCTCTCATAATGGAGAGTGTTAAGATACTGTGGTAAACCCATAGAGGTGTATGTCACAATAATCTCATCACCACCAATACCTATTACACTGCAGCAAAAAGTACAGCAAAAACTGTGTCTAACAGCAGGACGCACATCAAGTTCGGCCTACTTTATTTAGATCACTCTCCACAAAGGCAATTCTTATTAATGAGCTAATCACTGATTATCGTCTTGATGCCTTCTTCCTCACTGAAACATGGCTCAAGCCTGAGGAGTACATTCCCCTAAATGAGGCTTCTCCTCCAGGCTACACCAGCAGTCAGACCCCACATGCAACCGGTAAAGGTGGGGGTGTTGCTCTGATTTTTCATGCTACATTCGATCATATACTAAAAACTGGGCATGTGTTTTGATCTTTTGAGGTTATGAACTTTGCGCTGGTATCTACAAAACAGTTTCTTTGTATAACTATATACAGACCCCCTGGCCCATATGCAATGTTCCTTCTGGAATTAGGCAATTTCTTGTCAGATTTTGCAGCCATAGTTGACAATGTTGTGATTGTAGATGATTTTAACATCCATTTGGATAATGATACTGATCCTCTCTGTAGGGCTTTCACATCCATTATTGATTCCATTGGGTTTAAACAATTTGTATTTGGTCCAACCCACTATCACAACTACATCCTGGATCTTGTTTTATCTTGTGGAATAGTGGAATATGTGTAACCGAGATAGTTATTCATCCTCACAATCCTGTTTATCAGATCACTTTCTCATTACCTTCCAGTTTCAGTTGTGTTGCTCCTCATACTTTGAGCCCAAATGTATCACCACATTACACCAGAAACTGCTCAGAAATTTTGCAATAATCTCCCATCCTCCTTCTTCTCATGTTCTGAGTCCATAGACTTGAACTCAATACATTCCCTCACAGATGACTTGATGTCCATGCTAATGAACACCCTGGACTTGGTTTAAAATTAGTTTTTTTCTACCTTGAATGGAAGGATAGCTTATATCAATACAAACAGGCACTTAACTCAGCTAGAACCTCCTACTTCGCTAACCTTATTGAAGTAAATAAGAACAACCCCCCCCCCCCCCCTCAAAATAAAAAAGCCAAAACTTCACCCTGAATTTTTTTTCAAACTACAGATCTATTTCCAATCTTTCCTTCTTATCTGAAATACTTGAAAAGGCTGTAGCCAAACAACTCACCACCTTTCTGAAGATTAATAATATTTATGAAAGTCTTCAGTCTTGGTTCAGGCCCCATCACAGCACAGAGACAGCCCTTGTTAAGGTCTTTAGTGACCTTCTTTCAGCCTCAGACCATAAATCAACATCTGTTCTTGTCTTGCTTGATCTCAGTGCAGCATTTGATACTGTAGGCCATAAATTATTTTATATAGACTTAATACGTTTGTAGGAATTTGTGGAAAAGCTCTCGAATGGTTGAGATTGTATCTAACAAACAGATTTCAGTTTGTTCATCTCAATAATACATCCTCAGATATCACTGTAGGGTCAAATATGGGGTCCCACAGGGCTCTGTTCTCGGTCCATTGTTGTTTTCCCTTTACATGCTGCCACTGGGAAATATCATTCGTAAGCACAATATCAATTTTTTATTTTTATGCGGATGACATGCAGTTGTGTGATGAAACCAGGATGACATGCAGTTTCTATGAAACCAGGCATGCTACCCCACCTGGCAAACTTAGAGGCCTGTGTTGAAGACATCAGAAAATGGATGACGACTAACTTTCTGCTTCTTAGACAAACCCGAAATTATGATTATTGGTCTTAAAATAGACAGAACTAATTTAGCTAATCTTGCATTCAAGTTCAATGGCTACATAGTACTACCAAAAACATTGGTCAAAGATTTAGGTGTAGTGATTGATCTTTATTTAACATTGGACTTACATAACAAGTCTGTCTCAAGATCTGCCTATTTTTACCGAAGGAACATTGCCAAAATTCAGCAATTCCTTTCTTTGAGTGATGCTGAGAAGCTTGTTCATGCATTTGTTTCTTCTAGAATAGATTATTGCAATGCCCTATTATCTGGCTGTCCGTACATAACTCTCCACAATTTGCAATGCATTCAAAACACAGCTGCAAGAATCTTGACCAGAACTAGGAGATCAGAACACATTACCCCTGTCCTTGCATCCCTTCATTGGCTGCCTATCAAATTTAGAGTTGATTTTAAAGTACAGCTGTTGACTTATAAATCACTTCATGGTCTAGCCCCTTCATATCTTTCCAACCTCCTCACACCTTATGTTCCTACACGTATTTTCCGCTCCCAACACGCAGGACATCTTGTGGTCCCCAAAATAAATTTTAAAACGGTAGGTGGCAGAGCCTTTTCATATAAAGCCCATTTTCTGTGGAACAGTCTGCTGGCCCATGTCAGGGATGCAGTCAGCCTCTACTTTTAAAACAAGACTTAAAACTCACTCTTTTGCTCTTGCGTTTTTATAGAATATTTATTTTTTAATTTTGTGTTTTTATCATGTGATTTTGTGTGTTTGTTTTAATTGCTTTGTGCAGTGTATTGTGACCTTTGGGTAAAATGCACTTTTAATCCCAATAAACATAAACTTAAACACACAGAACAGTGATTCTGTTTTGATACCTTTTCTGTTTAAATTGTGGTTTGTGAAGATTAGCTATGTTTCCATCAGACTTTTAAAAAGTGAATATAGTATACACAGAACACGGGAAACACTCTTATAGTAAATGCTATGATATGCTATGTTGATAATACCTCTGGATTACAGTGTATATCCTATATTGCACTGTCAGTCCCCTTAAGGCTGAGATGGGCAATTCCAGGCCTCACGGGCCGGTGTATATGCAGGGTTTTGCTGCCAGCAGTTACCCTGGCACAATCAAGAATTAGTCATATACACCATCACCGATTCACTGGTAAATCAGACCACAATAAAACAATACAACCTGCATACACATCGGCCCGCGAGGCCTGGAGTTGCCCATCCCTGTCTTAAGACTCCAACATTTAAAAAAATATATATTTTATTTGTTTCAGATTTTTGGTAGCCATTTGTACCCTAGTGCAATTCAATTCCCTGTGTACTGCTGAGAATTCTGCGCTACACAACCCCGTCGGCCAGCGGTAGGAAGGAGGTCGCCACATGTTCTTCAAGGCGTGACTCTTCGTGCCCCTGACCGTGATTCCAGCTCAACACGGAGCCGCTATGTCCCACCCGTGCACCCTGGGAGGGGCCGCTCCCTCAAAGCACCGGCCACACTCGGCTCTGGCAGGACCCGGGCGTGAATCCGGGCCCTCGGTGTGCAGCTGCAGCGGCTCAAGGCCAATGTTTTTACCGCCGCACCGCGGCACCCTGCACCAACATTTTATTCACAATCTACACGAGACGTACGGTCTGATTCTCAGCACTGGCCCAAATGGGACACTGGCATTGTGTCCTCATTGCTTCACCAAACAGAAACTGCAAGGGGACAGCATATGTATTTCTGATTATGGATGCACTCTTGTTATTGACATTGTATAGCTCAGGTAGCAAGAGGGACTGTGTGTGAGTGCTTGACACCAGAGGGCTAAGTAGACTTCCTTTTGAAGACCTTTTAGGTCAGATATTGACTCCTGAGAGAACCTGATGCAAGCAGTTCATTCCAACAGACTGAACAGCAGGGCTCACACACATCTTTTCTTGTTTTTTTGTAATTCGTAATATAGTAAAATATTCAATAAAAATTACATTTGAAATAACCGATATCCATTCCCCTGTAGAAAGTTAATTTTAAAACACTCTTTACTCTGAAACAAAAAGATGTATTAAACTCAAGGATTTCACAATAGATCCGAGAACCGTTAAGGGCAGTTTTAACACCAATATATCCAATTGCACACCTACCAAATCCAGCCTGCTGTTTGCAAATGTGTATCATCCACTTGGACAATTAATTGTAGTTACATATCCTGCCCAGCAGATGGTGGGATTTATTCAAACCAGGATCTGGATATTCACTGTTTCATATATGGACCATAATAATCTAATCTTCTTATTTTTTCAAAAGACCAGAAAATAATTGATAATCCCCGCAGAAATTATACTGGATTGCAACAACAATCATCCCATTACATAGACAATTCTGATCCAGATTAAGAGCTTTGAAAAACCACCCCCACTACCATCAACCCCATGAATGGAGGCCTAATTGACTGGCAAAGGACCCCACTGAAACTGTGATGTAAATATAATATTAATATAATATGGTACACAGAACATGTAGGTAAATATAAACACACAATTAGAAATCTTAAAATAATTTATTAGTTACACAAGTTACACGTTACAACATTTCCCATCTGCTATAAATAAGTCATTTTAAGATGCTTGAATTACAGTTCATAATTCACAGGCAAGAAATCAATAAATAATATAAATAATATGCAATATAAATAATAAATAAAGTACATGATTGTGACAGGGACCATTTAGAATGCGCCACTGCCATAATACAATTCTTTCACAAGGGTGGTGATAAAGACCACACATCACCACCTGGTGGCTGAACATGTTTTGAGACCAACTCAAAAAGTATCGATACATAAATGACTAATATAAATAACCCCCAACGCCGTGGCTGTACTCGGTACATACAATAAGCGGTTTGGGGGTATTTTAGCCAGTGCTTGGTATGGTTCACAGCGGTTTGATGCTAAAGGTGGTGAAGCGGGCCGGGCTGGCCTCTTCACACATCTCCACGGGCATTTTATTCTCCACGGCCGTGCTGATGAACCAGCCGCGGAACTTGAGCGACTCCAGGCTGGTAGCAGCGAAGCCTTGCTCCCTCCTGAGGAACAGGAAACGCCCCATGTCTCCCTCTGCATTGATGGTTTTCAGCATCCTACCATCTTTAACCTCCTGAAAAAAGGACACAGAATCCACAACTGTGAGCACAGTCGTCTACTCATAAAGGGAGCCTCACAGGCCAGGCTTGTTCATTAAAGAACGAGATGACTCGAGACTTATTGTAATAATAATAATAATAATACTTCAACAGAGTTATTTCATTCTAAATCAAAGTTAAGGACAATGGATCATTTAATTTAGGACACTGTTGTCATAATAGGCCCAGACAGGAAGAGAATAATTCTACTACTATTCGACCACAGTCACTTGAATTAAGAGGGATTTCCGGCTCTGATACAGTGCTGCTTATGTGTCAACTGGTTAGTGTCAAAGGTTAGAGAACTGAGTGCCATCTCAATGGAGTGTAGTCAGATCAACATAGTACTCGAGCCAGGCAGATTTAAAATAATGACACCATTCTTTACAGAATATATTTACCTCCAGCTGTAAGATGGGGCCTTCGGCAGACTTTGAGCAGGACAGGTAGAGATTACGTCCTGCGATACTCAAAGCAACAGGTCGTCTCGCGCTGTCAGTGAAGGTGCGTGACACGTATGTCGCCAGCTGAAAATTTACTGTGAAGGCAGAGGGCAACATGTTAATCAATCCATAATCACCAGGGAAACATATTTCTGAGTGCATCCATCTACTATGAAGTGCTCAGTGTTCATTTAACTGAAAGCGTTCATACGAGTCCACAAGGTTCAAAAGTGTACCATATCAGAGTTACTTAACACTAACATTTTGCTGTGTATTAACTGCTGTAAAATGTTGCCATTTACAAAATAAGGAACTAATAATTGGAGCCAAACTCTGGATGAATTTGCAGTGTGTGTGTGTGTGTGTGTGTGTGTGTGTGTCATGCCGTTAGGCGGCTCCAGGCTGTGACTGGGCTTACCTTTGAGGTCTATGCTGCCACCCTGCAGTATCACCGCCTGCAGCTCTAACGGACTCTCCTTCAGCACCAAGCTCTTCTGATCGCGGTCACACACGCTGTGCGGCACGACCTTGGTGTTGCTGAACACACTGGGCTTGCTGCATACAGTGTCCAGTACTCTTTGTGTATCGTGCTCTGCGAGGGAAGAAGCAGGGGCAAAGGCAGGCCGATTAGCAAAAGAAGCAATCCCACCTTCCCTTACAAAAAACTAGTAAACCAAAAGTTTAATTTTATTAAGTATACTTCAGTTTATAGTGTACTAATAAGAAAAACTATTAGTATACTTGTAAGTGTAGGCCTACTATTTTGAGACTTATTGAGACTAAATTGACAAACTTTTTAAATTCTTCAAAGTATACTTACTAGGCTACTTTTATTAATTAAAAACATTTAATTTTTTAATTCATAAAAGTATACTTAGAATATAGTTTTATAACTGGAAAAGTAGGTTGGTTTACTGAACTAGTCTATACTTAATAAAAGTAAACTTCGTTTACTATTTTTTAAATATATTTTTTTAATTGATTGCAATTGGCTAATGCACTACTTGGGGGTGATGACAGCCCAATAAAGGCTTTTGGATTTTACAGCACAGAGAGTGGCACGTGCAGCCTCTCTTATATCTCAGCCACACTGTAAACAAACAGCACGAGACAGCCGACTGACAGAGCACATCAACGAGGGAATTCAGGTAAGCCTACCTTCAATCACATTCTCCAGCATGATGTTGATCAGGTCGTCGTCACTGAACTCTGTGCCCAGGGGAGTGTGGCTGGGTTTCATTCTCTGCAGGGCAACGATGAGGTTGGCAACATGGCGCAAACTGTGCGGATGCTGCGTTACCTCCAACTGTAGTCCTTTGTGGTCAAAACTGTGGGTCTTTTCGAGGAAGGGAAAACAAAAAGATTACTCCACTGACAAGAACATTTATGATGCGTGAATCCAGCCGTGTTTACAACATAGGTGCTGCACATCAACACTAATAACTCCGAACACAGGCCAACAAACAATGTTTTTGTTTTTTTGTTTTTTTTTCCCTCCGTGTTTTTTCTCTTTTGATGACCATACTTAAACTTCAGCTGGTTAAATTAGGGCTATTGTGTTTACTGGTTACTGATTTTGAAAAAATAACTTTAGTTATATCTCACCTTTTCCAAATCGATGCAAACAGCCTTGAATTCCATGTTGCTGGTTTTGGTAAAGCTGCAGAAAAAAATAAAGACATTTTTAGTTCATCGCGCCAGAATACATTTTATAAACGTGTTAGCAAAATATAGCCTGTGCTAACAAAGTTATGACCGGTTTAAATTTAAGTAAAAACACTTGAAGCCATCCGTCACTTGCGTAAAAAAGAACCCATTGCCGATGCCGAGTATACCTACTAGTATTCGTATAGAAAGGTGCTAATCGTCAACTTCGATGTAGAACGGTGTAGATTAGTAGTGCCTGCTCAAGCAATTTGCCCAAAGGACTTCTCACTCCGATATTTATTGAGCGTATAGCGCCCAGGGAAATCCCCCACGAGATTTCCCGTTGTGTGTCAACATAGTTTGGGCGTCAGAAGTTTAATTCAGAGGATGTGACATAAAAGGATAATTTTTATTGTGGAGTCTTGAGGTGATGAATGAGATAAATTAGGGTTTCTGCATGAATGAGTTTCGGCAGCTGAGAAAGGGAGTGGTGGACGTAGGGGGGCAATGTTTTTAAGGTGAAAAAAGGTAATCGAATCTCATCGCAGTAGGGCACGCTAAGCTGTAAAATTACAATCTAAAGCCAATTTTTTCATGTAAAAAAAAAAAGCAAAACTCATAATGACTTCCTCAAATCTCAGTAGCCTATCATCTTGTCCCAATATGCCTCGATAGTGCCAGTCTGGCAAGGTATCAAGCAATAAAAGTTTAGTGAAAATCAAGCACATGGAGAAACTACAGATCATGATTGGGATAGCGGTCTTGATCACAGTCATGGACATTGGCCGTGGTCAACAAGAAAGATTCATGCCCGTGCCAAATCAGCCAAACATGCGTCCACACCCTGGTCAGAAATGCTGTGATTGGGGCTCATACTGCAGTGATAGAGACAGCTTGAGCACGTTTGCTGCATTTATTCATGTGCTGCACAATCACCTCATACGTGCAAATGCTCAACAATGTTGTAACTGCAAAGTTAATAAATAAAAAGTAAAATGTTAATACAAAGTAAGAGGTTGTAGAAGAAGTTACAGTTATAGAAGAGTTTGTAAGAGAATAGTCATGCAGTTAAAAGCATTGGTTCACATCCAGTAGTCATTCCAAATTTGTTTCGGATAAATTAATGCAGAAATGTTTTATTATTTCTTAATCTTGTCCAAAATAAAAAAATAAATAAAAAAAAACATGTTAAATGAAAGGACTTGCCTCTGTTTCCACACTTCCTTTTTAAACCAAGAAGAAAAACTGCACACAAAAAGATTCTTTAAATATGCCTTAGCCATGATTTTTTTTTTACAATGAAGGAAAAACCACGGAAGTTTCAGCGTCAAGCTTTCGTCAGTGTAACAAAAAAGACAACGTAATTCCTCTTTGCAGAGATCAAACAACATTCAGCTGACTAAATGGTTCAGTTAAATGACTAAATGTTTAAATTTCACAAGTCTTAAACAGACAGTTACAAATATGCCTCGTTCTTACAGAATGTCATTCATTTAAATAGACATCATGAAAACATTTCACATTTGCTTTTATCGCGTCAATTTAATGGGATATAGCCCTAAAATGGACTGTATGATAAAGTAAAAAAGGTTGCCCATTGCTCAGCTGATGACAACTAGTTGACTTACATTCAAGTCTTAAAGAAAAGAAACACAGAATAGTTTTAAAAATACCATTAGTTAAAAACAGACATTATACGTTTGTATCTGGCTTCGAGTTTTCTCTTGGCTTTTTGCTTAATTGCTTAATTGTATTCTTAACACAGAGAAAAGGACTCAATTATATATATATATATAAATACAAGTAAAGTTTTGATGCAACGAAAATGTTGTCAGTCTCTCATAATAGAGGGTTAAGATACTGTGGTAAACCCATAGAAGTGTATGTCAGAATAATCTCATCACCACCAATACATTATAGACATTTAGCAGACGCTCTTATCCAGAGCGACGTACATAGTGCATTTTCAAACTAGGAACAAGAGCGTTTAAAAACAACCCTAAAAAGGCAAATACGAATCTAAGTACTAGGCGCAGTCAGTATGATTGGGTTTTTTTTTTTTTAAATTTTGGGGGGGGGGGACTTTCTGCTGTTCTGACCTCCACGGG
Organism: Ilyophis sp. 1 JC-2022; assembly: GCA_022702515.1. Classification (NCBI taxonomy): domain Eukaryota; kingdom Metazoa; phylum Chordata; class Actinopteri; order Anguilliformes; family Synaphobranchidae; genus Ilyophis; species Ilyophis sp. 1 JC-2022. The sequence goes on along the minus strand of CM040404.1, from coordinate 12,678,656 downwards.
GAGGTCATTCCACCACCGTGGGGCCAGGACAGACAGATGTCGAGACCGGGTGCTAGTATGAAGAGGGGGGGGGGTACCAGTCGTCCTGAGGAGGCGGAACGCAGGGATCTGGCAGGTGTGTAGGGTCTGATTAGTTTTTGGAGGTATGGAGGGGCAGATTCTCGGACTGCCTGGAAGGCGAGCACCAATGTTTTGAATTTGATGCGCGCCATCACCGGTAGCCAGTGGAGGTCAATAAGCAGGGGGGTGACATGGGAGTGTCGGGGGAGGTTGAAGACCAGGCGCGCTGCTGCGTTCTAGATAAGCTGAAGGGGTCTAATGGCCGATGCTGGCAGGCCAGCCAGGAGAGAGTTGCAATAGTCCAGGCGGGACAGCACCATTGCTTGGACCAGGAGCTGGGTTGAGTGAGTGGTGAGGAAGGGGCGGATTCTCCTGATGTTGTACAGGAAGAACCTGCATGCCCGGGTTACTGCTGCAATGTTCTCGGAGAGGGACAGCCTGTTGTCCATCACGACTCCGAGGTTCCTGGCACAGGGCGTTGGGGTCAGTGGAGTGTCTCCTAGGGAAATAGAGAGATTGAGAGGAGGAGAGGTTAGAGCAGGAATGTAGATGAGCTCAGTCTTGCCAGGATTGAGCTTGAGATGGCGGTTGTCCATCCAGCTCTGGATGTCTCTCAGGCAAGTGGAGATGCGGGCTGATACCTGAGTGTCAGAGGGTGAGAAGGAGAAAGAGTTGAGTATCGTCAGCATAGTGAGACGGATGTGTGCGGGTTGGACCCATAATGCACGACTCAGAACACTGACTTGATAATAAATACCCGCAAGGGCTTTATTATGGGGAAATCCAAAAACGTAGTCACACAAGCAAAGTCCAAAAACCAATAAATCCAGCCAGACCAAAGATACAGTACCGAGGGAGAAGGCAGTCTCGAAATCGGTATCCATGCAAGAGTTCGTTAACCAGAGTAGCTGTCAGCGGAGCAGAAGTACAAAACAGGGAAAAAGCAAAGTTCGTAGTCGTGGGGCGTAGCAGGAGTCAGACCGAAGTCCTATCCGCGGGGCAGAGGTACAAAGAGACAGTAGGCAAAACTCGTGGTCAAAAACAGGCAGTGGAAACAATAAACAGGCTAGATCAATAACGGTAGTCAAAACAATGGTAAACGCTCAAAAGTAAACTAAGGCAACAATTTCGCAACGAACAGACATGAACACTGAGCTTAAATGCAAGTGTAGACCGGTGCAAACATTTAGCTTGAGAGCAGCAGGAAATTCACAACAGCTTGAGAAAATGAGACACGTAACGAGGCAATTAGTAAATCGTTCGTAGTTAACCTATCCTGACCTAGCGTTAGTAAATTAGTAATCAACATGCACGAGAAACGTAAGGTAAACATGAACACATGGTTAGATAGTTAGTATTACCCAATCCTGATCTAATGTTAGTATATTAGTAACTAGACAAGGGAGAATGAAACAATTAGGGAAGCGTGAGTGACAGCAAGAGAAGAAACAGCATGAATGCAAGGCTGCAGAAAAACATGGAAATATGTATGCAAACAATGAACTGCATCGTAACATAAACAGAAAATAAACTGTGACAAAAACTAAACATGAAACATGACATAAACATGACATAAACGTAACACATAGCAGTGGTAAGAAAGACCATGAGCAGTGATAACAGGGCCAAGGGATTTGGTGTAGGTGGAGAAAAGGAGGGGACCAAGGACTGAGCCCTGGGGGACTCCTGTGGTAAGGGGACGGGGTGCCAATACTTTACCAGCCCAGGCAACCTGGGAGGAGCGTTCCGAGAGGTAGGACTCAATCCAGGCCAGGGCCGAGCCGCCGATCCCCGCTGCAGACAGGGACGACAGGAGGATGGAGTGATCTACGGTGTCGAAGGCGGCAGAGAGGTCTAGAAGTATTAGCACAGAGGAGAGGGAGGCTGCCCGAGCTGCATGAAGCATCTCGCTGACAGAGAGGAGTGTGGTCTCCGTTGAGTGGCCAGGTTTGAAGCCGGACTGGTGGGGGTCTAGCAGGTTGTTCTGGGTAAGGAAAGACGACAGTTGGTTAGAAACAGCACGTTCGATAGTTTTGGAAAGAAAAGAAAGAAGAGATACCGGTCTGTAGTTTTGGATGTTGGAGGGGTCCAGCGTAGGTTTTTTCAGGATCGGGGTGATGTGGGCTCTTTTGAAGGATGAGGGGAAACAGCCAGAGGTCAGGGAGGAGTTCACCAGGGAGGTCACAAACGGGAGGATATCTGGGGTGATTGCCTGGAGGAGAGATGAAGGGATAGGGTCGAGGGCACAAGTAGTGGGGCGATAGGAGAGTAGGAGATGGGACACATCGGTCTGAGAAAGGGGAGAAAAGGTGGAGAAACAGGGGGGGGGTCGCAGAAGGGGTAGAGAGAGGAAGAGAGTGGGAAACAGTGTCTGTGAGGGGAGGGGGAGTGGGGCTGAAGGAGCTGCGGATGTCTGCGATCTTCTCATCGAAGGAATCTGCAAAGTCGTCTGCAGTGAACGAGGAATGAGGAGCAGGAGGGGGTTTGCTGAAGAGGGAGGAGAAGATAGAGAACAATTGACGGGGGTTAGAACTGTGTTTGCAAATTTTTGTGTGATAGTAGGTTACCTTGGCAGCGGTGACTGCTGTAGAGAACTTTGAGTTGATTTTAAACTACTGCTGTTGACTTATAAATCACTTAATTGTCTAGCCCCTTCATATCTTTCCAACCTCCTCACACCTTATGTTTCTAAACGTATTCTCCGCTCCCAACATGCAGGACATCTTGTGGTCCCAAAAATAACTTTAAAAACGGTAGGTGGCAGAGCCTTTTCATATAGAGCCCCTTTTCTGTGGAACAGACTGCCGGATGCAGAGTCAGTCTCTACTTTTAAAACAAGACTTAAAACTCACTTTTTTGCTCTTGAGTTTTTATAGACTATTTTTTTTTTCATTTTGTGTTTTTATCATTTTGTGTGTTTGTTTTAATTGCTTTGTGCAGCGTATTGTGACCTTCGGGTAAAATGCACTTTAAATCCCAATAAACTTAAACTTAAACACACAGAACAGTGCTTCTGTTTTGATGCCTTTTCTGTTTAAATTGTGGTTTGTGAAGATTAGCTATGTTTCCATCTGATCTTTTAAAAAGTGAATATAATATACACAGAACACTGGAAACACTCTTATAGTAAATGCTATGATATGCTATGTTGATAATACCTCTGGCTTACAGTGTATATCCTATATTGCAGGGATGGGCAATTCCAGGCCTCACGGGCCGGTGTATATGCAGGGTTTTGCCGCCAGCAGTTACCCTGGCACAATCAAGAATTAGTCATATACACCATCACTGATTCACTGGTAAATCAGACCACAATAAAACAGTACAACCTGCATACACATCGGCCCGTGAGGCCTGGAGTTGCCCATCCCTGTCTTAAGGCATGGACTCCAACATTAAAAAAAAAAAAAACAATTGTTATTTGTTTCAGATTTTTGGTAGCCATTTGTACCCTAGTATGATTCAATTCCCTGTGTACTGCTGAGAATTCTACGCTACACAACCCCGTCGGCCAGCGGTAGGAAGGAGGTCGCCACATGTTCTTCAAGGCGTGACTCCTCGTGCCCCTGACCGTGATTCCAGCACAACACGGAGCCGCTATGTGCGCCACGATTCTCCCCGCCGAGTCCCACCCGTGCACCCTGGGAGGGCCCACTCCCTCAAAGCACCGGCCACACTCGGCTCTGGCAGGATCCGGGCGGGAATCCGGGCCCTCGGTGTGCAACTGCAGCGGCTCAAAGGCCAATGTTTTTACCGCCGCACCGGGGCACCCTGCACCAACATTTTATTCACAATCTACACGAGACGTACGGTCTGATTCTCAGCACTGGCCCAAATGGGACACTGGCGTTGTGTCCCCATTGCTTCGTCAGACAGAAACGGCAAGGGGACAGCATATGTATTTCTGATTATGGATACACTCTTATTATTGACATTGTATAGCTCAGGTAGCAAGAGGGACTGTGTGTGAGCGCTTGACACCAGAGGGCTAAGCAGACTTCCTTTTGAAGGCCTTTTAGGTCAGATATTGACTCCTGAGAGAACCTGACGCAAGCAGTTCATTCCAACAGACTGAACAGCAGGGCTCACAAACATTTTTTCTTGTTTTTTTGTAATTAATAATATAGTAAAATATTCAATGAAAATAACATTTGAAATAACCGGTATCGATTCCCCTGTGAAGGCGGCACGGTGGTGCAGTGGTTACAGCAAGAAGGTACCGAGTTCGAATCCCGGCCGAGGGCCTTTCTGTGTGGAGTTTGCATGTTCTCCCCGTGTCAGCGTGGGTTTCCTCCGGGTACTCCGGTTTCCTCCCACAGTCCAAAAACATGCAGGTTAGGCTAATTGGAGACTCTAAATTGCCCGTAGGTATGAATGAGTGAGTGAATGGTGTGAGTGCCCTGTGATGGATTGGCGGCCTGTCCAGGGTGTATTTCTGCCTCTCGCCCAATGCATGCTGGGATAGGCTCCAGCACCCCCTGTAACCCTGAATAGGAATAAGCGGGTTGATGGAGGATGGATGATGATGATGATGATGATTCCCCTGTGGAAAGTTAATTTTAAAATGAGAAACTGAGAATAAACTGACAACAGTATAAAACACTTTTTTTATTTTTTATAATTTATTTTCAGATTTTTTACCCTTTTTCTCCCAATTTAGTAGCCAATTGAACCCCTATTCTAATTCGATTCCCCCCATGTAGCAACCGCTTGAGAACCACCGCTATACAACCCTGTCAGCCGGTAGTAGGAAAGAGGGTGCCACGTCCTCTACAGGGTGCGACTCCTCGAGCTCCTGACCGTGATTCCAACTCGCCCAGGGCCATTTTATGCGCAGCGATTCGCTCCGAGGCCCTCCCCACACCCCGAAGCAGCCGCCAATTGCCGCTTCCACAGGGCACCGGCCACACTCGGATCTGGCAGGACCGAGGCGCGAAGCTCTTACCGTTGTACCACCGCGGCGCTAATAAAACACTTTTTACTCTGAAACAAAGACATGTATTAAGCTCAAGGATTTCACAATGAACCGTTAAGGGCAGTTTTAACACCAATATCTCCAATTGCATACCTACCAAATCCAGCCTGCTGTTTGCAAATGTGTATCATCCACTTGGACAATTAATTGTAGTTACATATCCTGCCCAGCAGATGGTGGGATGTATTCAAACCAGGATCTGGATATTCACTGTTTAATATTTGGACCATAATAATCTAATCTTATTATTTTTTTAAAAGACCAGAAAATAATTGATAATCCCCGCAGAAATTATACTGGATTGCAACAACAATCATCCCATTACATAGACAATTCTGATCCAGATTAAGAGCTTTGAAAAACCACCCCCACTACCATCAACCCCACTAACGGAGGCCTAATTGACTGGCAAAGGACCCCACTGAAACTGTGATGTAAATATAATATAAATATAATATGGTACACAGAACATGTAGGTAAATATAAACACACAATTAGAAATCTTAAAATAATTTATTATTTTAAAAAGTTACACATTACAACATTTCCCATCTGCAATAAATAAGTAATTTTAAGATGATTGAATTACAGTTCATAATTCACAGGCAAGAAATCAATAAATAATATAAATAATATGCAATATAAATAATAAATAAAGTACATGATTGTGACAGGGACCATTTAGAATGCGCCACTGCCATAATACAATTCTTTCACAAGGGTGGCGATGAAGACCACACATCACCACCTGGTGGCTGAACATGTTTTGAGACCAACTCAAAAAGTATCGATACATAAATGACTAATATAAATAACCCCCAACGCCGTGGCTGTACTCGGTACATACAATAAGCGGTTTGGGGGTATTTTAGCCAGTGCTTGGTATGGTTCACAGCGGTTTGATGCTAAAGGTGGTTAAGCGGGCCGGGCTGGCCTCTTCACACATCTCCACGGGCATTTTATTCTCCACGGCCGTGCTGATGAACCAGCCACGGAACTTGAGCGACTCCAGGCTGGTAGCAGCGAAGCCTTGCTCCCTCCTGAGGAACAGGAAACGCCCCATGTCTCCCTCTGCATTGATGGTTTTCAGCATCCTACCGTCTTTAACCTCCTAAAAAAAGAACACAGAATCCACAACAGTGAGCACAGTCGTCTACTCATAAAGGGAGCCTCACAGGCCAGGCTTGTTCATCAAAGAACGAGATGACTCGAGACTCATTGTAATAATGATAATACTTCAACAGAGTTATTTCATTCTAAATCAAAGTTAAGGACAATGGATCATTTAATTTAGGACACTGTTGTCATAATAGGCCCAGACATTAAGAGAATAATTCTACTACTATTCGACCACAGTCACTTGAATTAAGAGGGATTTCCGGCTCTGATACAGTGCTGCTTATGTGTCAACTGGTTAGTGTCAAAGGGTAGAGAACTGAGTGCCATCTCAATGGAGTGTAGTCAGATCAACATAGTACTCAAGCCAGGCAGATTTAAAATAATGACACCATTTCTTACAGAATATATTTACCTCCAGCTGTAAGATGGGGCCTTCGGCAGACTTTGAGCAGGACAGGTAGAGATTACGTCCTGCGATACTCAAAGCAACAGGTCGTCTCGCGCTGTCAGTGAAGGTGCGTGACACGTATGTCGCCAGCTGAAAATTTACTGCGAAGGCAGAGGGCAACACGTCAATCAATCCATAATCACCAGGGAAACATATTTCTGAGTGCATCCATCTACTATGAAGTGCTCAGTGTTCATTTAACTGAAAGCGTTCATACGAGTCCACAAGGTTCAAAAGTGTACCGTATCAGAGTTACTTAACACTAACATTTTGCTGTGTATTAACTGCTGTAAAATGTTGCTGTTTACAAAATAAGGAACTAATAATTGGAGCCAAACTCTGGATGAATTTGCAGTGTGTGTGTGTGTGTGTGTGTGTGTGTGTGTGTGTGTGTGAGTGTGTGTGTGTGTGTGTGTGTGTGTGTCATGCCGTCAGCCGGCTCCATGCTGTGACTGGGCTTACCTTTGAGGTCTATGCTGCCACCCTGCAGTATCACCGCCTGCAGCTCTAACGGACTCTCCTTCAGCACCAAGCTCTTCTGATCGCGGTCACACACGCTGTGCGGCACGACCGTGGTGTTGCTGAACACACTGGGCTTGCTGTGTACAGTGTCCAGTACTCTTTGTGTATCGTGCTCTGCGAGGGAAGCAGGGGCAAAGGCAGGCCGATTAGCAAAAGAAGCCATTTTACATTACATTATAGGCATTTAGCAGACGCTCTTATCCAGAGCGACTTACACAGCATTTTTGCATTTATACATAGTATCCATTTACAGCTGGATATATACTGAAGCAATTCAGGTGAAGTACCTTGCTCAGGGGTACAACGGCAGTGTCCTACGTGGGACTCGAACCTGCGACCTTTTGGTTACAAACCCAGTTCCTTAACCACTGTACTACACTGCCGCCCTACTACCACTGCCATCCCACCTTCCCTTACAAAAACCTTACAAGTAAACCAAAAGTTTAATTTTATTAAGTATACTTCAGTTTATAGTGTACTCATTTTTTTAAATGAACTATTAAGTATACTTGTATGTGTAGGCCTACTATTTTGATACTTATTGAGACTAAATTGGCCAACTTTTTAAATTCTTCAAAGTATACTAAGAAGTATAGTTTTATAACTGGAAAAGTAGGCCAGTTTAGTGTCAATAAGTATCAACATAGTCCACTTACAAGTATACTAATAGTAGTACACTTCTATAACTGAACTAGTCTATACTTAATAAAAGTAAACTTAGTTAACTAGTTTTTTTTAAGTGATTACAATTGGCTAATGCACTACTTGGGGGTGATGACAGCCCAATAAAGGCTTTTGGATTTTACAGCACAGAGAGTGGCACGTGCAGCCTGTCTTATATCTCAGCCACACTGTAAACAAACAGCACGAGAGAGCCGACTGACAGAGCACATCAACGAGGGAATTCAGGTAAGCCTACCTTCAATCACATTCTCCAGCATGATGTTGATCAGGTCGTCGTCACTGAACTCTGTGCCCAGGGGAGTGTGGCTGGGTTTCATTCTCTGCAGGGCAACGATGAGGTTGGCAACATGGCGCAAACTGTGCGGATGCAGGGTTACCTCCAACTGTAGTCCTTTGTGGTCAAAACTGTGGGTCTTTTCGAGGAAGGGAAAACAAAAGGATTACTCCACTGACAAGAACATTTATGATGCGTGAATCCAGCCGTATTTACAACATAGGTGCTTCTCATCAACACTAATGACTCCGAACACAGGCTAACAAACAATGTTTTTTTGTTTTGTTTTTTTTCCTCCGTGTTTTTCTCCCTTGATGCTAAACAAAGTGTTGCGGTTTGCCTCTTTTGATGACCATACTTAAACATCAGATGGTTAAATTAGGGCTATTGTGTTTACTGGTTACAAATTTTAAAAAAATAAAAACTTTAGTTGGCTTAGTTATCTCACCTTTTCCAAATCGATGCAAACAGCCTTGAATTCCATGTTGCTGGTTTTGGTAAAGCTGCAGAAACCATAGAGACATGTTTTAGTTCATCGCGCCAGAATACATTTTATAAAAGAGTTAGCAAAATATAGCCTGTGCTAACAAAACTATGACCGGTTTACAATGAAGTAAAAACACTCGAAGCCATCCGTCACTTGCGTAAAAAAGAACCCATTGCCGATGCCGAGTATACCTACTAGTATTCGTATAGAAAGGTGCTAATCGTCAACTTCGATGTAGAACGGTGTAGATTAGTAGTGCCTGCTCAAGCAATCTGCCCAAAGGACTTCTCACTCCGATATTTATTGAGCGTATAGCGCCCAGGGAAATTCCCCACGCGACTTCCCGTTGTGTGTCAACAATGTTTGGGCGTCAGAAGTTTCATTCAGAGGATGTGACTTAAAAGAATAATGTTTATAGTTTATAGTCGTGGAGTCTTGAGGTGATGAATGAGATAAATTAGGGTTTCTGCATGAATGAGAGTTTCGGCAGCTGAGAAAGGGAGTGGTGGACGTAGGCGGGCAATGTTTTTAAGGTGAGAAAAGGTAATCGAATCTCACCACAGTAGGGCACGCTAAACTGTAAAATTACAATCTTAAAGCCAATTTTTCCATGTCAAAAAAATCATAACTCATAATGACTTCCTCAAATCTGAGTAGCCTATCATCTTGTCCCAATATGCCTCGATAGTGCCAGTCTGGCAAGGTATCAAGCAATAAAAGTTTAGTGAAAATCAAGCACATGGAGAAACTGCAGATCATGATTGGGATAGCGGTCTTGACTTGGTCACAGTCATGGACATTGGCCGTGGTCAACAAGAAAGATTCATGCCCGTGCCAAATCAGCCAAACATGCGTCCACACCCTGGTCAGAAATGCTGTGATTGGGGCTCATACTGCAGTGATAGAGACAGCTTGAGCACGTTTGCTGCATTTATTCATGTGCTGCACAATCACCTCATATGTGCAAATGCTCAACAATGTTGTAACTGTTACGGCAAAGTTAATAAATAAAAAGTAAAATGTTAATTAAAATTAAGAGGTTGTAGAAGTTATAGAACAAGTTACTGTTATAGAAGAGTTTGAAAGAGTATTGTCATGCAGTTAAAAGCATTGGTTCACATCCAGTAGTCATTCCAAATTTGTGTTGGATAAATTAATGCAGAAATATTTTATTATTTCTTAATCTTGTCCAAAATTTGCTAAATTAAAAATAAATTAAAAAAAACATGTTAAATGAAAGGACTTGCCTCTGTTTCCACACTTCCCTTTTAAACCAAGAAAAAAACTGCACACAAAAAGATTCTTTAAATATGCCTTCGCCATGATTTTTTTTTTACAATTACACAGATGAAGTTTCAGCGTCAGCGTCAAGCTTTCGTCATTGTAACAAAAAAGACAACGTAATGCCTCTTTGCAGAGATCAAACAACATTCAGCTGACTAAATGGTTCAGTTAAATGACTAAATGTTTAAATTTCACAAGTCTTAAACAGACAGTTACAAATATGCCTCGTTCTTACAGAATGTCATTGATTTAAGTAGACATCATAAAAACATTTCACATTTGCTTTTATCTCATCAATTTAATGGGATATAGCCCTAAAATGGACTGTATAATAAAGTAAAAAAGGTTGCCCATTGCTCAGCTGATGACAATTAGTTGACTTAAATTCAAGTCTTAAAGAAAAGAAATACAAAATAGTTTTAAAAATACCATTAGTTTAAAACAGACATTATACGTTTGTATCTGGCTTCTAGTTTTCTCTTGGCTTATTGCTTAATTTGGTGATTATGCACCAAATCTAGTCTGAGCGCAGTACTTTTAGACTTTTTATAGACACTTTCTTTCTTAACATGTATTCTTAACACAGAGAAAATGACTCAATTACTTTACTCTGTTCAGAATATGAATATTTACATATATATATATATATACGTATAAATACAAGTAAAGTTTTGATGCAACGAAAATGTTGTCAGTCTCTCATAATGGAGAGTGTTAAGATACTGTGGTAAACCCATAGAGGTGTATGTCACAATAATCTCATCACACCAATACCTCCAATACCTATTACACTGCAGCAAAAAGTACTGTGTCTAACAGCAAAAACTGTACGTCTAACACATCAAGTTCGGCCTACTTTATTTAGATCACTCTCCACAAAGGCAATTCTTATTAATGAGCTAATCACTGATTATCGTCTTGATGCCTTCTTCCTCACTGAAACATGGCTCAAGCCTGAGGAGTACATTCCCCTAAATGAGGCTTCTCCTCCAGGCTACACCAGCAGTCAGACCCCACGTGCAACTGGTAAAGGTGGGGGTGTTGCTCTGATATTTAATTCAAACTACATTCTATCATATACTAAAAAGTGGGTATGTGTTTTGATCTTTTGAGGTAATGAACTTTGCGCTGGTATCTACAAAACAGTTTTTTTTGTGTAACTATATTAAGACCCCCTGGCCCATATGCAATGTTCCTTCTGGAATTAGGCAATTTCTTGTCAGATTGGATCTTGTTTTATCTTGTGGAATAGTGGAATATGTGTAACTCTGGTAGTTATTCATCCTCACAATCCTGTTATACCAGATCACTTCCTCATTACTTTCCAGTTTGAGTTGTGTTGCTCCTCATACTTTGAGCCCAAATGTATCACCACATTACACCAGAAACTGCTCAGAAATTCTGCAATAATCTCCCATCCTCCTTCTTCTCATGTTCTGAGTCCAGAGACTTGAACTCAATACATTCCCTCACTGATGACTTGATGTCCATGCTAATGAACACCCTGGACTTGGTTTAAAATGAGTTGCTGAAAATCGTGAAAAAGTTCACTAGATTCAGCTGTAAATTACGCTGGTACAGTATGGAACACATGACTGGCGAAATGGCTCTACGTCATCAAGGGTCTAAGGTATCAAACGAGCCCCAAAACCATCACTCTGCGGCCAGATATGGAGTAGATGTGGATGGATCCCTTTAAGGGTTGTTTCTCCTGACTTTTTTCCCCATAGAGTTCTATAGGAAAATGAGTCAGAAATAACCCTTGCAGTGATCCATCCACATCTACTTCCCATATTGGCACCAGAGTGATGGTTTGGGGCTCTACATTATCTGGCAACAGAGTGATGGTTTGGGGCTCGTTCGATAGCTCAGACCCTTGATGACTTACAGCCATTTAGCCAGCCATGTGTTCCATACTGTACCAGTGTAATTTACAGCTGAATCTAGTTCCCCTCACCCCCAATTCCCATAGAGATCAGTTCAAATGCAGAGAGGTTATAGTATCGCTTGTAACAGTACCTGAAAATAAGATATCGAGAGTCTTTTGATGTTGATTGGTCACAGACTTCAGGAAGTAACAGCATGCAAAGGATATGCAACCAAATATTAAATATGATACTTTAAAAATATGTTAAAGCAAAATATTCTAATTTTCTGAGACACTGAATTTTGGGTTTCATTAGCTGTAAGCCATAATCATCAAAATTACAAGAAATAAAGGCTTGAAATATTTCACTCTATGTGTAATGAATCTATACAATATATGAGTTTCACTTTCTGAAATTAGTGACAAAAAATATATACTTTTTCACGATATTCAAATTTTTTGAGCTGCACCTGTATATATACGGTTTTGCCGCCAGCAGTTACCCTGGCTCAATCAAAAATTTGTCATAAACACCATCACCGATTCACTGGTAAATCAGACCACAATAAAACAGTACAACCTGCATACACATCGGCCCACGAGGCCTGGAGTTGTCCATCCCTGTCGACTCCAACATTTAAAAAATATATATTTTATTTGTTTCAGATTTTTGGTAGCGATTTGTACCCTAGTATGATTAAATTCCTTGTGTACTACTGAGAATTCTGCGCTACACAACCCCGTCGGCCAGCGGTAGGAAGGAGGTCGCCACATGTTCTTCAAGGCATGACTCCTCGTGCCCCTGACCGTGATTCCAGCACGACACGGAGCTGCGATGTGCGCCACGATTCTCCCCGCCGAGTCCCACCTGTGCACCCTGGGACACACTTTTTACTCTGAAACAAAGACATGTATTAAGCTCAAGGATTTCACAATAGATCCATCTTGTGGTCCCCAAAATAAATTTTAAAACAATAGGTGGCAGAGCCTTTTCATATTAAGCCCCTCTTCTGTGGAACAGTCCATGTCAGCCCAAGTCAGGGATGCAGTCAGTCTCTACTTTTAAAACAAGACTTAAAACTCACTTTTTTGCTCTTGCGTTTTTATAGAATATTTATTTTTTCATTTTGTGTTTTTATCATGTGATTTTGTGTGTTTGTTTTAATTGCTTTGTGCAGTGTATTGTGACCTTTGGGTAAAATGCACTTTAAATCCCAATAAACGTAAACTTAAACACACAGAACAGTGTTTCTGTTTTGATGCCTTTTCTGTTTAAATTGTGGTTTGTGAAGATTAGCTATGTTTCCATCTGATCTTTTAAAAAGTGAATATAGTATACACAGAACACTGGAAACACTCTTATAGTAAATGCTATGTTGATAATACCTCTGGCTTACAGTGTATATCCTATATTGCACTGTCAGTCCCCTTAAGGCTGGGATGGGCAATTCCAGGCCTCACGGGCCGGTGTATATGCAGGGTTTTGCCGCCAGCAGTTACCCTGGCTCAATCAAAAATTTGTCATAAACACCATCACCGATTCACTGGTAAATCAGACCACAATAAAACAGTACAACCTGCATACACATCGGCCCGCGAGGCCTGGAGTTGTCCATCCCTGTCGACTCCAACATTTAAAAAATATATATTTTATTTGTTTCAGATTTTTGGTAGCGATTTGTACCCTAGTATGATTAAATTCCCTGTGTACTACTGAGAATTCTGCGCTACACAACCCCGTCGGCCAGCGGTAGGAAGGAGGTCGCCACATGTTCTTCAAGGCATGACTCCTCGTGCCCCTGACCGTGATTCCAGCACGACACGGAGCTGCGATGTGCGCCACGATTCTCCCCGCCGAGTCCCACCTGTGCACCCTGGGACACACTTTTTACTCTGAAACAAAGACATGTATTAAGCTCAAGGATTTCACAATAGATCCATGAACCGTTAAGGGCAGTTTTAACACCAATATCTCCAATTGCACACCTACCAAATCCAGCCTGCTGTTTGCAAATGTGTATCATCCACTTGGACAATTAATTGTAGTTGCATATCCTGCCCAGCAGATGGTGGGATTTATTCAAACCAGGATCTGGATATTCACTGTTTAATATATGGACCATAATAATCTAATCTTCTTATTTTTTTAAAAGACCAGAAAATAATTGATAATCCCCGCAGAAATGATACTGGATTGCAACAACAATCATCCCATTACATAGACAATTCTGATCCAGATTAAGAGCTTTGAAAAACCACCCCCACTATGATACGATACGATACGATACGATATATTTTTATTCATACCAGCCAATGGTCAATCAGGTATCATACAGTTCATGTAGTAATCAATTGAGGTAGTATGAAAAGGAAAACCCCAAAATAAGCTGCAGCCGCTGCTTTTAAGAGGGGAACCCAGCAAAATCAAAACAAATTAATACATCTATAAAAACAAAACAAAACATGTTATATGAGACATGACACAGGGCAAGACATAGTACAATATAATATAATAGTACAGAGAGGGGTGTAACTTTCTGTAGACAATCATCAGTTATATGAGGACAAGAGTTTCTTTTTTACATTTCTTTTAAAGAGGGAGACAGACTGGAACATTTTTATGGAGTCGTCGAGCTCGTTCCATATTTGCGGACCCCTGCACAGTACACTCAGGCTGGTACATTTTAGCTTTCGTTTTTTCCCTTTGATTAAATGTTTATTTCTGGTGACGTGTGTATGCAGGGGACGGTAGATAGGGACAAGCTCGTTTAACCAGTGGTTTGTCCTGTGCACTACTTGATACATGATAGTAGCATTTTCATACACATTCAGCTCTGCAAGCTTTAATAGTCCAAGGTTGCTAAATAAAGGTCCAGTAGGCTCTCTGTAGTCAGACCATGATATGGCGCGTATTACTTTATTTTGTAATGTCTGTAGTTTTTTAATGTAACTGGGAAAGGTGTTGGACCATATGATGTTGCAGTAATTTAAGTGAGGTTCAAATAGGGATTTATATAAGGTGAGCAGGGCTGAATGTGGGAGACAGTGTCTTCATTTAAAAAACAAGCCAACGTATTTAGATAGTATTTTTATAAGATGATCAATATGGTACTTGAAATTCAAGAAATTCGTCGATGTGGACCCCCAGGAATTTTGTGGAAGCTACTCTATTGATTTCTTGCCCATTTATTGCAAGACGGATAAACTCTGTGTCAGTTTTATTTTTATTAGAGCAAAATACTATATAATTAGTCTTTTTTATGTTGAGAGAGAGTTTATTACATCGGAACCAGGTATCCACCTTCTCCATCTCTCTATTTACAATTTCTTGAAGTAGAAATGGATCTTTGGATGACAGAAGCAAATTTGTATCATCAGCAAAAAGTACTTTATGTAGGATTTGAGAGGAGTTGACAAAATCATTGGTGTACAAGATGAAGAGGAGAGGCCCCAAAATTGAGCCCTGGGGGACCCCATAGT
The DNA here is from genome assembly GCA_022702515.1 of Ilyophis sp. 1 JC-2022. Taxonomy (NCBI): domain Eukaryota; kingdom Metazoa; phylum Chordata; class Actinopteri; order Anguilliformes; family Synaphobranchidae; genus Ilyophis; species Ilyophis sp. 1 JC-2022. The sequence goes on along the minus strand of CM040404.1, from coordinate 12,663,456 downwards.
TAATGGATTTGTTTTGAGAATTTTGACCATTTATACTTACATATTGTTGTCTTCCATATATGTAACTTTTAAACCAATTAAGAGCTATGCCTCTGACACCGTAGCAGTTTAATTTGGTTAGAAGAATCTCAAAGTCAATGCAATCAAATGCCTTAGACAGGTCGAGGAAGATGCCAATGGAGAGGTCACCTTTATCAATGGCATCATTGATGTTTTCCTGTAGGTCAAGAACTGCCATACATGTTGTGCTTTTTTTCCTGAAGCCATATTGTGAGGAGTCCAGAATATTTAATTTATCTATGTAACTACTCAGTCTGGTATAGACAATTTTCTCAAACACCTTAGAAAGTGAAGGCAGTATGGATATTGGTCTATAGTTGTTCTTGTCATTTTTATCACCCGTCTTAAAAACTGGAACGATTCTTGCGATCTTTGACTTATTAGGTACGATACCAGTGAGAAATGACAAATTTATACAATGAGCAAGTGGGTCAGCAATTTCATTTGCGGTTGCTTTTAAAATTGAGCTACAGATATCATCCGCTCCAGCTGTGCGTGAGGTTTTCATGTTTCTGATAATTTTTTCAATTTCATTTCTATCAGTCGGTGACAGGAAAAATGAATTTAGGGGACTACCTTGCAGGTATTGCCTGAAGCAGGCACCATGGGGTTGGGCAATGTTGTTTGAGAGGTTTTCACCAATGGAGATAAAATGGGTATGATCAACCCCACTAATGGAGGCCTGATTGACAACTGGCAAAGGACCCCACTGAAACTGTGATGTAAATATAATATAAATATAATATGATACACAGAACATGTAGGTAAATATGAACACACAATTTTAGAAATCTTAAAATAATTTATTCTTTTAAAAAGTTACATGTTACAACATTCCCCATCTGCAATAAATAAATAAATACAGTTCATAATTCACAGGCAAGAAATCAATAAATAATATAAATAATATGCAATATAAATAATAAATAAAGTACATGATTGTGACAGGGACCATTTAGAATGCGCCACTGCCATAATACAATTCTTTCACAAGGGTGGTGATAAAGACCACACATCACCACCTGGTGGCTGAACATGTTTTGAGACCAACTCAAAAAGTATCGATACATAAATGACGAATATAAATAACCCCCAACGCCATGGCTGTACTCAGTACATACAATAAGCGGTTTGGGGGTATTTTAGCCAGTGCTTGGTATGGTTCACAGCGGTTTGATGCTAAAGTTGGTGAAGCGGGCCGGGCTGGCCTCTTCACACATCTCCACAGGCATTTTATTCTCCACGGCCGTGCTGATGAACCAGCCGCGGAACTTGAGCGACTCCAGGCTGGTAGCAGCGAAGCCTTGCTCCCTCCTGAGGAACAGGAAACGCCCCATGTCTCCCTCTGCATTGATGGTTTTCAGCATCCTACTGTCTTTAACCTCCTGAAAAAAGAACACAGAATCCACAACAGTGAGCACAGTCGTCTACTCATAAAGGGAGCCTCACAGGCCAGGCTTGTTCATCAAAGAACGAGATGACTCGAGACTCATTGTAATAATGATAAATACTTCAACAGAGTTATTTCATTCTAAATCAAAGTTAAGGACAATGGATCATTTAATTTAGGACACTGTTGTCATAATAGGCCCAGACATGAAGAGAATAATTCTACTACTATTCGACCACAGTCACTTGAATTAAGAGGGATTTCCGGCTCTGATACAGTGCTGCTTATGTGTCAACTGGTTAGTGTCAAAGGTTAGAGAACTGAGTGCCATCTCAATGGAGTGTAGTCAGATCAACATAGTACTCGAGCCAGGCAGATTTAAAATAATGACACCATTCCTAACAGAATATATTTACCTCCAGCTGTAAGATGGGGCCTTCGGCAGACATTGAGCAGGACAGGTAGAGATTACGTCCTGCGATACTCAAAGCAACAGGTCGTCTCGCGCTGTCAGTGAAGGTGCGTGACACGTATGTCGCCAGCTGAAAATTTACTGCGAAGGCAGAGGGCAACACGTCAATCAATCCATAATCACCAGGGAAACATATTTCTGAGTGCATCCATCTACTATGAAGTGCTCAGTGTTCATTTAACTGAAAGCGTTCATACGAGTCCACAAGGTTCAAAAGTGTACCATATCAGAGTTACTTAACACTAACATTTTGCTGTGTATTAACTGCTGTAAAATGTTGCCGTTTACAAAATAAGGAACTAATAATTGGAGCCAAACTCTGGATGAATTTGCAGTGTGTGAGTGTGTGTGTGTGTGTGTGTGTGTGTGTGTGTCATGCCGTCAGGCGGCTCCATGCTGTGACTGGGCTTACCTTTGAGGTCTATGCTGCCACCCTGCAGTATCACCGCCTGCAGCTCTAACGGACTCTCCTTCAGCACCAAGCTCTTCTGATCGCAGTCACACACGCTGTGCGGCACGACCCTGGTGTTGCTGAACACACTGGGCTTGCTGCATACAGTGTCCAGTACTCTTTGTGTATCGTGCTCTGCGAGGGAAGAAGCAGGGGCAAAGGCAGGCCGATTAGCAAAAGAAGCCATCACACCTTCCCTTACAAAAAACCAGAAGTTAAATTTTATTAAGTATACTTACGTATACTTCAGTTTATAGTGTACTAATTTTTAAAAATGAACTATTAAGTATACTTGTATGTGTAGGCCTACTATTTTGATACTTATTGAGACTAAATTGGCCAACTTTTTAAATTCTTCAAAGTATACTAAGAAGTATAGTTTTATAACTGGAAAAGTAGGCCAGTTTAGTGTCAATAAGTATCAACATAATCCACTTACAAGTATACTAATAGTAGTACACTTCTATAACTGAACTAGTCTATACTTTAAAAAACTAGTAAACTAAGTTTACTTTTATTAAGTGATTGCAATTGGATAATGCGCTACTTGGGGGTGATGACAGCCCAATAAAGGCTTTTGGATTTTACAGCACAGAGAGTGGCACGTGCAGCCTCTCTTATATCTCAGCCACACTGTAAACAAACAGCACGAGACAGCCGACTGACAGAGCACATCAACGAGGGAAATCAGACCAGCCTACCTTCAATCACATTCTCCAGCATGATGTTGATCAGGTCGTCGTCACTGAACTCTGTGCCCAGGGGAGTGTGGCTGGGTTTCATTCTCTGCAGGGCAACGATGAGGTTGGCAACATGGCGCAAACTGTGCGGATGCTGCGTTACCTCCAACTGTAGTCCTTTGTGGTCAAAACTGTGGGTCTTTTCGAGGAAGGGAAAACAAAAGGATTAATCCACTGAGAAGAACATTTATGATGCGTGAATCCAGCCGTGTTTACAACATAGGTGCTGCACATCAACACTAATAACTCCTAACACAAGCCAACAAACAATGTTATTTTGTTTGTGTTTTTCTCTCTTGATGCTAAACAAAGTGTTGCGGTTTGCCTCTTTTGATGACCATACTTAAACTTCAGCTGGTTAAATTAGGGCTATTGTGTTTACTGGTTACTAATTTTGAAAAAACAAAAACCTTTAGCTTAGTTATATCTCACCTTTTCCAAATCGATGCAAACAGCCTTGAATTCCATGTTGCTGGTTTTGGTAAAGCTGCAGAAACAATAAAGACATGTTTTAGTTCATCGCGCCAGAATACATTTTATAAACGAGTTGGCAAAATATAGCCTGTGCTAACAAAACTATGACCGGTTTAAAATTAAGTAAAAACACTCGAAGCCATCCGTCACTTGCGTAAAAAAGAACCCATTGCCGATGCCGAGTATACCTACTAGTATTCGTATAGAAAGGTGCTAATCGTCAACTTCGATGTAGAACGGTGTAGATTAGTAGTGCCTGCTCAAGCAATCTGCCGAAAGGACTTCTAACTCCGATATTTATTGAGCGTATAGCGCCCAGGGAAATCCCCCACGAGATTTCCCGTTGTGTGTCAACATAGTTTGGGCGTCAGAAGTTTAATTCAGAGGATGTGACATAAAAGGATAATTTTTATTGTGGAGTCTTGAGGTGATGAATGAGATAAATTAGGGTTTCTGCATGAATGAGTTTCGGCAGCTGAGAAAGGGAGTGGCGGACGTAGGGGGGCAATGTTTTTAAGGTGAAAAAAGGTAATCGAATCTCATCGCAGTAGGACATGCTAAGCTGTAAAATTACAATCTAAAGCCAATTTTTTCATGTCAAAAAAAAAAGCAAAACTCATAATGACTTCCTCAAATCTGAGTAGCCTATCATCTTGTCCCGATATGCCTCGATAGTGCCAGTCTGGCAAGGTATCAAGCAATAAAAGTTTCGTGAAAATCAAGCACATGGAGAAACTGCAGATCATGATTGGGATAGCGGTCTTAGTCACAGTCATGGACATTGGCCGTGGTCAACAAGAAAGATTCATGCCCGTGCCAAATCAGCCAAACATGCGTCCACACCCTGGTCAGAAATGCTGTGATTGGGGCTCATACTGCAGTGATAGAGACAGCTTGAGCACGTTTGCTGCATAATTGCATTTATTCATGTGCTGCACAATCACCTCATACGTGCAAATGCTCAACAATGTTGTAACTGCAAAGTTAATAAATAAAAAGTTAAATGTTAATACAAAGTAAGAGGTTGTAGAAGAAGTTACAGTTATAGAAGAGTTTGTAAGAGTAGTCATGCAGTTAAAAGCATTGGTTCACATCCAGTAGTCATTCCAAATTTGTTTCGGATAAATTAATGCAGAAATGTTTTATTATTTCTTAATCTTGTCCAAAATTTTCAAAAAAAAAAGAAAAACCTGTTAAATGAAAGGACTTGCCTCTGTTTCCACACTTCCCTTTTAAACCAAGAAGAAAAAAAACTGCACACAAAAAGATTCCTTAAATATGCCTTAGCCATGATTTTTTTTTTACAATGAAGGAAAGACCACAGAAGTTTCAGCGTCAAGCTTTCGTCAGTGTAACAAAAAAGACAACGTAATTCCTCTTTGCAGAGATCAAACAACATTTTGCTGACTCAATGGTTCAGTTAAATGACTAAATGTTTAAATTTCACACTTAAACAGTTACAAATATGCCTCGTTCTTACAGAATGTCATTCATTTAAGTAGACATCATGAAAACATTTCACATTTGCTTTTATCTCATCAATTTAATGGGATATAGCCCTAAAATGGACTGTATAATAAGGTTAAAAAAAAGGTTGCCCATTGCTCAGCTGATGACAATTAGTTGACTTAAATTCAAGTCTTAAAGAAAAGAAACACAGAATAGTTTTTAAAATACCATTTGTTTAAAACAGACATTATATGTTTGTATCTGGCATCTAGTTTCCCCTCGGTTTATTGCTTAATTTGGTGATTATGCACTTTTTATAGACACTTCTTTTTTTAACATGTATTCTTAACACAGAGAAAAGGACTCAATTACTTTACTCTGTTCAGAATATGAATACATATACAGGTGCAGCTCAAAAAATTAGAATATCGTGAAAAAGTTCACTAGATTCAGCTGTAAATTACGCTGGTACAGTATGGAACACATGACTGGCGAAATGGCTCTACGTCATCAAGGGTCTAAGGTATCAAACGAGCCCCAAACCATCACTCTGCGGCCAGATATGGAGTAGATGTGGATGGATCCCTTTAAGGGTTGTTTCTCCTGACTTTTTTCCCCATAGAGTTCTATAGGAAAATGAGTCAGGAGAAATAACCCTTGCAGTGATCCATCCACATCTACTCCATATCTGGCAACAGAGTGATGGTTTGGGGCTCGTTCGATAGCTCAGACCCTTGATGACTTACAGCCATTTAGCCAGCCATGTGTTCCATACTGTACCAGTGTAATTTACAGCTGAATCTAGTCTCACCCCCCAATTCCCATAGAGATCAGTTCAAATGCAGAGAGGTTATAGTATCGCTTGTAACAGTACCTGAAAATAAGATATCGAGAGTCTTTTGATGTTGATTGGTCACAGACTTCAGGAAGTAACAGCATGCAAAGGATATGCAACCAAATATTAAATATGATACTTTAAAAATATGTTAAAGCAAAATATTCTAATTTTCTGAGACACTGAATTTTGGGTTTCATTAGCTGTAAGCCATAATCATCAAAATTACAAGAAATAAAGGCTTGAAATATTTCACTCTATGTGTAATGAATCTATACAATATATGAGTTTCACTTTCTGAAATGAGTGACAAAAAATATATAACTTTTTCACGATATTCAAATTTTTTGAGCTGCACCTGTATATATACGGTTTTGCCGCCAGCAGTTACCCTGGCTCAATCAAAAATTTGTCATAAACACCATCACCGATTCACTGGTAAATCAGACCACAATAAAACAGTACAACCTGCATACACATCGGCCCGCGAGGCCTGGAGTTGTCCATCCCTGTCGACTCCAACATTTAAAAAATATATATTTTATTTGTTTCAGATTTTTGGTAGCGATTTGTACCCTAGTATGATTAAATTCCCTGTGTACTACTGAGAATTCTGCGCTACACAACCCCGTCGGCCAGCGGTAGGAAGGAGGTCGCCACATGTTCTTCAAGGCATGACTCCTCGTGCCCCTGACCGTGATTCCAGCACGACACGGAGCTGCGATGTGCGCCACGATTCTCCCCGCCGAGTCCCACCTGTGCACCCTGGGACACACTTTTTACTCTGAAACAAAGACATGTATTAAGCTCAAGGATTTCACAATAGATCCATGAACCGTTAAGGGCAGTTTTAACACCAATATCTCCAATTGCACACCTACCAAATCCAGCCTGCTGTTTGCAAATGTGTATCATCCACTTGGACAATTAATTGTAGTTGCATATCCTGCCCAGCAGATGGTGGGATTTATTCAAACCAGGATCTGGATATTCACTGTTTAATATATGGACCATAATAATCTAATCTTCTTATTTTTTTAAAAGACCAGAAAATAATTGATAATCCCCGCAGAAATGATACTGGATTGCAACAACAATCATCCCATTACATAGACAATTCTGATCCAGATTAAGAGCTTTGAAAAACCACCCCCACTATGATACGATACGATACGATATATTTTTATTCATACCAGCCAATGGTCAATCAGGTATCATACAGTTCATGTAGTAATCAATTGAGGTAGTATGAAAAGGAAAACCCCAAAATAAGCTGCAGCCGCTGCTTTTAAGAGGGGAACCCAGCAAAATCAAAACAAATTAATACATCTATAAAAACAAAACAAAACATGTTATATGAGACATGACACAGGGCAAGACATAGTACAATATAATATAATAGTACAGAGAGGGGTGTAACTTTCTGTAGACAATCATCAGTTATATGAGGACAAGAGTTTCTTTTTTACATTTCTTTTAAAGAGGGAGACAGACTGGAACATTTTTATGGAGTCGTCGAGCTCGTTCCATATTTGCGGACCCCTGCACAGTACACTCAGGCTGGTACATTTTAGCTTTCGTTTTTTCCCTTTGATTAAATGTTTATTTCTGGTGACGTGTGTATGCAGGGGACGGTAGATAGGGACAAGCTCGTTTAACCAGTGGTTTGTCCTGTGCACTACTTGATACATGATAGTAGCATTTTCATACACATTCAGCTCTGCAAGCTTTAATAGTCCAAGGTTGCTAAATAAAGGTCCAGTAGGCTCTCTGTAGTCAGACCATGATATGGCGCGTATTACTTTATTTTGTAATGTCTGTAGTTTTTTAATGTAACTGGGAAAGGTGTTGGACCATATGATGTTGCAGTAATTTAAGTGAGGTTCAAATAGGGATTTATATAAGGTGAGCAGGGCTGAATGTGGGAGACAGTGTCTTCATTTAAAAAACAAGCCAACGTATTTAGATAGTATTTTTATAAGATGATCAATATGGTACTTGAAATTCAAGAAATTCGTCGATGTGGACCCCCAGGAATTTTGTGGAAGCTACTCTATTGATTTCTTGCCCATTTATTGCAAGACGGATAAACTCTGTGTCAGTTTTATTTTTATTAGAGCAAAATACTATATAATTAGTCTTTTTTATGTTGAGAGAGAGTTTATTACATCGGAACCAGGTATCCACCTTCTCCATCTCTCTATTTACAATTTCTTGAAGTAGAAATGGATCTTTGGATGACAGAAGCAAATTTGTATCATCAGCAAAAAGTACTTTATGTAGGATTTGAGAGGAGTTGACAAAATCATTGGTGTACAAGATGAAGAGGAGAGGCCCCAAAATTGAGCCCTGGGGGACCCCATAGTTAATGGATTTGTTTTGAGAATTTTGACCATTTATACTTACATATTGTTGTCTTCCATATATGTAACTTTTAAACCAATTAAGAGCTATGCCTCTGACACCGTAGCAGTTTAATTTGGTTAGAAGAATCTCAAAGTCAATGCAATCAAATGCCTTAGACAGGTCGAGGAAGATGCCAATGGAGAGGTCACCTTTATCAATGGCATCATTGATGTTTTCCTGTAGGTCAAGAACTGCCATACATGTTGTGCTTTTTTTCCTGAAGCCATATTGTGAGGAGTCCAGAATATTTAATTTATCTATGTAACTACTCAGTCTGGTATAGACAATTTTCTCAAACACCTTAGAAAGTGAAGGCAGTATGGATATTGGTCTATAGTTGTTCTTGTCATTTTTATCACCCGTCTTAAAAACTGGAACGATTCTTGCGATCTTTGACTTATTAGGTACGATACCAGTGAGAAATGACAAATTTATACAATGAGCAAGTGGGTCAGCAATTTCATTTGCGGTTGCTTTTAAAATTGAGCTACAGATATCATCCGCTCCAGCTGTGCGTGAGGTTTTCATGTTTCTGATAATTTTTTCAATTTCATTTCTATCAGTCGGTGACAGGAAAAATGAATTTAGGGGACTACCTTGCAGGTATTGCCTGAAGCAGGCACCATGGGGTTGGGCAATGTTGTTTGAGAGGTTTTCACCAATGGAGATAAAATGGGTATGATCAACCCCACTAATGGAGGCCTGATTGACAACTGGCAAAGGACCCCACTGAAACTGTGATGTAAATATAATATAAATATAATATGATACACAGAACATGTAGGTAAATATGAACACACAATTTTAGAAATCTTAAAATAATTTATTCTTTTAAAAAGTTACATGTTACAACATTCCCCATCTGCAATAAATAAATAAATACAGTTCATAATTCACAGGCAAGAAATCAATAAATAATATAAATAATATGCAATATAAATAATAAATAAAGTACATGATTGTGACAGGGACCATTTAGAATGCGCCACTGCCATAATACAATTCTTTCACAAGGGTGGTGATAAAGACCACACATCACCACCTGGTGGCTGAACATGTTTTGAGACCAACTCAAAAAGTATCGATACATAAATGACGAATATAAATAACCCCCAACGCCATGGCTGTACTCAGTACATACAATAAGCGGTTTGGGGGTATTTTAGCCAGTGCTTGGTATGGTTCACAGCGGTTTGATGCTAAAGTTGGTGAAGCGGGCCGGGCTGGCCTCTTCACACATCTCCACAGGCATTTTATTCTCCACGGCCGTGCTGATGAACCAGCCGCGGAACTTGAGCGACTCCAGGCTGGTAGCAGCGAAGCCTTGCTCCCTCCTGAGGAACAGGAAACGCCCCATGTCTCCCTCTGCATTGATGGTTTTCAGCATCCTACTGTCTTTAACCTCCTGAAAAAAGAACACAGAATCCACAACAGTGAGCACAGTCGTCTACTCATAAAGGGAGCCTCACAGGCCAGGCTTGTTCATCAAAGAACGAGATGACTCGAGACTCATTGTAATAATGATAAATACTTCAACAGAGTTATTTCATTCTAAATCAAAGTTAAGGACAATGGATCATTTAATTTAGGACACTGTTGTCATAATAGGCCCAGACATGAAGAGAATAATTCTACTACTATTCGACCACAGTCACTTGAATTAAGAGGGATTTCCGGCTCTGATACAGTGCTGCTTATGTGTCAACTGGTTAGTGTCAAAGGTTAGAGAACTGAGTGCCATCTCAATGGAGTGTAGTCAGATCAACATAGTACTCGAGCCAGGCAGATTTAAAATAATGACACCATTCCTAACAGAATATATTTACCTCCAGCTGTAAGATGGGGCCTTCGGCAGACATTGAGCAGGACAGGTAGAGATTACGTCCTGCGATACTCAAAGCAACAGGTCGTCTCGCGCTGTCAGTGAAGGTGCGTGACACGTATGTCGCCAGCTGAAAATTTACTGCGAAGGCAGAGGGCAACACGTCAATCAATCCATAATCACCAGGGAAACATATTTCTGAGTGCATCCATCTACTATGAAGTGCTCAGTGTTCATTTAACTGAAAGCGTTCATACGAGTCCACAAGGTTCAAAAGTGTACCATATCAGAGTTACTTAACACTAACATTTTGCTGTGTATTAACTGCTGTAAAATGTTGCCGTTTACAAAATAAGGAACTAATAATTGGAGCCAAACTCTGGATGAATTTGCAGTGTGTGTGTGTGAGTGTGTGTACGTATGTGTGTGTGTCATGCCGTCAGGCGGCTCCATGCTGTGACTGGGCTTACCTTTGAGGTCTATGCTGCCACCCTGCAGTATCACCGCCTGCAGCTCTAACGGACTCTCCTTCAGCACCAAGCTCTTCTGATCGCAGTCACACACGCTGTGCGGCACGACCCTGGTGTTGCTGAACACACTGGGCTTGCTGCATACAGTGTCCAGTACTCTTTGTGTATCGTGCTCTGCGAGGGAAGAAGCAGGGGCAAAGGCAGGCCGATTAGCAAAAGAAGCCATCACACCTTCCCTTACAAAAAACCAGAAGTTAAATTTTATTAAGTATACTTACGTATACTTCAGTTTATAGTGTACTAATTTTTAAAAATGAACTATTAAGTATACTTGTATGTGTAGGCCTACTATTTTGATACTTATTGAGACTAAATTGGCCAACTTTTTAAATTCTTCAAAGTATACTAAGAAGTATAGTTTTATAACTGGAAAAGTAGGCCAGTTTAGTGTCAATAAGTATCAACATAATCCACTTACAAGTATACTAATAGTAGTACACTTCTATAACTGAACTAGTCTATACTTTAAAAAACTAGTAAACTAAGTTTACTTTTATTAAGTGATTGCAATTGGATAATGCGCTACTTGGGGGTGATGACAGCCCAATAAAGGCTTTTGGATTTTACAGCACAGAGAGTGGCACGTGCAGCCTCTCTTATATCTCAGCCACACTGTAAACAAACAGCACGAGACAGCCGACTGACAGAGCACATCAACGAGGGAAATCAGACCAGCCTACCTTCAATCACATTCTCCAGCATGATGTTGATCAGGTCGTCGTCACTGAACTCTGTGCCCAGGGGAGTGTGGCTGGGTTTCATTCTCTGCAGGGCAACGATGAGGTTGGCAACATGGCGCAAACTGTGCGGATGCTGCGTTACCTCCAACTGTAGTCCTTTGTGGTCAAAACTGTGGGTCTTTTCGAGGAAGGGAAAACAAAAGGATTAATCCACTGAGAAGAACATTTATGATGCGTGAATCCAGCCGTGTTTACAACATAGGTGCTGCACATCAACACTAATAACTCCTAACACAAGCCAACAAACAATGTTATTTTGTTTGTGTTTTTCTCTCTTGATGCTAAACAAAGTGTTGCGGTTTGCCTCTTTTGATGACCATACTTAAACTTCAGCTGGTTAAATTAGGGCTATTGTGTTTACTGGTTACTAATTTTGAAAAAACAAAAACCTTTAGCTTAGTTATATCTCACCTTTTCCAAATCGATGCAAACAGCCTTGAATTCCATGTTGCTGGTTTTGGTAAAGCTGCAGAAACAATAAAGACATGTTTTAGTTCATCGCGCCAGAATACATTTTATAAACGAGTTGGCAAAATATAGCCTGTGCTAACAAAACTATGACCGGTTTAAAATTAAGTAAAAACACTCGAAGCCATCCGTCACTTGCGTAAAAAAGAACCCATTGCCGATGCCGAGTATACCTACTAGTATTCGTATAGAAAGGTGCTAATCGTCAACTTCGATGTAGAACGGTGTAGATTAGTAGTGCCTGCTCAAGCAATCTGCCGAAAGGACTTCTAACTCCGATATTTATTGAGCGTATAGCGCCCAGGGAAATCCCCCACGAGATTTCCCGTTGTGTGTCAACATAGTTTGGGCGTCAGAAGTTTAATTCAGAGGATGTGACATAAAAGGATAATTTTTATTGTGGAGTCTTGAGGTGATGAATGAGATAAATTAGGGTTTCTGCATGAATGAGTTTCGGCAGCTGAGAAAGGGAGTGGCGGACGTAGGGGGGCAATGTTTTTAAGGTGAAAAAAGGTAATCGAATCTCATCGCAGTAGGACATGCTAAGCTGTAAAATTACAATCTAAAGCCAATTTTTTCATGTCAAAAAAAAAAGCAAAACTCATAATGACTTCCTCAAATCTGAGTAGCCTATCATCTTGTCCCGATATGCCTCGATAGTGCCAGTCTGGCAAGGTATCAAGCAATAAAAGTTTCGTGAAAATCAAGCACATGGAGAAACTGCAGATCATGATTGGGATAGCGGTCTTAGTCACAGTCATGGACATTGGCCGTGGTCAACAAGAAAGATTCATGCCCGTGCCAAATCAGCCAAACATGCGTCCACACCCTGGTCAGAAATGCTGTGATTGGGGCTCATACTGCAGTGATAGAGACAGCTTGAGCACGTTTGCTGCATAATTGCATTTATTCATGTGCTGCACAATCACCTCATACGTGCAAATGCTCAACAATGTTGTAACTGCAAAGTTAATAAATAAAAAGTTAAATGTTAATACAAAGTAAGAGGTTGTAGAAGAAGTTACAGTTATAGAAGAGTTTGTAAGAGTAGTCATGCAGTTAAAAGCATTGGTTCACATCCAGTAGTCATTCCAAATTTGTTTCGGATAAATTAATGCAGAAATGTTTTATTATTTCTTAATCTTGTCCAAAATTTTCAACAAAAAAAAAAAGAAACCTGTTAAATGAAAGGACTTGCCTCTGTTTCCACACTTCCCTTTTAAACCAAGAAGAAAAAAAACTGCACACAAAAAGATTCCTTAAATATGCCTTAGCCATGATTTTTTTTTTACAATGAAGGAAAGACCACAGAAGTTTCAGCGTCAAGCTTTCGTCAGTGTAACAAAAAAGACAACGTAATTCCTCTTTGCAGAGATCAAACAACATTTTGCTGACTCAATGGTTCAGTTAAATGACTAAATGTTTAAATTTCACACTTAAACAGTTACAAATATGCCTCGTTCTTACAGAATGTCATTCATTTAAGTAGACATCATGAAAACATTTCACATTTGCTTTTATCTCATCAATTTAATGGGATATAGCCCTAAAATGGACTGTATAATAAGGTTAAAAAAAAGGTTGCCCATTGCTCAGCTGATGACAATTAGTTGACTTAAATTCAAGTCTTAAAGAAAAGAAACACAGAATAGTTTTTAAAATACCATTTGTTTAAAACAGACATTATATGTTTGTATCTGGCATCTAGTTTCCCCTCGGTTTATTGCTTAATTTGGTGATTATGCACTTTTTATAGACACTTCTTTTTTTAACATGTATTCTTAACACAGAGAAAAGGACTCAATTACTTTACTCTGTTCAGAATATGAATACATATACAGGTGCAGCTCAAAAAATTAGAATATCGTGAAAAAGTTCACTAGATTCAGCTGTAAATTACGCTGGTACAGTATGGAACACATGACTGGCGAAATGGCTCTACGTCATCAAGGGTCTAAGGTATCAAACGAGCCCCAAACCATCACTCTGCGGCCAGATATGGAGTAGATGTGGATGGATCCCTTTAAGGGTTGTTTCTCCTGACTTTTTTCCCCATAGAGTTCTATAGGAAAATGAGTCAGGAGAAATAACCCTTGCAGTGATCCATCCACATCTACTCCATATCTGGCAACAGAGTGATGGTTTGGGGCTCGTTCGATAGCTCAGACCCTTGATGACTTACAGCCATTTAGCCAGCCATGTGTTCCATACTGTACCAGTGTAATTTACAGCTGAATCTAGTCTCACCCCCCAATTCCCATAGAGATCAGTTCAAATGCAGAGAGGTTATAGTATCGCTTGTAACAGTACCTGAAAATAAGATATCGAGAGTCTTTTGATGTTGATTGGTCACAGACTTCAGGAAGTAACAGCATGCAAAGGATATGCAACCAAATATTAAATATGATACTTTAAAAATATGTTAAAGCAAAATATTCTAATTTTCTGAGACACTGAATTTTGGGTTTCATTAGCTGTAAGCCATAATCATCAAAATTACAAGAAATAAAGGCTTGAAATATTTCACTCTATGTGTAATGAATCTATACAATATATGAGTTTCACTTTCTGAAATGAGTGACAAAAAATATATAACTTTTTCACGATATTCAAATTTTTTGAGCTGCACCTGTATATATACGGTTTTGCCGCCAGCAGTTACCCTGGCTCAATCAAAAATTTGTCATAAACACCATCACCGATTCACTGGTAAATCAGACCACAATAAAACAGTACAACCTGCATACACATCGGCCCACGAGGCCTGGAGTTGTCCATCCCTGTCGACTCCAACATTTAAAAAATATATATTTTATTTGTTTCAGATTTTTGGTAGCGATTTGTACCCTAGTATGATTAAATTCCCTGTGTACTACTGAGAATTCTGCGCTACACAACCCCGTCGGCCAGCGGTAGGAAGGAGGTCGCCACATGTTCTTCAAGGCATGACTCCTCGTGCCCCTGACCGTGATTCCAGCACGACACGGAGCTGCGATGTGCGCCACGATTCTCCCCGCCGAGTCCCACCTGTGCACCCTGGGACACACTTTTTACTCTGAAACAAAGACATGTATTAAGCTCAAGGATTTCACAATAGATCCATGAACCGTTAAGGGCAGTTTTAACACCAATATCTCCAATTGCACACCTACCAAATCCAGCCTGCTGTTTGCAAATGTGTATCATCCACTTGGACAATTAATTGTAGTTACATATCCTGCCCAGCAGATGGTGGGATTTATTCAAACCAGGATCTGGATATTCACTGTTTAATATATGGACCATAATAATCTAATCTTCTTATTTTTTTAAAAGACCAGAAAATAATTGATAATCCCCGCAGAAATGATACTGGATTGCAACAACAATCATCCCATTACATAGACAATTCTGATCCAGATTAAGAGCTTTGAAAAACCACCCCCACTATGATACGATACGATACGATACGATATATTTTTATTCATACCAGCCAATGGTCAATCAGGTATCATACAGTTCATGTAGTAATCAATTGAGGTAGTATGAAAAGGAAAACCCCAAAATAAGCTGCAGCCGCTGCTTTTAAGAGAAATCAAAACAAATTAATACATCTATAAAAACAAAACAAAACATGTTATATGAGACATGACACAGGGCAAGACATAGTACAATATAATATAATAGTACAGAGAGGGGTGTAACTTTCTGTAGACAATCATCAGTTATATGAGGACAAGAGTTTCTTTTTTACATTTCTTTTAAAGAGGGAGACAGACTGGAACATTTTTATGGAGTCGTCGAGCTCGTTCCATATTTGCGGACCCCTGCACAGTACACTCAGGCTGGTACATTTTAGCTTTCGTTTTTTCCCTTTGATTAAATGTTTATTTCTGGTGACGTGTGTATGCAGGGGACGGTAGATAGGGACAAGCTCGTTTAACCAGTGGTTTGTCCTGTGCACTACTTGATACATGATAGTAGCATTTTCATACACATTCAGCTCTGCAAGCTTTAATAGTCCAAGGTTGCTAAATAAAGGTCCAGTAGGCTCTCTGTAGTCAGACCATGATATGGCGCGTATTACTTTATTTTGTAATGTCTGTAGTTTTTTAATGTAACTGGGAAAGGTGTTGGACCATATGATGTTGCAGTAATTTAAGTGAGGTTCAAATAGGGATTTATATAAGGTGAGCAGGGCTGAATGTGGGAGACAGTGTCTTCATTTAAAAAACAAGCCAACGTATTTAGATAGTATTTTTATAAGATGATCAATATGGTACTTGAAATTCAAGAAATTCGTCGATGTGGACCCCCAGGAATTTTGTGGAAGCTACTCTATTGATTTCTTGCCCATTTATTGCAAGACGGATAAACTCTGTGTCAGTTTTATTTTTATTAGAGCAAAATACTATATAATTAGTCTTTTTTATGTTGAGAGAGAGTTTATTACATCGGAACCAGGTATCCACCTTCTCCATCTCTCTATTTACAATTTCTTGAAGTAGAAATGGATCTTTGGATGACAGAAGCAAATTTGTATCATCAGCAAAAAGTACTTTATGTAGGATTTGAGAGGAGTTGACAAAATCATTGGTGTACAAGATGAAGAGGAGAGGCCCCAAAATTGAGCCCTGGGGGACCCCATAGTTAATGGATTTGTTTTGAGAATTTTGACCATTTATACTTACATATTGTTGTCTTCCATATATGTAACTTTTAAACCAATTAAGAGCTATGCCTCTGACACCGTAGCAGTTTAATTTGGTTAGAAGAATCTCAAAGTCAATGCAATCAAATGCCTTAGACAGGTCGAGGAAGATGCCAATGGAGAGGTCACCTTTATCAATGGCATCATTGATGTTTTCCTGTAGGTCAAGAACTGCCATACATGTTGTGCTTTTTTTCCTGAAGCCATATTGTGAGGAGTCCAGAATATTTAATTTATCTATGTAACTACTCAGTCTGGTATAGACAATTTTCTCAAACACCTTAGAAAGTGAAGGCAGTATGGATATTGGTCTATAGTTGTTCTTGTCATTTTTATCACCCGTCTTAAAAACTGGAACGATTCTTGCGATCTTTGACTTATTAGGTACGATACCAGTGAGAAATGACAAATTTATACAATGAGCAAGTGGGTCAGCAATTTCATTTGCGGTTGCTTTTAAAATTGAGCTACAGATATCATCCGCTCCAGCTGTGTGTGAGGTTTTCATGTTTCTGATAATTTTTTCAATTTCATTTCTATCAGTCGGTGACAGGAAAAATGAATTTAGGGGACTACCTTGCAGGTATTGCCTGAAGCAGGCACCATGGGGTTGGGCAATGTTGTTTGAGAGGTTTTCACCAATGGAGATAAAATGGGTATGATCAACCCCACTAATGGAGGCCTGATTGACAACTGGCAAAGGACCCCACTGAAACTGTGATGTAAATATAATATAAATATAATATGGTACACAGAACATGTAGGTAAATATGAACACACAATTTTAGAAATCTTAAAATAATTTATTCTTTTAAAAAGTTACATGTTACAACATTCCCCATCTGCAATAAATAAATAAATACAGTTCATAATTCACAGGCAAGAAATCAATAAATAATATAAATAATATGCAATATAAATAATAAATAAAGTACATGATTGTGACAGGGACCATTTAGAATGCGCCACTGCCATAATACAATTCTTTCACAAGGGTGGTGATAAAGACCACACATCACCACCTGGTGGCTGAACATGTTTTGAGACCAACTCAAAAAGTATCGATACATAAATGACGAATATAAATAACCCCCAACGCCATGGCTGTACTCAGTACATACAATAAGCGGTTTGGGGGTATTTTAGCCAGTGCTTGGTATGGTTCACAGCGGTTTGATGCTAAAGTTGGTGAAGCGGGCCGGGCTGGCCTCTTCACACATCTCCACAGGCATTTTATTCTCCACGGCCGTGCTGATGAACCAGCCGCGGAACTTGAGCGACTCCAGGCTGGTAGCAGCGAAGCCTTGCTCCCTCCTGAGGAACAGGAAACGCCCCATGTCTCCCTCTGCATTGATGGTTTTCAGCATCCTACTGTCTTTAACCTCCTGAAAAAAGAACACAGAATCCACAACAGTGAGCACAGTCGTCTACTCATAAAGGGAGCCTCACAGGCCAGGCTTGTTCATCAAAGAACGAGATGACTCGAGACTCATTGTAATAATGATAAATACTTCAACAGAGTTATTTCATTCTAAATCAAAGTTAAGGACAATGGATCATTTAATTTAGGACACTGTTGTCATAATAGGCCCAGACATGAAGAGAATAATTCTACTACTATTCGACCACAGTCACTTGAATTAAGAGGGATTTCCGGCTCTGATACAGTGCTGCTTATGTGTCAACTGGTTAGTGTCAAAGGTTAGAGAACTGAGTGCCATCTCAATGGAGTGTAGTCAGATCAACATAGTACTCGAGCCAGGCAGATTTAAAATAATGACACCATTCCTAACAGAATATATTTACCTCCAGCTGTAAGATGGGGCCTTCGGCAGACATTGAGCAGGACAGGTAGAGATTACGTCCTGCGATACTCAAAGCAACAGGTCGTCTCGCGCTGTCAGTGAAGGTGCGTGACACGTATGTCGCCAGCTGAAAATTTACTGCGAAGGCAGAGGGCAACACGTCAATCAATCCATAATCACCAGGGAAACATATTTCTGAGTGCATCCATCTACTATGAAGTGCTCAGTGTTCATTTAACTGAAAGCGTTCATACGAGTCCACAAGGTTCAAAAGTGTACCATATCAGAGTTACTTAACACTAACATTTTGCTGTGTATTAACTGCTGTAAAATGTTGCCGTTTACAAAATAAGGAACTAATAATTGGAGCCAAACTCTGGATGAATTTGCAGTGTGTGTGTGTGAGTGTGTGTACGTATGTGTGTGTGTCATGCCGTCAGGCGGCTCCATGCTGTGACTGGGCTTACCTTTGAGGTCTATGCTGCCACCCTGCAGTATCACCGCCTGCAGCTCTAACGGACTCTCCTTCAGCACCAAGCTCTTCTGATCGCAGTCACACACGCTGTGCGGCACGACCCTGGTGTTGCTGAACACACTGGGCTTGCTGCATACAGTGTCCAGTACTCTTTGTGTATCGTGCTCTGCGAGGGAAGAAGCAGGGGCAAAGGCAGGCCGATTAGCAAAAGAAGCCATCACACCTTCCCTTACAAAAAACCAGAAGTTAAATTTTATTAAGTATACTTACGTATACTTCAGTTTATAGTGTACTAATTTTTAAAAATGAACTATTAAGTATACTTGTATGTGTAGGCCTACTATTTTGATACTTATTGAGACTAAATTGGCCAACTTTTTAAATTCTTCAAAGTATACTAAGAAGTATAGTTTTATAACTGGAAAAGTAGGCCAGTTTAGTGTCAATAAGTATCAACATAATCCACTTACAAGTATACTAATAGTAGTACACTTCTATAACTGAACTAGTCTATACTTTAAAAAACTAGTAAACTAAGTTTACTTTTATTAAGTGATTGCAATTGGATAATGCGCTACTTGGGGGTGATGACAGCCCAATAAAGGCTTTTGGATTTTACAGCACAGAGAGTGGCACGTGCAGCCTCTCTTATATCTCAGCCACACTGTAAACAAACAGCACGAGACAGCCGACTGACAGAGCACATCAACGAGGGAAATCAGACCAGCCTACCTTCAATCACATTCTCCAGCATGATGTTGATCAGGTCGTCGTCACTGAACTCTGTGCCCAGGGGAGTGTGGCTGGGTTTCATTCTCTGCAGGGCAACGATGAGGTTGGCAACATGGCGCAAACTGTGCGGATGCTGCGTTACCTCCAACTGTAGTCCTTTGTGGTCAAAACTGTGGGTCTTTTCGAGGAAGGGAAAACAAAAGGATTAATCCACTGAGAAGAACATTTATGATGCGTGAATCCAGCCGTGTTTACAACATAGGTGCTGCACATCAACACTAATAACTCCTAACACAAGCCAACAAACAATGTTATTTTGTTTGTGTTTTTCTCTCTTGATGCTAAACAAAGTGTTGCGGTTTGCCTCTTTTGATGACCATACTTAAACTTCAGCTGGTTAAATTAGGGCTATTGTGTTTACTGGTTACTAATTTTGAAAAAACAAAAACCTTTAGCTTAGTTATATCTCACCTTTTCCAAATCGATGCAAACAGCCTTGAATTCCATGTTGCTGGTTTTGGTAAAGCTGCAGAAACAATAAAGACATGTTTTAGTTCATCGCGCCAGAATACATTTTATAAACGAGTTGGCAAAATATAGCCTGTGCTAACAAAACTATGACCGGTTTAAAATTAAGTAAAAACACTCGAAGCCATCCGTCACTTGCGTAAAAAAGAACCCATTGCCGATGCCGAGTATACCTACTAGTATTCGTATAGAAAGGTGCTAATCGTCAACTTCGATGTAGAACGGTGTAGATTAGTAGTGCCTGCTCAAGCAATCTGCCGAAAGGACTTCTAACTCCGATATTTATTGAGCGTATAGCGCCCAGGGAAATCCCCCACGAGATTTCCCGTTGTGTGTCAACATAGTTTGGGCGTCAGAAGTTTAATTCAGAGGATGTGACATAAAAGGATAATTTTTATTGTGGAGTCTTGAGGTGATGAATGAGATAAATTAGGGTTTCTGCATGAATGAGTTTCGGCAGCTGAGAAAGGGAGTGGCGGACGTAGGGGGGCAATGTTTTTAAGGTGAAAAAAGGTAATCGAATCTCATCGCAGTAGGACATGCTAAGCTGTAAAATTACAATCTAAAGCCAATTTTTTCATGTCAAAAAAAAAAGCAAAACTCATAATGACTTCCTCAAATCTGAGTAGCCTATCATCTTGTCCCGATATGCCTCGATAGTGCCAGTCTGGCAAGGTATCAAGCAATAAAAGTTTCGTGAAAATCAAGCACATGGAGAAACTGCAGATCATGATTGGGATAGCGGTCTTAGTCACAGTCATGGACATTGGCCGTGGTCAACAAGAAAGATTCATGCCCGTGCCAAATCAGCCAAACATGCGTCCACACCCTGGTCAGAAATGCTGTGATTGGGGCTCATACTGCAGTGATAGAGACAGCTTGAGCACGTTTGCTGCATAATTGCATTTATTCATGTGCTGCACAATCACCTCATACGTGCAAATGCTCAACAATGTTGTAACTGCAAAGTTAATAAATAAAAAGTTAAATGTTAATACAAAGTAAGAGGTTGTAGAAGAAGTTACAGTTATAGAAGAGTTTGTAAGAGTAGTCATGCAGTTAAAAGCATTGGTTCACATCCAGTAGTCATTCCAAATTTGTTTCGGATAAATTAATGCAGAAATGTTTTATTATTTCTTAATCTTGTCCAAAATTTTCAACAAAAAAAAAAGAAACCTGTTAAATGAAAGGACTTGCCTCTGTTTCCACACTTCCCTTTTAAACCAAGAAGAAAAAAAACTGCACACAAAAAGATTCCTTAAATATGCCTTAGCCATGATTTTTTTTTTACAATGAAGGAAAGACCACAGAAGTTTCAGCGTCAAGCTTTCGTCAGTGTAACAAAAAAGACAACGTAATTCCTCTTTGCAGAGATCAAACAACATTTTGCTGACTCAATGGTTCAGTTAAATGACTAAATGTTTAAATTTCACACTTAAACAGTTACAAATATGCCTCGTTCTTACAGAATGTCATTCATTTAAGTAGACATCATGAAAACATTTCACATTTGCTTTTATCTCATCAATTTAATGGGATATAGCCCTAAAATGGACTGTATAATAAGGTTAAAAAAAAGGTTGCCCATTGCTCAGCTGATGACAATTAGTTGACTTAAATTCAAGTCTTAAAGAAAAGAAACACAGAATAGTTTTTAAAATACCATTTGTTTAAAACAGACATTATATGTTTGTATCTGGCATCTAGTTTCCCCTCGGTTTATTGCTTAATTTGGTGATTATGCACTTTTTATAGACACTTCTTTTTTTAACATGTATTCTTAACACAGAGAAAAGGACTCAATTACTTTACTCTGTTCAGAATATGAATACATATACAGGTGCAGCTCAAAAAATTAGAATATCGTGAAAAAGTTCACTAGATTCAGCTGTAAATTACGCTGGTACAGTATGGAACACATGACTGGCGAAATGGCTCTACGTCATCAAGGGTCTAAGGTATCAAACGAGCCCCAAACCATCACTCTGCGGCCAGATATGGAGTAGATGTGGATGGATCCCTTTAAGGGTTGTTTCTCCTGACTTTTTTCCCCATAGAGTTCTATAGGAAAATGAGTCAGGAGAAATAACCCTTGCAGTGATCCATCCACATCTACTCCATATCTGGCAACAGAGTGATGGTTTGGGGCTCGTTCGATAGCTCAGACCCTTGATGACTTACAGCCATTTAGCCAGCCATGTGTTCCATACTGTACCAGTGTAATTTACAGCTGAATCTAGTCTCACCCCCCAATTCCCATAGAGATCAGTTCAAATGCAGAGAGGTTATAGTATCGCTTGTAACAGTACCTGAAAATAAGATATCGAGAGTCTTTTGATGTTGATTGGTCACAGACTTCAGGAAGTAACAGCATGCAAAGGATATGCAACCAAATATTAAATATGATACTTTAAAAATATGTTAAAGCAAAATATTCTAATTTTCTGAGACACTGAATTTTGGGTTTCATTAGCTGTAAGCCATAATCATCAAAATTACAAGAAATAAAGGCTTGAAATATTTCACTCTATGTGTAATGAATCTATACAATATATGAGTTTCACTTTCTGAAATGAGTGACAAAAAATATATAACTTTTTCACGATATTCAAATTTTTTGAGCTGCACCTGTATATATACGGTTTTGCCGCCAGCAGTTACCCTGGCTCAATCAAAAATTTGTCATAAACACCATCACCGATTCACTGGTAAATCAGACCACAATAAAACAGTACAACCTGCATACACATCGGCCCACGAGGCCTGGAGTTGTCCATCCCTGTCGACTCCAACATTTAAAAAATATATATTTTATTTGTTTCAGATTTTTGGTAGCGATTTGTACCCTAGTATGATTAAATTCCCTGTGTACTACTGAGAATTCTGCGCTACACAACCCCGTCGGCCAGCGGTAGGAAGGAGGTCGCCACATGTTCTTCAAGGCATGACTCCTCGTGCCCCTGACCGTGATTCCAGCACGACACGGAGCTGCGATGTGCGCCACGATTCTCCCCGCCGAGTCCCACCTGTGCACCCTGGGACACACTTTTTACTCTGAAACAAAGACATGTATTAAGCTCAAGGATTTCACAATAGATCCATCTTGTGGTCCCCAAAATAAATTTTTAAACGAGCCTTTTCATATAAAGCCCCTTTTCTGTGGAACAGTCTGCTGGCCCATGTCAGGGATGCAGTCAGTCTCTACTTTTAAAACAAGACTTAAAACTCACTTTTTTGCTCTTGCGTTTTTATAGAATATTTATTTTTTCATTTTGTGTTTTTATCATGTGATTTTGTGTGTTTGTTTTAATTGCTTTGTGCAGTGTATTGTGACCTTTGGGTAAAATGCACTTTAAATCCCAATAAACATAAACTTAAACACACAGAACAGTGATTCTGTTTTGATGCCTTTTCTGTTTAAATTGTGGTTTGTGAAGATTAGCTATGTTTCCATCTGATCTTTTAAAAAGTGAATATAGTATACACAGAACACTGGAAACACTCTTATATTAAATGCTATGATATGCTATGTTGATAATACCTCTGGCTTACAGTGTATATCCTATATTGCACTGTCAGTCCCCTTATGGCAGGGATGGGCAATTCCAGGCCTCACGGGCCGGTGTATATGCAGGGTTTTGCCGCCAGCAGTTACCCTGGCTCAATCAAAAATTTGTCATAAACACCATCACCGATTCACTGGTAAATCAGACCACAATAAAACAGTACAACCTGCATACACATCAGCCCACGAGGCCTGGAGTTGTCCATCCCTGTCGACTCCAACATTTAAAAAATATATATTTTATTTGTTTCAGATTTTTGGTAGCGATTTGTACCCTAGTATGATTAAATTCCCTGTGTACTACTGAGAATTCTGCGCTACACAACCCCGTCGGCCAGCGGTAGGAAGGAGGTCGCCACATGTTCTTCAAGGCATGACTCCTCGTGCCCCTGACCGTGATTCCAGCACGACACGGAGCTGCGATGTGCGCCACGATTCTCCCCGCCGAGTCCCACCTGTGCACCCTGGGACACACTTTTTACTCTGAAACAAAGACATGTATTAAGCTCAAGGATTTCACAATAGATCCATGAACCGTTAAGGGCAGTTTTAACACCAATATCTCCAATTGCACACCTACCAAATCCAGCCTGCTGTTTGCAAATGTGTATCATCCACTTGGACAATTAATTGTAGTTACATATCCTGCCCAGCAGATGGTGGGATTTATTCAAACCAGGATCTGGATATTCACTGTTTAATATATGGACCATAATAATCTAATCTTCTTATTTTTTTAAAAGACCAGAAAATAATTGATAATCCCCGCAGAAATGATACTGGATTGCAACAACAATCATCCCATTACATAGACAATTCTGATCCAGATTAAGAGCTTTGAAAAACCACCCCCACTATGATACGATACGATACGATACGATATATTTTTATTCATACCAGCCAATGGTCAATCAGGTATCATACAGTTCATGTAGTAATCAATTGAGGTAGTATGAAAAGGAAAACCCCAAAATAAGCTGCAGCCGCTGCTTTTAAGAGAAATCAAAACAAATTAATACATCTATAAAAACAAAACAAAACATGTTATATGAGACATGACACAGGGCAAGACATAGTACAATATAATATAATAGTACAGAGAGGGGTGTAACTTTCTGTAGACAATCATCAGTTATATGAGGACAAGAGTTTCTTTTTTACATTTCTTTTAAAGAGGGAGACAGACTGGAACATTTTTATGGAGTCGTCGAGCTCGTTCCATATTTGCGGACCCCTGCACAGTACACTCAGGCTGGTACATTTTAGCTTTCGTTTTTTCCCTTTGATTAAATGTTTATTTCTGGTGACGTGTGTATGCAGGGGACGGTAGATAGGGACAAGCTCGTTTAACCAGTGGTTTGTCCTGTGCACTACTTGATACATGATAGTAGCATTTTCATACACATTCAGCTCTGCAAGCTTTAATAGTCCAAGGTTGCTAAATAAAGGTCCAGTAGGCTCTCTGTAGTCAGACCATGATATGGCGCGTATTACTTTATTTTGTAATGTCTGTAGTTTTTTAATGTAACTGGGAAAGGTGTTGGACCATATGATGTTGCAGTAATTTAAGTGAGGTTCAAATAGGGATTTATATAAGGTGAGCAGGGCTGAATGTGGGAGACAGTGTCTTCATTTAAAAAACAAGCCAACGTATTTAGATAGTATTTTTATAAGATGATCAATATGGTACTTGAAATTCAAGAAATTCGTCGATGTGGACCCCCAGGAATTTTGTGGAAGCTACTCTATTGATTTCTTGCCCATTTATTGCAAGACGGATAAACTCTGTGTCAGTTTTATTTTTATTAGAGCAAAATACTATATAATTAGTCTTTTTTATGTTGAGAGAGAGTTTATTACATCGGAACCAGGTATCCACCTTCTCCATCTCTCTATTTACAATTTCTTGAAGTAGAAATGGATCTTTGGATGACAGAAGCAAATTTGTATCATCAGCAAAAAGTACTTTATGTAGGATTTGAGAGGAGTTGACAAAATCATTGGTGTACAAGATGAAGAGGAGAGGCCCCAAAATTGAGCCCTGGGGGACCCCATAGTTAATGGATTTGTTTTGAGAATTTTGACCATTTATACTTACATATTGTTGTCTTCCATATATGTAACTTTTAAACCAATTAAGAGCTATGCCTCTGACACCGTAGCAGTTTAATTTGGTTAGAAGAATCTCAAAGTCAATGCAATCAAATGCCTTAGACAGGTCGAGGAAGATGCCAATGGAGAGGTCACCTTTATCAATGGCATCATTGATGTTTTCCTGTAGGTCAAGAACTGCCATACATGTTGTGCTTTTTTTCCTGAAGCCATATTGTGAGGAGTCCAGAATATTTAATTTATCTATGTAACTACTCAGTCTGGTATAGACAATTTTCTCAAACACCTTAGAAAGTGAAGGCAGTATGGATATTGGTCTATAGTTGTTCTTGTCATTTTTATCACCCGTCTTAAAAACTGGAACGATTCTTGCGATCTTTGACTTATTAGGTACGATACCAGTGAGAAATGACAAATTTATACAATGAGCAAGTGGGTCAGCAATTTCATTTGCGGTTGCTTTTAAAATTGAGCTACAGATATCATCCGCTCCAGCTGTGTGTGAGGTTTTCATGTTTCTGATAATTTTTTCAATTTCATTTCTATCAGTCGGTGACAGGAAAAATGAATTTAGGGGACTACCTTGCAGGTATTGCCTGAAGCAGGCACCATGGGGTTGGGCAATGTTGTTTGAGAGGTTTTCACCAATGGAGATAAAATGGGTATGATCAACCCCACTAATGGAGGCCTGATTGACAACTGGCAAAGGACCCCACTGAAACTGTGATGTAAATATAATATAAATATAATATGGTACACAGAACATGTAGGTAAATATGAACACACAATTTTAGAAATCTTAAAATAATTTATTCTTTTAAAAAGTTACATGTTACAACATTCCCCATCTGCAATAAATAAATAAATACAGTTCATAATTCACAGGCAAGAAATCAATAAATAATATAAATAATATGCAATATAAATAATAAATAAAGTACATGATTGTGACAGGGACCATTTAGAATGCGCCACTGCCATAATACAATTCTTTCACAAGGGTGGTGATAAAGACCACACATCACCACCTGGTGGCTGAACATGTTTTGAGACCAACTCAAAAAGTATCGATACATAAATGACGAATATAAATAACCCCCAACGCCATGGCTGTACTCAGTACATACAATAAGCGGTTTGGGGGTATTTTAGCCAGTGCTTGGTATGGTTCACAGCGGTTTGATGCTAAAGTTGGTGAAGCGGGCCGGGCTGGCCTCTTCACACATCTCCACAGGCATTTTATTCTCCACGGCCGTGCTGATGAACCAGCCGCGGAACTTGAGCGACTCCAGGCTGGTAGCAGCGAAGCCTTGCTCCCTCCTGAGGAACAGGAAACGCCCCATGTCTCCCTCTGCATTGATGGTTTTCAGCATCCTACTGTCTTTAACCTCCTGAAAAAAGAACACAGAATCCACAACAGTGAGCACAGTCGTCTACTCATAAAGGGAGCCTCACAGGCCAGGCTTGTTCATCAAAGAACGAGATGACTCGAGACTCATTGTAATAATGATAAATACTTCAACAGAGTTATTTCATTCTAAATCAAAGTTAAGGACAATGGATCATTTAATTTAGGACACTGTTGTCATAATAGGCCCAGACATGAAGAGAATAATTCTACTACTATTCGACCACAGTCACTTGAATTAAGAGGGATTTCCGGCTCTGATACAGTGCTGCTTATGTGTCAACTGGTTAGTGTCAAAGGTTAGAGAACTGAGTGCCATCTCAATGGAGTGTAGTCAGATCAACATAGTACTCGAGCCAGGCAGATTTAAAATAATGACACCATTCCTAACAGAATATATTTACCTCCAGCTGTAAGATGGGGCCTTCGGCAGACATTGAGCAGGACAGGTAGAGATTACGTCCTGCGATACTCAAAGCAACAGGTCGTCTCGCGCTGTCAGTGAAGGTGCGTGACACGTATGTCGCCAGCTGAAAATTTACTGCGAAGGCAGAGGGCAACACGTCAATCAATCCATAATCACCAGGGAAACATATTTCTGAGTGCATCCATCTACTATGAAGTGCTCAGTGTTCATTTAACTGAAAGCGTTCATACGAGTCCACAAGGTTCAAAAGTGTACCATATCAGAGTTACTTAACACTAACATTTTGCTGTGTATTAACTGCTGTAAAATGTTGCCGTTTACAAAATAAGGAACTAATAATTGGAGCCAAACTCTGGATGAATTTGCAGTGTGTGTGTGTGAGTGTGTGTACGTATGTGTGTGTGTCATGCCGTCAGGCGGCTCCATGCTGTGACTGGGCTTACCTTTGAGGTCTATGCTGCCACCCTGCAGTATCACCGCCTGCAGCTCTAACGGACTCTCCTTCAGCACCAAGCTCTTCTGATCGCAGTCACACACGCTGTGCGGCACGACCCTGGTGTTGCTGAACACACTGGGCTTGCTGCATACAGTGTCCAGTACTCTTTGTGTATCGTGCTCTGCGAGGGAAGAAGCAGGGGCAAAGGCAGGCCGATTAGCAAAAGAAGCCATCACACCTTCCCTTACAAAAAACCAGAAGTTAAATTTTATTAAGTATACTTACGTATACTTCAGTTTATAGTGTACTAATTTTTAAAAATGAACTATTAAGTATACTTGTATGTGTAGGCCTACTATTTTGATACTTATTGAGACTAAATTGGCCAACTTTTTAAATTCTTCAAAGTATACTAAGAAGTATAGTTTTATAACTGGAAAAGTAGGCCAGTTTAGTGTCAATAAGTATCAACATAATCCACTTACAAGTATACTAATAGTAGTACACTTCTATAACTGAACTAGTCTATACTTTAAAAAACTAGTAAACTAAGTTTACTTTTATTAAGTGATTGCAATTGGATAATGCGCTACTTGGGGGTGATGACAGCCCAATAAAGGCTTTTGGATTTTACAGCACAGAGAGTGGCACGTGCAGCCTCTCTTATATCTCAGCCACACTGTAAACAAACAGCACGAGACAGCCGACTGACAGAGCACATCAACGAGGGAAATCAGACCAGCCTACCTTCAATCACATTCTCCAGCATGATGTTGATCAGGTCGTCGTCACTGAACTCTGTGCCCAGGGGAGTGTGGCTGGGTTTCATTCTCTGCAGGGCAACGATGAGGTTGGCAACATGGCGCAAACTGTGCGGATGCTGCGTTACCTCCAACTGTAGTCCTTTGTGGTCAAAACTGTGGGTCTTTTCGAGGAAGGGAAAACAAAAGGATTAATCCACTGAGAAGAACATTTATGATGCGTGAATCCAGCCGTGTTTACAACATAGGTGCTGCACATCAACACTAATAACTCCTAACACAAGCCAACAAACAATGTTATTTTGTTTGTGTTTTTCTCTCTTGATGCTAAACAAAGTGTTGCGGTTTGCCTCTTTTGATGACCATACTTAAACTTCAGCTGGTTAAATTAGGGCTATTGTGTTTACTGGTTACTAATTTTGAAAAAACAAAAACCTTTAGCTTAGTTATATCTCACCTTTTCCAAATCGATGCAAACAGCCTTGAATTCCATGTTGCTGGTTTTGGTAAAGCTGCAGAAACAATAAAGACATGTTTTAGTTCATCGCGCCAGAATACATTTTATAAACGAGTTGGCAAAATATAGCCTGTGCTAACAAAACTATGACCGGTTTAAAATTAAGTAAAAACACTCGAAGCCATCCGTCACTTGCGTAAAAAAGAACCCATTGCCGATGCCGAGTATACCTACTAGTATTCGTATAGAAAGGTGCTAATCGTCAACTTCGATGTAGAACGGTGTAGATTAGTAGTGCCTGCTCAAGCAATCTGCCGAAAGGACTTCTAACTCCGATATTTATTGAGCGTATAGCGCCCAGGGAAATCCCCCACGAGATTTCCCGTTGTGTGTCAACATAGTTTGGGCGTCAGAAGTTTAATTCAGAGGATGTGACATAAAAGGATAATTTTTATTGTGGAGTCTTGAGGTGATGAATGAGATAAATTAGGGTTTCTGCATGAATGAGTTTCGGCAGCTGAGAAAGGGAGTGGCGGACGTAGGGGGGCAATGTTTTTAAGGTGAAAAAAGGTAATCGAATCTCATCGCAGTAGGACATGCTAAGCTGTAAAATTACAATCTAAAGCCAATTTTTTCATGTCAAAAAAAAAAGCAAAACTCATAATGACTTCCTCAAATCTGAGTAGCCTATCATCTTGTCCCGATATGCCTCGATAGTGCCAGTCTGGCAAGGTATCAAGCAATAAAAGTTTCGTGAAAATCAAGCACATGGAGAAACTGCAGATCATGATTGGGATAGCGGTCTTAGTCACAGTCATGGACATTGGCCGTGGTCAACAAGAAAGATTCATGCCCGTGCCAAATCAGCCAAACATGCGTCCACACCCTGGTCAGAAATGCTGTGATTGGGGCTCATACTGCAGTGATAGAGACAGCTTGAGCACGTTTGCTGCATAATTGCATTTATTCATGTGCTGCACAATCACCTCATACGTGCAAATGCTCAACAATGTTGTAACTGCAAAGTTAATAAATAAAAAGTTAAATGTTAATACAAAGTAAGAGGTTGTAGAAGAAGTTACAGTTATAGAAGAGTTTGTAAGAGTAGTCATGCAGTTAAAAGCATTGGTTCACATCCAGTAGTCATTCCAAATTTGTTTCGGATAAATTAATGCAGAAATGTTTTATTATTTCTTAATCTTGTCCAAAATTTTCAACAAAAAAAAAAAGAAACCTGTTAAATGAAAGGACTTGCCTCTGTTTCCACACTTCCCTTTTAAACCAAGAAGAAAAAAAACTGCACACAAAAAGATTCCTTAAATATGCCTTAGCCATGATTTTTTTTTTACAATGAAGGAAAGACCACAGAAGTTTCAGCGTCAAGCTTTCGTCAGTGTAACAAAAAAGACAACGTAATTCCTCTTTGCAGAGATCAAACAACATTTTGCTGACTCAATGGTTCAGTTAAATGACTAAATGTTTAAATTTCACACTTAAACAGTTACAAATATGCCTCGTTCTTACAGAATGTCATTCATTTAAGTAGACATCATGAAAACATTTCACATTTGCTTTTATCTCATCAATTTAATGGGATATAGCCCTAAAATGGACTGTATAATAAGGTTAAAAAAAAGGTTGCCCATTGCTCAGCTGATGACAATTAGTTGACTTAAATTCAAGTCTTAAAGAAAAGAAACACAGAATAGTTTTTAAAATACCATTTGTTTAAAACAGACATTATATGTTTGTATCTGGCATCTAGTTTCCCCTCGGTTTATTGCTTAATTTGGTGATTATGCACTTTTTATAGACACTTCTTTTTTTAACATGTATTCTTAACACAGAGAAAAGGACTCAATTACTTTACTCTGTTCAGAATATGAATACATATACAGGTGCAGCTCAAAAAATTAGAATATCGTGAAAAAGTTCACTAGATTCAGCTGTAAATTACGCTGGTACAGTATGGAACACATGACTGGCGAAATGGCTCTACGTCATCAAGGGTCTAAGGTATCAAACGAGCCCCAAACCATCACTCTGCGGCCAGATATGGAGTAGATGTGGATGGATCCCTTTAAGGGTTGTTTCTCCTGACTTTTTTCCCCATAGAGTTCTATAGGAAAATGAGTCAGGAGAAATAACCCTTGCAGTGATCCATCCACATCTACTCCATATCTGGCAACAGAGTGATGGTTTGGGGCTCGTTCGATAGCTCAGACCCTTGATGACTTACAGCCATTTAGCCAGCCATGTGTTCCATACTGTACCAGTGTAATTTACAGCTGAATCTAGTCTCACCCCCCAATTCCCATAGAGATCAGTTCAAATGCAGAGAGGTTATAGTATCGCTTGTAACAGTACCTGAAAATAAGATATCGAGAGTCTTTTGATGTTGATTGGTCACAGACTTCAGGAAGTAACAGCATGCAAAGGATATGCAACCAAATATTAAATATGATACTTTAAAAATATGTTAAAGCAAAATATTCTAATTTTCTGAGACACTGAATTTTGGGTTTCATTAGCTGTAAGCCATAATCATCAAAATTACAAGAAATAAAGGCTTGAAATATTTCACTCTATGTGTAATGAATCTATACAATATATGAGTTTCACTTTCTGAAATGAGTGACAAAAAATATATAACTTTTTCACGATATTCAAATTTTTTGAGCTGCACCTGTATATATACGGTTTTGCCGCCAGCAGTTACCCTGGCTCAATCAAAAATTTGTCATAAACACCATCACCGATTCACTGGTAAATCAGACCACAATAAAACAGTACAACCTGCATACACATCGGCCCACGAGGCCTGGAGTTGTCCATCCCTGTCGACTCCAACATTTAAAAAATATATATTTTATTTGTTTCAGATTTTTGGTAGCGATTTGTACCCTAGTATGATTAAATTCCTTGTGTACTACTGAGAATTCTGCGCTACACAACCCCGTCGGCCAGCGGTAGGAAGGAGGTCGCCACATGTTCTTCAAGGCATGACTCCTCGTGCCCCTGACCGTGATTCCAGCACGACACGGAGCTGCGATGTGCGCCACGATTCTCCCCGCCGAGTCCCACCTGTGCACCCTGGGACACACTTTTTACTCTGAAACAAAGACATGTATTAAGCTCAAGGATTTCACAATAGATCCATCTTGTGGTCCCCAAAATAAATTTTTAAACGAGCCTTTTCATATAAAGCCCCTTTTCTGTGGAACAGTCTGCTGGCCCATGTCAGGGATGCAGTCAGTCTCTACTTTTAAAACAAGACTTAAAACTCACTTTTTTGCTCTTGCGTTTTTATAGAATATTTATTTTTTCATTTTGTGTTTTTATCATGTGATTTTGTGTGTTTGTTTTAATTGCTTTGTGCAGTGTATTGTGACCTTTGGGTAAAATGCACTTTAAATCCCAATAAACATAAACTTAAACACACAGAACAGTGATTCTGTTTTGATGCCTTTTCTGTTTAAATTGTGGTTTGTGAAGATTAGCTATGTTTCCATCTGATCTTTTAAAAAGTGAATATAGTATACACAGAACACTGGAAACACTCTTATATTAAATGCTATGATATGCTATGTTGATAATACCTCTGGCTTACAGTGTATATCCTATATTGCACTGTCAGTCCCCTTATGGCAGGGATGGGCAATTCCAGGCCTCACGGGCCGGTGTATATGCAGGGTTTTGCCGCCAGCAGTTACCCTGGCTCAATCAAAAATTTGTCATAAACACCATCACCGATTCACTGGTAAATCAGACCACAATAAAACAGTACAACCTGCATACACATCAGCCCACGAGGCCTGGAGTTGTCCATCCCTGTCGACTCCAACATTTAAAAAATATATATTTTATTTGTTTCAGATTTTTGGTAGCGATTTGTACCCTAGTATGATTAAATTCCCTGTGTACTACTGAGAATTCTGCGCTACACAACCCCGTCGGCCAGCGGTAGGAAGGAGGTCGCCACATGTTCTTCAAGGCATGACTCCTCGTGCCCCTGACCGTGATTCCAGCACGACACGGAGCTGCGATGTGCGCCACGATTCTCCCCGCCGAGTCCCACCTGTGCACCCTGGGACACACTTTTTACTCTGAAACAAAGACATGTATTAAGCTCAAGGATTTCACAATAGATCCATGAACCGTTAAGGGCAGTTTTAACACCAATATCTCCAATTGCACACCTACCAAATCCAGCCTGCTGTTTGCAAATGTGTATCATCCACTTGGACAATTAATTGTAGTTACATATCCTGCCCAGCAGATGGTGGGATTTATTCAAACCAGGATCTGGATATTCACTGTTTAATATATGGACCATAATAATCTAATCTTCTTATTTTTTTAAAAGACCAGAAAATAATTGATAATCCCCGCAGAAATGATACTGGATTGCAACAACAATCATCCCATTACATAGACAATTCTGATCCAGATTAAGAGCTTTGAAAAACCACCCCCACTATGATACGATACGATACGATACGATATATTTTTATTCATACCAGCCAATGGTCAATCAGGTATCATACAGTTCATGTAGTAATCAATTGAGGTAGTATGAAAAGGAAAACCCCAAAATAAGCTGCAGCCGCTGCTTTTAAGAGAAATCAAAACAAATTAATACATCTATAAAAACAAAACAAAACATGTTATATGAGACATGACACAGGGCAAGACATAGTACAATATAATATAATAGTACAGAGAGGGGTGTAACTTTCTGTAGACAATCATCAGTTATATGAGGACAAGAGTTTCTTTTTTACATTTCTTTTAAAGAGGGAGACAGACTGGAACATTTTTATGGAGTCGTCGAGCTCGTTCCATATTTGCGGACCCCTGCACAGTACACTCAGGCTGGTACATTTTAGCTTTCGTTTTTTCCCTTTGATTAAATGTTTATTTCTGGTGACGTGTGTATGCAGGGGACGGTAGATAGGGACAAGCTCGTTTAACCAGTGGTTTGTCCTGTGCACTACTTGATACATGATAGTAGCATTTTCATACACATTCAGCTCTGCAAGCTTTAATAGTCCAAGGTTGCTAAATAAAGGTCCAGTAGGCTCTCTGTAGTCAGACCATGATATGGCGCGTATTACTTTATTTTGTAATGTCTGTAGTTTTTTAATGTAACTGGGAAAGGTGTTGGACCATATGATGTTGCAGTAATTTAAGTGAGGTTCAAATAGGGATTTATATAAGGTGAGCAGGGCTGAATGTGGGAGACAGTGTCTTCATTTAAAAAACAAGCCAACGTATTTAGATAGTATTTTTATAAGATGATCAATATGGTACTTGAAATTCAAGAAATTCGTCGATGTGGACCCCCAGGAATTTTGTGGAAGCTACTCTATTGATTTCTTGCCCATTTATTGCAAGACGGATAAACTCTGTGTCAGTTTTATTTTTATTAGAGCAAAATACTATATAATTAGTCTTTTTTATGTTGAGAGAGAGTTTATTACATCGGAACCAGGTATCCACCTTCTCCATCTCTCTATTTACAATTTCTTGAAGTAGAAATGGATCTTTGGATGACAGAAGCAAATTTGTATCATCAGCAAAAAGTACTTTATGTAGGATTTGAGAGGAGTTGACAAAATCATTGGTGTACAAGATGAAGAGGAGAGGCCCCAAAATTGAGCCCTGGGGGACCCCATAGTTAATGGATTTGTTTTGAGAATTTTGACCATTTATACTTACATATTGTTGTCTTCCATATATGTAACTTTTAAACCAATTAAGAGCTATGCCTCTGACACCGTAGCAGTTTAATTTGGTTAGAAGAATCTCAAAGTCAATGCAATCAAATGCCTTAGACAGGTCGAGGAAGATGCCAATGGAGAGGTCACCTTTATCAATGGCATCATTGATGTTTTCCTGTAGGTCAAGAACTGCCATACATGTTGTGCTTTTTTTCCTGAAGCCATATTGTGAGGAGTCCAGAATATTTAATTTATCTATGTAACTACTCAGTCTGGTATAGACAATTTTCTCAAACACCTTAGAAAGTGAAGGCAGTATGGATATTGGTCTATAGTTGTTCTTGTCATTTTTATCACCCGTCTTAAAAACTGGAACGATTCTTGCGATCTTTGACTTATTAGGTACGATACCAGTGAGAAATGACAAATTTATACAATGAGCAAGTGGGTCAGCAATTTCATTTGCGGTTGCTTTTAAAATTGAGCTACAGATATCATCCGCTCCAGCTGTGTGTGAGGTTTTCATGTTTCTGATAATTTTTTCAATTTCATTTCTATCAGTCGGTGACAGGAAAAATGAATTTAGGGGACTACCTTGCAGGTATTGCCTGAAGCAGGCACCATGGGGTTGGGCAATGTTGTTTGAGAGGTTTTCACCAATGGAGATAAAATGGGTATGATCAACCCCACTAATGGAGGCCTGATTGACAACTGGCAAAGGACCCCACTGAAACTGTGATGTAAATATAATATAAATATAATATGGTACACAGAACATGTAGGTAAATATGAACACACAATTTTAGAAATCTTAAAATAATTTATTCTTTTAAAAAGTTACATGTTACAACATTCCCCATCTGCAATAAATAAATAAATACAGTTCATAATTCACAGGCAAGAAATCAATAAATAATATAAATAATATGCAATATAAATAATAAATAAAGTACATGATTGTGACAGGGACCATTTAGAATGCGCCACTGCCATAATACAATTCTTTCACAAGGGTGGTGATAAAGACCACACATCACCACCTGGTGGCTGAACATGTTTTGAGACCAACTCAAAAAGTATCGATACATAAATGACGAATATAAATAACCCCCAACGCCATGGCTGTACTCAGTACATACAATAAGCGGTTTGGGGGTATTTTAGCCAGTGCTTGGTATGGTTCACAGCGGTTTGATGCTAAAGTTGGTGAAGCGGGCCGGGCTGGCCTCTTCACACATCTCCACAGGCATTTTATTCTCCACGGCCGTGCTGATGAACCAGCCGCGGAACTTGAGCGACTCCAGGCTGGTAGCAGCGAAGCCTTGCTCCCTCCTGAGGAACAGGAAACGCCCCATGTCTCCCTCTGCATTGATGGTTTTCAGCATCCTACTGTCTTTAACCTCCTGAAAAAAGAACACAGAATCCACAACAGTGAGCACAGTCGTCTACTCATAAAGGGAGCCTCACAGGCCAGGCTTGTTCATCAAAGAACGAGATGACTCGAGACTCATTGTAATAATGATAAATACTTCAACAGAGTTATTTCATTCTAAATCAAAGTTAAGGACAATGGATCATTTAATTTAGGACACTGTTGTCATAATAGGCCCAGACATGAAGAGAATAATTCTACTACTATTCGACCACAGTCACTTGAATTAAGAGGGATTTCCGGCTCTGATACAGTGCTGCTTATGTGTCAACTGGTTAGTGTCAAAGGTTAGAGAACTGAGTGCCATCTCAATGGAGTGTAGTCAGATCAACATAGTACTCGAGCCAGGCAGATTTAAAATAATGACACCATTCCTAACAGAATATATTTACCTCCAGCTGTAAGATGGGGCCTTCGGCAGACATTGAGCAGGACAGGTAGAGATTACGTCCTGCGATACTCAAAGCAACAGGTCGTCTCGCGCTGTCAGTGAAGGTGCGTGACACGTATGTCGCCAGCTGAAAATTTACTGCGAAGGCAGAGGGC
Organism: Ilyophis sp. 1 JC-2022; assembly: GCA_022702515.1. NCBI lineage: Eukaryota > Metazoa > Chordata > Actinopteri > Anguilliformes > Synaphobranchidae > Ilyophis > Ilyophis sp. 1 JC-2022. The sequence continues at coordinate 12,626,522 of CM040404.1, read as the reverse complement.
AACACGTCAATCAATCCATAATCACCAGGGAAACATATTTCTGAGTGCATCCATCTACTATGAAGTGCTCAGTGTTCATTTAACTGAAAGCGTTCATACGAGTCCACAAGGTTCAAAAGTGTACCATATCAGAGTTACTTAACACTAACATTTTGCTGTGTATTAACTGCTGTAAAATGTTGCCGTTTACAAAATAAGGAACTAATAATTGGAGCCAAACTCTGGATGAATTTGCAGTGTGTGTGTGTGTGTGTCATGCCGTCAGGCGGCTCCATGCTGTGACTGGGCTTACCTTTGAGGTCTATGCTGCCACCCTGCAGTATCACCGCCTGCAGCTCTAACGGACTCTCCTTCAGCACCAAGCTCTTCTGATCGCAGTCACACACGCTGTGCGGCACGACCCTGGTGTTGCTGAACACACTGGGCTTGCTGCATACAGTGTCCAGTACTCTTTGTGTATCGTGCTCTGCGAGGGAAGAAGCAGGGGCAAAGGCAGGCCGATTAGCAAAAGAAGCCATCCCACCTTCCCTTACAAAAAACTAGTAAACCAAAAGTTTAATTTTATTAAGTATACTTCAGTTTATAGTGTACTAATAAAAAAAACTATTAGTATACTTGTAAGTGTAGGCCTACTATTTTGAGACTTATTGAGACTAAATTGGCCAACTTTTTTAATTCTTCAAAGTATACTTACTAGTCTACTTTTATTAATTAAAAACATTAAATTTTTTAATTCATAAAAGTATACTTAGAATATAGTTTTATAACTGGAAAAGTAAGTTGGTTTAGTCTCAATAAGTATAAACATAGTCCACTTACAAGTATACTAATAGTTTATGAAAATTTGTACACTTCTATAACTGAACTAGTCTATACTTAATAAAAGTAAACTTCGTTTACTATTTTTTAAATATATTTTTTTAATTGATTGCAATTGGCTAATGCACTACTTGGGGATGATCGATGACCGCCTAATGAAGGCTCTTGGACTTTACAGCACAGAGAGTGGCACGTGCAGCCTCTCTTATATCTCAGCCACACTGTAAACAGCACGAGACAGCCGTCTGACAGAGAACATCAACGAGGGAATTCAGGTAAGCCAAGCCTACCTTCAAACACATTCTCCAGCATGATGTTGATCAGGTCGTCGTCACTGAACTCTGTGCCCAGGGGAGTGTGGCTGGGTTTCATTCTCTGCAGGGCAACGATGAGGTTGGCAACATGGCGCAAACTGTGCGGATGCTGCGTTACCTCCAACTGTAGTCCTTTGTGGTCAAAACTGTGGGTCTTTTCGAGGAAGGGAAAACAAAAGGATTACTCCACTGACAAGAACATTTATGATGCGTGAATCCAGCCGTGTTTACAACATAGGTGCTGCACATCAACACTAATAACTCCTAACACAGGCCAACAAACAACGTTTTTTCCCCGTGTTTTTCTCCCTTGATGCAAAACAAAGTATTGCGGTTTGCCTCTTTTGATGACCATACTTAAACTTCAGCTGGTTAAATTAGGGCTATTGTGTTTACTGGTTACTAATAAAATAAAATAAAACTTTAGTTAGCTTAGTTATATCTCACCTTTTCCAAATCGATGCAAACAGCCTTGAATTCCATGTTGCTGGTTTTGGTAAAGCTGCAGAAACAATAGAGACATGTTTTAGTTCATCGCGCCAGAATACATTTTATAAACAAGTTGGCAAAACATAGCCTATGCTAACAAAACTATGACCGGTTTAAAATTCAGTGAAAACACTTGAAGCCATCAGTCACTTGCGTAAAAAAGAACCCATTGCCGATGCCGAGTATACTTACTAGTATTCGTATAGAAAGGTGCTAATCGTCAACTTCGATGTAGAACCGTGTAGAACCGTGTAGATTAGTAGTGCCTGCTCAAGCAATCTGCCCAAAGGACTTCTCACTCCGATATTTATTGAGCGTATAGCGCCCAGGGAAATTCCCCACGCGACTTCCCGTTGTGTGTCAACAATGTCTGGGCGTCAGAAGTTTAATTCAGACGCACCAGGAGTCAGGACACGTTTTAATTCTGCTACACAATGACAATTGTATTCGTTTTGGTTTACAAATCTTCAATTTACGTGTGTTCATTTGCCAATGCGTGTTATCTCTTAGTCGCAATTGAAAATATCGTCTCACAGTTCACTCACAGGGACCATTCGAATTGTCATTATAATAATATAGTTCATTTAGAAAGCGCTTTTCCAAGTGCTCAAATACGCCTTATAACAAAATCAAATAAAGTAGCTTACAAAATCTAAAAAGATAAATATAAGATAAATAAAATCAAGCAAATGTGAGAAGAGCAAAAATGAGCACAACACAAGGACAATAGAACTAAGTAACTAGATACATTGGTAATAAAAGTAGTAGCCAAATTATATGTTGAATGCTATTTTGAAGTGAGTTTTGACAGCTTTTTGAAAGTGAAGAGTGATGGGGAGTCTCTGATATTTTGGGGTACAGTTCCAGAGGGATGGTAGTGCAATGGAGAAAGCCATATCCCCCTAAGTCCGGTGCTTGGTCCTTACAGCTGGGATGAGGGGGTTTGAGTCGGATGATGTGAGCCAACGGGAGGGTGTATAGTGGTGGAGAAGGTTAGTGAGGTACGAAGGGCCCAGGCTATAGAGAGCTTATAGGTGATGATGAGTAATTTCAACTGATTTCTTAGCTAAATTGGGGAGCCAGTGGAGGTTTTGAAGAACAGGAGTGATGGTCTCTTGAGTGGGTGTGAGCTGTGGGGGAGAAAACGAGCTGTGCAGTTCTGGACAGAGGATGTGACATAAAAGGATAATGTTTATTGTAGTGGAGACTTGAGGTGATGAATGAGATAAATTAGGGTTTCTGCATGAATGAGAGTTTAGGCAGCTGTGAAAGGGAGTGGTGGACATAGGCAGGCAATGTTTTTAAGGTGAAGAAAGGCCATTGAATGTCACCACAGTAGGGCACACTAAACTGTAAAATTACAATCTTTTCATGTAAAAAAAAAAAGCAAAAACTCATAATGACTTCCTCAAATCTGAGTAGCCTATCATCTTGTCCCAATATGCCTCGATAGTGCCAGTCTGGCAAAGTATCAAGCAATAGATGAAGAGAAACGGGAGTGCGCACTCAAATCACAACAAAGTTATCAAAAAATAAATCTCTTGGCAACTTCAAACCTCTTCATACTGACGTGTCTGAGCATGATTGCATCATCAGTCCCCTTAAGGCTGAGATGGGCAATTCCAGGCCTCACACGTGTGTATATGCAGGGTTTTGCCGCCAGCAGTTACCCTGGCACAATCAAGAATTAGTCATACACACCATCACCGATACACTCGTAAATCATACCACAATAAAACAGTACAACCTGCATACACATCGGCCCGCGAGGCCTGGAGTTGCCCATCCCTGTCTTAAGACTCCAACATTAAAAAAAATATATATTTTATTTGTTTCAGATTTTTGGTAGCCATTTGTACCCTAGTGCAATTGAATTCTCTGTGTACTGCTGAGAATTCTGCGCTACACAACCCCGTCGGCCAGCGGTAGGAAGGAGGTCACCACATGTTCTTCAAGGCGTGACTCCTCGTGCCCCTGACCGTGATTCCAGCACGACACGGAGCCGCTATGTGCGCCACGATTCTCCCCGCCAAGTCCCACCCGTGCACCCTGGGAGGGGCCGCTCCCTCAAAGCACCGGCCACACTCGTACTGTATATGGAAACCATTAATGTTCTGTCCAGGTGGGTGTATAACAAGCATCTATTTTAAAGGATAAAGTCAACTAAAGTATTAATGTTCAGATGTAGTACTGTAAATATCATTATCAATTTATTTGTGTTCATTTTCTTTTGGGCGTGTTCTTTACCGCCATCGCGTGCTTAAGTACGTGCAAGCCAAGGCACGTCTGAACTCGCAATATCTTTGAACTTCTGCTTCCTGTCCCAGTGCCTCATATTACAAAACGTTCATACGCACAGATGATAAATTGTATGTAAGATGAAATCCACATCAGTGTTGTGATTTAAATTTGAACTTCACATTAAAATGTGTTCACCTCTCAGCAAGGTCCACACCATGCATACGAACCATCGTCTGCATGCTCAGCTGTATATTTCTTCCTCGCCTACCATTCTCAGTTGTAGGTTCTACCATGTTATGCTCAACGATTTAGCCTATTTAGGAAAATGAGCCATAGTAAGCCAGAATATAAAGCTAATTGAAGGCGTTCATCGGGCTGTGCAATTAAGCTCATTCGCTAGTGCAAAATGTCAGTAATTTTGTGATTTATAGATAGAAGGGCATGCGGATGATTTATATAATGTTTTTATGCATTATTGTATACGACCATTATATAAATCATAGGTACTCACATTTTTAGATGTGAGCGTAAGAACAAATTTAGTATGAAGTTTAAGCAAATTCTATACATGAGGCCCCAGATGCCTTCGCTGCTGTACGGTCTACTTGGTTAAAAATAAAATAAAATAAATAAATACACACCTATTAGAAAAATGACACAAATTATGGAAAGGTTTATCTACATTGTCATAAAAATAAATTTCTCCTAATTTGGCTCAAACAATTAATTAGTTCTGTTATGCTTTTTTGGGGAGTATTTGTGAAATTGGGGTAAATTATTAAACTATTATTACGTGTATTTCAGTTATTTCTCTGTCTGACATTTTTCTATGTTTACAGTAGTTAGATGTTCTCAGATGTCATTATAACATGAGGAAACTCCAGGATTTCCGCTGCGTTGCTGAACTCGATTCCTGCTTCACCAGCATTTCTGGCAAATCCATTTAAGCGTGGTGTGGGTGTGTTTCTGTGTGCAATGCCGAAGTCCAGGTTAATACACCCAATGTTTATGCACATGTGTGCAGAGTACAGAACATGTGCACAGGCCTATAACAAAAAACGGATTGAATAAGTCTCTACATGTGTCTAAGATGCAGGAAAACATTTTACATATGGTGACCTGACATAGGCCCATTGTTTCATATCATATTTGTATGCATTTATTTACAGTGTAAAGACATGTGGCTAAACTTTAAGCACACTAGCATTTTAACCAATTATCCACTTTAAACAAAATCACCAAAAACAATTCATTATCAGATGCGTGTAAGAAGAATCCTTTGGATGATAATAATTTTTTAATTATTATTAAAATAATCATTATAAAATAGCATATTGTAAAATGCTGTAATGCAACCTGACGAGGTGTGACTTGATACCTTTAGAGGACATACAGTGCCCTCTACAATTATTGGCACCCCTGGTAAAGATGAGTATAAAGGGTTATAAAAAATTCTATTAGCTTAATCTCACACTGAAAAAAAGGAGTTAATTGAAGTTAATTTATTCTGAGAAAAAAAAATCCCTCATCAAGAAATAATTATTTTTAACAAAACCACGTGTGCCACAATTATTGCCACCCCTAGAAATTATTATGATCAAAATGTAACTGAAGCATTTTTTCCATTTATATTTAAATTTTTAAAGTTGATCAGAGTGTTTAGGAACTTTCGAGCAGTAATTCATGACCTCCTGTTTCACTGGGGTATAAATATGAGGCGACACAGAGGCCATATTTTCTTATTCATACGTCAACATGGGAAAGATAAGAGAACACACAAATCAAATGAGGGAAAAGTGTGTTGAGCTTCATAAGCCAGAGAATGGCTATAAAACATATATACTCACCTGAAAATGCCCATATCTACCGTTAGGGCAATACTTTAAAAGTTCAAAGCAACTGGAACTGTTACAAATTTGCCTGGAAGTGAGGAGGATGGTAAAAGAGGCAAAAAAAATCGCCATGTATCACTGTTGGAGAATTACAGAGGAAAGTAGCATCTTGGGGTCATCAAGTCTCCAAAACTACCATTAGACGTCACCTCCATGCCAACAAATAATTTGGAAGGCATGCCAGAAAAAAGCCTTTCCTGTCATTTAACCACAAACGTAAGCGCCTGGAGTTTGCTAAACGCTACTGGAACTTTGACTGGAACCGTGTTCTACGGTCAGATGAAACGAAAATTGAGCTTTTCAGCAACTAACACTCAAGGTGGGTTTGGCGTAAAAAAAAGGATGGCTATACCGAAAGTAACCTGATCCCCACTGTTAAGTATGGTGGAGGTTCTGTAATGTTGTGGGGCTGTTTTTTCTCCAAAGGCCCTGGGAGCCATGTTAGGGTACATGGCATCATGAACTCCATGAAATACCAGGATATTTAAAATCTGAATCTGGCTGCCTCTGCCAGGAAACTAAAACTGTGTCGTCGTTGGATCTTCCAGCAGGACTATGATCCAAAACATACATCCAAATCAACACAAAAATGGTTAACTGAACACTAAATCAACCATGGCCATCTCAGTCCCCTGACCTAAACCCCATTGAGAACCTGTGGGCTGAGCTGAAGAGGAGAGTGCACAAGAGAGGACCGAGGACTCTGGATGATCTGGAGAGATTCTGTAAAGAGGAATGGTCTCAGATTCCTTGCTCTGTATTCTCAAACCTTATTAGATGTTACGGGAGAAGACTCAGTGCTGTTTTATTGGGGTTGTACAAAGTATTAAATGCAGGGGTGCCAATAATTGTGACACACATGGTTTTGTTAAAAATAATTATTTCTTGAGGGATTTACTTCAATTAAAGGTTGGATCTTTCTCATTTTCTCAGTGTGATATTAAGCTAATTCACCAAACGGTGAATTTTTTATAACCCTTTTTACTCATCTTTACCAGGGGTGCCAATAACTGTGGAGGGCACTGTAGTAGCCTGACAGTAGGAAACCAATCTGGAAACCTGGCACCTTATCTCAAAAAAGATGGTTTTGTTCAGAAGGAGGTTCATAACAATGAAGATGTTTTTTGTTTGTGTCTGGGCTTTTGCGTAACACATGACATAATCACTTCATGGGTGTGAAAGAGGAAGTGGCATATTAAGGGGAAAGGTGATTGCACAAGAGGATATGTGATGTCATAAACAGGCAGTTCCATTCCATTGTCAAGCTTCACTGGATGTGACTTCTGTCCTGTCGCAATATTTTGATCATTTCCTGCAGTTATAGCTCTTCTTGATTAACAATCTTTTTTTGTTTTTTTTTGTTTGTCAGAGTACACTAAGCCACCCAAGAACATCATGGCTGAAAAACTGATCAGATACAAATGATTAAAATTGTAATTAAAATGATTAAAATTAGTTTACTTTGAGGCAAACTGTCATCGAGTGCATGCAAAGTGTCAGTCAAGGCTGTATTTCCTCCGGAAACTCAGGAATTTGGACGTGAGCCAGTCAGAACTGCCAGCATTTTCCACCTGCTTCCTTTCTGGTAAATTTCCGGAAACTTTCCGGAAATTTACCGTGGGAAGTTAAGCTCAAATTTTTAAAGCAAAATTTAGCCTATAACATTTAATTGAAAAATCCACAACTTCAATTCTAGATCTTGCAGCATGCTTTGGTTAAAACAACCCAATTTAATGCGAATTTCAACCCTGCACTGTGCATTCTTCCATAAAGTACTCTATGGCTGACCTTTAGCTTAACAGCTTGGTTTGGCTCATTAAGTGAAATCAGGCAACTGAAGCTGGAGAGGGTGACAGTACAGGCTACTAAAATAAACCAACAAAAAATGCTGAAACATCTGAATGAGGAGCGTACAATTAAAAAAGGAAAGAGGATTATGGCCCTTCCATCACATCCCCTGAACTTTCTCTTTGAGACTCTTCCATCAGGTAGAAGATTAAGGTCCATGCCCCTTAAAGCAAAAAGAGCCCAAAACAGCTTTGTCCCTACAGCTGTTAGACTGCTTCATGACATCTCAAGACAGTAAAGGCAGATGAGGAACTGTTATTGCTTTTGATGCTCAATTTATATATTTAATATGTAATTTTGATCATAATACTAATAATAGTAATTTTAATAATAATCATAATATATTCCACTCCACACATACCTTCACTATAATGTGAAACATCTGATTAAATTTAATGTCTTTAACATGTTTGTTTGTGTTTGTGGGTCTGCCCCATTGTCTGTTGTTTTTAACAGAAGTTCCCTAATGGGAAAATAAAAGTTATTCTATTCTATTCTATACAAGCAATGGCAAATCGGTTGGGTAAAGAAAAACTAGTAACAGACAGCAATGCTACCAGTGCTTGAGATGCCTGACCTGAGCACATCAGCACCAAACTGAACAATTCTCAAACGTTCTCCAATCGGCAGGAGGCCGCTTCTTCTTCGCTGTGTAACTTCCCAACCATGTCACCGTGGTTACTTTGCCGGAGGACTGCACAGCCGGAGTAACCTCAAAGGCAAATAACCGGCAACCTATCGATCGACTACAGCTCTGCCTCCCTGGACAATGCTTTAGTCAAAAGAAATCACAGATAAAATGTGAACAGCATTCATACCAGTCAGAAGTACAGTAACTCAAAATAAGCCACAGTTAGTGTCTAACATCTCCAAATAACACACAACAAGGCATTCGTTTAAATAGAGAAATATATCTTGGGTTTATTAATAACTTCTCTCTTCTTCAAAACTCGTTAAGACAGTAATTATAAAATAGTATTTACACATAATTTTATTTTAAGCATGAGAGAATATGGAGGAAAGAGCATTTTTCCCTTAGATCATAACTCTAACACACAAAGGAAAAAGATTGTTTTTCACAATTACTGACAGTGTTTTGAATTACAATAAGCACTCGTACACCCCTGAACCCAAACCCTTGCACTCTGAAACACATGTTCTTTATTCACCATTGTTGAGACTGATACTGGTGACTGGACATGATGAAATGTCTTTATCACACAGGGAGATCGAAAGAAAGAAAACAACTGTGACATTACTGACTGAAAGGGGTTTTTCAATTCTTTTTGGATGACAACACAGCAAGATCCATTGAACCCGGACCGGACAGGGGGCGGGACGGGGACGGGGACGGGACGGGGGGGGGGGGGTGTGTGGGAGGTGTCGATTTGTGTTTCGGTCACACGACGAGAGGACAAGCTCTGCGTTCAGGTCTTAGAAGCAGGTTTCCCGAGTTGGGAGAGAAGAAGAGACGGCGCTTTACGCTCAGCGATGCCACGGTTGCTAATAAAACGGCGGAGTGGATACGAGGGGATGGTGTCAGCCGCGAGGACGTGGGCCTGCCCTGCTAAAGTGCGCGTGGGGGGGCACTTTAGCACCGTTGCCGCACGGGCTTGAGGAATGTTTGGGAGGAGGTGAAGTTCGAGTGACCTGACTAGTGTCGGTGTGAGGAGGAGATGGGGACGTGGGGGGTGGGGGTGTTCTCCCCTTGTCCCTCACAGGCTGACACAACAACACACGCAGCCAGTGGAACATGCCCAGGCTAAGGGTCAAAGGTCAGGGGCGAGATGAGCCCAAGCGGACCTGGCGTGTAAAAACAATGTGCGAAAGATGGACCCGAATATCTGAACCTGAACGAGTCGTGGAAATGACAGCCCTGGCCTTCTGCAGTAGTGTAGTATCGTGTCTGCAGCTCTAAATCAGAGCCGTCAAACTCTCCCCTTCTCCAGGGCTGCAGTGTCTGCAGGTTTTCATGGTTTACTTACAAAATGGCGGCCAATTCAGGCCTTGGAAAGATGGCGTGTGGACTCTTTAGCCTGTCAGTGACTGTAAACAAGCACTTCAGTGATGAAACACACCGAAACACAGCAGACAGTGCTGCCCTCCAGGAATGGCGACTGACACTCCTGCTCTAAACCTCGAAGTTGCTTCTTTGAAGACAAACAAATGTGACGAGTAAATGATCAGCAATGGCTTTGACTGGGGAGGAACATGTCCGTGTTTGAGACGGCCGGCGGTTTCGTCCTCCCATATCAGCTGGAGCCATAGGGCTTGATTTACTAAGACCTTTAGCGTGTGCAAAACTTTTTAGCACACGCAAAACCAGTAACATGACTAATGATTGGTCATGGCATTGCTCCAATCATTGGTTGTGTTATTAGCGTTGCACCCGCTAAACATCTTAGTAAATCAGGCCTATAGTGTATGCATTAGGAGGGCATTAGCAAGTTCCCTCATTCAGTGTGCGGCCAGGGACTAGACAAGAGGTACTGGACTTAATAAACTGAGAAATGTCCCGATTTCAATGTTCTTTAAGAATGTGGCCTCCAAACAGCACTTGTGAAACTTGCTACACCAGCTTAGATTCCTTTATATTCCTTGAAAGAGAAGCTACCCATTAAGTTAGGTACTTTATTGTCAAAGTATATCAGGAAATGATATACCTTTCTTAGTTTACACTCTTTTCTTGGGTTACACTTGAACTGCTTTCTGCATGTAAATGATATCCATTACACATTGTTTTTTGAATGAATGACCACTTTGCACAAGGACTGTATTTTATGTAGCTCCTGTCATTATACAACCGATCAATATAGAACCAATAGTATTTCATCTCTGTGAAGTCATGGGTGAACCAAGCCCAACAGTGGTTAGAGAACAGTCTGGAAAAGAATAACTACAGGCAAGTTGAAGCCCCAGTAAAAGGAAATCATTAAACGTACACCCCAACCTCCCCCTTCCCAAAAAAACAAAAAACAAAAAACAAAAAAAACTCCCGCCCCCTACACCACACAGTATGGTCAACACATTCTTCCTGGAATGGCACGCCGCACCTGGAATTCGCTACACCTTAGAGCTGGGAAGGAGCGTCTCTCTGTGGACAATCGGTGTCACTACCAAATCGCTGTTAACCAAAGCCAAAGGCACAAGGCAGGCTGGCTCCTGTCAAGAGTCACACAAAAGTGGTATGTCGGCATGTACTATACACAATTAGTGAAGAGTTTTGCCCTGCCTCATCCCAACTGAATTTTGTAATGTCTGTCAGGTCTTTGGGATACATGGGGTCTAATGTTGAGTTATCTGAAAGGGTCCAATTTACTTAAAGCATTAAAAAAAGCTAACCTTCTGTGACAAAATATGGAAATAAATGTGTTCGAATTGAAAAATCGAGTGTCCACAAACAAGACTGCACCCCACCTTAGCCCCCTTCTCCAATAAAAAACGAATAAAAACAGAAAACATAAAATCAGTATGGATATTGGAAAAAAAAAAAGGAAAAAAAAGTGCTTAATCATTCCCCACCAGGAAAGCAACAGTCCCGTTCAGTTTCATGATCTCGATGAACACCAAAACCGACAGTGAGCTGTGAAACATCAGTCCCACGCCAGCGCAGAGGAACTCGAGCCGGACAGAGATGGAGCGAGGTTTCCCTTTTCTGTTCAAACGGAATTCAAAGCGCCAAAGTTTCCTCTATGTATCCGTACTCCCTACAAAGTCAGGAATCTCAGGGAAAACGGCCGCCACCAATGTTAAATCACACTGGCGAGCCAAACGGGACTTCTGTCCCGTTTGCTGCATCTGCTGGGCAGTAGGCAGTAGCTGGATCCAACAGCCAATCCAATGGCCGGTTCAATTGAGCACCGCCTTAGAATATGATTGGGCGAGAATGAACCTGGCATGCGAGAGCTGGTCATAACAGTCAAAGCGGGAGTCATCTTTACACTGGAGTGAGTTCGTCTCGGATCTACACAGCCGCTCAGTTTATAGGAAATGCACGGAATTTCACCAGTGAAAATTAATGTCATAAATGAAGAAGAATATTGTTGATAAAACGGAAGATTACAAAATACAGACAGAATTTACAATGCACAACAAAAAAAAAAAAATCACGAAAATATACAACTTAAATCTTATGAAAAATAAATACAGTAAATCTTTATTATACTGCGTGTATGCGAGCGTGTGCGTATATAGAAAATATACGCACACACGCATGCACACAAGCATACACGCACGCACACACACAAGTATACATACCGTATGTACACACACACTCACACACACACGTGTATAGTTCAGCTGCATTCGGCATTCTGCAGGCTCAACAGCCGGCTACCAAAACACTACTAAAGCTTTTCCACCCCAGTCACACCCAAGGCCGTCCGTTTACAAAGCAGGATAGGGCTCACTAATCAGCTTGTATCGGTAAAACGTCTCCACAAATCGCTCAACGAGCACCCAACCGCAACCACTGGCTTTCTGCTGCAAGTGAATCCTTGACCAGCCTAGACTACCAGAACCACATGGTAGGTGCCAGAAGGATCACTTTTCATAGAAATGCCACATGCAAACAGACCCAGGCACACAAGCATGTTGGCATGGAGATCCACAACGGGTGGTTTCTGAAACTTACAACATACATGGAATCAATAAATATATTTTTCTGTCTTATATATACATATATAGTGCCTTGCAGAAGCATCAAACTCCTACCAATATTGTCGTCACATTTTGACAAATTACAAATAATGTAAACAATTGTATTAAAACTTAATTTTTATTAAAAAGTGGTCAAGCTTTTGACTGATTGTTTGCGCACTGGAAGCTGAATGTCAAGACAACCCGTAAATAAAACACACAGCCTAAACTTACTGACTGAAAAATGAGTCCGTCTCCTAAAACAGTACTTAAAGGTAAAATAATCTTTGGCAGCGACCGGGGCTGAGTTTTTGAATTTGTCTACGCCAAAGCAATGGATCCTTTTTGCCCATTCCTGCACTCAATCTTTGGTCTTTGAGGTCCTTTTTTTCTTTCTCCATCACTATGAGAGACATTGACATTCAACACCTACAGAGAAAGAGCCATTTAATCAATGCGAACTCTAAACTGCTTTGGTTACACAGACAGGCTTTAACACCTTTTGTCACATATTGTAGTGTACCTGAACTTTTGAATTTGAGAGAAAAGGTTGATTTAGAGTTGCCATAGCATTGGCTGAACACTTATATACATACTCTCATTTACTTCTCGTTTACTTACAATGTATTAGCATTAAAAAAATGTAATTGGTTTTGAGCAATTTTTTTTTTACATTCCAAAAAATATTTTCCCACAGCAACAGACTGAAATGTTTGAAGAGGGTGAATACTAATGCAAGGCACTATAAAATATACATAACAATATAATCAACATTATCATATACTTCTAATTTACTTTACATGCTTCTACTTTAACATTCAACATTATGTTGAAGTCCCCCGGCCTTATGGCATGTGCATCCATAGTTTGAAAGCGGATTATTATAACGTGCGATATGTTAACCCTTTGGTATCCCTGAGCGGTGTGCGTTGCTGTGACGATAGACAGAGTAAGGGGATAGCAGCGTGGAGGGAACACACACAATCCGACGATAAACGAAAAAAGCGAAAGCGGCTTTAACACAGGGCGTCCAACGTGAAAAATGAACACACTATCAAAGAGGAACTAAATAAAAAGGCGTTTTTATCCCCCTCTCAATGGGGGGTGGTTTTCGGGAAGATTCTAAATGCCTTTTTTGTACAAAAGTGAGAAAAATAAACTTCTATATCTGTATAAAAACCACAAATTGTGCTGCCTACAAAATGGTCAAGGTATGGGGCAGGATTAACATGTGGTAGAGTCCCCCTCCCACTTCCCCCTACCCTGCTATACTCTCTCACACACACACACACACGCACGCACGCACACACACGCACACACACAGGTCAGTCCTTGATCCCTGCCTGGCACCAGAGCAGCCCTCCTGTGCTGACACACACAAACACAAACACACACACACACACACACACACACACACACACACACACGCACCGTCTCTCGTTCACCATAACTCTTGCTCCACTTAATGGTCCCTTCCCTTCCCTTCATACACACTGGGCTTACAGCACAATTTACCATGCCTCATTTTACACACACGCACACACGCACGCACACACGCACACACCTCTGGAGCATCCATCCCGTTCCTCTTGCAGAGAGAGAAAAAGGTGAGGGGACAGGTGAAGGTGTGAGACCCACGCTCCTGCTTCACTCAGACTCAGGGCCCAGGGCCTCTCAGGGTGTGGAGTGTCACGGGGGTGGGAGGAGCTCCACACCACTGGGCCCTCCCGTGGAGTGTGTGTGTGTCTGTGTGTCCGTAGTGTGTGTGTGTGTGTGTGTGTGTGTGTGTGCGCATGGTCCTCTCTGTCCTCTCCTTTCCTGTCAGATGGTGCTCTCCGTGTGGGTGTTGTGGTTTGATTGATGGGAGGACTGGCAGTTTTGGTCGTTGAGGAGAGACGTGGTCTCGTCCGGTCCGTTCTCCGCCAGCTCTGTGGGCTGGCTGGACAGCGGGTCCAGCTGTGTGTGCCCACTCTCCGGGGACTGAGGGGTGCTGTCCAGCTGGGACGCCACCAGCCCGTTCTGGTACTGCGAGCGCGTTATCTGAGGGGGCGGAAAGAGGAGACAGAGGTGTGTGACATCAGTGGCGGTTCAGATAAGCTTCCCCCAATCACTGTGAAGCGCTTTGAGAACTTAAAAAAAAAACACTTGAGAAAATCATTATTATTATTATTATGAAGAAACATTTGTATTCACGTCTGAGTACGTTCAGTGAATTCCATTCTGTACATTACATGGAAAAAGCATACATGCACATGTATGTAATGTATGAACTGGTGCATGTGTGTGGGTGTGTGACTCGGGGCTTTTTGAGGCTTTACCTTGACATACTGGACGTATGACAGCGCACGCACGTAGAAGTCGGGGGTGTACTGTGGCGAGGGGGCGCTGTTGAGCTGGCTGTTGCTGCCGCTGATGGACAGGGACTCGCTGCGGTCTGTGCAGTTGAGAGAGGCGGAGCGGTTCAGGCCGCTGACGTGTGACGGGGAGCGGAACTCTGAAATACAGGACCGCCCAGCGTCAGACTCAACACCACAAACACCATCATCAACATCAACACTACCAGAGAGAGGAGAGACCGCACACACACGCAAATGCACACGCAAATGCACACGCACGCACACCCACACACACTCACACGCATAAAACAAATGCGCACACACACACACGCACACACGCACGCACGCACACACACACACGCACACGCACACACAGAAGGCAACAGAATTATGTTACAATAAAAAAACAGTGAGAAGGAGACAGAAATGGGAAGTGATGTCATTAGATTGGAATGTTGAGACAGGTTAAGATTCTGGATTACATCGGGATTAAAAAACAAGACTTAAATTCATGATTAGTCCTGTAGTACTACCAAATGGTTAAAAAGGAGGTTAATAAGGACTAGAACATAAAGATAGTCAAACACATACCTAACGGTTTACTTGACGGTCTAGGATTGCACCTGTGAATATTATAATTCACAAGCTCCTTAAGCACAATTCCCATGTAGACATCTTACATACGTGTTGGTTTGCACCTTTATTACTGCTCTATACATTTGGCTTTACACTCAAACTTAAAATCTACATGTCGATCGGTGTGCGCATCTGTGCACATGTGCATGTGTGTGCGCGTGCATACGTGTGTATGTATGTGTGTACGTTGTGTGTGTGTGTGTACAGGGAGCATGTGCAGCAGTATCCACAATATTCCCGACCTTTAACCTTTAACCTTTAATGCTCATTATGTGCATGGCTGCAGCCTTGCTGAGGTCACATAGAGATGATTAAAAAAAATATATATATTATTTCAGATTTTTCCCCTTTTCTCCCAATTTGGTAGCCAATTGAACCCTATGCTATTCAATTCCCCCCATGTAGCAATCGCTTGAATTCGCCGCTGCACAACCCAGTAGGAAGGAGAGCACCACGTCCTCTTCAGGGCGTGACTCTTGCTCCTGACCGCAATCCAACACGCCCGGGGGCCATTTTGCGCCCGACGAATTTCACCGAGTCCCTCCCTTTTCCCCCCGGGAGCAGCCGCCAATTTCTGTTCACTCCATCCGCACGTTGATGCTTAATTACAGATAAACCATTTAGGAGAAACTAGATATAAATGGAGCCAAGTTAGCTAGCATGTTATGCCTCTCTGGAGGAGAATTGGATCTTGCTAGCTTGGTACAACATAGCGAGCAGCTAACTGGAAATATGCAACACACAGTCACTAATGATGGAGCCTATGGAATATGGAAATAACCAAAAATATTGCGGATACAACAGTCCCTCCATGGCGAATAGATGCACTGTTGGTTGAAGTTGCAGCGCGATTAAATGGGTTAGGCACAGCAGAGGTGAACAGACTGTGGAAATGAGACACCAATGACGTCTGACGGGTACCAAGGGCAGGTGTGGTGTAGGCTCTTACCATGATGCTAAGCCCAGTATGCAGTGCTCCAATGGGTAAGCACTAGGGTGGGGTATTAGTGGTAGAGTGGTATGAGCTGGCTAACTGCCTTGCCACTGTGATATTGTGCCAAAATGTTGTCTGTGATGAGATTTAAATGCAAATTGCATCCACAGGATGTCAGTTAGCATTTGAAATGTCCTCACGTTTGCACCTACTGGAATGATGTGGGTGCGTGGCGGCTAAAATGAACATGGATGAAAAACCATGCGCATCCACCAAAAGTCTTCTGGAGGTTACACATGCCACACACACGCTTCCATTCTTATGGGAGAATTTTTTTTGGCACAAAACTGGAAGCTTCTAGACTCCCCTCGTTTCACCCTACCTGCTTCCCGTGGTTCACTTCCTGCCTACTGTTACCAGAACCTCCCTCTCCCAGGTCCATGATCCACAGAACAACTTGTGAAACGACTTCAATACTCCCCAGCATTGCTGGGAACGACACAATTTTCTATCCAATTTCTGTTAGCAGAGAAGGCTTGTTAGCTCAGACTGGTTATGTCTCAGAACGGGACGAGGAGGGGCGGGGCAGGGCAGGGCGGTCACGTCTCCCACGGGTGGAGTCTGGGACCGCTCCCGGAACAGAGGGGCGGATCAGAGGGTGTGAGTTAGTGCCATGGCTGAGGGGTTAAGAGACAATGGTGCTGGATTTGCTGGAGTGTAATTCCTTGGGGCAGAGCGCCCCCTAGAGTTAGAGCTACCCACCCTCTCTAAAGCTGTACCTTTCACTGAGAGCCCCGATCCAGCGCCCACCTACTCCCAATACACCACTTCAGTAGATAAATATTCTCCCTTGGAGGGTTTCCATTAGCCGACTGTTAGCCAGGCCTGGAGGGTATACTAGGAAGCAGGATTACGGAGTTAGCTGGATAACTAAAACCTAAAACTCTGAAGCCTCCCAAATCTGGAACATGGACTGAGGTAAAAAGAGCTGTTCCGGGTTTTACTCAGTGCAGTTATCCAGCTAACTGAGTAATCCTGCTTTGTAATATACCCCCCTGGTCCTGGGTCCCTTCAGGCACGTCGTGAGAGGAAACTGCAGACTGTGGAGCGGCTGCTTTCTCACTGGATCGGGGCTCTTTAGCAGAAGTAAAAAGAGACAGCGACTACCCCCCCCAGGCCCCGACATGCCGGAGATTACCTGAAAACCGAGAGAACAGTGAACACCTTTTTAGAGAGAGGTGACGAGGACGAGACGTGGCCACTGAGAGGGAGAGAGAGAGAGGGAGACAGCTAAAAAAGGGGGGGCCCACGGCAAGGTAAAAAAAAAAGAGAGAGAATAGGAAGGAGGAGAGGATAGGGGGCTCGGAGAAAAGAGGAGCCAGGCACTACCAACACATCCTCATCAACCCACCAGACATCAATAATATGACTACTGACAAATGTGACTAAATAAATGAATGTACAATATCGATACCTACAATTTTGTAACATTCTGTAAATTGATTCAAGGCGAAATCTGATTATATATTTATTTCAAATTAAATCCTTAAAAAAAGTCTTTTTATTTACATTATATTGGCCTTTCATATCCATTATATTGTCATTATTAATAATTCTGAAAACTTTACTACATTAAAACCGGACAGGTGATAACTGGAAAGCCAGCGGGAAATACTATACGTGTTTAAACTCGCGGAAGCTAAAGGAGGGAGGGGCTTGCCATTAAAGGTCAAAGGACAAGAGAAACAGAGGTCAAAGCTGCCGTATGATTTCCAAGACTATGCAGTCATACTGATCCCAGAGCTAAACCAAGCTTAGGCAAAGTAATTCCTTGCAGAGGGCTGAGAATAGCCAGCTCGGCCCGGAGGCTTGCAGACAGACCAATGTAGCCAGATGCTTTGCATGCATTAGCTGTTCATGCAGTTCAGTGTAGCTTGCAGTTCAAAAGCAAGCCCATGTTTTAATAATGAAATAACGGGAATTGATGATAACATTTTCTTGAGATGGGTGCCTATATATGTATATACATTTATTGTCATACTGCAGCTTGTATGTGGTCATAATTGAATGAGGCGGAGACACAGTAGACTGACCACTTAAAGAACAGAGACAGTCGCCTGAAATAAGAGGTGCTAGAGAAGAGATGTAGAAGTTGTGGCAAGAAAAAAAAAGTCGCTGGCAGAGAATGTGCTGTCTCTCTGTGCCCTACTGTGGAGTGGAGGGAGGGAGGGAGAGAAAGTGAGAGAAAGAAGAGGAGCAAGAGAGAAAGATAAAGAGACAAGGGTGGGGGGGACACGTGACAAGACACCATAGCCAATAATTAAGAAAAGACAGGAGTGAGTCAGACACAGCTTTCTTTAAGGAGACAGAAAGACGGAGGGAATGTCGTCGTTGGAGTCCAGTGTGGCCGTTTCCTGTGCCTATAAAACCTGTCACAACGTCACTCCACATCGTACCCGTACAGTTACCACAACACTCAAAATGCAACATAAAAAGTGTCCAAGCAGAACATTAATGCAGGTTCAGCACATTTAATGAGCAGACTTTCTCCCATTGCTGTGGGGGAAGGTTGATATCGTTCAAATAAAGGCAGCTGGGGACATTGCAATACTGAACTGTCACCACTAGGTGTCAGTAGTGCAGTGCCTTAAGTTTCTTCCACAATAGTAGCCAAAAAAAGTATTTCATAATGTAGAGGGGAAGTGGAGTTCCTTCATTAAAAGAACCAAATTAATTAGTGGTCCAATGTCACTGTCGCTAAATTGACACACTCCACACCTCATTGGTGTTATCCTTCTGAATAACTGCAAATTTACTCACAAGCTCAGATAAACCCTCTGGAAATAAACAGTTCTAGAAAGATTAACAAAAAGTACAAAAAGCATAAACCTAAAATAGATTAATACGTGCAATTCTTTACTGATCTTTTAAGTCTTAATTTCTTTAAAAAAAAAAATAAATCCAGTCAAATTGAATATCTGATTAAAATCAAATTATTCCAAAATTTACTGGAATAGAAACGGCAAAAAACCGCTCACAGGCACTTGTCCGTTCTCTAAATTACCCAGCTAACATTGCTCTAAAAAAACACACCTTCAGGTTTGAAGCCAAAAGGCAGTGGTAAGAGATTCGATTACACAGGCCCTGTAAACCAGTAACTCCCTCAGAGGACTGTACTGTGAACTTTGGCACTTTGTGGGAAGACATTCGCGTCCTAAAAACACACAGCAATGAAAGTGACACACTGCCTCTGTGGCACAGAAGCGTCTTATGACCCCTGGATCAGTAACGAAGAGCTTTATTAAGTGAGAAGTGTGTAGTCCTGCAGTGATGAGCGCAGACAGAGAGGAGACGGACGGATGGACGGCGGCCTGACTCAGGGGCTTACCCAATGACGGAGCGTTCAGAGCCATGACTCCATAGAAGGAGAAGGGTCCCGTCTCAAACTTCATGTTCTCATTCCCGGCCTCCACCTCAACCCGTCCCTGCGGAGCACAAGTAATGTCAGTGGGGAAAAAACTGTGCCTCTCACACACACGCGCACACGCACGCACGCACACACACGCACACACGCGCACACACACACGTACGCACACACACACACAAACACAGACACACACGCATGTGAACGCATGTACGCACACACAGAGAGACACACACAAACACAGACACACACGCATGTGAACGCATGTATGCACACACAGAGAGACACACACAAACACATAGAGAAAGACACACACATACAGACAGACAGACAGACAGACACACACACACACACACACACACACACACACACACACTCCCAGATGCAACACAGACACATAAAAACACACAAAAACAAACACCCACACACACGTACACGCACGCACACGCACACACACACGCACACACACACGCACACACATTATAGGGTAGGACCCTTCAGAACAAAGAGCAGAGACTCCAGCATGGCTGCACTCCCTGGTTAACCTTTCACACAGATATAAGCACAAAGACAACGGGAGGCAATGTTAGCGGAATGAGTTTGTCTTCAGCCTGACCAAACCAATCTAAAGTCAAGTCAACAGCTCCGATGAGTCATGGCCAGTCATAGCGCCTGTCCTTACGACAGGGCAAACATCTTATTTAATTAACTGTTCCTTTCGTTTGTGGAGACTCATAAAGCGGTCATGCTCAATCTTTTCCCACCGCAGCCGTGATCAGATCTATTCAGTTTGCCTGTGTGTGGCTTTTTTCAGACCGAGGCGGAAATGGAGGGTTGTCAACCAATTAAATATTGTGTATTAATCACAAGTCGCTGTGTCGGGGAATATAAAAAAATGTACCAGGGCCAGGCGAATTAAAGACTTCCAGTTTCGTTCTGGCTCTGTAGTGTGGAAAGTCAACACAGAAAAACCCTGACTTTGACTGACTGAAACGGGCGAATTTGAGATTCTGGATTTTGTTATGAGTGAGATAGAGGCTGTAGTTCTCCTGCCAGACTGTGGGGGGCAGGCTTCACCCTGGTGCTCTGAGGATCTGGACCCTGCTGCTGGGACAGGAGGACACACAGACGGACAGAAGGACAGACGGACAAAGGGAGGGGCGGTGCTCTTTTCGTTCCGTTAGTCAGGAATGTGTGAACTGCAGCAACAACACAGGACAGTTAATCCCAGCTCGGGCCAGGCACTCGGGGAATCTCAGCGGTGTACACAAACACACACGCGCGCACGGACACACACACGCGCGCACAAACGCACGGACGCAGGGATGTACGCATGCACACACATACGCATGCACACACATACCATACGCACACACACTCACGTATGCATGCACACACACGGACACAGAAGTTCATGGAGTCCACAATCATGATACAACACACACACACACACACACACACAGAAGTTCATGGAGTCCACAATCATGATACAACATACACACACACACACACACAGAGACACACACACACACACGGACACAAAAGTTCACAGACTCCACAATCATGATACAACATACACACACGCACACACGCACGGACACAGAAGTTCACAGACTCCACAATCATGATACAACGCACACAGTCTCATCTCCTGCAGGAGAAACGAGCTTCTTTCACGCAGAATTTAGACTTGATATCCATCACAAACAATGCAGAGTATAAACTTTCTAAGGACAACTGCCTCCTGCAAGCGCACACTTCACTGTGTATGTCCTCATTAACAGCCACCGCAACACAACCGCTGAAGAGGTGGGAGCGAGGGAGGGGAAAAAGAGAAAAGAAAGGAGAGGGCAGACAGTTAGAGAGAGAGAGAAAGAATAGGAAAGGCAAGTGGGAAAGAGAGGAGTTATTCTAGTCAGACCTGTTCTTTTATTTCGCACATCAATCACCCATTGTGATTGCCAACACTGTCAACACGCAGTCATCCTCTGGTGACTGCAGCTCACTCTACAGTTCATTTCCAGGCATGTAAATTATGCCAGAAACATACGTGTGTATGTACATCAACCAGCATTCAGAGGAAGAATGAGATACCTGCAATAATCAATAATTAACTTATTGCCTGATTACAGCATGAAATTAACATTTTCACCTACTGGCTTGTGGATTCTAAAAATCACCAGTCATTTTCAACATTTTACCAGCCACATTACCTTTTACAATATAACACAACCTGGTTGGTTACCTGCCAAACTGACTGCTAGAGCAGAAATCTTACGAGCCACAATCAAAATTTGACCAGCATTTGGCTGGTGGCGGGTGTTAATTTCACAATGGATCTCACTTCCACTTCTCCACACGTGATTGCACCATAACCCACTGAAAGATACTAACAACCTCAAGCTTATCTCCAAATCTCTGAAATCTCTTAAATTAATTTGACCTAAACTAAACTACATATACACTCCCATTTGGAATCACTACGGAATTTTTATGTTTTTGAAAAAAATCTATACTTTTATTCACCAAGGTGACATTAAATTGATCAAAAGATACAGTCACAACATTAATAATGTTACAATGTTACAAGTTATTACTATTTGAAATAACAGTTTTTTAAGTGAATCTTTGCATGTGATTGCAAAGCCCCATTTTCAGCAGCTAGTGTACTAACAACAAACTGGGCTCGATCCACTTTTGCTAGTTAGACGGCATGTTTTTTGAGCACTAAGCACAGTGCAACATGCAAATGGGCTGAACTTAGTCTCTTCATTAATTATAGGTGTGTCTTGGGCGTAACATGCAATAAACCAATCAAAATGTCATATCACATTCCCTTTAAAAGCCTGCTTTTCAACCTTGGCGGATTGCTTATATGATGGTAAAACAGACATGCTTGTGCGTGTGTAGTGCAAGCAAGGAATAGGCTATATGGATCAATAGGCTATAGTATGATCAATATTATTCGGACTAACCATTATGAAGCGTTTTGATATACACAATAATAATCTTTAACATTAGGGGATAACACCAGCATGGGTTCACGGTAATTCCCGACAGTGCTGTTATTTTAGAAAATAGGCTATATTTCGTAAAATTTCATTAAAAGCACCTGCAACAGCTGACAATAAGCTACCAGAATATGGCTTCAGTCTCACCATAGACAACACCAAATTAGCCGGCTTGTTTAATTTCGTTTGATTATACAATGAAGCATCATCAAACATCAATTCCATGAGGCTGTTCTCATGGAGTTCTCGATGTTAAAGCTTCATCCGAAGTTCATTATGTGCATTATAATATTGATTAATAACATAAATACCGTTATTTTGCCTTTACGACGATACTAAATACACTAAAGCTGTCAGGTCGGGAACCCATAGGTTCACGCATATTGTCCCTTGTTTTATAATGTACTGCTTATGGAAATGTGAGCAACCTGTTTTACTGGTAGCGTAATGCTTTAAACAATGCTTTAAAAGACAACTTTTCCAGGAAGACCATGAAAAATGTGATTTACAGCAGGGAAAAAAGACCTGCTCCTGCATGAAATGAAAGCGCACATGCAGGGAATGGCATTAAAATTAATTGCGAATTAATTCTGTAATGTGCAAATTGTTTCTAATTACATTCTTAGTTCTCTTTAAAATCGTTCTGTTCAGTTATGGAATAACAGGTGAAATCAGCTGGGTTATAATAAGCTGAGAGTATGGAAACCTGGTCACCGTAATTATAAAAATATGAAAGATAAGAATAAGAATAAGATTAAAATTCAGTTAACATGGTGAAATTTAAATGAATCTCCATAGGCTTTCGAAAAAACCTTATGCACAGCGACTCCCGGGGACTGTAGCCTAGGCTATTTGAAAAACAACAAATGCAATATTCACTGGACAAGGTTTTGAACTTTTTTCAGTCAAAACCATTCTATTTACTTACAGGCTGTAGGCCTAGATGAAGACAGCTGTATTGTAATGACATCTGAAGCGCATTTTGAAATGTCCGTCTGTTGCAGTGCGCAAGTTTTCCATTGAATGATAATTCACGCATTAGGTGTAAATGACAATTTGCACATTAGGCTTGATATAGATGTTATCAGCTTTTAATGGATAGCCATTGTCCCGTAACAGAAGATTGTACCCCCAGAAGATTACAGGAATTATTGGCAAATATAGGCTAAGTCATAGCTTGATCCAGGATAATTGCGAATAGTCTATACATGTAACCTTACACGTACCATCGCACATCACCTGGATGTTGATGGAGTGGGCTGAAGGCAATTTAATGCGGCATGCCCCTTTGCTGAAGGACAGGAATGTGGTCTTTGACCTATGGACCCTTTTATTATTCTGCATTTTTTGATATAGCCTACACAATAATAATATTTCACATTGTAATCTTGATATTTTTAGTCATGCTTGTGTGCGCCCCTGTGTGTAACAGACAGGAGGGTGTATGCGCGTTGTGCACGCGCCTATGTAGACGCACTTATATGTGCCGTTAAAATAACATCTGCGACAAGACTTTAGATCAGGTTTGAGGTGGTTTTAGTGCAAGCGCTTTCTGCTGGCTCAAGTTAGCAATACGCCAAAAATAATCCTAGCCACACCTCATCTTAAGACCAGCCCGCCCAGTTCACTTGCAATGGGTGCAATATCACTTGGTATTTAAACGACGTGAGCGCTATGCGCTATAATGAACCCTGCGCCGAGTGTAAGATAGCAAAGACACTTGCATTTGGGGTTAGCGCCGCTTAGCGCCAGGTGTAAGATGGGGCCCACTGTGTTACCTCATCCTTAATTAATCATGTTAATTTGCTAATTTGGTACTAGAGAAACCATTCCCATTATATGAAGTGCGGCTGAAAACAACTGCACCCTTTTAATGAAGCTATAAAATGGATCAATTAAATGCTACCTTGGTGAATAAAAGCATAATTTCTTTCAAAAACATAAAAATGTCTCAGTGAATCTTTTGAACGGTTGTATATGTGTTCAATCAGTACCTATGGCTAAATTTATGCTGAGCCCCCCCATAACTCCACGGTGCTGTTACAATACAAGTAATATGAAAGTTCAGAGGACAAAAGCAATAAAGTTGTGTTTGAAAACCTTCTTAAGGAACAGCAATAAAGTGGCATCTCCTGGGCCTAGCTATGTGCTTGCTAAGGCCGGAGGTAAAAAGTCCCACATCTAACAATCATCAACAGAGAGAAATCATGCGTTTCCTCAGACGTTAATAATGTGCATACGCTCTCCTGAACCCTACAGCGTAGCCCTGAACCACGATTACGCTCATTTTCGCCTCATACACTTGAAGACCAGGCTGGAGAAGACACAAAGGTTTTATGTCTAGAATAGGTGCGCGTACAGCAGGGTTCTGTAACCACTTCTTCCGGGGGAACAGATTTGATTTGATTATTAATTAAATAATATTATTAATTTATTAATAACTTTAAAATTATTAAAAAATTTGTTGTTAATTGTAAAAAAAAAAATAAAAAAATTTTTTAAAAGCTAAGAGTAAAAGCCTTTTTTTTTTTTTTTTTTTTTTTTTTTAAAAGATTTTTAAATTTAAGAGAAGTTAATTTATGTTTTAAGAGGTGTAATGTTTTTGAAAATGATGAACGAGAGATGTGTAAAAAATAGTTGTGTCTTAAGTTAAGTGGTGTTTTTTATGTGATGAGATTAAGTGAAGTTGTGTGTAGATGTTTTAAAAAAAAAAAAAAAAAAAAAAAATTTAATATAAGGATATTAATAATAAAAATATATAATATATATATATAAAAAATAAATCAAATTATAATAAAATATATAAAATATATTTTCTTTTTTTTTTTTTTTTTTTTTTTTTTTTTTCTTTTTTCGCGGCGGACATCCCTAGGGATGCCTGATCTATCTAAGTAGTTATATGAGGATGGGGTGCAAAATAAAAAAAATAAGCCTAGGCTTCAGCTTTTTCCTTTTTAGTGTGAAGTGTGAATGTGTGTGTGAAAATATATGCATGTAAATGGGTATGTTGATGTTTTTGTTGGTAAATGTTCACACAAATTATAACGTGTGTTCCTACACAATGTATGACCGAAATAAAATCATAAATCAAATCAAATCAAATCAAATCAAATGTGGTGTGCACAGGCCAAACATTTCTCATATACTATTTATAACATATTTTGTGAATAAGATATATTATGCAGGAGTGTAAACAAAAGAGGGGCCTTCATAAAATATAAAAATATTATTTATTATCCTGTCACTACAGTGATGTATGCTGGTACTGTGCATATGTACACCAGGACAGAGTGAAAGGTTTTGACGCATATTAAAAATCCATAGGCATCAAATGATTTTCTTCTAAAGGGGCCAAGAGTATCTCTATACAGGCCCTGGGCCTCCAGCAGAATAGCCCTGGTGCACAGGCATTATGGCGTCCTGACGTCCCCATTACCTACAGCACAGTGTGCTCATTTCACAACACGCAGGTGAGCTGTGCGACTGGCCCTCAATAATGCATCAGGCCTGAGACCGCGCGGCCCAGGCGTGAGCGGGAATTCAGTCCCCCTGGACGTGTCATCTATTACCTGTTCCTTAATAACTCATTAAGGCTCACAGGAGGCGATACCTGCAGCCCGACGTCACTGTGCAGTCTCCCCTGTGACTCTCTATCTACTGTGAGTGTGTGTGACTCTCTATCTACTGTGAGTGTGTGTGACTCTCTATCTACTGTGAGTGTGTGTGTGTCTCTCTATCTACAGTGAGTGTGTGTGACTCTGTATCTACTGTAAGTGTGTGTGTGTGTGTGTGTGTGTAACTGTATCTACTGTGAGTGTGACTCTCTATCTACTGTGAGTGTGTGTGACTCTCTATCTACTGTGAGTGTGTGTGACTATCTACTGTGTGAGTGACTCTGTATCTACTGTGAGTGTGTGTGACTGTATCTACTGAGTGTGTGTGACTCTGTATCTACTGTGAGTGTGTGTGACTCTGTATCTACTGTGAGTGTGTGTGACTCTGTATCTACTGTGAGTGTGTGTGACTCTGTATCTACTGTGAGTGTGTGTGACTCTGTATCTACTGTGAGTGTGTGTGACTCTGTATCTACTGTGAGTGTGTGTGACTGTATCTACTGTGAGTGTGTGTGACTGTATCTACTGTGAGTGTGTGACTCTCTATCTACTGTGAGTGTGTGTGACTATCTACTGTGTGAGTGACTCTGTATCTACTGTGAGTGTGTGTGACTGTATCTACTGAGTGTGTGTGACTCTGTATCTACTGTGAGTGTGTGTGACTCTGTATCTACTGTGAGTGTGTGTGACTCTGTATCTACTGTGAGTGTGTGTGACTCTGTATCTACTGTGAGTGTGTGACTCTGTATCTACTGTGAGTGTGTGTGACTCTGTATCTACTGTGAGTGTGTGTGAATCTGTATCTACTGTGAGTGTGTGTGAATCTGTATCTACTGTGAGTGTGTGTGTCTCTGTATCTACTGTAAGTGTGTGTGTGTGTGTGTAACTGTATCTACTGTGAGTGTGTGTGACTCCATCTACTGTGAGTGTGTGTGACTCCATCTACTGTGAGTGTGTGTGACTCCATCTACTGTGAGTGTGTGTGACTCTGTATCTACTGTGAGTGTGTGTGACTCTGTATCTACTGTGTGTGTGACTATCTACTGTGAGTGTGTGTGACTATCTACTGTGAGTGTGTGTGACTCTGTATCTACTGTAAGTGTGTGTGTGTGTGTGTGTGTGTGTGTGTAACTCTGTATCTACTGTGAATGTGTGTGACATCACGTGGCGCTGTAATGGCGACATGTAGTCCAGCTGTCTCTCGTGTTCGTGTTTGTTAATTTGAATGTGTTTTGTTGCGTCTGGCTTTTGTCTTCGTTTTTTTCATGCACTGTGTGTCTGTCGTGGGACGGGGAAGGGGGCTGGAGATTGTTCAGGGCACTCCTCCTGCTCGTTTTGATAATATTGACGAATTGCCAAGTCGATATCATTTTGTTTGTGGTCGTCACCATGGAGACGCATTCGCAACATAATGCTCGGGAATGTCCGTTGGATCTGCAGACTGCAGCAACAAAGTTAACATCGCTCTTCACCGGAGTTGAAGATGTCGGAACTGATCCAGGAGTGCAGGCAATCTTTAAAAGGCAACCAGGGAAGGAGAACATAATGTGGGGGAGGAGTGAGGAGATGACTGGGAGGATTGACGCAGTTCGGTGCTCCGTTTCGGCGGTGTACAGAGACCGCGGCACTGCGTGTATGGAGGAGAGTCGTGGAATTTGTGTGTTGGACTGCTTGGTGACACTGGACATCTCGGGACAGCGGGGGCTACTTTTAATCATGGCTGTATTGCACTTTAATTCACTTAATTGATGTAATGATTCTGTTGGATGTCTTTGTTTGATATGTTTGTTTGTGTGTTGTGGGTCTGTCTATGTCTTTTTTGTTGTTGCTGGGGCTACAACTGAAGTTCCCTAGCGAGGAATAAAAGTTATTCT